>JASAUF010000600.1:22632500-23832500 GCA_030180095.1 Magnolia changhungtana | reverse complement strand
TTCAATTATTTAATTTGAAGATGGTTGAGGAGGCTGATGTTGAGGTCCAGATTAGTCACTTCAATAAGTTGATTTGTAAATTGCTGGATGTAAAGAAAACGATGAAAAACGAGGATCATGCATGCATATTGCTGGATTATCTATCAGCTTCATATGAGTCGTTTAAGGACACACTGAGCATTGGTAGATTAACCATTAGTATCGAAACCGTTATCTCAACCCTTTGGTCGAAGGTGATGAGAAAGAAAAGCGGTGATGTATGTGCCTCTACATATGCATTGGTTACGAGGGGGCAAAATTATGAGCGGAACAATGGGTCTTCTCGATTGAAGTCCAAATCCAAGGGCAAGGCTAAATGTGAGTTGAAGTGCTAGAACTGTGGGATGTCCAAGCACATGAAGAAGGATTACACAAATCCTAAGCCAAGAGAAGATAATTCATAAAATTCTTCTAAGGAGGCCAACATTACGGAATCCAAGTGAGCAAGTGAACGGTAGTGACGTGCTCACTACATCAAAATCTGGGTACTTTGATGAAGAATGGATTTTGGATACGAGGGATTCGTACCGCATGACTCCTCATCGGAGTTGGTTCGCTAGTTATAATGAATGCAATGGTGGCCATGTCTTTATGGGCAATGACAATACATGTAAAGTAGTTGGTGCTGGATCGGTGCGCATCAAGATGTTCGATGGCATGGGGTGTATCTTGACCGAGGTGAGACATGTTTCTGATTTAAGGAAGAGTCGGATATCTCTTCGAGCACTCAAGGTGCTTAAGGTGTAGATTCACTTGGTTTGATCATGTCTTTAAAGTTTCAAAGGGAGCACTCATAATCATAAAGGCTCAGAAGAACGAAAATCTCTACAGGTTAATCGGGAGCACTTCATTAAGTGAAGTTATAACGTTTGTAATAAATTCAATGTCTACACATATGTGGCATGCACGCTTGGGCCACATGAGTGAGCAGGATATGAAGGTACTCTTTGATTGTTGTTTAATTTCAATCTTTAAAAGTATTGATTTTAATATATGCGAGCATCGTATATAGTAAACATTTATGGTTATCTTTTAAGTATGGTAAACATGTTTGTAAGAGTGTTCTTGATTACATGCATTCTAATGTATGGGACCGTTACCCATGGTTTTTTGTGGATGGTAGTCATGGTTTGTCACCTTCATTGATTACTATTGCGGGAAAGTGTAAATTTATTTTATGAAAAATAAATCCAACAATTTCACAAACTTCAGGCAGTAGAAGATGTTGGTTCAAAAACATTAAGGGCGAAATGTGAAAGTATTAAAGATGGAAAATAGTGGGGAGTTCACATTTTGGAGAATTTAATAGGTATTGTAATGATAAAGGGATCATGAGGCATAACGTAGTGTGCCACACACAATAACAGAATGATGTGGCTGAGAGAATGAATCAAACTTTATTGGAGAGAGCCCAATGCATGATCAATAATGCTGGGTTGGGTAAGGAATTGTGGATTAAGGATGTTAACACGACTTCTTACTTGGTGAATTGGTCCCCTTATACGGTAATTGAATGTAAGATTTCACAGGAAGTGTGGAGTGGTGTCCTATTTTTTACTGTGGATCAAGCAATCTTTTCTAGTCTTTTCATCATTCTCTGCACTTGGTTTTCTTGTATCTTTTGCATATGAATTCTCCATTATTAGTCTCCTAAGATCCATCTCTTGCCTTGGTGATTTTCGAGCATTAAATCCATGCCTTTAACATTCTTTTCAATCCAAGTTCTCAAACCCACATTGTAATACAAACATGTATAAAATATACACTTTAAGTATTATTATATTCATAAAATCAAGGAATAACTAGGGGGAAATATGCAATATTTGACACTCAACAAGTGGTCAATAGGTAGATTACTCGAGACTGCAAGTATTTGGTTGCAATACTTACTCTCATGTATTGTCAGTTGAGAGAGATGAGTTGGACCAAAGGGCTAAGAAATACATCTTTGTTAACTATGGTGGTGGTGTGAAGAGGTACAAGTTACACAATCGGGTCACACGAAAAATCATCACTAGTCGTGACATCAAGTTCGACGACGGATCTTTGTTCCGCAAGGATGAGCACGATGAATTGAAAAGGTTGGTTGTGGATGTTCGGTTAGACAAAGATGAGACACGGATTGATACAGTGTCACGCCCCAGACTTGGTTCTGAGTCCGGTTACCGAGTCTGGGGGTGTGACAGTCCAGCTTTGACTGGTCATTCTGGCCACTTTATGGACCCACCTTAATGTACTTTATATCTCACCATTCATCCATGTGGGGTCTATAGGGGACTTTATCATCCTCCCCTTCAGTAGCTTCCAATTGGAGCCCATTGGATGAGTTTCTGGGCTAAATATCCAGGCCCATAGAGCTGCCTACACATGGGACACCCGGCCCATTGGGCTTGTAACGACCCTCAAATTCTCATAGTAAATTTAAATTTGAAAAATAAATAAATAAATAAGTAAATAAATAAAACCGTTTAACTAAGAATGATCAAACACTCAGAAATCTCTAAGTACAGTATCCACAGAGACAAAAGTGGGCCGATCCTCAGCCCAGGGAAATCCACAAGCCCTATATGAGGAATAGTCAACTCAAAACCAAATTCCAAACAGTCAAAACTTACCAGAACTCCAACCTTAGGCATTTAGGGACCCTTCAAGACAGATAGACGGCGTGGATCGACCTAGAACTCCAAGGGGACCTCACATCGAACCCATGCACGTATGCAGATAGTCTGCACACACTATACACAGAACAAGCAGGTACCGGGTCAAACAAAGTTTAACCCGATACAATTCTAAAATAGGTGGGATTTTACCCGATTTCCCGCCGCACTCAAAATTTGAAAAGAAACGTCCGCCTGACCTTAAATGGGCCACCATCATGAGTAATCGGAGCTGTTCTTATTTGATCCAAACCGTCTATCATGATCAGATAGTTCCATCGACCATAACCTAGGTCGAGATTAGAATCGTGTGGACCGGTGGAACATTCGAGCTGTGGATCAACAAGGCCCTCTTGACGCAACGCCTGAATGTGAAATCCTTCTAAACCGCGCGTCTTGCTGGCAATCCGAATGGCTAGGTAAGCTTCGAGCCATGCGCTCATACACCATGTAAAACACAGTGATCGCTCCATTTCTGGCAATACTACGTCATCAGCAAATGGCGGAAGGAATCATCCCATTTATGGGAACTATCCTTCCCAGCCAAACATCTGCCTCTAGAAACTTCTCTCAAAATAATCTTTGACGTCAGTTTTAGGGTTCCTTGATAATCTCTTAGCTAAACGAGAAACTCCCGAGAGAATGGGGAGAACTCGAAGCGGCGCTTCAGTTTTCGGTTACAACGAGTCGCCTTAATCGATGGCCCTCCTTTCGTCGTGAGGTGGACCCCACATCACTATTAGGCCACATCGGGACCGTTCAAACGGCCCTGATCTACGAATTAGCCACTTAGTCAAAAAGTGTCATTTTCATCAGTCACCTTCCTCAAACTGACTGTGAGACCCACTTCCTGTAAAATCGGACCCATTCACTGATCTGGTCCATTCATCATGGGGCCCATCATATTTAATGTCCATCAGGGGAAATCGGATGGACCCATACACGAGATCTAAAACATTGGGAGATCTTAGTGCCAAGTCATTTTCAGTTAACTTAGTAATCTTCACACTAATCTTCGTGATTAGCTATGGAGTTCTCTAGAAACAGAAAGGGCTATAAATAGGCGACATTAGGGCGAGTTCCAAGGAGAAGAAATAGGAAAGAGAGAGAGAGAGAATGGAGGAGCGCAGTCGAGCGAGTTACATGCCACTGTAGCAACTCGACTCAGCTTAAGCCGCTTAGTTTTAGGAGAAAGCTAAGAGAGAAGAGGAAGAATAAAAAGAGGGAAGTAGGGGTTGTGGGTGAGATCTAAGAGGGAGTGGTTGTTCGAACCTTTTTTTAGCAGCTATTTCAGCTCATTTTGAGTCAACCGAGTCGCTCTCCGAATCAACGTCCAGCTGCAGCATTTGCTAGTGAGGTCAGTCGTCCCAAGCCTTCCGTCAGCAACCAAGGATTGTCCCGAATCAGGTACAATCAGCAACTATTTTACCTTAGAAGGCACTCCTACTTGCAATCTGTTCAATCAAGATCCTTGCACCCACATCTCACGACAAGAGGGACTTCCAATCTAGGTGAGGGATATCCCCCATAGCTTCTTCATTGCATTGAATTCTAAGATAGTGTTAAGCTTAAAATTGTAGAAATATTAATTGTGCATGTGTTAGTCTTGCTTCCTTAACCATGTGGAAATATTCATATCATATTGCTCTTGTAGAAATTCACATCATACTCTTGGTCCTATATCTAGACTTGCTTAGTTATATGTACATTTCATTAAGTATGTTAATTAGTAAATCTTGCTTATATTTAAATGGTAAATTCACTCCATAATCCATTTCATATGTTAGAACCATTTTGATTTGAAGCTAATGTGCATGATCAAGTCTTGAACTAGCATGCTATTTCTGTTGGGGGCCTTGCACAAAACCTTAGGATCTAGCCTCCCGAAACGAACCAGAATTATGGATAATAAAGCAATAAAATAAATCAAAACATAAATCACACCACATAAGAGATTTTTACGTGGAAAACACTCAAAGAGGTAAAAACCATGGGACCTCGTCCAGATCAACAATCCATTATGAAGTAGAATGCTACAAACGTCTTCAATCACGCAGGAGTGGATAAACAATGAGAGAATAAAAGAAAAATAGAGAGATCTAACCGATTATGAGGACGCAGGAGCGTTGATATATAAATTGCACAGTAGATAACCTCTATGAGCATAACCTCCCTTTTACAAGCTTCCTCTCTCTTTCTCTCACACATTTGATATCCCTCTTGTGTTTTTCATATTACCTAGAAAACCCTAGGGACCCCTATTTATAGTTTTAGGATACTCCCTTCCGCATCCTTGTTGCGAAAGGACTCAAGAACTGTAATTCGCACAAAATCGCGAAATAAATCTGCGTAACCTCGACTGGTCAAGTGGATCCCTCGACCGGTCGAGCGGCACCTTCAACCGGTCGAGCATATCCCAGGATCGGTCGAGTACCTCGAAAATCCAAAACCTTAAATCGTTGTGCTTTGAGTCGAGCCCTGCTCGACTGGTCGTGTAAGGCTCACAACCGATCAAGCACGGGAAAAAAATCCTATCAAATCTCCCCCTTTTTGACCCAGGAGGGATTTACCTTCTTCAAGCCAGCCTAGTTTCTACAAACCTCAAACTTGCCTCGAGCAAAGCCTTGGTTATCATGTTTGACCCATTATCGTCCGTGTGGACCTTCTCAAGATGTAACACCTTCTGTTCCAAAGTATCCTCGATCCAGTGATACCGAATCTCTATGTGCTTTGACTTGGAATGCTAATTTGGATTCTTGCTCATGTGTATAGCACTCTGACTATCATAATAGACCATGTGCTCCTCCTGCTTCAGGCTAAGTTTCTGTAAGAACCTCTTCATCCAAAGCATCTCTTTACATGCCTCTGTGGCTGCAATGTACTTGGCCTCTGTCGTCGATAATGCTATGACATTCTATAACTTGCTCTGCCAAGAAACTGTTCTCCCTATAAACGTGAACATGAACCCTGATATGGACTTCCTGGAGTCTATGTCGCCTGTTATAACTGCATATATATAGCCCTCTAACACAGGTTTTTCGTCACCATAGCATAGGCCCAACCTGGATGAGCCTCTTAGATACCACAGTATCTACTTAACTATTGCCCAATGTTCTTTACCAGGATTGGCAAAATACTGGCTGACGACACCAACCGTATATGCTATGTCTGGGCGTGTACACACCATAACATACATCAAACTTCCTATAGCTGACGCGTAGGGTATCTTCTGCATCTCTTCCGCCTCTGCATTCGTTTTGGGACACTGCCTGTTGCTCAATTTGAAGTGACCATCCAGTGGAGTACTGACCGGCTTCGCTGCATTCATATTGAACCGCTTTAGGATTTTCTCAATATATTGCTCTTGTGACAGCCAAAGCTTCCTGCTGCTTTTGTCACGAGCTATCTCTATTCTTAGGATCTGTCTAGCCGGGCCCAAGTCTTTCATCGTAAAAGACTTACTCAACTCCTGTTTCAGCCCTTCGATCTTCTTGATGTCTTTTCCCATGATGAGCATGTCAACAACGTATAATAGTATAACTAAGAAATCACCATCTGAGAACTTGCGCGTGAACACACAGTGGTCCAACTCCATTCTGTCATACCTATATTGTAACATGAACGAGTCAAACTTATTGTACCATTGTCGTGGAGCTTGTTTCAACCCATACAAGTTCTTCCTCGGCCTACACACCATATGCTCTTTGCCCTTGACTTCGATCGCCTCTGGTTGGTGCATGTAGATCTCTTCTTCCAGGTCACCATGGAGAAAGGCAGTTTTAGCATCTAACTAATTTATCTCTAGATCCATGCTAGCCGCCAACCCAAGCAATACCTATATGGATGTCATCTTCACCACTAGTGAGAATATCTCCTCGAAGTCTATACCTTTCCTCTGACCAAACCCTTTCATCACAAGTCTGGCCTTGAACCTCATCTGTGAGTTCTTCTATTCAACCTTCTTTCTGAATACCCACTTGTTGCTCAAAGCTTTCTTGCCCTTAGGCAATTTCACCATATCATAGGTGTGGTTCTTATGCAAGGATTTCATCTCATCTTGTATATCTTTCAACCACTCCCCTTATGCTTGTCGGCTGGGGCCTCAGAATAATCTTTTGGCTCTCTCCCATCAGTCAGCATAATATACTCATGCGGCGAGTACCTTTTGAATGACTATCTGTCCCTTGATGATCTCCTCACCTGTGGCTCAATAGGTGGATCAAGTGGGGGCTGCTCCCCTGGTCCATCTTCTGAAAGAACTCCCCCATCTTCTACACCTTGTTGTACTCCCCTGTCATCAGGCACCACGGGTGGAATAACTGAATCCATGTCCTCTAGCTCACCTGAACTAGGATGGTTTTTCTGACTTACCAATGTCTTATATACACTGATCTTCAAAGAAAACCACATCTCTGCACCTGACGAGCTTATTCTCAGTCGGATTCCACAATCTGTAACCGAACTTTTCATCACCGTACCCCAAGAACACACACTGCCTGATCTTCATATCGAGCTTGGACCTGTCGTCCTTTGGTACGTGAATGGATGCCCTGCATCCAAACACCCTGAGATGACTGTACGATGGATCCTGTCCAGTCTGCACCTTCTCAGGTACTTCTCCATTCAATGGGGCTGATGGAGACATATTTTTTAAATACACTACCGTGTGCATTGCTTCTCCCCAGAACGTCTTAGACAACTTCGCATGAGATAACATGCATCTGATTCTCTCTACAATGGTACGATTCATTCGCTCAGCTACACCATTATGTTGGGGAGTCTTGGGAACTGTCTGTTCATGCCATATACCCAGGGACTTATAATACTCATGAAAGTCGCCAATATATTCACCATCATTGTCAGTACAGATGCACTTCAATGATCTACCTGTCTCTCTCTCGACCATAGCATGAAACAATTTAAACACACTAAAGACCTCCTCATTGGATTTCAAAGAATAAACCCAAACCCTCCTAGATGCATCATCTATAAAAGTAACAAAATACAATGCCCCACCCAAGGTTTTTATCCTCTTAGGACCACAAACATCAGAATAAACCAAATTTAATGCATGCAATTTATTAATATGAGAAACGGTTTTAATGAATGAAACTCTATGTTATTTCCCTGATAAATAATTAAGACAGGTTTTGAGAGGCATACCTATTACGTCTGGAAGGAGCCGCTTCCTTGCTAGTAGCTGAAGCCCTTTTTAACTCATGTGACCTAGACGCCTGAGTCACATGTCAATAGCTGAATCTTTCGTTGCGTTTAACCCACCTTACACATACTGACACTTGCCTTGTAAAGGGTGCAACACTTCTTTCCTCTGGCTGCAATCAACAAACCCTTGATGAGCTTCCAGCGCCCACCAGTAAACCGACTTTCATAGTCATCATCATCCAACCTTCCCGTCGACATCAAGTTGAGGTGAAGGTCTGGGATATGCCTCACATCCCTGAGAACCAATGTGTAGCCCACATCGGTCTTCACACAAATATCACCGACCTCTACGATCTTCGATACGCTAGAATTTCTCATCTTCACGGTCCCATAGTCACTAGACTTGTAGTTTTTGAAGAAGTCCCTGCGTGGAGTCGCGGGAAAAGAAGCTCTTAAGTCAATCACCCAGTCGGTGTCCTGACTCGTAGCCGTGAGACAAACATCATGATCTGCTGAAAGAATAACTATAACGTAGCTATTTGAAGTAACTGCAGTGGAATCTGATTTATCTTCCTTCTCCTTTCCTTTTTCTTTCTTGTCGTTCTTCTTACCACAACATTCATGCTTGTAGTGGCCCTTCTTGTCATAATTCCAGCAATCAACATCATTTCTGTTACTCGATTTACTTCTTGATTTATCTCGAGTCTTCCCGCCCTTCCTGTTCTTTCTTCTCCCCCGTTCTTATGTCACAAGGGTCTCTTGCTGAGCAGACCCCTGAGACTTCCTCATTGAAGAGACAACCGGTTACCTGTTGCATGGAAATCTTTCTGTCTGGTGCGGAGTTACTTAGAGATACCACCAATGTCTCCCAACTGTCAAGCAATGAACTAAGTAATAGTAAAGCCTACAATTCATTATCCAGGACCATCTTCATAAAGGAGAGTTGGTTCACTATATTGCTGACCTCATTCATGTGCTCGGCCACAGAACCACCATCCTTGAACTTGAGATTCACAAGTCACCTTATCAGAAAAAAATTATTATCGGTTGTCTTCCTCTCATACAACCCTTTTAATTCCAGCCATAAGCTAGCTGCTGAGGTTTCCGTAAACACATGGTGGAACACAGAATCATCCAACCATTATCTAATAAACCCAACAGCCTTTTAGTCCATCTTCTTACAATCATCATCAGACATATCCTTGGATTTTGCTGATATGCCTAAAATTGGAGAATGTAGGTCCTTGCAATAAAATAAATCCTCTATCTTAGCATTCCATATGGTCCAGTTAGAATCATTGAGGCTGATCATCCTCGATGAGCCACCTTCCATGATTCAAAAAAACCGATCCTACCCATTCAATGAACTTAGCTTTGATATCACTTTGTTGGGGGCCTTACACAAAACCTTAGGATCTAGCCTCCCGAAACAAACCAGAATTATAGATAATAAAGCAATGAAATAAATCAAAGCATAAATCACAAACCACACGAGATTTTTACGTGGAAAACCCTCAAAGAGGTAAAAACCACGGGACCTCGTCCAGATCAATAATCCACTATGAAGTAGAACGTTACAACCATCTTCACTCACATAAGAGTGGATAAATAATGTGAGAATAAAAGAAAATTGGAGAGATCTAACCGATTATGAGGATGTAGGAGCGCTGAGATATAAATTGCAAAGTAGACAACCTCCACGAGCATAACCTCCCTTCTACAAGCTTCCTCTCTCTCTTTCTCTCACACCTTTGATAGCCCTCTTGTATTTTTCATATTACCTAGAAAACCTTAGGGACCCTTATTTATAGTTTTAGGAAACTCTCTTCTCCATCCTTGTTGCGAAAGGACTCAAAAACCACAATCCATACAAAATCACGGAACGAATCTGCGTAACTTTGACTGGTTGAGTGAATCCCTCGACCGGTCGAGCGACACTTTCGACCGGTCGAGCACATCTCACGACTGGTCGAGCACCTCAGAAATCCAAAACCTCAACTCGTTGGACTTTAAGTCGAGCCATGCTCGACTGGCCGTGCACCAGCCCTCGACCGATCGTGTAAGGCTCACGACCGGTAGAGCACGGGGAAAAAACTCCATCAAATTCTTTCATTCTTAATTAGTTATGTTGAGAATGAGTTAATATGCAAATGTCGAATTACTTGGTTTCTATGTGTGATAAACATATGATTAGGACTTGGTATTGTACTCTCCAAGTCATGTTAGTAATAGTCCGACTTGGAGTTATATTCTACCAAGTAGCAATATATGACATGATGTATCCATCCATTATCAATGTTGTAAAATGAGGCCTAAGTGTGAAATGCCACCTTTGATGGGATGTTGTAAGAACTTGATAAGATATGCTACATTTATGGTCCTCAGTTGAACCTTGATTATGTTTGTGAGAATAATCTTGTCAAATCTATGGAAAGTACGTGAGCATCATTCATGCATGACATGTGAGCTTTTCCGAGTGCTTAATGTAAGCCACACTCTGCTCGATTTACTGATAAACCAGTTAAATGAACAAAGTTTGTGCATTTGAGCCACTTTGGGCGCTCTTGTTTTACATGAGGCTATTTTGGGATCAGATACTCCTTGGGCGTACCCCGTGTATTATTCCAGGAGTCAGGTCATCCTTGGGTGCACTCACCTTAATGCCCTTATCTAGGTAATCTACCTAACTCGGGTGGTCTTTTATTTTGACAGCTGGAAGTGCATAACTAGATCTGTGACTTAAACATATATTCATGCAAATGCATATGTAGTTGTATTGTCCTATGAATCAAATATGAATTGTTAGCCTATTTTGGAATGATGTGTTATGATTGAATCTATGAGAGAAATTTCCACTGAGTTTTCACTCACCCAATCGTGCGGTTGCATCAAATAGACACAGGTATGACGGAGGAAGACAACGCTTATGGCGATACCCCTGGTGTAGCTGATGAGGAGTATAGAGAGGAAGGACAGTATGCTGACCTGGTTGAGCCGATAGAGCTCCACCGATGATATATGAATCATCTACTTTCTTACTTTTAGACATTTCTTTTATGCGACTCACTTGAATTTGTAATTAAAAATCCCCTGCTGTGGGATCTTGTCTTACTTCTTACTCTTATTCACGTATGTCGAACTACTTTTGTTAGTTTATACAATGGTTATATCTTATTGCTATGAATTGTGTTGGCAATTAGTTGAATGGTAGTTTTACTTCATGACGTAACCCTCGGGTTCTCGTACTCGAACGACTGTCCTCGGGTTATGAGAATCACGGTGTTACAGGGCTGCTGCTGGACGTCCAGTCCAGTAGCATGGCTCATCTAATTTATCTATTAAATCCACTCCTTTCATCTGGTGGACCCCCCTGTGACATGTATGGGCCACCAGGAACTAAAATAAACATATAATTTAATTAAATTTTGAATTTCCAGCAATGTTAGATTGTGGGAGAGCTGGAATTTCAGCAATAGGCCCATGGTTGCTGCCCATAAATAAATGTTTTGGGGCAGCATGGTCTACCAAATTTGGGGATATTATTACACATATCTTGCCCTATTTTTAATTAGATTTTGGGCTTAATTAACGCATATTTGAGGCCCATTCCATTTGGATTCTTATTAGAATAGTCTTCTAGTTAATTGTTGGGCCTTATAGCCTTGGTTGGGCTGGAACTTTTGGATAGGCCCGTTGGACCCTTGGGGCCTATATTTATCATGCCATTGTGATGGGTTTTATGGGCCAAATACTCAAGTAGTTGGGCTCTTGCTTGCCCACTAAAATAAATCCATACTTGGGCCAAGATGTGAGGCCCAACTTACTTGTGTTAAATATAAGCATTACCCATATGTCGGTATAATGAGGTGCCCATTAGGCCCACCACAATGAGTGGACCCATGACCTTTATGGTTGGGCCCAAACCTTACTTGAGGGCCCACCATGTTGCCTATGCATTAGGCTTAGTGTATGGCCCACCAGGCCATGGATTGCTTGGTCCTTGGACTTTACTTTATATACGTAGCGGGCTACTTTTTGGGACCCAGTTGAGGTTGAATATCCTCCTTGGCGGCCCTAAGGTAAGCCCATAGGGTTCCTATAGGTGGTTGAAGGTCCACTTTGGGTCCTTGGTTAGGATCACTTCTTCATTGGGTTTATGACTCTCTTTGTTTGTGGGTCATCCCAAAGTTTTGGGCCTCTACTAGAGGACTTCACTTCTCCTTAGAGTACCTGTCTATGTACCTAGACCTTGTCCTTCTTTGGGAAGGAGGAATATATTCTATAGGTAACGCACTTACATTATTGTAACCCATATGCATCATCTGTATGAATTGATTGCATTATGTGGTGGTCATAGAGGGATGGAGTTTCTCACATTGTGCACATTGAGTGCCTGAAGCTTGTGCATGATCTGTATGTGTGACTCGTGCATTGGCATCGCATTTCATGATGATACCGCCCTTGCTTCACAAGGGCCTCGCCTCCACAGGGACGTTCGTGGAAGACCGTATGTGTGGACACCGGAAATATTAACTCTTGTCACGCCCCAGACTTGGTAACCGGACTCACAAGGAACCCGATAGCCGGTTGTGGCCACAACAGCCTCCGTAGTACTCCATTCTCGGATCTTGAGGCAGGTTCCGATCATGGGATCCTACAAGGAGGATTTCCATTACAGTATAACCATTTCTAATACGAGCATGCTCAAGATCACAACAAATACATCTGAGAATAACGAAGGCTCACATCATAAAACCCACTATGTACATATGTTATATGCAAGCTACTATACATCAACAAAAGTTGCTGGAGGGTGGGGACAACTTTCCCCACTATGCATGCAAAGGCCTAGATGGCCTATGAGATGCTATAATGAAAAGGAAGTACATCATGGTGGGTCCATGGAGTATGGCCCACCATGGAAGGAATGAGTAAAATCTAGGCCCATGGCCTCCATCTTAGGAGCCATGTAGGACCTCCACCATGGATTGGTGGGTCCTATATGCTTCCATGCATGCAAGGAAAAGAAAGAAGGGAGAATAAGCCAAGAAGAGCACCCACCTCTTGGATCTTCAAGCTTCTACAATCATCATGTGCCTCAAGCTTCATGGGTCATGAATTTATGGCCAAGATGAGATTGTAATGGTGAGATGGAGATAAAATAAGGATGAAAAGGGGTTGGAATGGAGTAAAAATGGGCTAGACGTCCAAGGTTAGTAAGGAAAGAAAGAGGAGAAAATGAAAGAGAAGGGAGAGAGAAAAGTAGTTGTAGAGGAGTCATGATTAACATGTAAGATGTTGGAAAGAAAAATAATGATGGGTTTTCTTGTTTAGAGAAGTAATGATAGGTTTTTGGGGAAGAAATCTCATCATGAGTTGTTAGGCTCTAGGTAGGCTAGGTAGCTAGCTAGGGTAGATTTTATGGGAGAAAGTGATTTTATGGGAGAAAGTGCATTAGGGTGGGCCCAATGGGAAAACATGTACACCCTGCTAAGTGAGGTCCACAAACATGATCAAAGGCTCAAAATGATGTGTGCCTACAACTTATGATCTAAAACTCGGATAGTCACACGGGATGCGGCATCGGAACTGCGGCGACGATGCCAATAAGATGATATAGGTTTCGGTCCGATCTGAGTCAGGTCAGCTTGACCAAACTTAAGGACTACCGCAAACACTACCCAAAGGTTGCGGGTCATGGAAATTCAACCGGTAGGACCGCGAGACCAAGATGAACGAAATGTATACTCATAAACACATGCACACATGCGAACTCGAGTTGAGTCTCACAACCCTCGCCACCAACAAAGAAATTTTGTCATCAAAATTAACGAAACTGGAACAACAAAAATGCATAAACATTATATGTATATATATCTCAATCATCAATCACAAGAGAAGGCAATACAAGTAATCAATCATTGAACAAATGGGGATAACACTCTCTAATCTCGGCCTCGCGTTCCCAAGACACCTCGACCTCCGAATGATGACCCCATTGCACCTTCACCAAGGGAATGACTTTGGTCTTGAGGACCTGCTCCCTCCGATCAAGAATACGAATCGGCTGCTCAATGTAAGAAGCATCCTCAGGGACCTCGAGTGGTTGCCGATCAATCACAGGAATAATGTCTGACCCACATTAAAAACATGAAATACATCATGGATCACAAACAACTCAGGAAATAAGGCAAGCCTATAAGCCACAGCCCACGTGCTCGGTAATCTCAAAAAGCCCAATAAATCTTAGGCGAGTTTTCCCTTCACACCAAAGTGAATTACTCCTTTCATAAGTGAGACCTTGAGATATACCATGTCCTCAACTGCGAACTCGAGGGGTCGACACCGACGATCAGCAAAACTCTTCTACCGGTTCTGAGCTGTGCGCATCCTCTGCCCAATAACATCAATAGCCTCCGACGTCTGCTGCATAATCTCAGAACCTAAGAGACGATGCTCTCCAACCTCGGTCCAACAACTAGGAGATCTGCACGGTCTGCCATAAAGTGCCTCAAAAGGAATCATGCCGATAGTCGTCTGATAGTTGTTGTTGTACGCGAACTTGGCGAGGCATATATGCTCATCCCAACTGCCTGCAAAGTCAATCACACAAGCTCCGAGCATATCCTCAAGGATCCGGTTGACCCTTTCGGTCTACCCATCCATCTGCGGATGATAACTGGTGCTGAGACGCAACGTGACCCCCATCGCCTGCTGGAAACTTCTCAAAAATTGAGACGTAAATCTCGAGTTTCGGTCTAAAACGATCGAAACTAGGATGTTGTTCAATCTCATTATCTCCTCAATGAACACCTTTGCAAGCCAGTCCATAGACCAAGAAGCACCCATTGGAATGACACGAGCCGACTTCGTCAGACGATCGACGATAACCCATATGGTATCATGACCGCGCTGAGTCATCGGTAAACCTGCGATGAAATTCATCGACATGTGCTCCCACTTCTACTCTGGAACGCTTAACGGCTGCAAGGGACCTGGGGGGTCTCTGATGATTGGCCTTGACACACTGGCATGTGTCACACTTGGCCATAAAGCTAGCAATTTGGCGCTTCATCCCTTGCCAAAAATATTGTCTCCTCATATCACGACATATCTTCGTGGAGCCTAGGTGAATAATAAGTCTCGATTGGTGTGCCTCGGTCATCCGATCACGACACAACTCTGGTACGTCCGGGATACACAATCGGCCTCTGAAGCGTAATCCACCATCAGAACCAATCTGCCAGTCTGATTACTCCACGGATACGACCTCTGCTCAGTACTCCTGAAGTGAATCGTTCGTCTGCTTAGCCTCGATCACTCTAGCCACCAAAGAGGGTTGAATCGACAAGCTCAAAAGCTGAACAATGGAAGACTGCAGATCGAACTCAAAGTCATACTCTGAAACATCCTCAAGCATCTGCCACTCTCGCACCATCATCTGTGCCACCAGGCCTCGTGGCTGATGGCTGAGCGCGTCCGCCACCACATTTGCCTTACCCGGGTGGTACCGAAGATCAAAATCATAGTCCTTCAACAGTTCCATCCATCGCCTCCGACGCAGGTTCGACTTAGACTGCGAAAATAGGTACTTCAAGCTCTTATGATCCGAGAAGAGCTCGAACCTGACCCCATACAGATAATGCCTCACACCTTCAGTGCGAAGACAACTGCTGCAAGCTTCAAATCGTGGGTGGGGTAGTTCAGCTCATGGAACTTGAGCTAGCGTGAGGCATACACCACTGACTTCCCGTGCTACATCAGTACAACACCCAAGCCAACTCTGGAAGCATTAGTGAAAACAACAAAACCCTCACTCCTATCAGGAAGAGTGAGAACAGGAGCGGAAGTGAGGCGGTCCTTCAACTCCATAAATGCCTCCTCGCAAGCATCACTCCAAACGAACTTAACGCCCTTCCACATCAACCGGGTTAGCGGTACAGCAATACGGGAGAAACCCTTGATAAACCATTGATAATATCCCGCTAGACCAAGAAGCAACGGATCTCGGATGCATTCGTGGGCTAGCCCCACTGACACACTGCATCAATCTTCGAGGGGTCCACGGCGATACCCTCCCTCGTCACCACGTGACCTAGGAACTTCACCTCCTTCTACCAAAACTCGCACTTCTCCAGCTTCGCATACAGCTGGTGGGCACGGAGGGTCTCCAACACAATCTACAAGTGCTCAACATGGTCTTCCCGGGTCCTCGAATATACAAGAATATCATCAATGAATATCACCACGAACTGATTGAGGAATGGCCGGAAGACCTCGTTCATCAGCTGCATGAATACGGCGGGCGTATTGATTAGTCCGAACGACATGACCAGGAACTCAAAGTGACCATAACGCGTCCGAAAAGCCGTCTTCGGAATGTCCTCCTCTCGGACTCGAATTTGGTAGTAACTGGAGCGCAAGTCTATCTTAGAAAAATATTGTGCACCTTGTAACTGGTCAAACATATTATTAATATAGGAAAGCGGGTATCGGTTCTTGATGGTGACTCTGTTGAGCTCATGATAGTCCACACAGAGTCGCAACGAGTCGTCCTTCTTCTTCACAAATAATAACGGGGCTCCCTAAGGTGAACTATTGGGACGAATGAAACCTAACTCCTAGAGCTCATCCAATTGCTCCTACGGTTCCCTAAACTCCAGTAGTGTCATTCGCTAAGGGGCCTTCGAGATAGGCACGGTACTGGGCAACAAATCAATCTGAAACTCCACCTGCTGATGCAGCGGCAAACCCGGGATCTCCTGGAACACATCAGGGTACTCACAAACAACTGGCAGCTGCTCAATACACCATGCCACAGAATCTTCGACGATGGAAGCCAAGAGGTTAGACAACAGCTCTCCTCTTGACTAGGCGACAAACTTGAATACTGACAAGTCGGGAATGTGAAACGTAACTGTCCTCACGGCACAGTCCAAGACGACACAATACTCCGCATGCCAGTCCATACCTAGAATAACATCAAAGCCTGTCATCGGCATCAGGAGAAGATCGGCGGGAAGAAACATCTCGCCCACTAACACCGGGCAAGAAGGGCAGCGATGGGTCAACATAACGGACTTCCCCATGGGAGTTGAAACTGCCAAGGCCTCAAACACGAACTCCGATGGAATACCGGTCGATCAACAAAACTACTCAGCCATAAAAGAATGGGAGGCACCAGAATCAAATAAAATATGAGCAACGCAAGCAGAAACAAGAAGAATACCCTCGACGACTCCACCAGTCTATGACTACGGGTCCTTGCCTAGCGCCTGCTGCACGAGATAAAATCGGCCCTAAGCTGGTAAGGGGAGTAAACCGGAAGACTGTGGATCCGGAGTCTGTGCCTACTGGGCTGCAATACACACTCGACCTAGGGACTGGACATAGGGATATGCCCTTTGCTACTGTGGTTGTTGTCTCTGCTGGGGAGGTCTACCCGGATGCCTTTGCTACTGAAGACGAGCCCTAGGAGTGGCGGGTAGAAGCTGCGCTCTTGCTGCTGCTGTTGCTGAGGAGGAAGATGAGGCAACTGCGATGTCCTCTGCTACTGAATTGGGAGAGGACACTCACTCCTCTGATGCCCGGCCTGTCTACAACCGAAGCAAACACTGAAAAAGGGGCCGGAAGATGAAGCGGTTGGCGGTGCTGATGATGATGATGAAGCTACTGTCTGAGCCGCAGGCTGCCAAAATCCTGATCTGCCCCTCCATCTTTACTGATGGTGTTGTCTGAAACTGTTGGCTAATTCTCTCCTCTTCCGGTTTCCACCGGAACTCTGCTCTCTCGATCTCTGAGTCATAGCCCAGTCCTCCTCATAAACCAGTGCTCGACGAATGACCTGGTCGAACGTCTCTAAACAATGCCCTACCACACAGCTACGAAGGGCAGGACGTAAGCCAGTCACAAAACGACAAGCCCTCATCTTCTCATCGCTGGTGAGATGAGGAGCAAATCGAGACAAGGCCAAGAAATGAGTCTCGTACTGAGATACCAACAAATCACCTTGAACTAGGGTCTCAAACTCGATCATTCTCTGAATCTAAACATGCTCGGGGAAGAACTTCTGGTCGAAATGGACCACAAATTCCTCCCAAGTCTAAACAAAATCTGGCCCAGCCATCCTGGATACGGATGACCACCAATGACTGGCCTCACCCTGAAGAAGATAGGTCGCAAGGAATACCCTCTGATCGACCGGACACTACATAGTGTCAAAAATCCTAGCGATTTCAGTGCACCATGCCTTAGCGGCAGAAGGGTCAGGATCACCCCTGAATCTTGGAGGGTCATGCTATCTAAACTCCTTGAAAATAGTGTTAGTCGTGGCAAATCACCCTGATCAGATACCGGAGCAGCTACAAGCTGATGAGTCTGCAACGCGGCAGCGACAAGCTGCATCAGCTGCTGAAAATGCTCGGCACTTATAGGCACTGTCAGAAAAGTAGGAGTGACACTCGCCTCGAGCGGATACACGGGTGCGGCTGACAGAGCAGGAGCCTCTGTAACCAGAACAGTAGGCTGAGGAGGGGGAACCAGTAGAGGAACAGGAGCAACTGAAGGAACGGGAGCTACAGGCTCAACCGGAGGAATGGGATGAATTAGGACCTCGGGAATCGGATCCTCTAAAACGGGAGCAGGATGTGATCGAGTAGAATGAGTATCTCAAGCGCCTCAACCAAGGGCACCACGACCACGGGTGCCACGCCTAGGCGGCATCGTCTACAAAATAATGACAATACAAGGAATCAGGACAATTACAGGCTCAATACGGAGCGAAAGAAAGGGTCTCGAGACACTACTTGTCCTATGCTCTGAGTAGACATGCGATGTTATTATGAGTTATTTCAAAATTACTTGCTATGCTTTGATACCAACTCCTGTCATGACCCAGACTCGGTAACCGGACTCACGAGGAACCCGATAGCTGGTTCTGGCCGCAACAGCCTCCGTAGTACCCCATTTTCGGCTCGTGAGGCAGGTTCTAATATTGGGATCCTACGAGGAGGATTTTCATAACAATATAACTATTTTCAATACGAGCATGCCTAAGATTACAACAAGTACATCTGAGAATAACAGAGGCTCACATCACAAAACCCACTATGTACATATGTTACATGCAAGCTACTATACATCAAGAAAAGTTGCTGGAGGGTGGGGACATGGCCCACCATGGAAGGAATGAGTAAGATCTAGGCCCATGGACTCCATCCTAGGAGCCATGTAGGGCCTCCACCATGGATTGGTGGGTCCTACATGCTTCCATGCATGTAAGGAAAAGAAAGAAGGGAGAAGAAGCCAAAAAAAGCACCCACCTCTTGGATCTTCAAGCTTCTACAATTATCATGTGCCTCAAGCTTCAAGGGTCATGAATCTATGACTAAGATGAGATTGTAATGGTGAGATGGAGAGGAAATAAGGAAGAAAAGTGGCTAAAATGGAGGGAAGTTGAGCTGAACATCCATGGCTAGCAAGGAAAGAAAGAGGAGAAAATGAAAGAGAATGGAGAGAGAAAAGTAGTTGTAGAGGGGTCATGATTGCCATGTAAGATGTTGGGAAGAAAAATAATGATGGGTTTTCTTGTTTAGAGAAGTAATGATGGGTTTTTGGGGAAGAAATCTCATCATGAGTTGTTAGGCTCTAGGTAGGCAGCTAGGGTAGCTTTTATGGGAGAAAGTGCATTAGGGTGGGGCCTATGGGAAAACATGTACACCCTACTAGGTGAGGTCCACAAATATGATCAAAGGCTCAAAATGATGCGCGCCTACAACTTATGATCTACAACTCGGATGAACGCATGGGACACGACATCGGAATCGTGACGACGATGCGAACAAGATGGCATAGGTTTCAGTCTGATCCAAGTTAGGTCAGCGTGACCGAACTCAAGGACGACTACAAACACTATCCAAAGGTCGTGGGTCACCGAAATTCAACCGGTAGGACTGTGAGACCAAGATGATTGAGATGCATACTCACACACACACATGCACACATGTGAACTCTGGTCGGGTCTCACAAATAGGTACGCAGACAAAGGTACATGAGCAACCACCTGTGAGAAGGTTTCTGCCGCGGGATCGCTTGCTACTAGCGAGATATATGGATGACTCAAATGTCGCATTTGCCTTCATTATAGATGAGATGGATCCATCTACTCTTCAGGAGGCTTTAGACGAGCCAGCTGTGGAAAAGTAGAAAGCAGTGATGGATGATGAGGTGGAGTCCTTGTACACAAATGGGACGTGGGAGCTGGTGGAGCTTCCTATTGGTCATAAAAAAAATCGAGCGCAAGTGGATTTTCAATAAGAAAATGGATTGGTACAAGACAAGGTTGGTAGCGGAGGGACATGCTCGGAGAGAAGGTGTCGACTTCATTGAGATATTCACGTCGGTTGTGAAGTGAGTATTTATCAAATTCATGTTGGCATTGGTTGTCCAATATGATCTCGGAGCAAATGGACGTGAATACTGTCTTCCTGCATTGTGAATTGGAAGACCAGATATACATAAAGCGTCCATAAATTTATGAAATACAATGGGCAAAGAACAATGTTTGCAGGTTAAAGAGGTCGTTTTACGGCCTGAAACAGCCTCCTAGGCAGCAGTATAAAAAGTTCGATTCTTTTAGGAAGAGTCGGAGGTTTACCAAGAGTGAATATGATCATCGTGTCTATTACAAGACATCGAATGATGGGAATTTATTATCTTAGTTTTGTGTATTGATGATATGCTTATCGCTAGTCATAATATTTTTAAGACCAACTTACCGATGACTTAGTAATCAGGGACATTTAAGATGAAAGATGTGGGGGTTGTAAGGAGGATTATTGACATTAACATACACAGAGACCGGAAGAGGAGTTGTCTATAGTTATCTCAGGCATAATATCTTAAGAATGTTTTGATCAAGTATGGGATGGATAAGGTGTAGACACCCCACTCAGGCTAATGTCTTGAGAAGGCTAAGACTATCTGGGAACCATGATCATAACCTAACCTTAACCCTAATCCCAACCTAGACCTACACCGAAACCTAACCCTGGCCACAGACCTTAGTCCAGAATCTCCAAAAACTCCCCAATCGCAACCCAAAACCGTGATATAAGTCGTTCAGTATACACACAACCTCGCTTATACCCTATACCCTAGCCAGAACCCTCTATCTATATCTAAATCCATCACTTTGAATCCCAGAAACCTAAAACGAAGACCACCAGACGAACTAGAACACCACACAAAACCTGCACATGCGAATCTGTCCCGAACCAGGCCTGGGCGGTAGTCTGACTATCGCGGGCGGTACTTCAACTACTACTGCTCGCGGCTCGGGTGTGGACAGCTGTCACAACGTCCAAAAGTCAACTTTCCTTTGAAATTACCCCCCAACCTTCGCTATTTACCAGTTTACCAGCCCCATAAGCTAATGAGAGCACACTACGTGGCGTCTCTCTCCTATCCACCAATCACCACTCGCCACATCAGCTTTCACCCTTCCTAAACCCCATATTTACCAGAATGCCATTGGAGAAGGCTATAAATAGCCCTCTCCTCTTCTCATTTGAGGACACAACAACTAAGAGAGAAAGAGAGTGAGAGAGGGAGAGGAAGAAAGGAAGAGAGTGAGGGAAAGGGAAGGAGATCCCAAATCCTCAAAGTTTTGAATTTTCCAGCCACACCCAAACCCTCCTCTCAACTTTTCCAATCCATAAGCCTAACCCAAATTAGGTTATGGTTCGGTTCATGTCTTAGCCCACTTAAAATCAAGCCAAAGATTCACCATCATACAAACATTTATCATGATATCTATTCCCTTCTCAACCCCCTGCTCCTCTAGATCTCTAGTGAATGTATGCTCTGTGACTTGCCGTACACCGGATCCTATCACATCAGAAATTCCTAGTGATCTAGTCCACTTTTCTTTACCTTTTTACATAAGCATCATCACATCCGCTTTCTAGGCATGCCGTTGGACGTATGCTCTGTAGGTTACTGAAAATCTCAGATCTTGCTAAATCAGAAATCCACGTGTGTGCCTAGTCCCATCTCGACCACATCATCCATCACCCCTTGAGATTATTTTACCACACTAAGTAGAGACCGTACATTTGTACGAGCAGAGAGGGTGCCTAACCCCTTCCCTCTTTGTAACCGAGGTCTCTTACCCATAATCACGGACCGCAGACCAGGAGTCAATTTAAGGAAGGGGAGTCTTCGGGCTTCCCCAACCTTGCGAATTTCGTGGTTCTAGCCGACCGCGGGATTTTGAAATATTTCGGCTAGTGACGACTCCAATATTCATACTTGGCCTAATCATCCACCACAAACATTACCATACAAGTCAGCATGGGCATCGATTTTTCAGTGTCTATACAAGGCAAAGTTGGTCAGCGTTCCCCACATGGCTCATTTCAAGTATCTCGAGAACGGTGTCCTAAAGCCAATAAAGAAAGGTGGCTCGATGTATGTCATGGTTTGTACGATACCAGATATTTCACATGCGGTGGGTGTTATTAACAGATATATGTCTAACCCCGACAAGCAACACTAGGAGACAATGAAATGGTCAGTTTGACATATTCGAGGTACGTAGGATTACATCTTATCTTTTAAGAAATTAGAGGCCAAGTTAATAGGCTATGTGGATTCTGATTACGAAGGCAGTGTAGACAATAGAAGGTTGACTCTTAGTTACTTATTTGTGTTAGTGGGCGAAACAATTAGTTAGTTGTAGAAGCTTCAGTCTGCGGTGACTCTTTCCACAATCAAAGCTGAGTACACGACAGTGATAGAAGCATTCAAGGAATGTGTTTGGTTGAGAGGGATGATAAATCAATTGGGGCTTCAGCAGGAGGCCGTGATGGTTAATTGTGACAGCGAAAGAGTGATCAATTTAGCTAAAAATTCTGATTATCACTCACGTACTAAACATATTGATGTGTGTCACCATTTTATTTGATTAGTACTTTGTAACGTCTTGAAAAAATCCGTACAAAGACACGAGTACCACCTCAGGCAGAAATCACTCAGGACCAAATCCTTTAGAAATTAGGCGAGAATTAGCTAGTGCTAAACTAGAGTACCTGTGAGATTAACACTAATCACTTTAAATACGATATGTAAGACCCAAAACTTGTAGAATTATTAACGCTACATTACCCTAAAATCTAGGATCCATCTCTAAACCCAGTTGCTCTTGGGAGCATTTCAAAACTCCGTATCGGACCTGAACCGCATGTCGAAAGTCCGATTACCCCGAAACTATATCGTTATGACCGCTTTGCTATGCTTAACTACCACATTAGATATCAAGTCCTAACAATGTCCAGAAATGAGCAACTTGAGCCCAAAGCGAAGTGTGTGAGAAACGTGAATATATTTAGAAATAAAATCTAAACTTAAGTAAACTGATATGTGTCGCTTGCGGGCCAAATATAAGGATTCAGATCGTCAGAATCTGACCCAAATATACCCTCGAGTTAGGAGAAATTTCCTACACATGTCAGTACACTCGTGACCCTGATCGAGTACCGGTGACCGTTGAATTGAAACTGGTCCACCACGGTCGATCTGTAAATCCAATCGGATAAAAAACTCAGCTTCACCTAGATCCAAGGTCAGGGAGCTTAAGTTCGATAGCACGCAGAAACTGATGTCCTTTGGACATAACCTAAGTATACCATGACCATGGGGTCATTCCCATCAGTTTTGGGCCTATAAAAAGGGCTTAAACCCTCTCTCTCATAACCCATATGAATTTCCTAAAGCCTAAAAAGAAAAGAGAGAGAAAGAGAAGGAAAGAGAGAAAGTGTGTAGGAGTTCGCTCTCAGGATTCAATCCCACCACTCCACTTACCATTTCATCAATTCTGAATCGCTAATCTGGCGTTCCAACCACGCACTTAGGTAAGAAAACCTAACCCTAATCTGTTTTAGGGTTTTAGATAGTGTAAGTTATGAAATAGCTAACCTAATTCATGCTATAGGTCGCCAATTCGCCATTGACAAAGACTAAGTGCTAAAACGACTTCATTACGCGTTTACCGGCATAAGATGCAGACTATAAATGTATAGGTTATAGTTTTCAAGGCTTTCAATGTCGTTTAAAGATTTATTACTGACGTAGATGTTATTTCACATGCTAAATGCGATGTCTGTCTAGCCTTTCAGATATATATGAACTATGTTGAGTTTAGGTTAATCCATGTGTTTGTTGAAATAATCGTATAAGTATGGAATTTGAATTTGAGTTTGCCATGATTAATTGCTGCCTATGTATGCTAGATGTATGTGTAACAATTCTTTGACAAAAGGATTAGCCCTAATACATGTTATATCAACATATGTTGCGTATTTTCTACTGTGTAGCCTAAGTGTTTGTGAAAATGATTGAATGAGTATAGAATTTGCATTCGTGCTCGCCATGACTAACTGTAATGGATATATGATTATTGTATAGGCGATAACCCTTTGACGAGAGGATTGACCCTAATACGTATGATAACTAATATATATATCATATATGATGGAATGCGTAGGCTAAGTGTTTGTAAAATGTCTGAACAAGTTAGTAGTTAGTAAGGTGTACCTGTATGCAGGTTGAGATATGATTCTGAACTACCTTAATGATATGTATAATTTCCTCCATGTATGTCATATTCTGATGTCTGGTTGTTTATGAATTGAATGTGTGCAAATTCATGTTTACATTGCATTTCAGAACATGTTCATATGATTGTATGATTTGAAGTATTGATCCATTACCGCTTTAACTATCTTATAAGATATTTTGTTGTAATTGAATGTGGTTGGGGCTATCATATAGTTCAGGCAATTAGTAACAGGCCTTGAATTAGTGGCTGAGGTTATTTCGCCACACATGAGGTGTTCGATGAATCTGAGTCGTACTTGGGTTGTCGACAGTGGTTAGGCCACACGGAGTGCTTACGCACTTCATGTCAATTAACTCAATGTGCGCTCATGCTAGTCGAGCCCGTTAAGTAACCTGATTGACCCGATGTATATTCACCATGTTTGGACACTACTGCTTGAACCTAAGGTACCAAACCCACTAGTGGAATCCCCATTAACCTTAGTATCTCGATCCGCTAAGACTCATGAGTCGGACATGGTGGTATGGGACACCATGGTTGAGCTGTTAGCCTACGCTGTGGTGATGAGCCTCCCCGTAGTGACCAGTGAGCAACACCACCTCGTGAGTCGAATACGGTGGTATGAGACACTGTATTCGAGCGGTCGGCCTACATTGATCAGGCGACGAGCCCTTTGTAGTGACCTCGAGCATACTCTGAGACTGCGTTGAGGCGACGAGCCTTTCATAGCCAATAAAGTATAAACTAGGCCTGCATTGATAAGGCGACGAGCCCTTTTGCAGTGACCTAGAACCACAACATCGTATAGGAGTTGCTAGGACTGACGACCCTGGACCGGATCATTGTTGGGAATTGATATAAGGGAGGTATCTTAGCTTTCCAATCCTACTGTATGAATAAACCTAAGTAAGAACTGGACTAACACAATCATAACATTGTATTGCACTGTGCTTTGCGAGGAGTAGCATGTGTCTGGAGTGGTGCATGTCGCGACCATGAGATGAAGTTCGCAGAGGGAGTGCAGGCGAGGGCATGCATCATATCATATCATCCTTGCATTAATAAGAGTACTTAGGGCTGAATTGTTGTACTGCTTTATCATTACTGCTTGATTGAATTGATAACATATTAACCTTTACGTTATAATTCCACTGAGTTAGCTACTCACTCCCACGTTCTGGGACGGTGTTTACACACCAACCAGACTCTGTCTTAGTTGCAGACGGCGACGTGACGTATGAGGCAGATCCTGACTTCTACGACGATGAGGAGTTCTCATATAAGCAATTATCAGGCGGTTTTACTTAGGTCGTACTGATTGACGGGGGATTACAGGGCTTCTCAGTTATAGATGGACTATACTTTTGAAATTTTGAGTGTTGAACTAATACATGTAAATATTTGATCTGACAATGTAATCATACTCTGGAGAGTAGTAACAGTCTATACGTTTGCTTATACTTATATACATCTCTCAGTCTTCCGCTTGTGTAACGTAATTGTTTCTAGAGTATAGATTATTGTTTTGGTATAATCTCATTAATGTTTTGTGCACTAACATGGACAACATACAATCATCATGAAATATGTTGCATAAGTGATATGTTGGAACTCGGGAGTCAAGCATTTACATGACCCCCAATTTTCAGGGCATTACATACTTGAGGAGCGAGGCATGACTCTAAAGAAAATTCACACGAGTGAGAATTCGACTGACATGCTCACTTAGGTAGTTTCCATAGAGAAGTTCAAGTTTTGCACAACTTCTTTGGGTTTGGCGAATGCATATATGTAAGATGCAGAGTGCACGAGAAGCAACGGTGAAGCTATGATGCAAGACAAAATTAGATATGAGGAAAAAATAGCTATGAAGAATGAAAATTGAAAACATGGTGGAGATTGTTGTTGATGTCTCAAATCTATAAATAACAGAGTTTGTCGATGCCATCAATAGATCACTCAATGTCATTGAGTAGATGTCGATGCCATCGACATATGTTCAATGTCATTCAAAAAATTCAAAAAAGTCCGTGTTTTATCGCTAGAACGTTTTGGTGTTTTGTCGATGCATTTGAAGGTGTTTGATGTTATTAACAGGTCGTCAATGCCATTAAAGTCCCATTGAGTGAGCACACGGGATTGTGAAAGTGCAGGATTTGTTTCTTATTATGATTGTGATACAATTTTACGCTATATATCGAGTGTAATCGGGACATAATTCTGAAGAAAACCAGGAGCATAAGTGTCATTTTAGACTGAGCAAGACTCCTAACTTGGGGATTCATCTTCTCTATCATCCACTTATCTCACCACATATTTTCATAAAATTATACATGGTAGGTGGTGCATCATGTGCCGCCCACTATATCAATGGGGTTTGGGTTTATTTAGGAGACCATATAAGGTTCGAGTATCCCTTTGTGTTGTTCTATTTTGCTTTATTAGGATCATAGGCTAAATATGCTTAGGCTTAGGTCTGGGGTTGATTTTGGGTTGGATTTCAGGGTTATATAGTGTGCAAATCAATTATTTGCCTTGAGGTGAGGTATCTACAATGGATTGCCAGGATACATTCGTGGGACTTAGAGTTATCATTGGCCAATATAGACCCATAATATATGGTCGACTAGACCATAACCCATAGAATCACATTGGGATGGGGAATCGGAGACTCCCTAACCAAGATGACCCGTGGATAAGATTTTCAACTAAAGGTTCTAAGCAGGGACCTCGATGACAAATAGGAAAGGGGTTAGGCACTATTCTTCCCTACACATGCTTGCGGTTTATATTTTATAGAATTTTAGAATATTTGGGGATTTTCGGGATTCTGAATGACCTTATACTGATTTACTAGCAGGTTGCGGACAACATCAAAAGTTGTCTTGTAAACCACCACTCAACCTAAAACCAACACCAAAGAAATTGTGAGTCTCACTTGAGTTGGATTCGAGGAGATAATAGCTGCAGAGGAGAGAAATGTGACATATAATTCATTATTGAGTAAAAAATATAAGAATTTTCAAGCAGCACATGACTTTCAATACACTAGGATTCGTAAGTTCGGCAAGGCATAACAATTAAGGGTTACTTAAACTATGAGCAGGATGCATACAAGAGAAAGGGGACATGCAAATGCAGAGAGAAAAAAAAAAGAATGGACGGTAAGATAATTTCCTATACACACAGAGATGCGGGAGGAAACAAGAAGAGTTAGGACACTCCTGGTAAGAGGAGATGATTGTATAGACCGAGTTGAAAGGCTTGGATAAATTGGGCACACTCTCACTGTTTTCTCCACCCTCACCCTCACTCTTACTCTCAATATACTCTTACTCTGTTCACACTCTCAAGCATGACAAGTTGTTGGAAAGTTTGAGCTCGAGTTCAAGCTTAAAGTTCGAGCCCGTTGCTCAAGTTGGTTGGGCTTAGACTTAACCGTCCAAAAGCTTGTCGACCTGGCCCAACCTATTTACTATTGTTGATGTCTCAAATTTGTAAACAACAAGGTCCGTCGATGCTATTGACAGACCACTCGATGCCATTGAGCATATGTCGATGTCATCGGAAAAAAAATCGAGAAGCCGCAGAGTGCACGAGAAGCGATGGTGAAGCTATAATGCGAGGCGGAATTAGATATGAGGAAAAAGCACCTATGAAGAATGAAGATTGAAAATATGGTGGAGATTGTTGTTGATGTCTCAGATATGTAAACAATAGAGTCTGTCGATGTCATCAACAAACCACTTAATCCCATCGAGTAGATGTCGATGCCATCAGAAAAAAAATATGAAAAATCTGTATTTTATTGTTGAAACATTTTGGTGTTTTCTCGATGCATTCGAAGGTGTTCGATGCCATTAACAAATCATCAATGCCATCAAAGTCCCATCAAGTGCGCACACAAAATTGCGGAAGTGCGGGATTTATTTCTTATTATGATTGCGATACAGTTTTATGCTATATACATTGAGTGTAATTGGGATTTGGGTATCAAGAGAGGTATCATAGGATTTCTAAATTCGTCCTTAAGGGTTTCAAGGGAATGGCTTGGGCGTGAGGAATAAATTCGAGGTTTGTTCAAATCGATAATCTCTCTCTTATAATTTCTGTTTTCATAGTGCATTATTGTCGCTATGCGCCATGGTTTTTTTTTTTCCTGAAAGAGTTTTTCCATGTTAAATTTGGTTTGTTTGAGTTTGAGTTTGGTTGTGCGATTGGAGTACTTTGCTTTATTCATTTATGTGTTTCCGCGGTCTCCAGCATTTACATTTTCAAAATTCAAAGTTCCAATTAAAAAATTTCCTCTTCCAAATTTCAAACTTTAAATTTTCCGCCCTCTTTTCCTAAAACCCATTCCTATTCTCTCTCCCTTTGCTGAAATCGATAGAGGAAGGGTAGAGCTGAAGCATATTAAGAACAAAATTAACCGCAGTTTGAACTTTGTATGATCACTTGATTTCATGTATGGAATGAGAAGTTGAGTAGAAATGCATTTTAGCTAAAGAAAGAAAAAACAATTTTTTGCACATTTTGTGTTTGTTTGATGGTTTTGACATAGATCTTGAACATGAAGTGGAAGAGAGAAAAAACAGATAAGTAGAGAGAAGAGTATAAATCTTAGAGTTTTTATTTTTATTTATTTTTAATGCTGTCTCTTCTTTTTGTTTATTTAATTTGGTATTGGAGATAATGTTTACATGCTTGATTACTGTTTACTGCATTTTCTTTTCTCTTTTGTTTTTAATTTGTTAGGGTTTGTGGTTCATTTGATTCTCTCTCATAAATCATCCCTCTGTCGATGCAATAAGTGAAATCTAAATATTCAGTCTCTCTTTCTAAAAATGAAGCCAGTGATATGTACTGCGGGCCAGGGTAGGGATGATTGTTGGGTTTTTTCAAAATAAGAAGAAAAGAAAATTGGAAAAGAAGGGTTGTGGCTTTGGTGATTGTTAGTGTGAATGGTGATGCCTCTTGGTAAAGGGAGCATCTTTTGAATTTGAAATGGAGGGATACCATTGTTGGAAAGACACCACCATTGATGAAAAGACACCGTAGAAGAAGATGTCTTTTCATGAAAAGGGCCTTAAGCATCTCTTGTGATTCTATATAAATCCATCTTTGGGTTAATCCAAATTAACAATTTCTAACAATCTCTTATCCATCTCCTTCTTCTTCACCATTTTCACTTTTGGAAAGATACAGTTTTTAGGCGCTAAACTGTAAATAATTTTTAGGCAGTAAATTACAAACAGTTTTCAGGCAGTAAATTATAATAACACAGAAATCAGGGTTGTATGTTGTAAATGTGTGTTCAGGGTACGGTTTTTTCGGTTTTGCAAGCCAAAACCCACATTTCTCCAGTCTGGAGAAGATGCTTATTGTATCCTGGAAGCAGATTTACTGTAACCCTCTTGCAAATTGGTTTAATCACCAGTAGAGTGCAAATATTATCTTAAAGATAGCGACATCGTAATGCGCCTTAAGCATATCTTTAAGTGATTCATTTTATATTTTTCCGCCTCAACAATAACAATGGGCTATTCCATCCCGTTGGGGCTGAAGCCGGGCTTGCGCATGTGTTGAAGAAGATGGGCCGACCCTGGACAGAGGTTGGGCCGGACTAACCAGCCCCATTGACACAATGCTAATGTTCCCTCACATGTATTACACCACCTCCAGGTTAGCACGTGTGAGGCCGTTAGAAGTGCGTGTGGGTAAGCAGATCTTTACCCAGAACACGGGTGCGCACTTTGCACCACTATCACAGCCCTTAGAAGCCAGCTCCAGCACGCGCCTCCCCTCTCTCACCACGCGCTCTCTCTTGCCATATCATCGGCATCATCAGCCATGCTCGCGCCGGCAGCTCGCCTCGCCGCCAAACGCTTGCTCGAGGTCCGCCACATTTTCCGTCAACCTCTTCCTCATCAGGTCTCTCTCTCTCTCTCTCTCTCTCTCCATTTGAAACCCCTAATTGTCTAAAATCTCTCTCTCTCTCTCTCTCTCTCTCTCTCTCTCTCAATACAGGCCGTCGGATCCTCCACTTCTCGATCCTTCTCCACTGCCCTAAACTACGTGAGTCCAAAACACCCTCCCCCCCCCCCTCTCTCTCTCTCTGATTTCAGTCCCCTCACCCTTCCCTGCAATTCGATCTCTGTTCGCAGCATCTCGACTCTCCGGACAACAATCCCAACATCCCATGGGATTTCACCGATGCCAACAAAGAAAGGGTAACTTAACCTTCTTTTGCATTCTTTTTTTTTTTTTTTTTTTTTTCCCTTCGTCAATTTCTATTGGTTTCTTGTATTTGGATCTGATTCAGCTTGAAATTTCACAAAATGGCACATTTGTTATAGATCAGGAATGCGTTACTGATTTTAATATATTCTCTATTCGATTTGAGCTATGTTGATTCTTACTGAATTATGTATGTCGCTGTCGCATTGATCTCTGCCTCTTCCTCTTCCTCTTTCTCTCTTAATATTTAAAATGCGCACACATGATGTGGAATACAGCAATGGTGCCGTAAGGTTTTCGTAGAACAATGATACATTCGGAATCAGGCATCACAGAATTTCACTATTTGCGAACTGCATGATGGATTTTGGTATGCACCCATGCATACCATGATACTCACTTTGACTTCTCAGTGAGTCGTAGATTCTCTCGTTTTGACTTCTTAGTGAGACATATACTCTGGCATGCCACAATGCTTAATTCGGTTCTCTTGATTTGCGGCATAGATGTAAATACACAATGACAATCCGCACCAATCAAGCCATGGGCTTCATTTTGGATGGAGCATAGCAAAAAAGAAAAAGAAAAAAAGGTGAATGCATGGTTGTAACTGTACTCAGTTGATGACCATTAAATGGGTGGTCAAAATGAAATGATCATTTGGCTCCTAAGTCCTAACTGTGAGAGGGGCGAACTTATTTGGCATACATTGGGTTGTGTGGGCCAATACTCTTGCTTAAGAGGGAATGGTGAGAGGTTCACTCTTTTCTGCCATTCTATTCCTCCAATGTAATTTTCTCTTGGTTGATCAAATTTTGATGCTATTAACCAAAAAAGAAAGAAGAAGAAAAGAAAAGAAGGATCAGTGGTTGAAATTCAATGGTCATGATAAGATGATGGCCAAGATTGTCCAATCAGTCTGATCTTTGGAGATGAGATGCCACATTTTACTAGATTGTGTCAAACACAATGGACAATAGCCATTTATCTAGTGATGAACTCTAGCATCTTTTAATTGGTCCTGATGGGTTTCGCAAATCGTGAAATTCCTCTCCACTTGTATTGTTTAACGGTACTATTGGGATGAAGACAATCTTCAAAGAATTGGATGTAACATCATGATATAAGAACCATGGACGACTGGTTTCACTTTGTATTTGTGATGCCAATTTGGTATTAATTTCTTACAGCATCAGCAAATGATATGTTCAGGCAAAGAAAAAGTTGAAATCCACGAGAATATCAGTTGACCACTTGAAAATAGAGAAATTCTTAACAGAATGCAGGTGGATTTTTTTTCCATTGGTATCTTTGATTGATATAGCTAGGTGATGGTAAGTGCTGGAAGTGGACCGTAGGTAGGCTCCAGTGGAGGCTGTGAAGTTTGCTTGTATCAAAAAATATAAAAAAAATGTGTCCATGGCCTGAAAATCTCCATGTTAGGCTATGGATTGACAATTATAGCGTTGAGGTAGCAACAGTAGGAAGAAGAAGATAAGGGTAAACAGAAAGTGGGATCTTGGCAAGATCCAATGGTTGCTGCATTAGGAGGAGGGAACTTGGAACTTCAAACTTCAAAGCTGTGACAAAATGGTTCAGGGAGTCACAAGAGCGTGCAAACCGTGAATCATCGGAGAGGGTGAGAGAAGGTGGAACACTGAATGTGGTGTCTTGCTGTTCATACAAACGGTAGGTGCCTCGAGATAGGGAGACTTTTCACAGTCTTCGTGGAGATACAGATGGCAAGTTGACAGATGCCTTGTTTCTGGCTATGCCTTATGGAGTAAGTTTCTCATGTGTCGTCCTTGGTTCACATGGAGGACATCTGCAGTGACATGTTTCTCTCTCAACTGCTATTGAGTTGCAATCAGGTCCAATTATCGAGTAACATGGAGGATAGCCTTGTCTTTTCTTATTTTGATGGAGAGTAGGATTTTTGCACAAGTGATTTTATGAGACTGTGAAGGGGCGAGTGGTACACTCCTGCTTGGATAGTCTTCGAAAGTGATGGAGGAACAAAAAAGATGGAAGATGGCCTTGACTCATCAGAGGTGAGGAACAAGCCTAAACAACAACCGGATGAGGGAAAAAAACGAAAGAGATACACTTCAGGTGGTCGAGTGTGGATCTCCCAAAGCAGTGCAACAAGCAACGTGTCTAAATAGTTTGACCTATCCAAACGGTAGCTGTAGCCTGTAGGAGATTACAGCAGTTGAGCCGATCAAAATCGAGCACCTTGAAGATGAATTGACAGTCTAGGAAGTTGGTCAACCTAGCAAAGAGAGTCCCACTAATTTTTGTAGGGGATGATGCAGGATATTCAAAGTGCAAAAACGGTGGTTCAAAGGTCAGATCTTGTCTTTCTGTAAGCAGGTGGGTATTTCGTTTGGAGAAAAAGAGGACAATTTTTGAGATCTTTTCATTTTTTTGAAGAAAGAGATGCCCCGAACCCTGTGCAGGAAACACTGGTTTTGAAGCCAAAAAAAAAAAAAAAAGGCAGGCAAAAGGGAGGTTCTCCATTTAAACTCTTCGGTGAATGACAACAAAAGTAATAACCCATCGAGAACCAGCTCATGGGGAAGAAGTGAGCTTGCGGTATTTTGCCAATGAAGATAATATCTTGGAACATTAGGGGCTTGGAGAGGCGGGCAAAGAAGGAATAGGCGTACACTCACAAGAAACGAACACATGTACATGACTACACTCACAAGAAATATTTGAGTAGAAAGGGAGAAATAGCTTTATTAATATTGGAACTTCTTATCTCACAAACTTAGAAAGATGTGGAATGACTTACCTCCTATAGTATCCCCTATATAGATGTAAAAGATACAAGATAAAATCCCTACCTATTTGATTGATTTTCTAATCTAATTGATTTCAAATCAATCTAATCTAATACAAGATAAATTAAATCTAATTGATTTCAAATCAATCTAATCTAATACAAGATAAATTCTTTACAAATCTTTAATTAAAATCCCCCCCCAACTATTTGATTGATTTTCGAATTAATCTAATTGATTTCAATTCAATCTAATCTACCTAAGATGGCAACAAGTCTAAAAATACTAATTGCAAATCTAGGAAATAATTCTTAAAATCTTTAATCATGTATTGAAATTAGCCCCCATATATTCCATAAATAGTAAATTGCAGTCCTTGTCATTTAGGCCCAAAATCTAGCAATAAACAACCCATAAATCAGCATATGTTCCTTTTTTTTTCCTTTTTGGTTTTCTGTATTCTTTTGGCTTCGACCTTTTTTTTTTTTTCCCCAATAAAATTGTCATTGTTCGAAAAAAAAAAGAATTCAGCATATGTTGGGGATTGGGCCTATGTCAGTTGAGAAGGATAGTCATTTTCTATATAGGTGCAAAAAGTTGAAGTAGATTGGAGAAGAAATCAGTTGGATACTAGGAGTGGAAGAAGAATGTAGAAAGAGAGAGCTAGGGCAACAATTGTGTGTAATACTTCACACAACGCTCATAACATTAAATAAAAGCACAAATGGTGCTCCAACAGAGTATATAAGGTATATATAAAAAAATAATAATAGTAAATAAATACAAAATATACAAATATTCTCAACAGTACTCAAATACTCCTCAAGTTGGAGCATAAATGGTCAATCATGCCCAACTTGTCCACTAGACGATGCAAGTTGTCCCGACCAAGAGATTTAGTGAACATATCAGCTAGTTGCTCCTCAAACGAATGAATGGGGTTTCAACTTCTTTTGTGACCACCTTTTGACGGTTTAAATCACAATCTATCTCAATGTGTTTAATGCGTTCATGGAACACAAGATTGCTACCAACATGAATGGTGGCTTGATTGTCATGGCACCAGAAGAAGTATAACCAAGTTCCTGTAACAAAGCGCGGAGCCACATGAGTTCACATATCACATGTGCCATGGCTCTATATTCAGTCTTTGGAATAGATAGAGCAACCACTAATTGCCTTTTTACTTTTTTAGGAGACCAAATGCCACCCACAAAGGTGCAATGGCTAGAATTTTTTATTTTTTATTTTATAAAAACAATGCAATAGCTAGACGTATACTGCCGGTCATGAAGACTCCTAGCACAATCAACATCAAAGTACCTAGAGAGATGAAGATGACTATCACCGAAATTGTAAGCCTTGACTTGGGGCCATCTTCAAATAACAGAGGTCTGATACACGATAAAAAGATGAACCATAGGAGTATATATAAATTGGTTAATGATGCTCACCACAAAGGATAGGTCAGGGTGAATAATGGTCAAATAAATGAGACGACCAACTAACTGACAATGCATGATGGGGTTAGATAATAGGTCTCCATCAAGACCAAGTTTCTGAGCAACATCTATAGAACTAAAAACGGGTTGACACCCAAGCATGCCAGTCTCAGACAAGAGATCGAGAGCATATTTTCGCTGCGAGAGAACAATTCCAGACTGGGATCTAGTAATTTTAATACCAAGAAAGTAGCGAAGTGTACCCAAATCTTTGATAGCCAATCGCGTTTAAAGTAAGGATTTGAGAGTAGTAATGCCTGCAACATCAACACCAGCCAAGACATTATCATCTACATAAACAAGTAACACCATAATCCCAATAGTGCAATGACAGATGAAGAGAGAATGATCCAAGTGGCTACAAACAAAGCCAAAGTCTAAAAACTTACTACTAAACTTGTCGTACCAGGCCCAGAGTGATTGTTTAAGACCATATATAGCCTTCTTGAGGCTACAAACCCGTTGTAAGCCACTGGTCATGGAAAAGCCTGGTGATGGATCCATATAAACTTCCTCAATAAGATCATCATGAATGAAGGTCTTATGCACATCTAACTGGAATGACAACTAGGACATATTTGCAGCCAAAGAGATGATCCCACGAACTGGATTTAGTCACTAGAGAGGTCTTGAAGTAGTCTATGACATAGGTTTGAGTGTAGCCTTTGGCGACTAACCGACCCTTATATTTGTTAGTTGATAAGTTTGGAAGGTACTTAATAGTATAGAGTCTATAGACCTAGCTGCATCCCAGTTGTCTGCTTCCCTTTAGGTAAGGGAACTAGCTCCCATGCATCATTTTGGTCAAGAGCTTGCATCTCTTCCATCATAGCTTGCCTCTAGTCTGGACTGCTGAAGGCCTTCTTAAGATTACGAGGAATAGAAGAAGAGGAGATTGAGACAACGAAGGACTTGAAAGTAGGTGACAAGCACTGTGATGCAGGACATGAATTTAAATATGATATGCAAGATTTCAGGCTTAGATCACGTTAGTTCAGAAACAATTACACAAATTCCATATCCCACATGAAAGTCCAAACATTCAATTAAGGGGAATCTATGCAGGTCCAGGCCTACACATGCTAGGGTTGGATCAATAAAAATTATGAACCAAACGATACTCAAAGATAAGAAATAATCATCCACATATGCATAGTAATCAATCCCTAATCCAAGGGATTCACCAATTTCAAATCAAGGAACCCCAGGGTAAGAAAAATGGCATATAACTTAGGGAAAACATAATTTAGGGCTAGGTTTCATGAAAAACGGCTATGAGAGGATAAAAGAGGATAAAAACCTGAGCCAAAAGACGATCCTGCACGTGGACAACAACAATGGCCCAGACGGACGTGCGTGTGATCCCGGCCGCACGTGTGTGGGGCCCACTATTCAGAAAAAGATCACCTTGGCCCTGGTCGGCCAGGGATGGACTCCAAAACCCCCAAATCTCAGCTCGATCCGATGTACGGTTTGTGTGTGGTACTCCGCCGAAGTTTCAGCCCTCCTGTAGGGCCAGATTCTGAAATTCTGATGTGGAGAGGAGAATTGCTGCAATAGATGATTGATTCAAAGTGTAGATGATGGGGTGAGATGAGAAGAAGGGATGATAGAAGGTGGGTAGTAGAGATGGCGATGGATGGAGGCGAATCGGGATAGATGTGGCTTCGCACCACGGTAGTTAACCCTTCGATGAAGGGAGGGCTTCGCACCCAATTAGGCTTCACAACTCAGAGAGTGGGAAAACGCAGAATTTTTATTAATCTTCAATGTCTCCAAAAAAGCTACAAGGGGTGCCAATTTATAAGAAAACCCTATACCCCAAAAACTTGCACCATGTGCGCAACCTATTACTTGGCGATGAAGTAAACTAAAATAAAAACCAAATCCAGAAATCTAAAGCGTTCACAATGTTCTAAATAATAACAATAAGTAAAACCTAAAAAATGAAATCAATCCGACGAGTGGGTCACGATCATGAGATCCCATGATGGGCTTTTCTTGACTATCGGGCCCACTTTTCTGAACCAAAACTTGTCTTCTAATTAGGGGGCCCTCCCTGTACGTCGTCATCGAGCCAGATCGATGATGGGATCCTCCTTCTGCGTACGTACGTGCGTAGAGGTGGTGGTGTGCGTGCGCGTGTGTGCGAGATGTCCCTATCACACTGAAAAGAAACATAGCAATGAATAGGATGGTGAGTACATGATTGACTAGGCTTGTGTAAAGCAATAGGAAGGTCATCAGAAGATGGAATTGATGGTACTTGGATCTCCATCAGAAGTGGATGGAATGATGGGAGGCTAATTGACGGGGGGTTTCTTCCTTCATTGGTACTCAAGTAATGGTTTGAGAGGATCAGAGGAATGGGAATCTTCATCAAATGAGGGGACTAGAAGAGTTATAGGTTGATGTAAGGAGGTCCTCCCCTAATTGGTAAGATGATTATGTACCGAACGGCCTTTAGATGAGAGATATCGAACATCTTCAAAGAATGTGACATTTGTTGATATATGCTTTTTGTGAGTCAAAGGGTACATTTATAGCCTTTCTGGTAGTGTGAATATCAAAAGAAAAGAAAAACTCATTTTTTTAGATAGAGGATTTAGCTTGTCATTATTGCCATTGAGTTTATGGACCAAACATGTACAACATAAAACTTTAGGAGATAAGGAAAAGGCTTTATCATGAGGATGTAAAATTTTAAAGGAAGATTTATTTTGTAAAATTCTAGATGGGATACGATCAGTGTTCGAGTTGTCGGTATCACTACAAGTTTTGCTGGCCAGAGATAAAGATATAATATCGTTATCGCTGATAATCGGAAATGCGGAGAAAAATATGAAAACATGGGGATAAGGGTGGAATTTTTCAGTGAAACTTCAGGACATGCCTAAATATACATATTTAACATAGTTAGGAATTAAAAATTTATAAAAAAATGCATTAAATAATAAGTTTTCATTTAATGGGGGCCCAAAAAAGCATACGTTGCTGTAAGAAATTACTCCAATAATAACCAAAATTCATTTATATAATGCGGCTAGCATATAATAAGTAATACATGTAAAAGTAAATGAATTAAAAAATTAAATGTATTTTTCTTAACGGTAATGTAGAATGTTGATCCTACTTGGGAGTTGGGACAAACATTAGATCCACCCCATCCATCAAGTGGGCCATCACATTTTCACTATATATCATTGAATTATATCAAATAAAACACTTAATTAGGCCAAATAAAGGTGTAAAATTATCTTAAAACTCGAAATTCAAGTGTTGTAGCCCACATGAGTATTGAGTGTTGTAGGCTTGTAGCCCACTCTAAATTATCCTAAAACGATTTGGAAAAATGAATGAATGGCGTAAATAAAATACAAAAATGATAGTGGGGCTCAAAGAGCACCGTCTAATAGCCATTAGCTATGCACCGTCGGTAGTCATCTACGTCGGGAATGGATTAGGTGTTATGTAGTTAATAGCTTAGTGGGTGTTACCCCCACCGTGGGGCCCATCTTGATAATTTGTTGAATATCCATGCCGTTCAACTGTTTCTACAGTCCATTTTAGGACCGGGTGCCAAAAAACTATGCATATCTAAATCTCAAGTGGACCACACCATAGAAAACAGTGGTGATTAAGTGCCTCACCATAAAAAATTCGAAAGGGCCCATCGTAAAGTTTTCATAATGTTTATTTGCAATCCAACTTCTTGATAAAGTAAAGAAGATCCGGATGATGAGAAAGTAGAAAGATTAGACCGATCCAAAAATATTGTGGACTAAGGATATGTTTTAATAACTATTCATCACTTTTTCCATTGGTATGGTCCACGTGAGATTTTGATCTTCTTATGATTTGGGATCGCCTCCTAAAATGATATGTAAAAATAAATGGACGACATGGATACACAGAAAATACATCAAGGTGGCCCCACACGGTTAGAGTACAACCACTGAGCTGTCACCGGGTAACAACTAATCCGCTCCCATCCATGTCCATGCGAATGTAAGTAGTTTATCATACCGAGTAAACTCTGTTGGGCCCATCGCGAATGTAATTAGCTTATCCATGTCGTCCATTTGTTTTTGCATCTTATTTTATGACTTGAGCCCAAAATTAAAGCATATCTAAGTCTCAAGTTGACCACGCCATATGAAACAGTGGGAATAATGATTTCCACCATTGAAATCTTCTTAGGGCCCACGGTGATGTTTATTTGTCATCCAAACTGTTCATAAGATCACACGAACATGGATGAATAAAAAACAGAAATATCAGGTTGATACAAAACTTTCGTGGCCCCTGAGAAATTTTCAATGGTAAACGTTTAATTCACACAGTTTCCTGTGGTGTGGTCCATCTAAGCTTTGGATATGCTTCATTTTTTGGCTTGTGCCTTAAAATTATCTAATAAAATGGATGGACAGAGTAGATCAAATACATAAATTATGGTGGGCCCCACAGAGTTTACTCAGTACGCAATCCGCTTCTGTTTTGGCGCGGTTTGGGTGGATTCCAAAATCTATCGAGGTCGGTGGATTCCTAACTGTGGGACCCACTGTGAAGTATGTGCCTTACATCTGCACCGTTCATCATATACGACCGCTCATTTTAGTGCGTGATCCGAAAAATGAACCAGATTCAAATCTTCAGTGGACCACACCACAGGAAACTGTGTGAATTGAACGCATATCATTAAAAACTTCTTGGGGGCCACAAAAATTTTGAATCAAGCTTATATTTGTTTTAACCCTTCATCCATGTCTTTTTATATTTACAAAAAGGTTTGATGACAAATAAACATCACTATGGGCCCTAAGAAGGTTTCAATGGTGAAAATCATTATTCTCATTGTTTCTTGTGGTGTGGTCTACTGGAGCTGTGGATATGCTTTAATTTTGGGATTTACCCCTAAAATGAGCTGGAAAAATGAATGGACGGCGTGGATAAATCACATACATTCACGGTGGGCCCAAAGAGTTTACTCAGTATGCTAAATCGCACCATGCAGTCTACTTCCATAATTCTGAAGCATGAAAGAAAAAAAAGAAAGAAAGGGATTTCGTCTGCGAAGAGGGGTTTTCGGCGAAGAAAGGGGGATTTTCGATTGAGGGTTTCAAAATCCTATATCGAACAAAAATAAGAAGGTAATCTTTCAAAATCCCCGATTTTTTGCCGAAATCATGTATTCGTGACATCAATCTTCCAATCGAATGAAAAAAAGGGGAAAATTTCAGATGTCTTTACCTCTATCGAAGACGAGAGTTGTTGATTGATGCCCACGAGATTCTTTTCTTCCAAGTTCCGATCAACCATCAACCAGGTATTACCAAAATCAAAGGTTTTTTTTTTTTTTTTTTTCTGTTTTTTTACCTATTTTGTCGCAAAGAATCCAAAATTATCGCCTATTTCGCCGATAATCCAGAGAGAAGCGAAAAATTGGGGTTTCGGTGTCGCTAGACATATTATCGGCGATATTATCGACATTTCGTCGACAATGCGAACACTAGATACGATTAATAAGAAAGACAATAGTAAGGCATCATCCCAAAAACGTTTACGAATATGCATGCCAAGGAGAAGTGCATGTGTAACTTCGAAAAGGTAACAATTCTTCATTTTTGTAACACCATTTTGTTGAGGAGTGCGAGGATAAGAAGTTTGACATAAAATACCATGATCCTCCAAAAAAGTCAAGAAGGCCTTTGATAAAAATTGACCTTCATTGTCAGAGCAAAAAACTTTAATGCATGGATAAAAAAATCGGTATTGTATCGGCCAATACGGGCATATTGTGTCCATATGGGCTCGATACGATACGCGATACGGGCCTGTAGCAGCCGATACAGCCCATATCAGTACTGATATTCTGTACCTGTATCAGTCTGGTATAAAAAGGGCAAAAACACCCATTCCCCAACCCCCCCTCCTTTCGATCTCTCTCCCCTTTATTTCTCCTCCAACCTTTCAAATCCCTCAAATGTATCCACCTACAAGGATTTTCAGTGCCATTAACAACTACTTGGAGGATTAAAACATCAAATTTCAACCGAGTTGAAGGATCGAAACAGTTTGGGGCTGATTTTGAAAAAAATGGAAAAAATGTTTTAAAAAATCCTTTTTTTTTTTTTTTTCTTCTGTTGATCCTTGTTGAAATCCATATTAATGTTTATCTACCAAAAATTACTAGATTTGAAGATCGTTTTGATCATTTTCGGGGTTTTTTTTTTTTTTTTGGCATTTACGTGTGATTTTTTTGAAAAATTTGAAAATCATTAAAAAAAAATAAAAAATCTGATCTTAGACCTGGAGAGGGCAACCATTTCCGATTAGATCTACACACCAGATCTGATTGGAAAAAAAAAAAATCTGATCTCAGACTTGGAAGGGGGGAATTTTGTTAAGATCTACGTCGGCTGAGTAGTTTGGTGTTTTTTTCTTTAAAATATTAGTACTGACTACTGAGTAGTGATACTTCTCGGACATTTAATAGTTAATACTAAATAGTCCAATAGTTGGTATATAGTCATATCAGACCATTTGTAGTATATGACATTAATAATTTATATTTATATATATATATATATATATATATATATATATATATATATATATATATATATATATATATCCAAAACTTACACTAGGTCAACCCACCAGGACAACATTCTTACCAAAGAATGGTCCGATACACCATTGAATACATGGTTAAAACACAATAATGATAGATTCGTAAATATCTCATTTTCCCCTATTTTTCTGATTTATTTATTTAATAATAATAATAATAATTTTTTGCTTCAAAAAAAAATCTGACTGATACAGGCCGATACGACCCCTAATACCATACTCGACGTCGTATCGTATAATTTTTCCATGCGACCGATACCGACATTCAGAACCATGCTTTAATGGGGCATTGGAGTTGAGTTACAATTTCATTATAAAAGGTCTTGAACATATAAAAAACTTTATGTTTGAATTTCATAAGATAAATCCATGATATGCATAAATGATCATCAATGAAAGATACAATATTTGTACCCTACGTCAAAATCAACAGTTGTAGGGCCTCAAACATAAAAGTCAATCAATTACAAAAAGGCCCAGGCTTCCTCTTAGTCGATATGGGAGGAAACACAGTTCCATAGTACATAGAGAACTCAAAAGTGTCACATAAAGGTTTAATGGCAGGAATAGAAGGAAAAACAAGTTTTAGTCTTGATGGATGCCCAAAAGGACAATGCCATATAGATACAGGCTCCCTATCTAATGACAAAGCGCTCATATGACTAGGAGGGGTATCATCAAGGAAGTAAGTCCCGCACGCCACATTCACCACTCCCACCAATTGTCTGCGTCGTCTGGAGATCTTGAAAGACACAATGGGTAGGAAAGAGTGTTATGGAGCATTGTAATGATTTAGTAAGGGAACTAACTAACAACAAATTCAGGGGAAGGGAGGAACATGGAGAACATAAGATAACTGAATGTTAGCAGAGATGGTAATGGATCCAATCCCAAATATGGGAGATTGGTTACCATTGGCAAGTGTAACAAAACTAGGCTGATTAGTAGGTTCATAGAATTGAAAAAGATGAAGCTTACCAGTCATATGAGATGTGGCTCTGGAGTTGATGACCCAGGAGGGAGATGAACAGGACACATAGAGTGCAGTACCTAACTGGGCTAAAGCTTGCACTGGAAGAAGAGAGCGGGTCACGAGAATGGCAATGCATCAATGCATCGTATGCCTCTCGAGAGATGGTAACTGAGTCACATGAAGCAATCATCCTATGAAGCAAAGCTGAAGGTATTTGAGTCTTCTTAGGATCCGATGATATGTCACTGGTTATATAAGCTCCTCCCCATGAAGGATGCCCAACAAGAGCCCAACATCAATCGATCGTTTGATTAGGGCCACCACAATGAGCACAAGTACGAGGGGAACCATCACAACTACATCCACATCCACAAAAAAAACATGGTTACCATGACTGCCTCTGTCAAGAGCCCGTCCCTTGCCTCAACTATCATAGCCATAGCCAAGAAAACTTGGGGTGGTTCAACTTAAAGCTCGAGAACTATAACCAGAAGCAATAACAATAGGCATGACAGAAGAAGGACGATCACTAGTTATGAATGCAGATCAACAGAAGCAATAGGTGCAATAGAAGACGAGATAATAACTCTCTGAAGAAGAGAATAAACAATTGACATAAAGGGGAAGGGCTCTATGGCTATGGTCTGACCACGAAGACTCTGATATTTTGAATTGAGGCCAGAGGGAAACTGCATGATTCAAATCTCTTCATGTTGTTGTCGGATGAGTTCATGATCTTGAGTACAATGTGGTGGTAGAGGGTGGTACATATCCAACCCATCCCACATACCATGTAAGATAGTGAAGTACTCTTGGTTTCTAAATTCTTGTTGAAACTTATGTATGTCTGAAATCAACTTGTACACCTTGGATATGTCGCGATCTTCAGAATACATGTCTCGAATAGTATCCCATATCTTCTTAGCCGATGTTAAAAACATAATAGAATTGCTAATGGTACACTCTAGACTGTTTAGAAGCCAAGCCATGACCTGGTAGTTTTCCTTCGTCTAGATTTTAAATCCTTCATATGTCAAATCTGGAGGATCGTCCAAGATATAAGAAAGTTAATTCCTTCCTCCCAAAAAAGAACTTGACAGATTTTGCCCATTGCAGGTAATTGTTTCCATTCAACTTGACGGTTGTAATCAACGAGGTGTGAGAATTGGAAAGCCCCCATAATAGCACCGGTAGTGAGTTTGTCTTCCATGCTAGGTCGAAGTAAGGGAAATGCTAGGTTGAAAAGAGGGGTAGATATATGGACAACACACAAACTATCCAAATCACACACAAATGGTAGATATATCCAATTTTCAGTGTATAGCCAAGAGCCTACATAGTCCAGATATTAGAAAATTCCATATAACAAGCTTAAAGCTAAGAGGAATAAGAAGAAACTTGTCCAAAAAGATGTTGGACAACAACCCTCCAAAAATGCTGGTGATCCTCCCCCCCCCCCCCCCCACACACACACACAACGGCTGAAATGCACCATAAAATCCCCAAAAAACCACGAACAATCGAATATTTGAGCAAAAAACTCTTATGGGCGGTCAATACTAGTCAAACCGACCAACCCCATGATGGCATTCCTCCGAAATAACCATTCAATTAGAAGGAATCTCCAAAAAAACTTGAAATGGACCATTTCCAAAAAATACCTTGGAGAGCCCGAAACTCACGTTAAACATGCTCAGAAAAATCCACAAAAATCACCAGAGACCTAAAATCAGGATCTATCAAACAATACCCTTTATTTTCCACATGGCCGTACAGATAGTGTACATGCTAACGTCAGCAAAATGCAATGGCTGGAAACAAAACAGCAAGTTGAATCGGTGCTTTGATACCGAAGTAGATTGGAGAAGAAATCAGTAGGAGCAGAAGAGAAAGTGTAGAAATAGAGAGAAGAGGAAAAGATGGCTAGGGCAACAGTTGTATGTGATGCTCCACACAACTCTCATAACATTAAAATATAACTACAAATGGTGCTCCAATAGAGTGTACAAGGTACACACACAAAGTATATAGGTATGCAATAGCACTCAATAAAGCAAGTTTTTATGAGTATACAATCACGAGCTCCCATGAACAGCGACTCAAAGTAGCTACTCATATGCTCCATTGATGAATTCAATGCACCATCTATTTTCATGATTTGCTAGAAATTTTTTGTTCAAGGAAAGAGGTGAGAACAATGTACAGATCAAATAGAAACATCATGTAATCAGCATGGAGTTCCCATATAAAGACAAGATCTTGTTCAACTGTTCATAGCAAGCAGGTCATCATCTCATTGGCCACTGGAAATTAGAGCCTAAATTGAAGAAACCAATTTTCCAATATGCATACCATATTTGTAACCCAAATTTAATCTCCAAAGAGCCATCCAATATGAAGAGTATCTTCCAAATTGAATAAAAAGGACTGGACAGATTCCAGCAGTCTGCTAGTAGTTTCAATAGAAGAACCACTCTTCTAAGACAAAAACAGAGGAAACCTAATGAGAAAGCTTCTATTCATGCAGTAAGTATTTTAAATCATAGCTTATGTTAGGCTATATTCATAGCATATAAACAGCTCTAATATCCAAGTTTCTGAGCTGAAAACGGATACATCTTGGCCGCACTACCCTCAGATGGGTCCCAAATGGTCTCACAAGTTGACCAATTGAGGAGGGGCACCGGTTAAATGATTTGGCAAATCCAACTGTCCACGTTGAAGATCTTGACCATGTCAATGGTCCAGATTGGCCTGTGTTATGTTCTGGATTAGATCCAATGTCTGATGACAGATCTGGACCCAAATCAGTGGTTTGATTGGACTGCAGGGTCCACAAGTCCATAGGATTTACTATTTAGTTAGTTGTTAGAGTTAGCATGGATTGTTGCACAATTTTCGCGTTAGTATTTTCTGCACTTATTTTGTGATCCACTTTTTTGTTATCAAACGATGTCTTAATGATGTGAAATTGGTCCTGTGTGAAAGCCTATTAAGTTAGCTTTCAAATGAGGCCAGGATTATGCAATTCTCATATGATTTTGTGAGTTATGACCAATTTAACATAAGTGTGTATGGTTGTGGTGGGATTCAGTGGTATTTTGGTCATTTTAATATTTTATTGAAATAGATGGTTAGGATTAGAAATACTGGATGGCTTTTAGACTATATTAGGGTTTCTTTTCCTTTGAGGAAAAAGCATATAAATATGTAAAGAATCTTATATGAATGGCTGATGGTGTGCTTGAATAAAATTTCTTTTTGGTTTCAAGCCTGTATTGCTTTCTCTTGGAATTTGTTGCGTTTTTATAGCATGAGTTGCTCCAATTCAAACATTTGTTACCGTTTTTTTCTCTTTTATCATAAGTTACTGTGCTTACATCTATTCCAGCCTCTCGTCTATTTTAAGAGGATTTTGTGGTAAATCGTGAAGCTTAGGAACATAGCTAATTCGAAACTTGTCCTTTTCGACTTGGTTGCATCAAAGACACATATAACTCAACTTACTATCATATGAGGACATGTTTCCGTATTGGAAATAAACTAAACCAATCTTTAGACTAATTAAACTAGGCAAATAAAAACTAACTTTGACTGGACCAACAACTAATCCAACCATGGTTAGTTTCTAACTCTAGGATCCACCATGGAAACCTTTTCTAAATCATGCACCAGCCAATTTGATTCTTGGTGGACCCCAGATGATGACAACATTAACATGACTCTAGTTGTGGGTGAAAAGTTGCTGCCACTGAAGTTTGCTTTTTTCCTTCTAGGATTTTAGGGCCAGCTTGGGAATGGGCAGTGTTTACTCTTTGACTTTGACAAAAGAAAAGAAGAAGAAGCTAAAGTGGCTCAAAAGAGCCTTTGGCGATGGATGCTTGCCATCTCCAGCGTCTCCACTGTACACGTTGGACTGTCTAGGGCAGTTAGGACTGTTGACCTGGTGGCCACTAGAATGATTGTAGCCTAAAAATCCCAATCACTTGGTAGTCCTTGTTATCCAATCCATGTAATTATGCTCACTGCAAGTGGGGACGTGGCTCTTTTTTTTTTTTTTTTTTTTTTTTTTTTGTTGTTGTTGTTGTTTAATTTCATTTAGCTTCCATGTGTTGAGCAGTACTCGGATAGCGAAGAAGCTCGATTTCTGCAATTTCTGTTCAACCCCCAGTCCCATCACATGAGCCCACAATATTATTGGTCTGGGTCATGCTAGAAGTGCGCTGTGTGATTATCAATAAAAGAAAAGAAGGGCGCTGTGTCACTGGAGAAGCTATTGGATGGCAAGTCGAAGTCTCCAAGTGGCGAGTCTTGTTATTTAAGGTAGATGTGCCAACAAGGAACATGCATGAAGAATTGGGCTGGTTATCATGGGATTAAAAGCGGTTTCGTTATGGCCATAAAGGCCGTTACGTAAAGGAAAAAGGTCACCCCCATTCCAAGATACAGGGTGAATCAGTCCATTATGAAAAATTGGGCTGTATATGCCTGTATTGGCCAATATGGGCCGATATGTTCTGTGTTGGCACCCTTATGGGGATGATACACCGGTATAGAATGATATGATCATAAACGGGCCCATTTTGAATTTTTTGTTTCAAATTTTCTCTCCTTTTCCACTTCTTTATTCATGTTAAAAGGAAACCCTGAAACTAAGTTTATACTATATGTAGGATTAGTTTGAGGACCAAAACACAAAATTGAGTGGGATTTGATGAACTTAAGTGGAGTGGACCATACTGGCTGATATTGGAAGGGGTAAAAAATCACTTTTTTTCCTCCATTTTTCCATCTTCGTTTTGTTGTATTTATACAACGGGCCCTAATCCACCAAATCATGCTCGAATTGTGTTTGGAGCCTAAATGGTGCTTACGTAATGGGCCTATAATTGTTCATCAATTCATCATTGCTTATATTTGGGCTTATAATCTTTATTCTTATTAACATCTATATTAATACTTTGAAACCTAAATATGGGAGTTTTGCTGTCTTTGAGTTGGTCTCAGTTTAATAGTATTAGTATTAGGCAACCTAAGACAACATTCTTGGCAAAGAATGACCCGTTACACCATCAAATACATGTTCAAAATCAGAAAAGAATACATATTTTGGATTCTCACAAATCTCCCATTTTTCCGATTCTGGGAGTCTATGCAAAATGATAGAAGAAAAGCTGTTGTGGCACTGCGGGCCTATCTATCATCCAACCCAGATATATTTGGATTTTCTTTTTAGAAGAAGGGGCACTCTTCAGTGGAACCAGTGCCACCAAAAACTGTGGTACCAGGAAGATGTGGGCCCATGTGATCCATGCATAGAATCTGAACCGTCCATCATATGATTCAGCGCATGTTAACTCTAGGGCTCTAATATCAGGATGACAAGTGAATCAGGTGGGTCACAACACAGGGAACAAGTTGGGACTTGGGAGGGAATGCCAACACTTGATTTGCATGGAGGACTCACCAAGTTGTGCATGTAATATCCAGGCCATTCAGATCCTTCATCTGGTCTGGATGAAGGGTTAGGACGAAAATTGGGCTGTTTTAAAATTCAAGTGGGTGCCCCTGTTTAAATAAAGGGCAGGCATCTCCTCTCACATTGTTCGGTGTTGTGGCCCACTTGAGTGTTTGATAAGGCCGTTTTTTGTCACTTGAGAGTAATATGAGGTGATGCATTTGATGGATGGGTTGGATGGCCTTCATTTATCATGTGGGTCCAATGTTGTCAAATGGCATAAGCGATCTCATGCGATACAAGGCGACTGTCTGCATATGCGATTGTACAGCCCCCAAAACTCTTTTTTTTTTTTTTTTTGAAAAACAAAATCTGAATTGAAAAACAAAATCTGAAAAATCAAGACAAAATGGAAAATATATTAAAAAAACTATGGAAAAATTCTACGGGGGCAAGGAATTACTTGTTATAGTTTCATTACCAATTTCATTGAAATTTCGTTATAGACTATTAGGCTATAAGAAATCAACTAACAAGTAATCAAATGAATGGATATTTATGGGAGTAAGAGTGTAAAGGGTAAGGAAAATAGGGGGGGGGGGGCGTGGGAGTGCTTATTTATAGGCAAAAAGGGAGAGAATGAAACATAAAAAAAGAGTCCCAACTGCTAGGGCATTATGCTATCGCATACCGAGTATGCTATGGCATAATCACGTAATGATGGCTTATGTGGTTGTAGACTTCTCTGTGTGACTGCATAAAGCCCAACAGTCCAAAAACCTCATATTCCACTGGCACATGCAATCCATGATCTCCAAATGGCAAATGCACAGACGTAATCGTTTATGACAACATTGTCTGGGTCCCACATCTGCCCGGTATCACCATATGCTTACGGTGGTATCTGGTACCACTTGAGCTAGCACATTTGAAGAATAACAAATTTGTTCAGAGGGATGGAGCCACATCAACTTCTCTAATGTGGGTCTGAAGAGTGTCACATTCATTCTCAATCCTTCATGAAGATCCATGGCCTTTGCTGCAATCAGCTCTTTTCTAATTGCCATGCTGGAGAAAGCTTTGGCAACCATGTGTTTCTTATCTCTAAACACGCCCACAAATACCTCAAAGACCTAGGGACACCAACAGATGAACCAAGGTAGTTTTTCAAAGGAAAAAAAACCAACAGACAAAGGTAGCTTCTTACCCCCATTTGAGTAGTTGATGCTTAAGATCTAATATGTAAAAAGAACACACCCAAACACAATCTAGCTATCCAATTGTGGTCATAACAAATTTAAGTGTTTATGTGGCTTCATACCAGCCCTTGTGTGTCCTGCCTTTCCAATGATCGTTGGTTCTTGTTTTTATATGACCCTGTTTTTGTCTACATCAAGATGTTTTAGATATATACATTGGCGCAAAGGTCTTGAAGTGTTGAGGTGTCCTCTGGGCATGACATGCTTCACCTCTAACAACTATTTTAGATTGTTAAACTCCGACTTTCACAAAAAACCTGAATGGCTGAATTCTTGTGAGGCGGAGGGATTTGTGGATATACCATGTGGGTCTCATTCAATCATTCAGCCACATTTCTTCACATGAATCTACAGTAGGGTCATGTGACTTGTGGATGACTCAAAGTGGGAGTGGGAGTAGGGAATCGCTTGTTTTTCAAAAGTTAAGCATCTGGGAATCATCTGTTCCATATATACAATTATATAATAAAAGTATCCATATATACAATTATATAATAAAAGTTCTCTATGTTCATATCATATGTATAAAAGAGCCATACATGGCCATTAGCCATATGCGTGTTTGAGCTATCGTTGAACATGCCACAATGCTAGAAACAAAAGGACGGCTTGGAAAAAAACTTGGCTGACTATTTTATCCATACACTGGATTTTGTAGTTTAACTGATGAGTGGACAGTCTGGAATTTTGGTCAAGGGAATCTGCATGGTTGGACCCATCTGATGGATACACTGGATCTTGCACACATGTGTCACTTTGCCAGATGGTGCGGCGTGTACATGGGCTCCCTAGTACCATGGTGTTCCGTAACGGTAACGGTGACTGTAATGGCCACCACTGTTACCTTTACAATACGGGGCATAACGGTTGTTACAGCCCTATAACGGCCATTACAGTCAAATTTTATTTATTTATTTTATTTTGAAAATTGAAAAAAACCTCAAAAAGCCTGTATCTGCCCCATAATGTTGATTAAAAAGTATGAAAAACTTGTATCTGCCCCGTAATTGATCATTACGGGGCTGCTATGACCTTTATAGGGGATGTAACGTGCCGTTAATGGCAATTATGGGTCATTTTTTCCATAATGGCTGTTACGGCTGTTACGACCCCATAACACGTAACGGTTGCCACCATTACCTTTACGTAACGGCGTTTACGGCACACCATGCTTAGTGCACACACATGGGCTTAGCAAATCTCTGTGGAAAGGTATATATTGTGAAATTAATAAATTGTATCTCTAATTATTAAAACATACACTTTTATAGAAAGTTCTATTTCTTAGAATCTTTGTAAAGATATGCTTAATCTTAAGATTCTTAAAATAAAGGTTATATGAGTGGTCATCCTTTTTCAGTGGTAAAACAGTACTCCCCTTATGTATATAGGGTATGAAAAACAATATACCACATCCGAGAGAAAGCAATATACCGCATCTGTGAGACATGTAAATAGGGAATAAAAGCAATATTTTTCCCATTTGGAAAAGCACAGAGAGTTGCTTATTGCTTGAGAGGAAAGTTAGATGGCAGGTTGTTTAGCTCGGGGATGTGTTGAGGTTGGAGCCGTGTGTTAGGAATTCATTGTCCCTTTTTTCTTCTGGTTTTTAACAAAACTGTCATTTATAGAAAAAAGTGAAAAAAAATAAAATAGATTTATTGAGAGGTAGATGGGTTTCATTGCCTCTAGAGTGGACCTGATATTTTACCTAACATATGATGTAATTTTTACTACCATTTGCTCAAACAATGCTTGCTGTGTTAAATGGTGAAAATATCACAATCAGTTGTGTCAAATAATCTAATCAGCTGTGGATAGATATTGACCAATGCTATAACTGAAGGAGAACACTCAATCTCAAATGTTGAGTATATATGCATTAGGAAGCCAACTTGTTATGTTTCACTATGTTAAAACTATGTCGAAGGGAGTCCAACTTAATCAGTTGGAGGCTTCACATATCACCCTGTTCGTTGTGTTCCCCGCCTTGCATGAATGACCAAGGCCACAACCCACGAACATGGAATTAATGGAGCCACAGACTGTGTCTGATATTTGTCGATGGATAACCACATTACCATTAATTGAAGAACTTAACATCTTATTCTATAGGAGCCTTAAAAAAAAACATCTTATTATATGGGAAAAATTTACGGCTGCATGCACCTTGATGACATGAATGCTGCTATATATAATAATCAGGATTTTCTATTCACAAATATAGGAATGCATTGCCTTCTTATTCTGTTTAGTAGTTGCTGTAGAGATGTTTCCCATTTGTTAGTAGACTCAACTTTGATGTGAGAATAATTACTTCTATATGTCCAGGTAAAAGAGATATTGTCCCACTATCCTTCAAACTACAAGCAATCAGCAGTAATTCCTTTACTGGATCTTGCACAGCAACAACATGGAGGGTGGCTAACCGTTTCAGCAATGAATACTGTATGTAGTTTATCAATTGTCCGTTATTGGTATTCATTTCTCTGCAGCAGTTATCTGCCAGAATGATTTGAAATGGAGAGTGCATTTTGTCTGTGTTATGTTAAGAATAAGAATATCATTTTTTTTTTTTTTTTTCATGCATTAATATAGTCATAGTGAGTGACGGAATCATATTTTGAGATGCTCAGTGGCAGACACGGCATGTTTCAACATTTGATGTTTTGGGTTCAAGTCCAACACCAAAAAAAAGGGTGACTGAGTGAGGGGTTATTTTGTTACATGCAATCGTGCCTCTTTACAATGTTTCTTGGGAACTTAACACCTGTGTGTTTTTTTTTTTTTCGAAAGATGGAATTTTATTAGCAGGATGAGAAAAACAACAAAGAAAAGAAAAGAAGAAGATGAAACACACCAGAAGAAGGAAAACAGAAAAGGAAGAAGCACAAAGAAGAAAACAAACAAAACACAAATGTCCCACGACTGCAACCCAACCCAACCTAAAACAAAACTTTACGGCGCCCAGTCCCTAAACAGGCATACGACTCTAGAGAAGACCCCGGCCGTAGACACTCTACTATTACGGAAGCAGCGATTGTTTCCCAACGCCTCCACCAGATCGCCCAAATACACTCAGAAGGATGACTCTCCACTTTCTTTTCCCAACACCTCCACCAGATTCTCTGTGCTAATTGAAGAATAAAGCTTCCAGGGACAATGGCATCGACCAGGAGACACCAGCAAGACGAAGAACACTCCACCAAGTGTCATTGGAAAATGGGCAATGGATGAAGAGGTGGTCCATTGATTCCTCCGCATTCATACAAAGGAGACATTCAGGATGACAAACTCTCTTCTCCTAAGATTATCAATCGTAAGGATAGTATTCCTTCCAGCCAGCCAACCAAAGGCTGCCACTTTTGGGGGCACCCCATAGGACCACAACAGTGCCGTATGAGATGAGGAGGAAGAAATATCCATTGCCGAGCTGGATTTGTAGAAGGATATGACGGAGAAGAGCCCCGAACTTGCAAGAGATCATCTGATGCCATCCTCAGCTCCTGGAGAAGGAGCAAGGCCTGCAGCCTGGAAATAAGTTGAGTTAACTCTTGGATTTGAGATTCAAACAATCTACATTTGTTCGGGGGGGATCCACGTCCCGGTCCTATCAATAATATGATAGCAATCTCTAACCAAAGCATTTGGGTTAGTGGAAGCCGCAAACAGGATAGGAAATGAATCAGCAAGTGAAGAATTGCCATCCCACCTATCCAACCGGAATCTGATATTCGCCCCATTACCCATAGAAAAATTGCACCTTTGAAAGACCAGCAGGGCTATTCTCGCAATTCCTTTCCAAAGGAAAGATGCACGATATAAGGAAGATTGCTTAGTCCACCACCCCTGAGTAGGCATGCCGTATTTGGCAGTAATAATTTGCCTCCAAAGACTATTTTTCATTGGAAAATCTCCAAACCCATTTGCCTAGGAGAGCAACATTCATGCTTTCCAGGTTCTAATGTTGCCCCCCCCTCTTTTTCAGAATAAGGATTACAGACTTCAGTCCACCTAAACAAAAGGAAACTTACCACCCACATCTCCAGATTGCCTCAAAAATTGTCTACAAATTTTGTCGATTTTTCGAATGACCGATTTGGGGCAATGGAACAGGGATAAGAGGTGAGTAGGCAAATTGGAGACGGAAGCCTTAATCAGATACAACCTACCTCCCAAGGAGAGGAGATTCAGTTTCCAGGTTGAGAGTTTACTCTCCATTCTTTCTAACAATCTATCCCATAAAGATAGTGGGGGGTTTGCCGATACACAAGGGTAATCTAAGATAAAGGGTGGGAAATGAGCTTACGTTGCAACCGATTGAAGAGGCTAAGGAGATAGTTACCTCATTAGGGATATTGATCCCAAAGACTTCACTTTTCGATAAATTAACTTTCAAATCTGAGACCACTTCAAACCAGCAAATAATTATCCCAAGAAAAGTTACCATATTGTCATCTGCTTCACAGAAAGGGAAGTATCATTAGCAAACTGAAGGTGCGTAATCGGAAAATGAAAATTTTCTATTGAGAACCCAGAAAACCAAGGTATTCCGTATCCGTTATGATACGACTGTAAAGGGCGATTCGAATAGGTAACGACTGTGACTGTTACGCTAGACGGGGGTGAAACGGGGCAGTTGATTTTTTGGAACTGTATCGGTCGTTACAAGGGCTGTAACAATTGTCACGGGGCATAACGACTGTAACACCATAATGGTCGAAAAACGACCACTTTTTTCTATGAAAATTTATTTTTTCCTTATTTTTTAAATTTTCTCATTCCATAAAATTTTCTACATCGTTCTACAGATATTTTGACCCCTCGCACTATAGTTTTTAGGATTAAAATGGTAGATTGAAGTGATTTGGGCAAATAGAAGCTCCGATGGCCATTTAAAAAAAAAAAATAAAATGTTGAAAGTGGTATATATGCATTTTTTTTTTTTTTTCCGATTTGTATTTCTAATGCTTGATTATAATGTGTAAAAATTAGAGACAACGATGTTCATAAATTCATTAAACAACCTAATGCAACACTCACTAAAGAGTGGACCATTATGCTACCATAAAGATGTTCAAAACAAAAAATGAATACAGATTTAGAATATTTACATTATTCTAAAATTTTAAGATATTTTTTCAGAATATTTCGGGCAAAAAGTTTTTTAGAACCGTTACGGGGGTTGTAAAGGTTGTTACATCCTTGTATTGGTCGTTACTACCGATACCCGTATCAGTAACGATGGTGACCTTTACGCCACTTTTACTGATACGGAATACCTTGCAAAAAACAGACCCATGTCTTGACCCCTCAACAACATACCACTTAGCGCTTTGGAAATAATAACAAAAAGAAAAGGCGACAAAGGGTCACCCTGCTGAAGGGTCTGAAATACCCAAATGGAGCCCCGTTGATTAGAATAAAAAATTTGGGAGAGGAGATGCATAGTCTAATCCCAACCCTCCATTTGTGACCAAACCCCATTCTTTCCAACATGTAATCTAGGAAAGTCCAGTCAATGTGATCATAAGCTTTTTGGAGATCCAACTTACAAATGATCCTCGCCTTGTTGGCTCGAGCACAAGAATGAAAGCATTTATTTGCGATCAGTACACAATCTAAGATTTGACGATTATCTACAAATGCAAATTGGAAGGGAGAAATGATTGAGGGAATTACATTTGAGAGCCTCTGACTCAATTCTGGAGATAATTTTATATGGACTACCACGAAGACTAATCAAATGGAAATCCTTAAACTTTCGCGCACCTTCGATTTTAGGGATTAGAGCTAACGAAGGTACTATCCAATTCTGTGACCAACCTATTATTCTCAAAGAAGTCCATCACAAAAGCGATGAGATCTTGAGAAAAGGCAATTGGGAATCCATCTGGGCCAGGGGCTTTATCGCTGCCTAGATTTCGAATTGCCTCCTTAATTTCGTCAATTTCTACAAAATTTTTTTTTCCAGGTATCCAATATCTGCCTCTTCCAAAGAACGAATTGGAAGGTTATCAATACAAGGGCAAGACACTTGATTTGAGGAGAGGAGATTGGAATAAAAGTTAACAATTGATTGAGAAATGGCAGATTTATCCGTAACAATGACCTCATGAATGCAAGTGGAAGAAATTGAATTCGATCTGGCCCTAGCATTAGCCATACTATGAAAAAAACTTAGTATTACGATCTCCTTCCTTTAACCAAGTGGCCCTAGACTGTTGATGCCATTCAATCTCTTCTTCTTTTAGTATTACGATCTCCTTCCTATAACCAGGTGGCCCTAGACCGCTAGACCGTTGATGCCATTTAATCTCTTCTTCTTCTTTGAGTTTGGCACAGTAGTCAGCTGAGAAGGAATTCCTTAATTCAAGTTCCTCCTCAGAGATCTGACCCGCTTCCTCTCGAATATCAATATCTTGAATTGCATTTAGCAATTTCTCCATCTCTACTTCTCTTTGGCCAAACACCTCTTTATGCCATAACTTTAAATAATTTTTTAAACCTTGAAGTTTTTTTTTTTTTTTTAACAGAGAGAAGCCAACACGCCCTTCAAAATGGAGAGAATTCCACCAATGTGCAATTAGCTCCCTGAATCCCTCAACTTCCAACCAAGCTAGCTCAAAACGGAAGGGTTTGGGGCCCCAATTAATCTCTTTGGTTTCAAGAAAAATTGGGCAATGATTAGAAACCGATCTTGACAATCCTCTTTAGCGAGCAAAGGAAAATCGGTGAATCCACTTCGGGGAGACTAAGAATCAATCAAGGAGGGACAAAACAGGGGGCGATCGACCGTTTGACTAAATAAACTTGACGCTCCCCATGGGCAGATCCATCAATCCATGTTTGCCCACCCAATCAGAGAAAGCCCACATCAATGAAGAAATTCTAGCACTGTCCAAAATTTCAAAAGTAAAACGAATAATATTAAAATCATTGATGGAATCTCCTGTCGGGGGGGGGGCACCTGAAAACATCCATCTAAAACTTGAGGCAGACTCGCAGAAAACAGCATTGACGGAAAAATAGCCTATCCAACAATCTTCTAGAGAGCGATTGGAGATATCCCACATAAGAAGAATACCGCTAGTAGACCTCACTAAGTCAAGGGCCAACTAGTCCTTACCTTTCTTCCTCCATGAGGAGTGGAGATATCCCCCATAAGAAGAATACCACTAACGATACCTCTATCGACATAGCTCAGCTTTGTTTCCTGCAAAATAGAAAGATTATAAGGAAAACACATTTCCTTAACCTAGCCTCACTTATGAGGGCAACCCAAATGTCGCACATTACAAGACATGTTCTTCATTGGTCACTTTGTGAACCCCTTCTTCCCTTCCTCTCACCTCTAGGAATAACTTCTAGGAGGTGGAACCCCCAAATTCGACGACTCTCGGTTCTGCTGAATGCCTTTGATTTGCACTCTTCCCCCCATAAATCCTTTAATTGTAACCTTTAGACCTCTCTCTGCCACGAGTTCGAAGAGGGCAATATAATCTTCATCATTATTTCCAAACACCACTCCCAACAATCTCCCAACATGGCCCACTACCTCCCTAACCCATCTTTTCTTCTTTATGAAAACCTTTCAAGGTCTATGTATGAAAACCTTTCAAGGTCTATGTATGGATTGTCATAAACGAAGGAAGCCCGAATAGGAGAAATGACCAAAATTTCCTCGGCTGACAATTGCAACGAATCATCGTCCCCTTGAAAATGGAGTAGATCTTGTTGCATTGGAACTAAGGCCAGGGAGCTATCCTTGTCGACAAGCAAAGGATCGGAAAGAGTCATAAGGGTTAGTGAAGAGGGGGAATCCCTACTCAAAACAAACTTCTCTAGGGTTACTCGACTGGATTCACTAGGGACTTGGTCTTGGAACCTCTCTGGATCTACATACTCAACTGGGTCAAGAACAAGGTATCCCGTATCGGTATCAGTTGGCGTAATGGTGCCCTTCGATACCGATACGAATACGGGGGTGTAACCTGAATTTATGAACCAGATAACCTGAATTTGATTACAACATTAATATATTTAATTTTCTAAATATCTAATTTATATACTTAACAATTTGATATCATTTCTCCCAATAGTTCTTTTAAAAAATGAAAATAAATTCAGGTAGATGGCATTGCCAATTTGGGGCTGACTTGGAGGACCAATCCATGCCCCAAATCAGCCTCAAATTCATGCAATTTATTGGCATTATCCCACTTGTGAATTGGTGGACATTTATTGGATAGTGAATCATGAAAAAAAAATCAAAAGGCCCTATTTTAAAAAATAAGCGTCCACAAATTAACAATTAAAACTATTCAAACAATTTGATTTTGGCATTTTGAGTTAGCAATTACAGTCCATAATTTAATTGGTAAATTTTAAGTTAATACATGTCTCGTGTACAAATTTTTAAGGGCCAGAATTAGGTAGGACTCGGATTGTGAAGTGTAGCACACAAGTGTCAAAGTTTTTTGGACCCCACTCGTGATGAATGTGTTATATCCACACCGTCCATCCATTTTGCCAAATAATTTTAGGTCATGAGCCCAAAAATGAGGCAGATCCAAAGCTCAGGTGGACCGCACCATAAGAAACAACAATAATTAAATGACCACCATTAAAAATTTATTGGGGCTACAAAAGTTTTAGATCATGCTGACATGTGTGTTTTCCCTTCATCCACGTCAGTGTGACCCTATTAATAGGTTAGATGGAAAATAAACATTACAGTGGACCCTAAGAAAATTTTAGTGGTGAGCATTCTATAACCACCGTTTCCTATGATGTGGTCCACTTAAGATTTGGATCTTACTAATTTTTTGGATCATGACCTAAAATGATGTGGCAAAATGGATGGACGACATGGATAAAATACATACATCATGGTGGGGCCCACGTGGCACGTGTACCTTTTATCAACTCGTGCGACGTGTTGCGTAACTCGCACGCAGTCCATTCATTTGACGTCAGCAAGTCCTGTAGGTCTGATCATGAGGTATGTGTTATATCTAAACCATACATTCATTTGACGAGCTTGTCTTAAGGCTTGACACGAAAAATAATACAGATCTAATTATCAAGTGGACCACACTGCATAAAGCAGTGGGGGATTGAACGTCTACCATTGAAACCCTTTTTGGGATCACAGAAGTTTTGGATCAATATGAAATTTGTTTTTCCTCTTCATTTAGGTCTTTTTGACCTTATGAATTGATTGGATGGAAAATAAACGTTATGGTGGGGCCTACGAATTGTTTAACGGTGAAATCATCATCTCCGCTGCTATTTTTGGTGTGGTCCAGACGATCTTAGGATATGATTCATTTTTTGGGTAATGCTTTAAAATGATCTATAAAAATAGATGAACGGTGTAGATATAATAAATACATCACTGTGGGGCCCATGTAACTTTGATCTCCTTTGAACCGTTCGTACAACTCGGAGCTCGAGGAGTGTCAGTGCTCGTATTAGCATGACACGTATCTACAGCAGCTATATAGCTGGTGTTTTCCGATATGAAATGAAATGAAAAGAGAGAGAGAGAGAGAGAGAGAGAGAGAGAGAGAGAGAGAGAGAGAGAGAGAGAGAGAGAGAGAGAGAGAGAGAGAGAAGAAGAAGAAGAAGAAGAAGGCCCGCAGCGGGCCGTAGTCGCAGATAGTCCGAGAAGAAGAAGAGGAAGAAGTAGAAGTAGAAGTAGAAGGAGAAGAAGAAAAAAGGTATGTTTTTTTTTTTTTTTTTTTTTTTTTTTTTTTTTTTTTTTTTAAAGCCTCGTAATGTCGTTACGGTCACAGAATCGTGGGGGGGGGGGGTGGTTTCTCCTAACGGTGTCGGCCAATACGGCCGTATCGTAATGGATACGGGACACCTTGGTTAAGAACAACCATGTGTTGGGGCTTCCTCTAGGACTCAGATCAATTTTCTTCTTCTGGACTGAAGATCGATCCCTCGACTAGATCTTTTTCCTTCCTCAACAAGTCAATTGCTTCAGCAAAAGGTCCCAGAGCCTGAGAAATGTCTATTTCAGAAGAACCAGAGTCGACAATAATAGAATCACTAATCGCCCTTGTCTTGACTTGCCACATGTCCGAAGCTGCTAGTAGAGATGACTGGAAAACAATAGGATACAACCACGTATCGGGCATGAGGCCAGTGTAACCGATTGACATGTCTTCAGCTCATCCATCGAGGTAACCCCCAAAGCTTCTCGAGAAAAACTAACATTGAAGGGTTTTGACTTTATCAGGACATTTGAATTGAAAACGCTCGAAATATCGACAGCTAACATATTGCAAGGTGAAACGTACGTCATTTTCTCACGAGAAGGCTAGCGGTTCCCAATAAAATTGTCCAGGCTTTTGTGCACGCATGGCGAGAGGGGAGGCTGTATACTCAGGGCCAGGGGTATGTGTCCTTCATCCGGATAGCCAACATCATGGCACGCGCGAGGGAGACTTTCGCATGCACGAGTATCCTCCATTGGTGGACTACAAGACATCGAACTTGGTGATCCCTCTTCCACGACGATTAGGACTCAAGCCTGCGGCGGATGAAGGGGTGGAGGATGCGGCGGCTGGCCAGACTTGAATCCCTCGCTCAGTCCTTCCGAGCACTCGTCACTAACTATGATCTCAAGGGATTGAAGTCCCACCTTGATAAAGAAGGAAGGAGCGTTGATCATCTTCTTCACCTTGATGAGAAGCTGGACAAAGTGGAGATTCTCACACATCTCAATCACTCGATTGATCTAAGTCAGTTCCCCCAAACAAGACCCCAAAATGGCGAAAACTCCGGAAGCCAAAATTCGATTGTAATATTATGGAAGACAAACCGGGTTATCTCAGACCCAAGGGGCGACCATTCCGACCACTTATAGATCTCGTTCATAGGCGCCACCTTGTGGAGCTTACCGATTGGAATGACTTGATCAATATCAACACCCGGGAAAATGGAAATCCAAACAACATCTTCCAACAAAGGCTAGATGACAACATTATTAGTACCAAACGAATAGAAGTACTGGAACCACATGAGGAGATATTGAATGGAGGTTCCTCGGTGAATGGATACCACCACAGACCATTCGAAGTACTCCTCCACTTTGAGGATTACATAATTCGACACCCTAATGGAAGGAAACCTCCCAGGGAGATCAAGTTCGCAGACAAAGTTTGGGCAAGGAGAGATAGGATGCAAATTGGTTGAAGGAGGAGATGGATGGGGCATAGATGTCGCGGGCATAAAAGGGATGAGAATGTGGGTAGGATCAAAAGAAATATGGGCAAAGGGAGTAAGGCTAGGATCCTGTGGTTGCAACACTGCAGCTGAGGAATTATTAAGGTCCTCTTCTATCAAGGCTTCCTTGAAAGGCCTCCCAGGGTGAGCTAGAGAGGCAGAGACCCCTTCTCTAACCTCGGTGAAGTGGTAGCAAAATGGACACGGCGCAATGACCGACAAGGAGGTGGTGGACCTGCCACCTTGGCCGTTTCAAGGTTAGCCTTCACCGGCTTGAAATGAGCCACATTAACCCGAATCTACTTCCCATAGAACATTTGACTTGTCATTTTAGCCATAGCCAAGTGCACCTCATCGTCGGAGTTGAATCTCACAAACGCAAATTCCCTATAGATACCTGTCCCTTTCTCCTTTGGAATCACAACCTCCCTAACCATGCCAAAATTTCCAAAAACCCTTTGGAAGTGAATTTCCATCCATTCTTCTGAAAAGTTTGCAACATACAACGTACGGAGAACCCGAAAAGGACTGATGGGGTTCCCATAGGGACTCTGCTTAGACCTCTTCTTTGAGCACACTATAGTCCACTCCTCCACTGGGGTTGCAAATCCCCAACGAAAGGATTGTCTTCGATTAGAGTGACGCCCATAGTAGATGGCAGATCCATCTACCTTAGCACCATTACCCATAGGCAGGGTAGGGTTACAAACATACCTTCTATTAGAATGGGGATTGGAGCTCTTGCGTACGCCATATTCCCGCACATAATCTCCATCTAAACTCTCATCGCTACGGTGGGATTGAGAAAGGGAATGGCGGGCTGAGGATTGTCTGGAGGCCCTAGAGGAGGGTCTCGAAGATCTCAAAACCCGGTCTGCATGCAGCGGATGGCAGCTTTCCGATCCTCTTCGCTCCTCTAACTCTTTTTCTTTCTCATGGCAGCTTTCCAATCCTCTTCTCCCTAACGCCTATGTGTTGTGCTACTTCGTTCTCTTGCCAAGGTTTTAAGGGCAATTTATTTATTGGGCGTTGTGCTACTTAGTTCTCTTGCCGAGGTTTTCATTCATTCGAGTGGGTGAGGATTCTAGAGTGTGGTAGTTGTCTCCTCAAGGAATCTTCTCTCGAAAGCCTTTTGTTTCTTAGCTTCTCCCCAGTTGGCCATTCGACTGGATGGCTAATGGCAAGAAGATGCTTGATTGCCTCCATCATAGTGAACAGTCTCCCAAGTATAAATTTTTCCTGTGCTTGCGCTGGCCTTGAGAGATAAGTTGCAGAGGATGTTGTGCGGAAGTGATGCTGGTAACACAATAACAATTTGGGCAAAGCACCCTGCTCTGAGTGGGTTTATTATCAGGATGGTGGGTTACTGCAGTTTCTGTTCCTCGGGCTAGGCTGTGAGAGACGAGTCTCCTCTCTTGTTGACTTACAGATTATAGGCTAACTGATAGAACTTAAGAAACTGTTGCTGGAAAGATGCAGGCTTAACAGAGCACGCTGATGCAAGATAAAAGTTGGTTGGCCAAAAGGAGCAGGCTAGAAGGTGGACCTGTTGGCTAATAGAGAGCAAAAAAGAGGTGAAGTTTGCTGTAAAATGAGCAGGGCCTCTCCTTTCGTGCCAGAGGATAAGCTGCTGAAGAGCTGAGCATCCCGCTATTTATAACCAGAGAGGGCCTGTTGGTGCTGGGCCAATCTCAGTGAACCGCATAACTGCCAGTATGTTCGGATAAAACAAAGGGGATGCTGACACTTTAGAGACATGATGGGGTTGTCCCCTTGTAGATGGCAGACAAACTGGTATGCCAGTTGGACCAATGGGAGATTAGATCCTCCTAACCAAATTCCTGCCTGCTGGTATGCACATGATGAGGTTTGAAGGGGACTACTCTAATGGATGGAAGCTTCCAAGAGAAATGTCGTACCAAACTTGTGGTCTATGCTCTGCCATTTTGCATGCAAAGTGGCAAGCAACATTAGACTGCTGAAAAGGAATGATGTTATTTACTACGTTAAGAAAATGCTCAGTGCTCTTCTTTCGACCACTTTGACTTGAGGGCCTTTGGAGAAAGGATTGCGCCAGGTCTTGAATGGCAATTTCTACCCTGTTGGGCTTGTGCCTTTGGTCTCAAAACCAGTGACATCGGCCCTGTTGTAGTTTCAGGGTTGTCGGATCTAGAGAGTAACAACCAAATAACAGTGCAACTCGGATCGGTAGAAGAATGATGGCCATCAGGTTTGTATATTAGCAGTTTTGGCCCATAAAAAATGTGCACTAGGCCTGGAGAGCAGCAACATCAGCCATGTCAGAGTGTTAGGTTTGCTGGATCCATTGTTTTAAATAGCGGTAGTGTGTTGCATAGCTGCAGCCTGTAGCAAGTAGCGTAAGCTACACGATACTTCTATTTTTTAGTTTAAAAATAGAAAAAATATGATAAATAGTAAGAAAAAAAGGCCTAAAAGGTGATTCTTTTTTTTTTTTTTTTCCCAAGTACAAGCATGTTCAAACAAGTTACTAATTATCATATATCAAAAGCGAATCCACAAATATAAACCAAATGAAATCATTATCACATTAACAACTTTCTAAGCAAACCACTTTAATTAATAATGTCTAATTGAAACCACAAGTTATGAGTGTGAAAAGAAATTAAAATCCCATTGGTTGAGAGTATTAAGTACAAAATACAATTATCATTTCTAAAAAAAATGTAGTGTACGTTGCATACACTACGAACCAAGCCATTGGCCCATAAGAGTGCAGCTAGGAGCCTAGGATGGCCAGAAGAAGAGTGGCAGGTCTGGAGAGCGAAAACGTTACCTACTCTAAAAGGTTCTTTAATCGAAGGGTTCAAAGTCAAGGATCTCCAATATGGAGAGGTGCAACCCAACAATAGTGCAAACTAACCAGGGTGGCCACAGTGAGAGTTTGAAGATGCCAACAATAGTGTGCCCATAGTGGTTGGAAAGATGCAAGTTGGATCTGTAGAGTAGAAACCTCATTTGGGTGGTTGGATGTTCGCACAAGGGGTGGGTGCTAGGATGTTCCCATTTAGTACAGAAGACTATTGGCCTTGGTTGTTTTGGAATCATCATCTTTTTGCAAGATTCTTTGTTAGATTCCAAAGTTGAGTAGGGGGTCCTTTTAAGGGAACAGGTAGTATCTTTGCCAAACTACGTCTAGTGTTAGGGTTTGGAAAGAGAGAGACTCACAGAATGAACACTTTCATTTTATGGGTGTATACATTGAGCAACCTTTTTTGGTGTTACATTATTATTAATAGTGAAGGAAAAGAGTGGAAACATTTAAGTGGTTGTGTCCTCTGATAGGTGTTTGAAGTTAAATTTTGACGACTCCTCTTTTGTTAAGGGGTTATTGTGGCATTGACAACATCCATAGAGATGATAAGGGCAGTGTGCAGAGGGTGTTCCTGGTCTGGCTGGGTGGTGGGAGGTGAATGAGGCGGAGGTGTGGAGGTTCATGCTCTTAGAGAAGGGTGAAGGATCTTCAATAAAAATGGGGCGCTTATATTGTTGTTGGATAGGCTGTAAGATACATCCTAAGGTCGCCATGTGAAAACATGACTGTTTCCACCTTCCCACCACATTTGTCAGAGTTTCGTAAGCATCTTCTGGTGCATCTTACATGAACTAATGTAGAAAAAGCACCATCAGGTTGGTGTAATGGTTGGTTAAAAAAGAAACAGCATGTTCTGCTCCTTATTCAAGAATGATATTAGCTCATTCACTCATTTCTTTTCCAAAACCCTGCGAATCATGGTTTTAAGACTCGTCTGAGTTGGGTGCGACTCAGACTAGTTGACTTGGATTTGGCGCTACCCGATCCCATTCGATACCACGAATTGCTCCCTGAAGTCACCCCTAACTTGGGCTAGTTGGGCCGATAGGCCCCCCTGAGTTGGGGCAAGTTGCGACTCACCTCGAGACCGAATGAGTTCATCCAAGTCTAGAAACCATGTCTATGATATTGGAGATTTTCTTGTAAATCAAACCACTAGTTGTTCAGATGACTTTTGCATGAAAAATTGCTTTGAATTTTATTGCCACTCTTTTTTGTCCATTTTCTAACAATCTCTACTTATTTTGTGGTCATTTGGATGCTATGTAATTTAAGTTACTATGACCCATCCAGGTAGCTAAAATTATTGAAGTTGCCCCTATTCGTGTATATGAGGTCGCCACATTTTATTCAATGTTTAACCGAACAAAGGTGCGCGTTCTCTTTTGACCCTTCCCTTTGTGCTTCAGTTGTATTTGTCGGTATGATCAATTGGGTTGCTTTAAGCTGCAAGTAAAGGATGTTGTGCACATTTATTTATGCATGCATGTACATGCATCTGTTGGCTTGTTTTTTTCAATTTGTCCATGGGCTGGCCAGGTAGGTAAGTATCACCTATTGGTTTGTGGAACGACACCTTGTATGATACGTGGTTCGCGTGAAATAGAAGAAGCTTTGCTAAAGCACCTGGGAGTGAAGCGCAATGGTGAGTCATTTTTTATGCAGCGGACTCCCTTTTCTACCTAGCGAAATGCATTACCACAGTCATCTTTGACTTCCACAACTTCTCAATGGGTGCAACTAGAAAATAGAATGAAGTTTGAACTTTGATTGTGTGCTAACTCCCGTGTTATTTCTTCTGTACAGAGGTAACAAAGGACGGGTTGTTCTCTGTTGGGGAGATGGAGTGCATGGTAAGAACTTTTCACTAGCATCATCATGATGCTTTTTCTTTGTATAGAAATTCAAAAAACCACCTCCTTTTAGTCTGAAGCTAGCCAGCTTTTCCAATGATACTGGTCAGCTTGGTCCATTTGCCCAGATGACACTGAAAATGGGTTTTTTCCTAAAGGATATTGCTTTAAATGTTTTCCAATTGTGTGTTTGGATGTAGGGCCAAACTGCGGTAGGTGAGGCGCCATATCCAACATGGTAGGCTTGCATTTGGTGTGTTGAAAAAAGAACCAGCATTTAGCTGGTTACATCTTTTTCCACTCCAAGATGCAAGTGGGACAATGTACTAACATATGCCAGTTGTAATTTGGTTTTAGCCTCTCATGTTGGCCTTGTGAACTAAGTTCCAAGTATTCAATGACTAATCTAGCTGGTTTGGCATAGATAGGTGAAAAACGACATATGCACTTTTAACCTTGGTGGTTTTTTTTTTTTCCTGGTTTCTTGTTTTTGCAGGGATCTTGTGTAAATGCTCCTATGATTACCGTGGCTGACTACTCCAAGAGTTCAGAAGGATTCACTTATAACTACTATGTTGGTCCTCAATCTAATTTCTTTTGTAGCAAATTTGGGGATTCCAGTCCTCTCTGGTGATCGCCTTCACTGAACATAACTCATTTCTTCCATGCAATACAGGAAGATGTGACTCCGAAGAGAGTTATCGAGATCGTAGAGATGCTGAGAAAGGGAGAGGCCCCTCCGGTAGGTTGGCTGAGCACGTCTGGTCAACCTCAGTTTATTTCTCATCACACACGTTGTTTTAATCATAGTTCACGACTCAAAACTCGGGCGAGTCAACTCAAATTGGCGAGATTTTGAGCCCTATCTTTAAGAAACTCAATTATGGCACCGGCTTGGCCCTGACTTGTGGAGACTTGGGCCAAGTCACTCGCCCTATGAAATTGGTTTTTAATTTAAAAAAAAAAAAAAACTAATATAAGGAATATGGAATTCAAACCGATGACCTCTATTTATCAATGGATATACTCTCCACCAGCAAGCCAAGCATGACTTTCTTATTTCGGATTTTTTAATTCTTACACCATATGCCATTATTTAAGTATTCATTACTATTTCTAAAGTTTTATTTATATTTATTGACTATCGAGTAGAGTCGGGTTGAGTCTTCAAGTTGACCAACCTGGATGAATATCAAGTGTGTGTTTTTAAACTATGGTTTTAATCGAACCATCAGTGACTCCTTTTTCTATATTGCAGGTTGGCACACAGAATCGACAGCGTATAATGAGCGGCCCTGAAGGAGGGAACACCACTTTGCTGGGGGAGCCGAAGCCGCCTCCATGCCGTGACCTTGATGCCTGCTAGAGCACTGCAGGAAATGTGTCTCCAATAATCCGGAACTTGGAATATTGTTTGGCTTTGCTTCCCTGTTCCGGAAGCTCTGGTAGTGTTTGTGCTGGACCCCTGCTTTCGGTTCCCTACCAGCATGGCATTAGGTAGAGAGATTAATTGAAATTCTGTGAAATTTTCTTTTGGTGACCCAAGATTGGGAATTCCTTTGGAGAAAGATCAGTGACGGAAAATATGGTGAAATTTACGGAAAATTCGGGATCATGAAATAAAGTGGGAGGATTGTGTACACATCACCTTCGAAGATGTTGGCGGGCCAGGTTTCTGCCTTTTTTGAAAAACCCTTATTTTGAAATACATTCAGTGCCCAGGAAAGTTGGGTGAAACTAAATAGATGGTCCAGAACGGTCATTTGGTTGTCTGCATGTCGCGGCATGCTAACACCGACGATGTGCCGCCACTGAACTTTGGTCCTTTAAGTTTCCAGTTCATCTGTCAAAATTATACTGGGCTTTTCGTGTGAATAAGCCCTTAGGTTGGGGTGGCGTCAATGTCCTGTAATGAGAATCAGGCCGGCCATCTAATAAAGGTGGGGTAGGCATTTGCATGGAATTTGAATGGTTGGCCATCTTTTCTTCAGTTGCCCATCTGTGTTCATATATTTGTGGCTCATTTGTTGAGTGGACCAATCAAATTCCTGCACCTGGGATGTACATGTTGGAGCCCATCTGTTGATTTGGATCAAGATCCAAATCATTCAACAGATGGGCTCCAATATGTATATCCCAGGTGCAGGAATTAGGCTGGTCCACTCAACAAAGAATGTATGAAAGTTTCTGCTAATGTGTCTCTTGTGTTGAACATCTGAGACATGTGAAGGATAGGCTGCCCTATAAGGATAACCTGGGGCAAAAATCGGACCAATACAATGATTAGATGGTCCACAGCTATACTCTGCAAATGTTTGATGGTAGTGACACAAAACAACAATGGAAAATATCTAAAACAGAACCCAACAGGTCAAACCAAAGGCAAGAGGCAAGGCACATAAATTTACATGTACATGCACAAGACATAAATTTACTTGGTTAAGACAATATGGCTGTTCTGTCCATGGATAACATAAAGAACTTTCTTCATCATTAAAACAATAGAAATTAGAAATACAAGGATTACTTGCTCGCAGTTTTTCACTGCATAAGAAATCTTTCACCACATAAGAATCTTTCACTTAAAAAAGCTTAAAGAAATTAAGCTTCACCACATGAGAGAGATATTTCCTAGTGTAGATGTTACCCCCAACAAGAGATGCCACAACACTCCTACACGTGAAGACTAATTTCTCTAATAATGAAAAAGAAAATACTTCGAGCGATGGCTAATTGCTAGGTAATAATAAGCTCAAGAGAAGTCTTGTACTAAATAAATTTCTCTTTTGTAATAAGCTTTGTTAGTTTATTCATTCTGTTGTCATTGATGTGAATCTTTTGCAATGAAATTGCACTTTTAGAGAAACCTTTTGATTATAATAATATTAAACATCCGTGTGTTTTGACGTTGCATCGTAGACATGATTTTTAGCCAAATGCAAAGCATTTTAACTTGAGAGAAGTTCTGAACTAAACTTATCTTTTATAACAGGCTTTGTTAGTATATCTATTATGTTGTTGTTGGTATGAATCTTTTGCAATGAAATTGCACTTTCAGAGATAAACTTTTGATGCAAGACATGGAAATTAAATATGATATGCAAGATTTCAGACTTTAGATCATACTAATTTAGAAACAATCACAAAAATTTCACATCCCACATAAAGTCAAGCATTCAACAAGGGGGGCCTACAAGGGTCCAAGCCTACACATGCTAGGGTTGGATCAATTAAAATTATAGACCAAACAATGATCAAAGGAGAGTAGATTCATCCACACATGCAATGGATTATTTCCCAATCCAAGGGATTCACATGTATCAAATTGGAAAAACTAGGGTTTGCGAAAGTGGAATAAGACTTGGGATTTAAGATATCTAGGGTTAGGGTTAGGGAAATAAAGTGAGAGAGAGGAGAGAGAGAACTTGTAATCAGTCCACACATGTGGATAGCAGGCTGGCCTGACGCACGTTCGTGGGTTGCTGCCCGCACATGTGTGTGGCCCACGAACCCAAAAAGGGCCAACTAGGGGTTGGTTGACCAGGTATGAGCCACCCACACCCCAAGTTTCAGGGCAATTGGATGATTGGTTTGAGCATGGTGCTCCGCCGAAGTTTTGGCCCTCCTTTTTTTTAAAAGAAGTAACGGGCTTATATTAAAAAAGGAAACGAAAAACAACAGAGACTACCGAGATGGCAGAAGCAGCAAAGAAAAAGAACAAACAAAAAGAAAGAGAGGAAACTAGAGTCCTAAAAGCTGGAAGTCGAAACCCTTGAGCACTGGGACATTTGTAGCCCATTTGATGAGTAATTTCTTAGCCTAGGAACCGACGACTGTAGCTGATGATTGAGAGTTGTTGAAGCATCTCTCGTTTCTTTCCTTCCACACCACCCACCAGATAGCGACGATAGCCATTTTCCAGACCGCAGATTTGCTTTTGCCCGATTTAAATCCATTCTAGTAAGCCAGTAAGAGAGAAGCAGATCCCGACACGCATCCAAAGGCGCTGAATCTCGATAGGAAGTCGTCCTGAATGTGGAATATGAAAGGACAGTGGACCAGCAGGTGGTCGACTGATTCCTCGTTTCCCATTTAGCAGAGGCAAATGTTGGGGAGTTGCATTCCTTTTTTCTTCAAGTTGTTGGTTGTTAGGATCCTATTCTTAGACGCGAGCCAAGCAAAACAGATGAACTTGGGGGGTATTGGGTATTTCCAGAGAAAAGGGGAGGCTCGAGATCGAAGGGGAGAGGTAGGGGTTAGAAGCAAGTATAAAGACTTGACAGAGAATCGGCCCGATTTATCTTTCGTCCATAAGATCCTATCGGGCATCATTTGGTTCGGAGAAATTGTGGAAAGACACTCGAGGAGATTGGTGCAGTCACTTATCTCCCAATCATAAAGATTCCTACGACAAGATATGTGCCAGACAATGCCTGAGTCGGAGGAGTAGAAGTAGGCGACGGGAGTGTTCTTGTTGGCGGCGAGATGGTAGATGGATGAAAATCTGCCCTTGAGCGTCGATTCCCCCAGCCAGTGATCTTCCTAAAAGCGAATCGCGACACTGTTCCCCAAATCGAATCCCGTGTTTTCAACCACAATGTTTTTAGAACGAAGAATACCTTTCCAAATGTGTGATGCTCTGTAGGCTGAGTCGTCCTTTGTCCACCATCCGCCCGGAGAGGACCCATATTTACCTTTTATCACCCTGCACCATAGCGCTTTCGGTTCTGATCCCAGTCTCCATGACCATTTACCCAAAAGGGCTCTGTTGATGATCTTCAGACTTTTAACGCTCGCTCCTCCTTCCTGAAAATGGCTGCATACCTCCTTCCAGTCAAGAAGGTGGAATTTCTTTTGATTTTCCTTCCCACACCACAGAAAGTCTCTTCTCAGCTTGTCGATCTGACGCAGAACTGAAGCAGGGCATGAAAGGAGGGACATGAAATAAATAGGGATGTTAAATAGGGCAGCTTTTATAAGGGTGAGTCTGCCCCCCATGGATAGGTATTTGCATTTCCATGTGGTGAGCGATTTGTGGATTTTGTCCACTACCTTGTCCCACGTTGATAATAGAAATTTTGGCCCTCCTGCAGCGCCTGATTCCGGAAATCTACTGTAGAAAAGGATTGACTGCAAAATAAAGGTGGATTTGAAGAGTGGATGGCTGTGGGAGATGATGAATATAGATGGTAGGAGGTGGGGGCGAATTGGGATGGGTGTGGCTTCGCACCACGGTAGTTTGCCATTCGAAGAAGGGAGGGTTTCTCACCCAATTAGGTTTCTACAACTCAGAAAATTAGAGAAGCAGGAAAACGTAGAATTTTATTAATCTTCAATGAGACAAAACCCTACAAGGGTTTGCATTTTTATAAGAAAACCTTATACTCCAAAAGCCGCGCCATGTGCGCACCTATTACTTAGAGATGAAGTAACAAAAATAACAACTAATCAATGCAATCTAAGCCGTTCATGATGTTCCTAATAACAATAATAAGCAAAACTCAAAATCTTAGATCATCTAGAGTAGTGGGCCACGTTTATGAGATCCAATGGTGAGATCCACATGATGATCGGGTCCACTCCAAGGAACCAAAATACAATCCTCTAACTAGGAGGCCCTCCCTGGACGTCGTCATCGATCCAGATCGATGGTGGGGCCCTCCTCCTTACATACGTGCGTGTGCGCGAGATGTCCCCGTCACCTTTCAAATATAATGATACTGAACATTTGTGTGTTTGGACATTGCATGGTATACTTGATTTTTAGCCAAATGCAAAGCATTTTAGCTATCATAATAGACACATTCTTTTGCTTTCAAGGCTGCCTTCGTCTATTGAAACTCTTTTTTATTATTATTATTGTTTTATTTTTTTATTTTATACAATCCTTGATGGGAGCCATAATGGAACTCAAACCTCGAATGAACCGCCTATAGAAGGTAGCCAAGCCGTGAAAGTTGCGCACCTCGTGAATATTGCGGGGTTCAGGCCAATTGACAATGGCTTTGACCTTCTCGGGATCCGCCGACATACCCTCAGCTGACACAACAAAACCTAAGAAGATAACACTATTAGACATAAACACACTTCTTTAGGTTGGCGTACAATTTCTCGGCTTTAAGGATCCCTAAAACTTGCCTCAAATGGTTGAGGTGTTGTTCTTTGGTCATGCTATAAATCGAAATATCGTCAAAGTAGACGACCATGAACTTCCCCATGAAAGGTCTCAACACTTAGGTCATCACACGCATGAAAGTACTTGGGGCATTAGTCAGCCCAAAAGGCATGATTAGTCACTCGTATAGCCCATCCTTCGTCTTGAAGGCTGTCTTCCACTCATCACCAGGGCGCACATGGATTTGGTGATAACCACTTTTGAAGTCAAATTTTGAGAAGACGGTAGCGTTGACCATCATATCCAACATGTCATCAAGACGCTGTATGGAAAACCGATACTTGACTGTGATTTTATTGATAGCTCTACTATCAACGCACATCCTCCATGTGCCATCCTTCTTATGTGTAAGAAGGAAAGGCGCGGCACACGGGCTCATGCTCTCTTGAATGAAACCCCTTTTTTAGGAGCTCATCAATCTGTCTTTTCAACTCTGCATGCTCCGTTGGGTTCATTCTGTAATGAGGAAGGTTTGGTAGAGTCGCCCCAAGGACTAAATCAATGGCATGCTGTATATCCCTCAAAGGGGAAGCTCATTCGGTAGATCCTCAGGAAAGACATCACGGAACTCATCCACTACCGAAATGGCTTCAGTGGGTAACTCTACACTAGTCTCTGGTGCACTCTCCCTAGCTACAAGGGCGTACATTATCGAGTCCGTCTTAGTCTCTCACTTAAAGTCTTTGGCATTTAGAATATGGAGAGGCTTAGACTTAGACTTCGACTCCTTTAATTCCTTTGAGCCGCTCACACCACTTTTTGTGGACTCCTTTCCAGTCGAGTTCTTGGGTGGAAGTGGATTTAGCTTGACTTTCTTGCCCTTAAACTAGAATTTACACACATTTGAATGACCAAATATAGTGACATCTCTGTCATAGAGCCAGGGCCTACCCAAAATAATATGTCCAACATCCATGAGAACAACATCACATTAAAGTGTCTTTATATGATCCAAATTGAATAGGAATAAGACAACGGTGCGAGACTGGAATGGAAATTTCATTAACCCAAGACACTCTGTAGGGTTGAGGATGGGCTTCGAGTTTCAAGCCCAAACTGCTCACAGTGCCAGTTGATGCCACATTGGCACAATTACCACTATCCACTATCATTTTGCAACTCTTATCACCACACTTCGCATAGGTATAAAAGATTGTGTTGTGGCGCCAATCTTCGGTATTCTTTGCTTGACAAAGGCGCAACGCACAACTGCTAGGATTGCAGACTCTTGCGTTCCCTCTTCCTCATCACTAGGGGTCTCTGCTGGCTCATACTCTTCCTCCTCACCGTCACTTTCTGGGGGCTCTACTTCTACTTGCCCATCAATAAGGAGCACCTTGGTGCCCTCTTTCATGTCGCACTGGTGGGCAAAGTGACCAAACCCTTGACATCTAAAACACTTTGTTGCATCACTTCTGCGTGAGCTAGACCCAACAATTCCTTTACCCTTATCGTCCTTGGGCCTAGACTGAGAACTACTGGAAGGTTTGTTTTGGTATCCAGCGCTAGGCTTAGCCCCAGAAGGGTTGGTCTTAGCCCCAGAATGGCGAAACTCAAACCGCCTTCCTACTGATGCTTTGAGGTATTGCTCAACCTCCAACACTACTTGATACAATTGTTTAAGAGTGTCTATGTCCTTGGCGAGCAATTCTCTCCTAATGTTAGAATGAAGGCCCGTCTTAAATCGAGCAAGAGTGAGTACGGGGTCCTCATCTACTTCACATCGGTCAAGTACTCTTTGAACTTCTCAATGTATTCAGCAACACCCATGGAACCTTGTCGAAGAGATTGCTATTCCTCAACTAACATCAGGTGATAAGAGGAAGGGAATTACTTCTCTTTGAGAGTTTCTTTCATTTCTTCCCAATGGACTATTAGGGGCTCCCTCGACCTTTTTTTCTTTTGCTCAACAGTAGCCCAAAACCTCTTTGCTTGGCCCACAAGCTTTATCTTGGCGAATCGGACCCGATGAGCATCTGACATGTCATGCCACTCAAAATAGTAGTCCATATCTGCCAGCCAATCTAAAAAAGCCATAGGGTCCAAGTGGCCATCAAACATGGGCATCTACTCTAACTTCCTTGAGGAGTTGCGCATCTGGGTCATAATGATCCTGATGTCCCTCGCAGGGTGGGTGCACGGGTGCGCGCCCATGACCTTTTCTTTGGCCACCTCCATTCCTTGGTCTGTCCTCTTGACTACCTGCTTGCGATTGGGCATCTACCTGAATGATGGTTTCTAGTTGGATAATGCGCACATTAAGCTGATCCAAGCGTTGGTCAATACGTTGTTCCAGGCGCCTACCCAATGTCTCAAACTGCCGAGTTAGGTCGTTCACAGATTCTTGCAATTACTCCATGTTTAGTGTATGGTGCAAACCAAAACCATGACCAGTACGCGTGGGCATACAACCACTCACTCAAAGATCCTCTAATGCAACAATATGTGCCTAAATGAGGCTAAATAATCCTATGAGACTTTATATGAGGGAAACTATACAATACTACTAAAATTCCAGCAACATAACTGCCTAAATAGCTTGTTAACAGAAAATTCAGCCATGAAAATTGGAGATTTTCTGACAACAGAAAATTCAGCAGTCTATGTTGTGAATGATGGGTCCTAAACAACCCTATATGATGAGATTTAATGCAAAATAAACGTGAGTAGACTAAACCCTAAACATGTAATGTAATTCCCTATGAAAAACGTAGGCTCTAATACCAAATTTGATGCAGGACATGGAAATTAAATATGATATGCAAGATTTCAGACTTATTTTTGAAAGATCACTGAAATTTCATTAAGAAGAATAGGAGAACACAAGGAAAAAAACAAAATCTAGGCACAAGAAACCAAAAAAGAAAAAGAAAAGAAAGAGAAAGAAATAGAAAATAGAAAAGCGTCCGCTGAGAAAGCGGACCTTACATAGACCTAAAGCATAAAAGATCAGACTCCTTAATCCTGACATTAGAAGCAGCCCATTCCACTATCATGCATTTAGCGCTGGAGATAGTATTGAGCACTGGACTAGATATGTTTTCAAAGCATTTGTTGTTTCTCTCGGTCCAAACAACCCACCATATTGCTTGAATCGCCATTCTCCAGAGCCTCTTCATAGACTTGCCCCAACTAACACCATACCATGCTAACAGCAGACGATCCACCGAGCCTGGATTACACTAGCTTAATTGAAAACATTGCAGAAATTCAGACCAAATAGTAGTTATGAACGGACAGTGAAGGAGAAGATGATCAACCGATTCCTCATCCTTCATGCAACAAGCGCAAACGTTGACGAACGACATTCCCCTTTTCTTCAAATTATCTATCGTGAGAATTTTTAGCCCCAACAGCCAGCCGAATACCAGAATTTTTGGGGGGGCCCCACATTTCCAGATGAGGGACGACGAAAGAGAAAAGGAAGCAGGGGTGGAGGCCAACTTTTGATAGAAAGATCTCATCGTAAAAATTCCAGATTTGTCCCATTTCCAAGAGATGCGATCAGCAGCATGGAGGTCCAGATTGAAACTATGCAGTCTGTGAAGTAAATCTACGTACTCGGAAGCCTCCCAATCCTGAAGGTGACGTCTGCAGTCCACGTTCCAGACAACCTCTCCATCGGAAACAGTAACGCACCTGTTAATCAAAATGTCTTTGCTTGGGGCCAGCCTGAAGATGTTAGGGAACACTTCTTTGAGGGGCAAGTCTCCGAGCCACGTTTCTATCCAGAATCGAATCCGATCACCCTTACCTGGGACAAAGACCACCCCCTTTAGAACCTGATTTTGCATAGCAAGAACTCCTTTCCAGAGCGCAGAGGCCTTGTAAGAGGAAGAAGGCTTGGACCACCAACCCCCCATAAGGCTACCGTACTTTGATTTGATCACCTTATTCTATAGGCTGTCATTTTTAGTCCCGAGTCTCCATATCCATTTCCCCAAGAGAGCGGAATTCATAACCTTGAGATCCTTTATACCCCCCCCCCCCCCCCCATCTTGAAAGTTGCGGCACACCTGCTTCCATTTAACTAGATGGAATTTTTGCCGTTCCACAAAAACTCGCATCTCGGCTTATCAATTACCTTCAAAACATTGACCAGGCATCTAAAGAGGGACATAAGGTGCACGGGCAGGTTAGAGAGGGCTGCCTTAATTAGAGTGAGCCGACCGCCTCTCGAGAGATAACAACATTTCCACTTGGCGAGATAAGATTCAACTTGAGAAATCACCTTGTCCCACGAAGCTTTCGAGGGCACCCCAACACATAGCGGGAGACCAACAGAGGAAGAGGGCACCTCAGCACATAGCAATAGAACATCCCAACTTATAAGCAAACTCCAACAGCTCCTTGTCCTCCAAATTGATGCCGAACAACTTAGACTTGGCCAGGTTCACTTTCAGCCCCCGACACCACCTCAAAACACCGGATAGCTATGTGTAGGTTGTCCACAAAAGTCGGAACTGCCTCACAGAAAACTAACGTATCATCCGCATATTGGATATGCGATATGGTGGAGCCCATACCTTTAATACTAACCCCATGAAAGAGACCATCTGCTTCTCCTTTTTGCAGCATTCTGGATAGGGCCTCCTCGACAATGAGGAACAAAACGAGTGACAACGGATCACCCTGGCGCAGCCCTCTAGAACTCTTAAAGAAACCTTTAGGAGATCCGTTCAAGAGGATCGAGAAGTGAGCAGAACCAATACACTCTCCCATCCACTGAATCCATTTCTTGCCAAAACCCATCCTCCTTAGCATATAGAGCAGACTTCAGATCATACTAATTTAGAAACAATCACAAAAATTCCACATCCCACATAAAGTCAAGCATTCAATAAGGGGGATCTACAAGGGTCCAAGCCTACACACGCTAGGGCTGGATCAATTAAAATTATAGACCAAACAATGATCAAAGGAGAATAGATTCATCCACACATGCAAAAGATTATTTCCTAATCCAAGGGATTCATATGTTTCAAATTGGAAAAATTAGGGTTTGCAAAAGTGGAATAAGACTTGGGATTTAAGATATCTAGGGTTAGGGTTATGGAAATAAAGTGAGAGAAGAGTGAGAGAGAGGAGAGAGAGAACCTGTAATCAGTCCACACATGTGTACAGCAGGCTGGCCTGACGCACGTGTGTGGGTTGTTGCCCGCACATGTGTGTGGCCCACGAACCCAAAAAGGGCCAACTAGGGGTTGGTTGGCCTGGGATGAGCCACCCACACCCCAAGTTTCAGGGCAATCGGATGACTAGTTTGAGCATGGTGTTCCGCCAAAGTTTCGGCCCTCCTGCAGGGCTTGATTCTGGAAATCTACTGTAAAGAAGGATTGACTGCAAAATAAAGGTGGATTTGAAGAGTGGATGACTGTGGGAGATGATGAATATAGATGGTAGGAGGTGGGGGCGAATTGGGATGGGTGTAGCTTCTCACCACGGTAGTTTGCTATTCGAAGAAGGGAGGGTTTCGCCCCCAATTAGGTTTCTACAACTCAGAAAATTAGAGAAGCAGAAAAACGCAGAATTTTATTAATCTTTAATGAGAAAAAACCCTACAAGGCGTTGCCTATTTATAAGAAAACTCTACACCCCAAAAGCCTCACCATGTGCGCACCTATTACTTAGAGATGAAGTAACAAAAATAACAAATAATCAATGCAATCTAAACCGTTCATGATGTTCATAATAACAATAATAAGCAAAACTCAAAATCCTAGATCATCTAGAGTAGTGGGCCACGTTCATGAGATCCAATGGTGAGATCTACATGATGATCGGGTCCACTCCAAGGAACCAAAATACAGTCCTCTAACTAGGAGGCCTTCCTTGGACGTCGTCATCGATCCAAATCGATGGTGGGGCCCTCCTCCTCCTTGAGTATGTGCCGGGGGGGTGGGGGGTGCGCGAGATGTCCCCATCATCTTTCAAATGTAATGATACTGAACATTTGTGTGTTTGGACATTGCATGGTATACTTGTTTTTGGTCAAATGCAAAGCATTTTAGCTATCATAATAGAAACATATTCTTTTGCTTAAACCAAGTTTATTGACCGGGGCTTTTAACCATAAAGCTTCTTTCACAGCTTTTATAGTAGTCGTATGCTTTGCCTCAACGGTAAATAGTGCAATCGTCGATTGTAAGATTGATTTCAAACTAACTGAATTATTTGTAAGAGTGAAAATATAGCTAGCATTAGATCTTCTCTTGTCTAAATCACTCGCAAAATCAATATTCACATTTTAATGACATTGTCTTTTAAAAAAAAAAATAAAAAAAATCATTGTCTTATCAAATACTAACATAGCACCTTGAGTTTTCTTTAAGTAGTGTATAACCAATTTCACAGCTTGTCAGTGTATCTTTATTCGATTTGCCTATACCTGCTTACCATACTAATTGTATATGAAATATATGGCTGTGCGCATACATGGCATAAATCATCCTACCAACTGCATTAGAGTAGGGAACCTGTAATATGTCGTTCCTTTTATCATCTGTACTTAGTGATTGGTTGGCATAATACTTGAAATGAGCAACAAAAGGAATAGTAAGTGAGTTAGAATTCTCCAGGTCAAAACCCTCTTAATATACTTGCTTTGTTATAAACACAACCTGCCCACCTTTCTATATCTATGCATTTTCATACCAAGAATTTTCTTCCCAACCTCAAATGTTTTATATCAAATTCTCTGCTAATTTGAGACTTCAACTCATTGATTTCAGATATCTTTTGTAACTATTAATTTGCTAACAACATATATTAACATATATCATCAAGTAAATAAAAGATCATTAAGAAGCTTCTTAAAATTAAAAAAAACTAATTATACATGTTTCTACTGTAACCCTATTTTCCCATAAACATGTTAAAACGTTCGTAGCATTGCTTTAGGGATTGCTTCAAACCATACAAAGACTTTTGTGAATTTGCATATATGGTCTTCCTTGCCTTTTACCAAAAATTCTTCTGGTTGATGTATATAGATAATTCTCTTTTAACTTTCCATGTAAGAACAATATTTTAACATCAAACTGCTCTAGTTCAAAGCCAAATAATACATCAATGGCTAGTAGGATCCGAATAGAAGAATACTTTACAATGGGTGAGAAGATTTCATCGAAGCCAGTACTTTTTTTTTTTGTTCATAGCCTTTCACTATCAATTTTTTCTTGTACACAACATCTCCAAAATTAAAGAAATGTTCCTCTTTTTTGTTTTGAGGACTCACTTGCAATTAATATATATATATATATATATATATATATATATATATATATATATATATATATATATATATATATATATATATTCCTTTAGGCAACTCAACCATATCTAATGTCTGATTTTTATGAAGAGATTTCATTTCATTCTCTGTAACAACTTTCCACTCACTAGAATCTCTATCGCAGATGGATTTCCATGCTCTATTAATAAAGCATATGTAACCATATCCGGCATTACCTTGGGCTTTTGATTCTTTTGGATTTTCAATTCTTATATGTCCGTAACTTTTCCCCATTCTCATATTTAACCTGCGATTAGATTCATCTATTGATTTTTCTTTATCATCTATCGAAGTATTACTATCTAATTGATCATTAACGGCAAACTCCAACTAAACGTTATCTTGCCCATCCGATTTTGTTGTTTTCTCCAAAAAAGACTCATCAAACCGAACATTCATATAATGAATTTAGGCTTTTCAGCACTAAAATATTATAATCTATAACCTTTACCACCCGTCACATAACCAACTAAAATACACTTCTTTGTCCTCGATTCTAATTTATCAATACTCACATGAACATAAACAAGACAACTGAATATATGCAAATCAGAGTACTTGAGAGGGTGACCAGACCATAATCTTTTGGAGTTTTCAACTCTATTGTTGTGCCAAGTGACCTGTTGATAAATGTTTTGTATTTATTGCTTCTGCTTTGAAGTCATTCGAAAGGCCAACATTGCTTAACATATTATATGCCTTCTCTAGCAATGTTGCGTTCTTCTGTCTTGCACCACCATTCTATTGTGGTGTATTTGATGTAATAAAGTGATGAGTAATACCCTTATCTTTGCAAAATTTTGTGAACTCAGCTAACTTGAACTCTCTATCATTATCTATCCTCAAGCACATCACTCTCATGCATATTTATTCTTCAGCTAAGGCTTTCCATTGCTTAAAAGTGACAAATACCTCGGACTTATGTTTCAAAGTATACACTTACATTTTCCTACTGTAATCAACAATAAAGGAAATAAAATAAATTGAATTTTCCATTGAAAGGACTTTAGGACTTCAAATATCTGAGTGTATATAATCTAAAATACTCTTGGTATGATGAATTGTAACCTTAAACAATACATTACTTTAAAAAAAAAAAAAAAGCAGAGTGCTTATAAAGTCCAACCTGCAAGATTTTATATCCTTGAGCAAGTTCTTCTTATGTACTTTCCTAAATTATGTTGGTCTGCATTACCTGACGTGGTCACTGTTGCTCTATTTAAAATTATACTCTCCTGAAGCTTATACAAGTTACTGATTTTCTTTTCTTTTATTACAATCAGGGCCTCTTTTGCAACTTTCATGATATCACATTTTGTTGTTACCTTGCAGTAGTTGGAGTCAAGTGCACCCAAAGATATTAAATTTTTCTTCATATCTGGAACGTATTGCACTTGTGTTAGAATTTTAACAATACCATTAAACATATTAATTTTGATTGTCCCATTTTCAATAGTCTTGCAAGCAACATTATTTTGCATAAGAATGGTTCCACCATTAAATGACCTCTAATTATGAACCAATCCTTACTCGAATACATATTACAGGAATAACTAGAATCATGAATCCATGTGTCCTGAAAATTATTACCACTCAGGGCTGCTAATAAAACAATACTACCACTCTTATAAGAAGAACTTTCTACTACACGCTATATTTGAAGATTTTCTTTTTCTCTCTTTAAGTTTATTACACTAATCTTTTTTTATGTGCCCCATCATGTAGTGGTAACCCTTTACATTTTTGCTTTTCAGATCTAGATTTCAATCTAGACCTGCTATTATGATTTTTTGATCCATTTTCTGTAGCTTTACCTCTAGCCATTAAACATTCAGCGTGTCCTTTGTCATTTGACCTTTTTTATTCCCCATCATTTATCGTTATGGTCTCATAAATCAAAGTCATAATAAGATAATGATACAGTGGAGGAAGCAACAATAATAAAAGTAAGGCCTTATCATTTTCGTCAACTTTCACATCAATATTCAATAGTTGACAAATAATTTTATTGAACTGATTCAAGTGGTCATGGATAAATTTATCTTCTTTTTTCTCTAAGGTATATAACTGCTGCTTTAAATATAGCTATTGGTCAAGGGCTTCGTCATGTAAAATCTTTCTACTTTTTTCAAAAAGTTTTGGTATAATTCTCGTTTATGACTTTATAAAGCACCTTATCTATAAGACGAGTGGATTATACAAACAACCTTAAAGTTCAAAATTTCCCACTCGTCACAAGTTATGTCATATTTTTCAATCTTCCTTTCAATACCATTTGCAAATCTTGTTGAATTAGTGGATCAGGTACCTTAACTTGTCCTAGGTTAAAATTATTCTTCCTATCGAACTTCTCAACTTCAAACTTTGCATTCTACGTCTTCGTAGTCATTGCACATATTTAGTAGCCAACGAATCGCTAATCAAAGGTGTATAAAATCAGAAAATCATTGCACATATTTAGTAGCCAACGAATCGCTAATCAAAGGTGTATAAAATCAGAAAATCATTGCACATATTTAGTAGCCAACGAATCGCTAATCAAAGGTGTATAAAATCCGAAAATCACTTACCGTCCAAAATCGAATCAAATCTCTGATACTGGTTGTTACATGGCTATACCTGCAATCTTTGATGATAGTAACACAACCACAAAAGAAAATATCCAAAACAAAAACCCAAAAGGCCAAAACGGGAGACAAAGATTTACGTGATTTGCCAACATGCCTACGCCTATAAGGCAATAACATGGAGCTTTCTTTTTCGTTAAAACAATAGAGATCAGAACTACAAGATTTACATCTCATTCTCACTCTTTCACTGCACTAGAAATTCTCACCCATAAAGACCTAGAAGATATCCTCACTTTATACATATGTTCTCCTTATATAGAAAGCACCACAAGAAAGAGTACTTAACTCGAAGAAATTAGGCTTCACCACATATGTGATGTCACAACAATATTGTAGTTTTTGTTTTAGGCGATCTGTAGAGTGTTCCGCCTCTTGCACAACTTGGATGTTCTATGCAAATCACTCGTTGGTAAGTAAGAAAGGCTTGTATGGAAAACTTCACACAAGGTTGCATGTGAACACTTCTCAAAATATAGTTATTTCATACTTTCATAGATAGATTCATGTATTGAACTGTCTGGATAGTGAGACCTATTGTAGAATGGGTGGTCTGAAAATGTGATTTATTAGACAATCTGACCATCGATTAGTAGACATCCATTGATTAGATTTAGGCCATTGACCATTCTACATTTATAGCTATCCATTAGATGTCCAGTTAGGATCACATATTCATCAAACTTTGGGCTATGATCCATCAATAGTTAGACCACAATTTCGAGCTAGCTCGACTAAGCCAACATTGTGACAGTACAAACTCAACCCATTGTTGTTTTGACTCGGATTTGACCTGGTGGGTCTAACTACAGACTTAGTTGATGTTTAAAACTTGTTTGAGTTTACTTAGGTCAGCCTCAAATGAGCCAATTTCATACATAACTCATGTCCATAGAGGAATCGGGGCCTGGTTGACTCAGATGGACTGACCCACTTATGAACGGCTTGGGGTCAAGTTGGTTGTCTCACAAAAAAAATACTTAGCAATGATTTAAACCCATTTAATGACACATGGAATAAAGTGGTTACCACTACTGCATGCATGTAAATAGATATAGAAAAAGCTCATCCTCTAGGGCCCGCACTTATGCTGACCAATGAACAAATTTTTGAATATATCTTACCTAACAAGTTGAAGAACCAGCCAGATCAACTCATAGCCCTTAAGATTGAACCAAGATAAATGTGATTATTTGGGTCTTTCATTTAGTGGACCACAGCCTGTAATAGGTGGGCTTAGAGGGGTTGGTTGGTCCAAGTTTCATTTTTCGTCCTGATGCTAGTCATGCTTGGTCTTGTTATTGGGTTAGCACTAGCCTGATCTAGAGGCTGAGCTAGTAATTGGGTTAGGCATGGGTCTTGTTGTTTTCAAGGCTCATCCAGAGCCCGGGGTGTTGGACCTGAAATTGAAGTTCCACCAGCTAGTCCTGGGGCATGATTTTTAGACCTCAGTATCAAGCAATTCAAAGCCAACCTAGCCTAAAATGAGTTGGGGTGGCACTAGGTGGGGTCAGCCCAAGCTCAACCCAAATACCAAACATGCCAGGAATTTCGACCTAAACCTAATCTGTAGTCGTTACCTTCTGCCCTAACTCAACCCAACCCAAACCAACTCATTTAATAGTACTGACATGACCGACGGAGCACATCAATTCTCAATTTTAAGAATGGAGTTAAAGATATGCATAACCCTGCCTAATTAGTGGGTGCAGACGCGCACATGCACACACACACGCACCTGCCCAATTGTTGGGTGCACACACACTCTATGAGGTCGACCTCTTGGGAGCTTCCCATCAAGTCGAGCTCTGTGGGTCTCACCATCACCATGACCTATGTCAAACATCCATCCCATCAATCATATGCACCCTTCCGTGGTGAGGCCACAAGTCTAAACATTAGGCCAATCCATGATTTAGGTGGGCTACATCATAGACAATAGTTGAGAATGGATACCCACCCATTGAAACCTTCATGGCCGTTCATAGGGCCCACTAAGATGTGGTTCTATCAGATTCATCCATTGGTTAATCGCAGATCCACCTGCAACGAGAGATGGTGGAAATATGTCAGATCTTATTAGATGCGTCTCATGTCGCTGGAAAATTGGTTTGCTTGCTTCACCGATGAAGGCGAAGCTTACCATAAACTTTCCTCTCCAATTAGAATTTCATAATGCAAATCGTGTAAATGGCTTTTATCTCAAAGACTCTCTATTAGCCTTCTTCATTTTACGGAGAGAGATGTAGCAATTTCCGTAACTGCATTAAAATGGGCTAACAATAATTATAACTGAATTCCCATATTCAATTCCATCTCAAATGTGGGTGGGGTTACGCCCTTCATCTCCCACTTGAACATGTTGGGCACCGACCCAACTGTTGCCGTATCGTGGTGAAAGAAGTTTTCATACTACGAAATGTAGCATGCGACCAATGAAGTGCATAACCTCTTAAGAGAGTAATTATACCAAGTTTCCATTAACTAACATAATACATCTCATTTTCTGGAACACTAACCTGTCCCAAACTCGTCTTGGTTACACCAAACTGGATATATACCAACCTCTCAAGGATACTCTCAACTCGAATGATTTTTAGTATTTGTTTGTAGCCATGAGTGTGAAGTGTCGAAGGACACGTCGGCCGGCCATGAACTCATCTTACTTATGCATATAAATTCGTAAGGTGTGAAATTAGATAGTCTTCCTGAAGCGCTCAAACCTATTCATCTTGGCCTAACCACTTTCCTAGACACGCTTCATTACACCCTTTTCTTTATGGCCTTTGAAAAATGAGCTACATTACCATTATTAGGCCTCCACTTTAAGGCACAATCCACAATCATAAGGGCATAAGGGTCACCTACATACCGGGTTTTCTCACATGGAGGAGAAACTCAAATTAATTCTCTATCTTTTGTAGGCGTTTACGGTTGTCTTTAGCACATGCCATATGAAAGCATGTCACAGTAGAGTACCTAAAAGGAATATGTTAACCTCCACATCGTACAGATCTTAACCCAGCCTCTGTCCGGGTGCTTTGTCTGAGTCACTGAAATCAGTTACTCATGAAGTCTCACGTTCGACTTTTTCAAGTTGCATGACTCTGGTGGGAATGATTATGTTTGTTCATCAAAGAACCTTATCTCGAACCCAATTTGAGGCAATGTGTAGCTAATAGAACAATCGCAACAATTCTATGATCACAGATCTCATCTCACTTGTACCCATGCACCAAGGTAGTTGTCGTGTGAGATGTACAACCCTTGCTTGGAGATTTATCTTGATCCACTTCTCATAAAGAAGAACACGGTGAGTGTGTGTGCTACTAATATTTCCATCCACAAACACAAATAGAAGAACAACTAATATAAACATATACGTCCGAATATAAATTGTATGGCAAAGGAAAAAAGCATCATAGTGTCCATGTCACAAAATCACATCCTACGAAAGCCGAGACTTTTGATGTGAGTCTAAAAAGCATCTTAGGTGAAGACTTAATAAGCGGATCAATGACCATCTCTCCAATAGGTACATGTGCCAGACTTGAGCATAATGATAGTGAATTTGAATGTGCTTCGATTTTCCTTGATAAAGAAGGACAACTAATATAAACATACGTGTCTGAATATAAATAGTATGACAAAGGGAAAAGAATCATAGTATCCATGTCACAAAATCACATCCTATGAAATCTTGACTTCTAATGTGAGTATGAAAAATGAATCGGGAGATTGGGTTAGCAAGCAGATCAATGATCAACTCTCCAATAGGTATATGTGCCAAGACCACTTTGTTGTTCGCCACTTTATCTCGAGCGTAGTGATAGTATATTTGGATGTGCGTCAGTTTGCCATGATATTTGAGATCCTTTACATTAGCAATGGCCGCCATGCTATCACAATACAATCTAACTGGGTCATCAACATACGATACATATTTCAAATGCCGAAGGAACCTCCTTAACCACACAACTTCCTGAATGGCAAAGCAGCCTGCAATATATTATGATTCCATAGTAGAAAGCATGATACATGAATGCTTCTTACTGCTTGAAGAGATGCCCCCTCCCCCTCCCCCTAATGAGTAAGAATATATATTTAAAAGTAGATTTGTGCTTTCGCTATCCCAATCTGCATTACAATATCCCTGTAGATGAATATTTGTTCCCCAGTAATCTACAGTCCTGTGTAGGTACCAGAATATCCTTTTGACTGCCCTACAGTGAACCAGTCCCAGGTTACTCTGATAGCAACTCACCAATCATATCGCGAAACAAATGCCCGATCGATTACATATCATTGCGTACATCAGACTACTAACTGCACTTGCATATGGAATGCATGCCATATCAGCTTTTCCTGTATCTGTCTTAGGGCAGAGATAAACTAAGTCCATAACTCCTCTCAATAAGAGTGTTAATAGGTTTGCGACCTTGCATCTAAAAGAGGTTGAGCACTTTCTTGATATTAGTCTCTTGAGAGAGAGATCAAGAAGTCTAATAGAGTTATCCCTTTGGATCTTAGTCCCAAGCATAAAAAATGCTCGCTCATGTACTTCATTTTAAAATTATAGGACAACTATTTTTAAGTGGCGACAATCATCTCCTTGTCATTTTTAGCTAACAGAATGTCATCAACATATAAATATAGTATTAAAAAACTCTGCCCGAATTGTTTGACATTTATAGTGGTCTTCCTCGATCATCATAAACCCATACAAGGTGATGGTTAGATGGAATCTCAGATACTAGAGTCGACATGATTGCTTCAGGCCATATATGGACTTTTTAAGGCAGCAAGCCTTAAAGCCTGTGGGTTGATCCATATAGATCTCTTCATCTAGGTCTCCATTAAGAAATGCTATCTTGACATCCATTTGATAAAGTTTCGAATCTAAATGTGTGACAATAGCTAGAACGAGGCTGTAACGCCCTGGATTTTTTGCCAACCTGGGATTAGACGTCCTTAGGCAATGAGTCGATCTTAATACTTCATTAACTTGTCAGAACTGAATCCTAAAGTCTAAAGCCGCCTTTGAACCCATTTCCTTCACAAATCTCACCCTTCACCACCTTGATCTTCCAATTTTTCTAAGAACTTTCACCCTAGACACTATCTTAAACTAGTTAAGTATTATAACTTGGATCACCTTATATACAAACTACAAAGGCCTGAGTACCACCTCGACCAGAAATCACTTAGGATTAAATCCTTTAGAAATGAGACAAAGTAACTAAGTGCGAAACCAGATTAGCTACGAAATCTGTTTGAATCGCTTTAAATATGATCTGCAAGACCCAAAACTTGTAGAATCATTGACGCTAGGTTACCCTAAAATCTAGGATCAATCTCATTACCCGGCTGCTCTCGGGAGCATCTCGAAACTCCGTATCGGATCTGGACCGCACGTCGGAAGTCTGATTAACATGAAATTAAGGAACTAGGACCGCCTCACTGGGCTCGACAACCATCTCGAAAATGAAGTCTAGACGATGTCCCACGGCCATTCGATCACGTCCGGAGCGAGAGAGTGTGAAAACACTTGTTTTCTTTAAAAATAAATATCTTGAATAGTAATCTGGCATCTCTCGTTTGCGGATCAGTTTTAAGCAACTGCACAGGGCCGTCAGAATCGGACCAAATTACACCCTCGGATCAGGAGAAATTTCATACACATTTACATGTACTCGAAATCTCCGATCAAGATCCGCTGACCGTTAAACTGAAACTGGTCCGCCACGCGTGATCTGGATATCCGACTGAAACGAAAACTTAATAGAACGTAGATCCAACGTTAGTGAGCTTAAGTCCGACCTTTGGCTCAAGGAGGCCCGCCAGAAGTCCTCCGTTGAGCTGAAAAAGTTCCGCTTTGGTTATAACTTAGGTGAACCTTCTCCAGAAGCCTATTTTGGTGAAGTTTTAGACTATATAAGGACCTTAAACCCTCTCCCATTTCAGCCATACGAATTTAGATTTGAGAGAGAGAAAAGAGAGAGAAAGTGAGGGAGATGTGGGAGGAACTCCCTGCTGCTGTTCCCTGCCGCTATTCGGGCTCCACCGCCTGATTTTCATCGCTTTCCCAGCGATTCCGGCGTCTTTTCTAGGTAAGAAACCCTAACCCTAATCTGTTTTAGGGTTGTATAGGTTGTAGGTTATGAAATAGCTAACCTGTTTCGTTCTCTAGGTTGCCAAACTCCCGTATACGGAAGCTTAGCAAACCTATCAACTCCGTTACGATTCTACAACACAGGGTGAGGACTTTAGGTGTATAGGTTGTAGTTTTCAACACTTTCAATATCAGATAATGATAGATTCATGATCTGTATGCAATTACACATGTACAAAATGCTTTCCGTTTTCTGTTTCGATTAGAATTGTAGAATTTGGAATTTCACACACTCTAGGTATTCGTATAAAATACCGTATACGTATTTTTTATGGAAATGTATTTGACATGTTTATTTGTCGTATGGATATACGATATATGGATAAAATACTTATTTGGCGAAAGGATTCGCCTAAATACATGTTTTACTAATATACACTATGTATGTAGAAATACTGTATTGTAAGGAGTGCCGTATACATGTATATTTTGGAAATGTGTTTGCCATGATTATTTGTCGTATGATTATATAATATATGGATAAATTACTTATTTGGCGAAAGGAATCGCCGTAATACATGTTTGCTTGTATACACTATGTATGTTGAAAATGCGTATTCTAGAAAATACTGTATACGTATAAATATTGGGAGATGTATTTATCATGATTATTTACTGTAGTAATATATTATACATGGATAAAATACTCACTTGGCTAAAGGATAGCCCTAATACATGTTTTGCTAACATACACCATGTATGTTGTAACAGTGTATTCTAAGTGTTTGTGAAAATGATTGAATGAGTACCGAATTCTCATTCGTACTCGCCATGACTAATTGTCATGGATTCATGATTGTTGTATTGGCGATACCCCTTTGACGAAAGGATTTGCCCTAAATCACGCCACGGCCAATATACACCATATATGCTAAAATGTGTGGCCCAAGTGTTTGTGGAAATGACTGAATGAAAATGGAACTTGGATTCCTGCTTGCCATGACTATCCGTCATGGGTGTACGCGTGTTATGATTGGGGCAACTCCCTAGTGAAAGGATTTGGCCTAATGCCTATGTGATCGACATATGTCATGTATGTTGATGTATGTTTGTTTAAGTGTTTCTTGAAATGTCTGAATGAGTAGTAGTTAGCAAATTGTAATGTATAAGGGTGTTGAGATATGATTCTCAACCTCTTCTAACTATGTGTATGATCTCCTTGGATAGTTGTGTGATTAGGAATTGAACATGTACAAATTCACGCTCGTGTTATGCTTCATAACATGCTCAACTGCTTTATGATTTTAACTGTGTAATGCATATGTTTAAATTTATATTTACATTGTATGATCCGTCATGGGTGATGGGGGAGTGGAGCAACGAATGCGTGCAACAGCCCTAACCGCCCTAAACGGATACTACGAGACCTCGATTGTATGAGTTGAATCTTGATTCATTACTGCTTTATCTATCTGCACTTGATTGTGTTTGGGGCTATGATTATAGTCCAGACAATCGGTACCAGAATTGAATTCGTGGTTGCGATTCATTTGCCACGTGAGATGTGTTCGACGAACCCGAGTCGTACATCGGTTGGCGATATTGGTTGGCCACGCGAAGTACTTATGCACTTCATGTCATTCAACTTGTTGTGCGCTCGAGTTAGCCGAGCTCGTCAAGTAACCCGATCTGTCTAATGTATGTTCACCATGTTTGGTCGCTACTGCCTGAACCTAGGGTACCAAACTTACCAGTGAAATCCCTTTTAACCATGGTACCTCGATCCGCTAAGACTCATGAGCCGGACATGGTGGTATAAGACACCGTGGCTGAGCTGTCGGCCTATGCTGGGGCCATGTGCCTCCCCATAGTGACCATTGAGCAACCCAAACTCGTGAGCCGAATATGGTGGTATGGGACACTGTATTCGAGCTATCGATACTTACGGCGAGAGCCGAGTACAGTGAGATCTGTACTCGTGCTGACGGGCGACGAGTCCTCTGTAATATCTTCGAGTATACTCTAAGGTCTGTGATTGGCGACGAGTCTTTCACAGCAACTGGAGTATGAGTTGAGCCGAGTACAGTGAGACCTGTACTCGAGCTGACGGCTCGCGATTGAGCCGAGTACGGTGAGACCTGTATTCGAGCTGACGGCCAGCAATCGAGCCGCATACGGTGAGACCTGTATCCGTGCTGACGGGTGACGAGCCCTTTGCGATGCCTTCCCGATGCCTCTCGAACCATAATATCGTATGAGATTATCTAGGTTTGACGACCCTAGAATGGATCATGTTTGGGAATGATACAAGGGAGGTACCTTAGTTTCCCAATACTGCTGTTTGAATTGGACTAATAACAACTCAGTAATCATGCTCATCATCGCACCGCATGTGCCTAGTAGATGTGGAGCACTGAGGGAGGTATGCATTCGCGAAAATAAGATGATGTCGCATGAGGGTGGTTTGGTAAGGGCATACATCATGTCATTTCATACTTGCATTAAATAAGAGTAGTTAAAATTGTTTGATTGTACTGCTTTATCATTACTGCTTGACTGAATTGATAACATGTTAACCTATGCTTTATTGTTCCACTGAGTTGATCACTCACTCCCACGATACGGGACGGTGTTCCGATTACCCACCAGACTTTGTCTGATTGCAGATGGCGACGCTACTTCTGAGGTGGAGTTGGACTTCTATGACGACGAGAATGCTTTCTCGTATATGCTGTTTTCTGGCGGCTTCGTGAGAGCCGTGCCTTGATTGTCGGGGCTATAGGGATGTTGACTAGATCACACTACACAACTTGGTATAATTTAAAATCATACTTGTAATTATTTAACCTGGTAACTTTATCACACTCTGGAGACCCACCACAGTTTATATATTTTATCTATCTATCACAGTCTTCCGCTTGCAAATTTAACTATCTTTAGAGTATGATATACTGTTTTGGCTTAATCTCACTCATGTTCAATGCACTAATACCGATCACATTCAATCATCATTCATTTTGTTGCATAAGTGATGCGTTGAAACTCGGGAGTTGAGTTTATGCTCGACCCCCGATTTTCAGGGCGTTACAAGATGGTATCAGAGCATGATTTGGATTAAACCGGACCTGGGTCATGGTCATACGACGCACGCTGACGCACTTTGACTTAGGAGGGAGCGACGGAACGTAGAAACAGTCTTAGGTTCTCTAATATCACAAAATAACACAATGGGTTGAGATCAACCGTAGAGATTGGACCCATAGGCCTCAATGAATACCTCTAGGCCATTAGTCGATGGGTTTGAGTCGTTCCCTAGAAACAAATACCCTTGGTCGCACGGGTCGACCTTAAAACATTCCTAGGCCGTTTATAAATGATTGTAGATTACAATCCACCTCACCCCAACTGTTGAAATGTTAACTACTCCGAATCCTCGGAGCTTCTCTGGACTCCTCACAGAGACTTCTCGAGTCTATTAGAAAAGAAAGCAGAAAGTAGAAATAAATTCTAATAAATTCGAAATTGATTAATGAATGACAAAAGAAAAATGAGTTCACAACCCTTTAAATAGGGATACCAAGTAATGGGAAGGAAATCAGAAACAAACTACAACTAAAACTCCTAGGTTGTGATGTCTACTAGTGTGTAAGGTTTTCAGCCAAAAATAGTAAGTGTCTTATTTGACATCACTAAACCGTTCTCCTAATTATTCTAAGCCCCTTACATGATGAGCGCAACTCCTAAAACCTAACGGAGTAAGAGTAATCAAACCAAAACTACTATTTTAGTAAAATAAAATTAAAACAGGGAAATAACCATCAATCGGAGGGTTTTCTCACAATTTCGGGCTGTGAAACCCGGCGTAACAGGGTTGATTGGCTTCATTAGCTCGTTCTACCCCAAATTCATATATTTTACGTCAGATAACTCATTTCGGATTGCAAGATATGTCCTGTTTGCCCGAAACTACCCGAAATAGAGTGAATCGGGGTCGGGGGGCCAAACGGAGCACTTCCGGAGGGATCCAAGGTGGGACCCAGGGTTTTTTGGGGCCTAGGGGACTGGAGGAACGCGACCATGGGGGCCCCTTTTGCAAAATCGAAATTTTTTTGGCGAGGCCTCGCCTGTTTCTTTGCCGGGCCGAGCCCGTGGCTCGGTCCAATCGAGTTTGGGGGTCTTGGGACCTCCCTGATGTATGTCCCCTCCAACGAAAACCCTCCCAAACACCACTTCCTTCACAAACCTCCCCTCCAAGCCATTTTCTCTCTCCAAACTGGCTGTTTCTCTTCAAAACCGCCCTTCCGATCATCCTATCTGTTGATTTCGACCACAACCCATCCATACCCATCGTGCATTGCAGCCTTCTTCTCCTTTCCCTCTTTGTTTCTCTCATTTAGACCCCCACACGCCCACTTGGAGCTCAAATCACGTGTGAGCTTCCTCACCCACCTGTTCTCTCCATTCTCTTTCTTAAACCCCTATCATTTGGGCTTCTACAACCCCTGATGAGAACCAAATCTGTGGAGAACCAAAACTCCAGCTCCTTTTCTCCCTTTAGGGCCCGTTCGGCCAACTGCGTTAGGTGAGCAAGGTGGGTAGAATTGTAAAAGTAATAATAACTGTATGTGTAAGATATGGTTCCTAGGTTGGGTGTATCCCATGTTTTCCAATGCCATGTTTGGAATGTATGCAATAAAGTATATCCCGGGTTTTCCTCTTACACTTAGAAATTATTATCCTAGGATTTAGAAATCCCATCTCTCACTTTCCAACCCAACGCTCATTTCTCAAAACCTATACCATTAATTTTTATCCCACCCACCCTCCTACCAACCATGTCACACCCAATCCCGAGGTAGGATTAGTAATGCGGTCCCATTTAATGCAACTTAAGGCCACTGGCCAAATAGTGTTGAAGTGATAAAGTCCCTTGATATACATTAACCCACCACACTCTGATGGCTTAAGCTTTTGGAGTAAATGGTTGTTTGATAGATAGGCCCATAGAGTTTGGACCTAGAGCAGTACTTCGACAGACCTGACAGTATAGGAAATCCAACCAATTAAGGACGTGAACTCTAGAACCCCCTTAGTTGGTTTGAGCATATGTGAAGTGCTCAAGCGTAGCTACATTCATGTTCGGGCAACTCCATTCCACTTAGACAACTTTGATCCTAAGTAATAAAACCCTTCCTTGTATTAAAAATGAAGTGAAATCATCTAGCGTATAAGTATAGACTTTGGACTCACCTATGGATTCCCGCTACTCCTAAATTAAGACTAGGCTACTAGTTAGGCTAAGAAAAGTAAAAGACTAATTAATTATACTAAGCCAATTGAATAATAGGCTTAGTTATTCGGCTTAACCGACTCAGACCCACTACACAATTTTCTTTCCGTGTTGGCCCGACCATTTACAACTAAAAGTTTATAATTTTGTCCTTGAAAAGTGTTAGGAGTATATAGCTGATAGAGACTTTGTCTTTTAGGCCTAAGGAATTACCCAAATGGGCAACAAACAGTTAGGAATTAGGTCTCAAATCGCATGCCATATCGGCATACATATTGTACTTATGAACGTAAAAAGATAGCCTGCCTATTAAGCTCGACATGATTAAATAGGATAAGTCTGAACCGCGACAAAATTCCTTGGTAGAATTAGGTATCTTGCCTCAAACTCACACCCATCCATGATAGCCCCTTTCTATAATCCTAGGTACCAAGACTGATGTAGTGGGAGACCGCATCTCATTTCGTGTCAAGGATATGTTATAAATTATACTTCGTTCCGATGTACGGAGTAGGACATAAATCTTAAGCCTTGAGGGTGAAAATAAAATTTTAAGGGGGGTAGAACATTATGAGCCCAATCTGTTTAAGTCACCTATTGCATTTCTTTGATCTGGGTAGCGCAGAGGAATCGTGGTGGACCCTACCCCACTGGCCCAAGATCGAAACTGTGCTCGTTGAATACGAACATTATAGAAGTCCTAGCAAGTTCTACTATGAGAAACCATTTTAGGATCATCTAGTAAGATTTGATTCACCACTTTCTTGGACATAGATAATATCACGGCTTCTCTTAGACTAAGACCTAAAGGGTAACCTTAGACATAGACAATTTGAGCCTTTCAATGATGGATATTCCCTACGTTTCTAGAGTGATCGGACTACGGAGTTACTGAAATATACAACTGCGAAACATTCGCGGCTTGACCCAATTCTCAATCCTGTGCGACTACCAACAGACTCACTACTGACGAGCAGAAGACCAGGATCCACTAGGATTCGGAAGAGATACGATGAGCTTTCTACCTTAGCTCAGTAGATGATCGATGTATCGGGATCAAGCCCACCATAAATGTCTCTCCGTGTTGGTCAAACATTGAAGACAACTACCTTATTCTAAATAGTGGGAATTGTTGTCAAGACTACAGATAAGTAAAGAAATATATTGTAGCAAAACATTAAGGTATGAGAAATGGATAAAGAAATAAGTTTTAAGGAGGGTAGACTCAAATGAACCAGGCTAATATATACCCTACCACGCGTAGGAACTCGAAATCACTAAGTCTTAGTCAATAGAAATCTTTCCTTATTACCCTTAGGCAATTTCGGGGACGAAATTTTGTTTTAAGGGGGGTAGATTGTAACGCCCCAGATTTTTTGCCAACTTGGGATTAGACGTCCTTAGGCAATGGGTCGATCCTAATACTTCATTAACTTGTCAGAACTGAATCCTAAAGTCTAAAGCCGCCTTTGAACCCATTTCCTTCACAAATCTCACCCTTCACCACCTTGATCTTCCAATTTTTCTAAAAACTTTCACCCTAGACACTATCTTAAACTAGTTAAGTATTATAACACTATCACCTTATATACAAACTACAAAGGCCTGAGTACCACCTCGACCAGAAATCACTTGGGATTAAATCCTTTAGAAATGAGACAAAGTAACTAAGTGCGAAACCAGATTAGCTACGAAATCTGTTTGAATCGCTTTAAATACGATCTGCAAGACCCAAAACTTGTAGAATCATTGACGCTAGGTTACCCTAAAATCTAGGATCAATCTCATTACCCTATTTGCTCTCGGAGCATCTCGAAACTCCGTATCGGATCTGGACCGCACGTCGGAAGTCCGATTAACACGAAGTTAAGGACCGCCTCACTGGGCTCGACAACCATCTCGGAAATGAAGTCCAGACGATGTCCCATGGCCATTCGATCGCGTCCGGAGCGAGAGAGTGTGAAAACACTTGTTTTCTTTAAAAATAAATATCTTGAATAGTAATCTGACATCTCTCGTTTGCAGATCAGTTTTAAGCAACCAGACCATCAGAATCAGACCAAATTACTCCCTCGGATTAGGAGAAATTTCATACAAATTTACATGTACTCGGAATCTCCGATCAAGATCCGCTGACCGTTAAACTGAAACTGGTCCGCCACGCGTGATCTGGATATCCGATTGAAATGAAAACTTAATAAAACATAGATCCAGCGTTAGTGAGCTTAAGTCCGACCTTTGGCTCAAGGAGGCCCGCCAGAAGTCCTCCGTTGAGCTGAAAAAGTTCCGCTTTGGTTATAACTTAGGTGAACCTTGTCCAGAAGTCTATTTTGGTGAAGTTTTAGACTATATAAGGACCTTAAACCCTCTCCCATTTCAGCCATACGAATATGGATTTGAGAGAGAGAAAAGAGAGAGAAAGTGAGGGAGATGTGGGAGGAACTCCCTGCTGTTGTTCCCTGCCGCTATTCGGGCTCCACCGCCTGATTCTCATCGCTTTCCTGGCGATTCGAGCGTCGTTTCTAGGTAAGAAACCCTAACCCTAATCTGTTTTAGGGTTGTATAGGTTGTAGGTTATGAAATAGCTAACCTGTTTCGTTCTCTAGGTTGCCAAACTCCCGTATACGGAAGCTTAGCAAACCTATCAACTCCGTTACGATTCTACAACACAAGGTGAGGACTTTAGGTGTATAGGTTGCGGTTTTCAATGCATGCTTTCAATGTCAGATAATGATAGATTCATGATCTGTATGCAATTGTACATGTACAAAGTGCTTTCCGTTTTCTGTTTCGATTAGAATTATAGAATTTGGAATTTCACATACTCTAGGTATTCGTATAAAATACCGTATACATATGTTTTATGGAAATGTATTTGACATGTTTATTTGTCGTATGGATATACGATATATGGATAAAATACTTATTTGGCGAAAGGATTCGCCTAAATACATGTTTTACTAATATACACTATGTATGTAGAAATACTGTATTGTAAGGAGTGCCGTATACATGTATGTTTTGGAAATGTGTTTGCCATGATTATTTGTCGTATGATTATATAATATATGGATAAATTACTTATTTGGCGAAAGGAATCGCCGTAATACATGTTTGCTTGTATACACTATGTATGTTGAAAAATGGGTTTTCTAAAAAAACTGTATACGTATAAATATTGGGAGATGTATTTATCATGATTATTTACCGTAGTAATATATTATACATGGATAAAATACTCACTTGGCTAAAGGATAGCCCTAATACATGTTTTGCTAACATACACCATGTATGTTGTAACAGTGTATTCTAAGTGTTTGTGAAAATGATTGAATGAGTACCGAATTCTCATTCGTACTCGCCATGACTAATTGTCATGGATTCATGATTGTTGTATTGGCGATACCCCTTTGACGAAAGGATTTGCCCTAAATCACGCCACGGCCAATATACACCATATATGCTAAAATGTGTGGCCCAAGTGTTTGTGGAAATGACTGAATGAAAATGGAACTTGGATTCCTGCTTGCCATGACTATCCGTCATGGGTGTACGCGTGTTATGATTGGGGCAACTCCCTAGTGAAAGGATTTGGCCTAATGCCTATGTGATCGACATATGTCATGTATGTTGATGTATGTTTGTTTAAGTGTTTCTTGAAATGTCTGAATGAGTAGTAGTTAGCAAATTGTAATGTATAAGGGTGTTGAGATATGATTCTCAACCTCTTCTAACTATGTGTATGATCTCCTTGGATAGTTGTGTGATTAGGAATTAAACATGTACAAATTCATGCTCGTGTTGTGCTTCACAACATGCTCAACTGCTTTATGATTTTAACTATGTAATGCATATGTTTAAATTTATATTTACATTGTATGATCCGTCATGGGTGATGGGGGAGTGGAGCAACGAATGCATGCAACAGCCCTGGCAGCCCTAAACGGATACTACGAGACCTCGATTATATGAGTTGAATCTTGATTCACTACTGCTTTATCTATCTGCACTTGATTGTGTTTGGGGCTATGATTATAGTCCAGACAATCGGTACCAGAATTGAATTCGTGGTTGCGATTCATTTGCCACGTGAGATGTGTTCGACGAACCCGAGTCGTACTTCGGTTGGCGATAGTGGTTGGCCACGTGAAGTGCTTATGCACTTCATGTCGTTCAACTTGTTGTGCGCTCGAGTTAGCCAAGCTCGTCAAGTAACCCGATCTGTCTAATGTATGTTCACCATGTTTGGTCGCTACTGCCTGAACCTAGGGTACCAAACTTACCAGTGAAATCCCTTTTAACCATGGTACCTCGATCCACTAAGACTCATGAGCCGGACATGGTGGTATGGGACACCGTGGCTGAGCTGTCGGCCTATGCTGGGGCCATGTGCCTCCCCGTAGTGACCATTGAGCAACCCAAACTCGTGAGCCGAATATGGTGGTATGGGACACTGTATTCGAGCTGTCGATACTTACGGCGAGAGCCGAGTACGGTGAGATCTGTACTCGTGCTGACTGGCGACGAGTCCTCTGTAATATCTTCGAGTATATTCTAAGGTCTGTGATTGGCGATGAGTCTTTCACAGCAACTGGAGTATGAGTTGAGCCGAGTACGGTGAGACCTGTACTCGAGCTGACGGCCCGTGATTGAGCCGAGTACAGTGAGACCTGTATTCGAGCTGACGGCCAGCAATCGAGCCGCATACGGTGAGACCTATATCCGTGCTGACGGGTGACGAGCCCTTTGCGATGCCTTCGCGATGCCTCTCGAACCATAATATCGTATGAGATTATCTAGGTTTGACGACCCTAGAATGGATCATGTTTGGGAATGATATAAGGGAGGTACCTTAGTTTCCCAATACTGCTGTTTGAATTGGACTAATAACAACTCGGTAATCATGCTCATCATCGCACCGCATGTGCCTAGTAGATGTGGAGCACTGAGGGAGGTATGCATTTGCGAACGTAAGATGATGTCGCATGAGGGTGATTTGGCAAGGGCATACATCATGTCATTTCATACTTGCATTAAATAAGAGTAGTTAAAATTGTTTGATTGTACTGCTTTATCATTACTGCTTGACTGAATTGATAACATGTTAACCTATGCTTTATTGTTCCACTGAGTTGATCACTCACTCCCACGATACGGGACGGTGTTCCAAACACCCACCAGACTTTGTCTGATTGCAGATGGCGACGCTACTTCTGAGGTGGAGCTGGACTTCTATGACGACGAGAATGCTTTCTCGTATATGCTATTTTCTGACGGCTTCGTGAGAGCCGTGCCTTGATTGTCGGGGCTACAGGGATGTTGACTAGATCACACTACACAACTTGGTATAATTTAAAATCATACTTGTAATTATTTAACCTGGTAACTTTATCACACTCTGGAGACCCACCACAGTTTATATATTTTATCTATTTATCACAGTCTTCCGCTTGCAAATTTAACTGTCTCTGGAGTATGATATACTGTTTTGGCTTAATCTCACTCATGTTCAATGCACTAATACCGATCACATTCAATCATCATTCACTTTGTTGCATAAGTGATGCGTTGAAACTCGGGAGTTGAGTTTATGCTCGACCCCCAATTTTCAGGGCGTTACAGAGGCGGATCGAGGCAAGTCTCACCATTGGGGAGAACGTCTCCTCGTAATCTATGCCCTCAAATTTTGTGTAACCCTTGGTTTCAGTCGAACATTGAACTTGTCTATCGCTTCATTTATTTTTCTCTTGACTTTTAGGATCCATTTACCCATGACAGTCTTGCGTCCAGGTGGAATATCAACAAGTTTCTAGACTTGGTTCTTCTCCATGAAGCAGATCTCATCCTCCATGGTTGTTATCCACTCTTTTGTAGCAGGAGAAGACAATGCTTACAGGTGTGAGCTAGGCTCATCATCATCTATAGAAGCAACTAAGAGTGATTCCCCCTTAATCTTAAAACGATGATGGGGTTTCGATCAATGAGCGCTCCTCCTTAGTTCAGGCTCATGGTCTGAGTTAGTCTCGACCTCATGTGATATACTCTCACTAGGAGAAAGATCCCTCTCACTGTCATCAGTGATCAATGGATCAGTTGGACCGATAGGTGAGTGATCAATATCACCACCCTCGCTGATCGATGGTTGGGTGACTAGGACTAAGGATATGAGTCTATCATCTCGAAAAACTCATGAGTGTACTAAGACTTCTTCTTGCTTGGAAAATCATCTTCAATGAAATCAACATCTCGCAACTGCATTTCAATCGTTTCGTTATTTTCTTGTTCATGGATCATAACATAACCTATAGAGTGTTCAAGGTATCATATAAAAATGCACTTTAAGGATTTTTGATCTAATTTTTCAGTCTTCTAAAACAACATGCGATGAAATTAGTCGATCCCCAAGGGCACAAATGACCCAAGTCAGGTTTCATGTCGCACCACAACTGATAAGGGGTCGTTGGAACAAACTTAAAATGTACTCGATTGAGAATGTAGATTGCAGTCAATAGTGTATCCCCCAAAATTTAAGAGAAAGTCTTGCTTGCGCCATCATCGATCTTACCATGTTGAGTAATGTTCTATTCCTCATTTCTGCAACACCATTTTGTTACAGAGTGCAGGAGTAGTCAATTGCCTATAAATGCCATTTTTTTCACAGTCTTAAAAATTTATTAGACAAATACTCACATCCGCGGTCTATCTGTAGGGTATTAATCCTTCTCTCAGGCTGGTTCTTGGCTTTAATCATATATTTCTTGAAGCACTCTAATTTGTTGGATCTATGAGATAACAAATAGACATAATAGTACCGCATGTAGTCGCCTACAAATGTGATGAAATAAGATTGTCCTTGGTGGGTCTTGAAATTTAGGGGTCCGCAGATGTCATAGTGATCTAGCTCTAAGTGAGCTGATGCACTACTGCCTTTCCAAATGGTGTCCTCAGCGGGTCTTGACATTTAGTGGTCCGCAAATAATGTTCAAAGGTAGGAAAAACAATGTTTGCGAGTGAGCCTAAGAGGTCTTCTGTAAGGAGTCTATGCATTCTATCCTGACCTATGTACCTAGTCTAGCATGCCAAGTGTGTAGGTCAGTGTCCGCTGAAGTGAAAAAAGTATATGCATCACAATCATATGAATAATCAGAATCAGGCACAAATAAATTATCATTAGCATAATTGTGCCCATAATAAGGATAATCTAAAAAGACGTTCGCCACATCTAAATGAAAAGTAAAAGAAAAATCAAGTCTATCTAATGAAAGCACACAAAGTACATTGCACCTAACACCGGGCGCATGGAATACATCATAGAGTAGTGTGCGTCCCATCCGCAAATGGAGATGGAATAACCCAACTCCCACTACATCCTTGGAGAAACCATTTCCCATGTAGATTCTGTCTTCCAGCTGGATACTTCTGGTACTCCACGAACCCCATCTAATCTCAAGCTATGTGCTAGGTTGCTCTTGAATCCACAACCCAGTTATGGTCAGTTGTATGAGCAATTAAAATCTCAGTACACATAAAAGTATGAGTATTTACATGAGTGTGAGTTTGTACCTTCTTCGAGTCAGAGCATTCTCCAGTGAAGTGACTAAGATTCCGGCAGTTGAAACACATTGCTCTTGACTTATCTTTCCTTTTGCCTCTCTTCCATCACTTATGCTTGCCACCATGCTGCTTCTGTACATGCAATTTTCCTTCTTGGTTATTCCCTTGGGAGGTACGGCTATTGCATTTGCGTTGGGGTCTCTTACCCCTAGTTTTGCTCAGATCTGACAAGAATGTGACGTCATGCTTACACGCAGACTGGGGTTCAACTTCTAACTATAGAAATACGATAATTAGGCAGAGGTTTTGATGCCCTCATTTGTGCATCGTTATGACCCTTATTTACTTCCAGGAATCCAGAAGAGAATGTACTACGACTAGCATTTGTTGCTCATCTGTAGGAACATTTTCCGCAACCTTTAGATTATGGATGATTCCTGAAAATTTCCTAAGATGTTCTTCCATTGAGACATTGGGAGCCATCTTGTATGTGTGTAGACACCCCACCCCATGCTAATTGTTCACTCCCCAAGTATAGGGTTGTGATGTAGTAATAAACTCGGTAAGATCGAGGTCGAATCCCACGAGGACTGGTTGTCACAATTCAAATCTATGATTCTTCTTAACTAATCCAATGAATAATGAACTAAACTACTAAGCATAATTTTAGGAAAAACAATTAAGAAACAGGGAATAAAATTCAATCAGAGAGAAAGCACTAGGACTTTCGAATCCACCCCTAACTATCCTAACCCTTGTTTTGTTTGTTGATTCACCTCGATCTAGATTGATACCACTTAAATAGAGAAAGCACAATCTGTGTCCTAAATCGGGCATACAGACTGTCTAATTCCTTTAAGCAATGCCATGAATAATACATCTCATGTCCTTGGTCGGGCACATGGTATGCATAATTCATTAAAGCACCCTGTTCCTTCCTCTATAGGAAACATGTTCTTGATCAGACACAAGCACCTGTAATAAGCATCCAAACAACATCCATATATATACTTTGGTCAAGTTCATAGATGGAGAAGTATGGAATTTAAACCCATAAAGCCCACTCAGAGAAAGAAACAAATTAATTAAAATTCAAAGTAAATCATCCAATACAAGAGCTGATCAAATTAGGGGCTTCATCCCAGCCCTAGCTGAGAGATTAGTTACCCATAAAATCCATAAAAAGATATTAAATAAAATTCATAAACTAAAACACCAAACCGAACAATCTCTCTCTCTTCTTCCTTCTCTTTCTTCTCTTTCTCCTCTCCCTGGCTCTGGATCTCAAATTCCCTGGATCTGAATCTCTTTCCCACGTCTAAAACTCCACTTTTATAGCTGCTGGATGGCTGGAATCGGTTGCAGAGTCGTAGAAGGACTCGGAGTACAGATTTTCGCAACCGTGATCGGTGGGCCCCACAGAGGTATTTTCTGAAAAATCCACCCCGTCCATTGGATTCAGGACGAAACTTCAGTCAAGAATGGGTGGTTTTGAAGGTCCATTAGCGCGTCCCACAGAAGAAATCTCAAAAAGATCAGATTTGAACGTTGCCAGGTAGCCCTTTTGTGGCCTCTATATCACGCACGTGTGTACGCATGAGAGTGAAATATGAGCATGGTTTTGTAGTATTCTTAGCCCTCTACGCGATGGACGGATCGGATCGGCCGGACAGATGACGTACGAGGCCCACTAAATTCCGAAAAAGTCGGCAGCGTAAGACGCTACGCGGACGCGGATCCGACGCTGTGGAGATGGTGGGTCCATCTTCTTTGATCGAACCAAAAATCCACTCCGTTCACTGGAATAACGACGGAAAACCGGTTGAAAATGACCAGTTTTCTTCTATTTTCGGTGTGGTCTACCAGAGATTTGAACTCACCGTCCAACCTGCGTTTGAATGGATGGATTCTGATCATCGCTCCCTCTCGCAATTTCGCCACCTAGGTGAAGGTGATTGCCGCCCCAGGGAGCGGATGGACGGCTTGGATTGGTGTTCTGGAAGGTAGGTGGGCCCACAACCACGAACCGGCGATCGTCTTTTGAAGACGCTGGAACGGCGGACGCCGTTTTTGAAGACGGGCGCGGTCAGCGGTCGGTTTGACCGAGCCGATGGTGCGGTGCACGTCAGGTGTCGTGTACTCGGTGTACACTCCCCATACACAGGGTACACCGTGATGTTTACGAGAAATCTACGCCGTCCATCCTTTCCTTCATATAATTCCAACCGCCAAAACCAAGTTTGAGGCATATCCTGCTATTAGGTGGGCCTGAAATGATGATTTTAGGGGCTGATCTGACCGTTGGGACACTTCCATAGTGATCCAAGAGCTGAAACTTGATATGTATGGTGAATTTATGGTCCTCATCTCATGTATGAAGTTTCAAGCTGATCGGATGGCGGGAACCATGTGATCTTGCATTCTGGACCCTTTTCGGGCCCCTTTGGCTTGCTTTCCTCCGATCCCAAGCGTGTAAAATCGTCACCATTGGTTTTCTGGAGTCCATCCCGTGCTCTGGTGACTTCGAAACGTCAATTCCACGCTTTTAACATTAATTTTCAATACACGCTCCTAATTTCCTCCTGTAACAAAAATATAATTAAAATCCGATATTAGGCCTTATCATGTATATAAAATAGGGCAATAATCGGGGTCTAATATGTAATATTCGACCCTGATCACTAATAAGTTGATAGAGTTTTGAACAGATGGATGAACCACCACACCCTGATCCTAAACCTTAACCCTATAAGCCCAGGAATCTCAATCCTAAACCCTAACCCTAGAAGACTAAACCCTAGGAAACCCAATCCTAAACCATAAACTAATCCCATCCAACCCAGTCACCCCTGCCAGCCTAACCCTAAACCCTAGAGCCTTGAGTCAAGTCGGCAAGTTAACTCACTCGGTCAGCCTACCCAACCCATAACCCAGTCAACTCACCTAGTTAAGACCAAAACCAAGCTCAATCGGAGAGATGGTCGAAACTTCAAAGCACCATCCCACGCAGCAGAGTCTTCACATGCTTGGAGGATGTTGCTTGCCAAAGCAAGGAGTCCAAGTGGGGACTAGTGGAAACCTGGTTGCCGCCGGCTACATGGCACTCCCTCTCTTTTGGCCAGCATCCCTCAAGCATGTGGGTTCTTCCTTTTTTGAACCATAAGTATACGGTTGAGGTGCACTTACTCTGATACCCATCTCCGTATCCAAAATTACTATTTGACCAACTTATCCAACCCATGAGATGATGCCATATGGCAATCTCTAATCCCAACCATTCAATGCCAATTTATTCCTAGGATCACCAGGAATTACTAGAAAACCAAGATTGGAAACTATAAATAGCCCCCTTCCCTTCTCATTTCAAATCTCTTTTCATTTCAGAGAGAGAGAAAGAGTCGGATCCTGCCCATCAGAAATTTAGATCGATCAAACACCACCACTATTGCATTGCATTATATTTTTGCATGTGAGAACTTACCTTATTCTTTAGAAATTAGTCAGATCTTATGTAGTAAAGATTATACATATGTACGGTCAAAGTGGGTTCCTAACACCTTTCCCCTCTGTAACTACTATCTCTTGCTTAGAATTTCTAGAACGTAAACTCATGAGTCTTCTTAGGGTTAATGATGTTCAGGTTCTCAATCTTAAGTATTTCTACAGGCTCTAACTGACTGTAGAATCGTAATAATTGGTTAGTGGTGACTCTGGTCAAATTTAACACCTTCACCCCCTTTTATAAAAGCCCTCGAGCGAGGCAACCAGCGGAAAGGAGAGAAAGTAGATCTCCCATACACTCAGAGAATAGTGCGCTCCCTCCAGCGTCCATAATTTGTTAAATTTGAGAGTCAAGGCTCTTAGTTGAGTCGCGATGGTGCTAGCATAATCAAATGGTGTTCCACATTTCTCGGGCAGTGGAGTACCCCTTAAACTCGCCAATGAGGTCATTGTATATGCTGCTCAGCATAGTAAAGTGTGTGCATCGATCCCTCTTTAGCCAGTTCTGGTACTCTTCTTAGTGGCGCCAGTGATGAGCAGTATTGCCTTCTTTAGGCGGGTCCATACATGTGATAAGCATTTCCAGAACTCCTTGCTCATCCAACATATACTGGATTTTGTGATGCCACATATCGTAATTATTTCCATTTACTTTCCCATCCTTCTTGAGGTCGACGACAATATTTTTTATGCCATTATGACTACATATAGAGATATGATTTATAGTATTACGGTCAAGACCAAAACACCACACATTCGTGGCCTGCAACTTCACTGAATGTTGTCACTTTGATCCGTCATGCATCATTGGATTGAAAGATAGAACAAAAGCTTTCAATCAGCTCCTCAGATGCCCTCAAGATTAAAGTTCCCCTATTCTCAATTTTCATGCCTTTGATGAGGAGCCTTTAAACTTTCACCCATTCTCACTAGCTAGGTCTTAAACTTGAGAACACAGGATCCTTAAACATCGAATATTCAAAGGGTTAAAACATTTAAATCTGTGAAGATTTGGGTATCCCCCATCGATGATAATGCCCATCACATAAATGGTTTGGATCATTAGAGAAGGCCTCGATCGACCGCAATTATCCTGTACCCATGCAATGGCCCAATAATTGGATACTTTTAATGACTAGATGCTCCTCCCCATTTGATTGAAAAACTTTTGAATCCAAGCACAAGTGCCCCAAACGTGCAGGCGTGGACCACTTGTGAGAGATCCAGGTTGTCCATCAAGCTGGTCACTTGGGTAAATGTATCCTTACCCAGAGATGGACCAACCCACTTGTCAGATGCACCATTCATTTATTTGAAGTTGGACCTTATTTATAATTTTTCCTACCATCCATTTTACATGACATGTACGATCAAGCATTATGTGCTGCCTGAGTAGCATGTAACATATTTTTCACCATCTGTCAGATCAAGCGTCATGTGCTGCCTGGTTCTAATGACCACTATTTTATTCCATAAAGGGATTAAAAAAATTTCGTGCATGTAAATCAAAATTATAGGCTCATCTGTACGATAACTTAAACTATATAAGTCGTAGGCCCTACTTTGTATGTGGGTTACGAACGAATTCTTATATGAAACCGATATCTTATATGGTTTTTTAGTGGAAATCTAATGGATGGTTAAAATATAAGGACATTAATTGTCTACATTTGACATAGATTACGGGGCTATGAAATTCCAATAAAAATGATATTTATTTTATTGTTTATCAACAGTCGGTCCCACGATTCAGATGGTTTGATTTTGAGCTACACGTGTGCTAGTTGTAGATTTCTGGCTTTCTGCATCCATGTGTAGGAGCGATTAACACCCTCGCAGGGTATCAAATAAACCTCCCAAATTATGTTCGGGTGAATGAGTAGAATGTAACAGATTGTCCCTACCATCCTTTTATAGGTCATTGATCGGTTTGTTAGTACATATCTTTACATCATTAGGAATACAACCTATCTATGGGGAATCATGCCTCAAACGACATATTTAAAAATGTCGTAACTGATTCACTGCAGCATTCAACAAATCCAAAATACCCCAAAAAAATGGCTAGTTTAAGGTGACAAAGGCACACTTCTCAATACTCTGATACGAATATCAGATTTGTCCATAGGTGAATCATTGATCCACCCACAACGAAAGATGGTGGAAATCTGTCAGATCTTGCCGGATGCGTCTTACATCGCCGGAAAATAGGTTTGCTTGCTTCACAGGTGAAAGACAAGTTTACCAAAAACTTTCCTATCCAATTGGAATTCCACACTGCAAATTGGATGGCTTTCATCTCAATGACTCTCTCTTAACCCTCTTGATTTTATAAAGAGAGATGTAACAGTTTCTATAATTACATTAAAATTCTGATTCAATTCCATCCCAAACATGGGTGGGGACTCACTAGGACATTATGTACACCCTAGCCGTTCAATACTCGGGTATTAGATGCCCTCGGGTGTTACCAAAATTTCCTTTTTCGATTAAACTGTACAGTCATGCATGCACGCATTTTGAACTCGAAAACTTAAGGATTGTAAACCAAAACTTAAACCTGAAAATCCACCACTCAATTCAACTTCGTACATTAACAAATTGAACCATATGATAACACCAATGGGACCCAAATCATCAGATCCACCATTCATCTGGACCGTGATATTTGGGTAGATGAAATCCACACTATAATGCACTAAATAGAATGTTCAATTTAAGAAATTAACCAATAAAACATATAGATAGGACCTTAGGACCCTAAAACAGTGAGAAGTCCAATTTATGAGATGAGATGGTGCTCTATTGGTTTGACCTACAGACCTACCAGTCTGGTTGACTGTACAAACCTGAAAACCTATAAAATCTATGCTATGTCGGTTCCTATTGGTCCAACCAACAGGCACCTGCCACTGTGCGCTTGCAAACCAATGAAGCTAAGAATTGAGGCTATAAAAGCCTCTATTGTCCCTTTTTCATTTCTTCCCTTCCCATTTCAGCTGAGAGAGAGAGAGAGGGGAGGGAGGAAATGAGAGAGAGAGAGAGGGAGAGAGAGAGAGAGAGAGAGAGAGAGAGAGAGAGAGAGAGAGAACGAGAGTGTGAGAGTGAGAGAAAGGAAGATTGGGAGCGGGTTGCCACTTCGAGCCGTTGCAAATCACTAATTGGTCTATTTGGCCAATTCCAACAATTGAAAAGAGTCAAGGAAAGTTAAACCATGATGTGTGAGGGCTGACATCTTGATTCCACTAGTGCATGTGTTTTGCATGCCCTTCAATCAGCACATCCATGTTGCATGCCCATCTATTGGTGCATGCATGTTATGTGGTCCCTATCGGCGCATGCATGTCGGGCTTTGGAGTTCAGATTGCTGGTAGAATCACTCCATATGCATGCATGAGCCATGATGATCAGAAGTAGCAACGTCAAATCATCCGTTTGGACCCAAGTTCGGGATCGGGTTGTCAAGTTAAGTCGACTCAGTAGCTAGGTGATTGGAAATTCCTTAATTAACCCTAAATTGAGTTAATTAAAGTCACTTGAAGCTAAATTTAGGATTATAATATTAGGGTTTTGACTTTCTCCAAATTACAGCCATAGGAACCACTTTAATTGAAGGTCATCTGATGTGGAGCGATCGAAATCTAAGAACCTCCATTTCAAAAGGTGAATATCTACCCTTCAAGCTTTTCCTAATATTTTAGATCAGTATTTATTCTTGTATATGCATCTTATTGTTGCTTAAAATTGTTTGTAGTTCTTGAAATCTATGTTTACATGCAAATCCTTTGTATAATTCCTTTATATATGAATTCTAACATGTTATCTTATAGGTTACATGTGCTAGATTGATAATATGCTTGGAATTATGAAAATAAAGTGATTAGATTGTAATTATGAAAATTGTGAAAAATAGGAATTATTTATTTGGCTATATCACTGCTTTTATGAATCATTTGTGGCCTTGAGTTGTCACTTTTATGATTATTTATGTGGCTTTAATTGTACTTTTTATGAAGTTGATGAAAGTACACCTTGGACTAGCAACCTTGCCTTATGAGAATTAAGTGAAACTGTTTGGTGAATTCCATCTTTGATATATTTTGTGCCCAACGTGGTTTTCGGAATGAATGCTTTATTTGTGTCCTTTGATGGACTTTCTGCCTAAGTGACCTTTTTTTTTTGGGTTGATCCCTTTGTGTGTTCATAATTGGACTTTGATGGAAAAGATCTTTTAGCTTATTATGTTGCCATCAATTTAGAAGGGCTACTAGTTGAGAGGATTCACCATAAATGAATTGCTCGTAAATTGGACTAGTAATGGTTTGACTAAGTATCCATCCACGACATGCAGATTTTATTGGATGGCTAGCTAGTACGGGCCGTACCTGAGAGTATTTTACCGCTTGACTAGTTTACTATAGGTCATCCTTTTGTGTGGATTTTACTAGGTGGCTAGTTAATATGGGCTTTACCTTTGAGTATTTTATTGGGTGATTGGTTTACTATTGGTTGTCCTTTTGCGTGTATTTTACTAAACGGTTAGTCAGTATGGCTCACAATTCAAGCCAATTTACTAGCTGATTAGTTCGCTATGGGCCATCCTCATGCTAGCTAGATGGGCATTTTTTGTGCCCATGCATTTAAATAAGACTCAACTTGTGAATTACATGCCATATTACTATAAATATTCCATTGGTGCACGAGAATAACATGTATAACCTTTGATGATTTGTATAAGTGTTTAGATTTTACTTTTTGTAACTATGCTTGGCATCATGTGCGTAGTATATGTGTGAAAATATTTGCTTCCATTTAAAGACCTTACTTGGCTAATATGTTGTGTGCATAATATCAAGGGTATTTCTTCACTATATTGGGCACTAACGACTTCTCATTTGACATATACAGATGATTTAGGGTTAGCGCAGGATAATAGTGCACTTGGGGCGCTCGCGTAATGTCAGGCCCGTGTCCTAGTGTCCATTCCGTTTCGTAGGATCCTGTGGTCCTCCCGGTTGAATTCCGGCAACCCGCGACCCGTAGATTACATTTGCGTGTGACCCTAAGTCACATCCTATAAACCCAAGTCAACTCGACCCGAGACTTATGCCATTGCGACTGCACCGTCACCGCAGTTCCGACGCCGCGTCTTCTGCTCCAATTTGACACCTAGATCATAAGATGTGGACCGCACATTATCTTGGACATGGACCGCACGTCGCAGGACCCACTTATCACAATGACACTATTTCCTAGGCCATCATAGGATGATGTCATCACCCCAGCTAAGTAATGATTACCTATAAGTAATTATAGGTTTTTCTCTTCCCCATGAGCCATGCCTCTTACAAATAATGATTTCTTTCTCTTCCCCATGACTTACACAAGTCATTATGGTCTTATATGTAATTATTGCATTTCTCTCTCTCTTTTCTCCCTCTCTCCCTCCCATTCTTTCTCACTCCCTCTATTGCTAGAGCTTGGGACATCTAAGCAACTCCAAAAAATCCAGTCACACTCCAAGCTCATTTCCCCCAATCCAACCCTCCAAACTTCATCTCAACCATTGAATCTTGTTCCCTTGGAGCTCTAGAACATAGTGGTGGAAGAAGGAGATCAAGAAACTTAGGTGGGTGCTCTCTAGAACTAGATTTCATCCTCTCCCTTAGATTTCTTTCATTAATTTGTATGGGGACTTGAAGGACTCACCAATCCATGGTCGAGATCCTCCATGATCCCCTTAATGTGGCCTTTGGCCCATCTTCTTGCATGCATGAGCCATGGAGGGGCCTTTGGCCCATCTTCTTGCATGCATGAGCCATGATGGGTTTTTCTTTAATCCATGCCTTTAAGGGTCATCTAGACCCATCATTTGCATGTTATGGATGACATCCCCTCCTCAGATTTTTATTTTGTTATGATGGGCCCATGCATGCATGGGAACTATCTTGATCCATGTATTGATGCATGTATTAGGGGGCCCCATAGTGGTGGGCCCCCTCCATCTCACCGTTCTCTCTCTCTTTCTCCCTCTCCCTTTCTTTTTTTGATGATGATGATGATATGTGTGTGTGGCCCACCATGATGTATTATATCCATGTCGTCCATGTGTTGGGCCCACCTTGCTGGACCGTCCAGCAGTAGGTGCGCTAGCTTGTCCGTCTGGACAGGCCCAGATGAAGAGAAAACATAAATATTAACTTGATGTATAGTTGGTGGGTCCCACATGTGTGGACCCACCTTGATGCATGTGCCAGATCCACACCGTCCAGACCCTGGACGGTGGGTCCTACGCAGCCATGCTGTTGCTTTGACGTCAGCAAGTTCTGGGTTTGATCACGAGGTATGTGTTATACCCATACCATCTGTCCATTTTTCCTAGGGTGGGACCCACCCCACACGTGCTGCATGTGTGGGGGTGGGGCGCACCGCATGTATGTGGGACCCTTTGATGCATGTATTCTATATCCAGCCATCCATCTATTGTTGGACGTGGGACGTGTGGACCCCACCACAATGCATGGGTCTTATCCACACCGTCCAACCCTTTGGATAGTGGGACCCACCTCATGTATGTATTGTATATTCACACTGTTTGTTTGCTAGATGGGTGGGGCCCACCTTGCGATGTGTTGTATATTCACACCGTCCATCCCCGTGGCCCCTACATGGTGTACGTATTTGATCCAAGTTGTCCATCTGGTGGGGCCCATTTGGGATGTGCAGGGTCCACCTTAATGTGATGTATTTATGGCCCATTGTGATGTATATATGGGGCTCATTGTGATGTATATATGACCCCTGTGATGAGGCCCATTATGATGTATATGTGGCCCATGAGTGAGGCCCATTGTGATGTATACATGGCCCATGTGATGAGGCCCATTATGATGTATGAGGGACCCATATGATGAGGCGCGATGTGATGTATATAAGGCCTTTGTGTGAGGCCCAATGGGATGTGTATTAGGCCCTTATGTGAGGCCATGGGCCCACTATATGTTTGGCTCTATGTGGGCCACTCTTTGGGAGCAATGTTGGTTAAATGTCTACGTTGATGGGCAATGATAGTTAAATGTCCACATTGTGACATTCCTTTAGGCCTTTGTTAGGCCCATTCTCATCATTCTCTAAGTGGGTTAACCCAAATTATTGGGCCCCATTGATGTTTGCATGATCCATCTATTCATATTGGGATAACCCAAGATGTTGGTCCCCCATTGATTATTAGTGAGATTATTTTAATCTTGGAGTCCATGTAGAACTTATTTGGGCTCCCTAGGGCATCTAGCGGGCTATTTGATAGTATGGTGAAGGAAGCCCGTTTCGGATCCTTAAGATTATAGGTAGGCCACCTAGGCCCAACCTTGATATGAGAGAGTTCATCATCACCGTAGACGGAGGGATCCGTGCTATCAGATTTGGTATATCCACAGTCGAGGGTCGATCTTTAGTTATGGTTTAATTGGCTGTCAATCTATGGACCCCGCCCTGTATATAGGCTGGATATCGATACCAATTATGAGTATGTGATAACATAACATCATGATACATGCCCATACGCATCATCTACATGCTTGTTATGAGATGTGGTTGACCATTGCATATGCCATTGGGCAAGTTGTTTATGGGACTCCCTGATAGGTGGAGTTGTCCCACATGAGCGCATGATACACGCATGATTGATGTATGATTGGACCACGTGACTCATGCATCTTACATTGTGTGATTATGATTACTGTATGCCCTAGCGACATTAAGGTTGTAGCCTTCGCAGATATCGCGTGCATGACAGGATTGGATACTGGAAATACTTGTTAAGCACGGGGGCACAAAGGATGTCCTAGGGTGAAAGTCTCCAAACCCTTATGGTACCATGGAGGATGCTCTAATGTCTAGACCGAGTAGATGTATGAGCTCATGAGGGCCGAATACCAGGATGCAGCGTCTCTCACTATGTCATGGTCGGTTGGAAGGGAGTGTGGCCTTACTCGTCCGAGGGTAGGGGACAATTGCTAGGCTAAGTATGACCAGCTTGTAAATAGGTCCGCTACCGACTTGCCGGGTAGATATTGGTAGACTGCTGGATAGGCGGGTAGTGAGGTCTCTTTCACTTGCATGGTTGTACGTCTAGTGTGGGGCGGCAATCTGATGTATAGTGTACTAGACCCCGGTGATTATCCAAAGAGAACTGTACTGATATATGATGCTCCAGAGATGAGCTGGATTGATATGCGGATTGGTATGCTTGAGCTGCATCTTGCACATAACATTGGCTATGTAGGCCTTGCATCGTTTAGCCTTGGTGTGCCTGATAGCATTCATGTCTTGCATCGCATGGTCTTGGTGTGGCCGATAGCATATATGCCTTGCTTCGCATAGCCTTGGTACGGCTGTTAGCATTCATGGACTTATCAACATGTTTCCGCATTACTCTGATATTACATTTTTGCATTTCTACCTTGCGCACACACTTTCACTACCCTCTAATCTTTCTATAAGCTTATGCACAATAGATGCGTGCATGTGACGCCAGGATGCAGTCATAGCAGAGTAGGAGCAGGAATGTGCAGTTGAGCTTCCAGTGCCCTTTTGCTATCATTGTATTTCCCTTTTACACGCATTGTATCTAAAGTTTTTTTTTATCATAGTGGATTTTGTGATGGAGTTCTGGTTATTGTTCATGGGTTATGCTTTTGGTTGTACTTGTTATGAAACAAATTTCTCTTGAAAATCCTCCTTATATGATCCCAGGATCGGAACCTGGTATATGGGTGCCAGGAGCCGAGAATGGGGTACTACGGAGGTTGTTGGGTCCCTTATGGATTGTATATTATTAAATATTAGCCCTGATGACACTAGCATGATTATCCTCACTTATCTTTTGATACCAACTACATGATTGAAAGCTACTCTGATTTTCTGTGTAAATATAAATTTGACCACGTGACTCGTGGGAAATGCGCTCACATGTGAGTCATCCCCATTGTAATACTCAAGTTTTCGTTGCAAAGGTATTATACTTAAGTGACGAAAACTGGGGCATTGCTAGAGTTAGTATTGGACCATTCGCTCCTTATTTAGTTAACACCCTAATCTTTGAGATTTGGGTCTCCACACTTGGGTGTTAGGTTTTGGGGTTTTACATTTTATATCCTCCAGGTTCAAATATCCAAACCATCCATTACGTGTGTCCCCACATGGATGATGGGTCACACCAAGTTTCAACCATATACAAAACTCAAAGGGGCCTAACAAGTTCTTTTATATGTTTTAAGCATGACTTCACATGGTTTTAGATGGTGTTGCTCATTTGAGTTATGTATATGGGTGATTTTTGAGATACCCATAACCTAGAGTGGAGCCACCAAGTGCATAATGTGGATGTCTGACATAGATCGCGGTGGGGCCCATAGAACTCAACCTCTTGGGAAACTCCCATGAGGGGTGTGAGCATAGTGAAATGCTTTCCTAGGGATCTCATGAGAAAATTTTGAGAACTCATCTTATGTGATGTGAGCACAAAATAATTAATTTTCATGGAGTCCATTTAAATTACGAAACAACATGATTTTTTGCCCAACCCTTCATGTAAGTTAGATGAAGGGCCTATATGACCTAAATTGCATTTACACATGACATTACATGAATTCTAAAAAAGTTATCACGAGTTCTCGTAAGAATCGGTTCTTAAGAGAACATCTCTCTTTCTCCTTACACGCGCATGCACACACACACACACACACACTTATCATATATTAATTTGTTTCGAGTTTTGATCTGTGTAAATCAAATTAAATATTATATAGTGTTGGTTTTGTACCCTATTTTTGGGAATTATGGGAAAGCCAGTAGGAGCGCTTTGTAGCAGTTGGCATATGGCATTGTACAAGAGATAGGAAAAGGATAAAAAGATCTTTAGAGATTTGGAGCGCTTTGTAGCAGTTGGCATAAGTCTAATTCTACTTGTTAGCGGATGGTCGACAAAATGTTACGGTCGATATACAAGAAGCACAGTCGAGCTGTTTGAGATATAAAAGGCAACCGAGGGCAACCAAAATCAAACCTTTACTAACGAAAGTGAAGAATCGGCCGAGAGGCATTCAGAAGAGGAACAGTCGCAAAAGAGAAATGTAACAAGAGAAGGGTCTAGAAAGAGGCTTTTCGACTACTGTAACCGTTGTAGTAATGGAAAAATGATCTTGAAGAACAAGTTATAACAAAAACCTATATATAGCAAAAGAATCCAAACAATCAAATCTATAACCTATCCAATCAAACTAAACAAACTTATCTATCAATTTACTTTATCTCAGTTTATCTTAAGAGTAACAGTAATCAAGTAGCAGTAATCCTTAACTATAATCTTTAGTTGTAATTGAAGTCTACGCACATACACTGGCTTTGTCCTTCATCCAATATCAAGCAGTTCTTTCAAGAGACGCATTCTTATAATTGCTCCTAGTGACTGATTGTGAGTTTTTCGTTTTGTTTAATTTGCACTGGTATTCTAAAAGTCCTTTCTTGTGAAAGGCACAAGTAACCCATCTTTGGAGGAAGACCCCCACCATCCGATTATCGCCTGATCGTTATAAACTTTTGCAAGTGGCTGAGTAAGTGATCGATCTTCTCAGAATTTGGTCACATACATTCATATTGGGTACATCTGCATATTTTAACGCTTGGGGTTACAGTTGATTGGTTTGGATCGAGCTGCTATATTAATTTTGGCATACCCGCATAATTAAAAACAAACCGAGCAGCCAACATTTTTTTTGCACGCTTAGTGGGACTATAAATTACTTGGTAGCAAAAACAATTGGTTGACTCAAGTATATTTAATAGTGTAGTGATCATTCAAAATCATGAGCTGAATGGGTGGTCGTAATACTTTAGCAACCGCTGTTATGGCTAATGAGCCTCCAACTCACGAGGAGGTGCAAGTCTAAGTGCCCGAGCAAGGAGACCCACCACCTAGTTTGGTGCCTGTTCCTCCAAATCTAGAATGACAATCAACATCCTGGGATAAACCTCCTGAGATTATGTCAGTCGGGATGGTTGATATGTAAATGGAGATTCAGTACGTCACATAATTGATGTGGGTTCAGGCCGAGTATTTTAATAGGTGGATGGTTGGCCACACCGAGAGCATGAATTGATTTACGGCTTTGTTTGTTGATAGAGCAATTGTTGCACCTCTGCAATAGGTCGATGCAAGTTTTGTTGAAAATTGGGCACCCGTACCACCAGTCCAGCCGATACTATAAACATTTCCATTATAACAAAGCTTACCACATGTTCCCATCTCTGGTCTGATCTAGGATGTGCGTAATTCACCAATACCGACAGATTTCAAACGTTTTGATTGGGTTCCTGTCCAACACATATGAAATTCACTACCACCGGTAGATTTCAGCTAAACGTGATAATAGGAATGTTGTTCATGAGGCCAGGAACTAAGGGATACATGGAGGGTACCATTTGCCTAGAAATCAACCATATAATGAAGAACCATATCAGGATATTCCTGAAGTACCTCCAGTTGATTCACAACAATACTGGGAGCGTAACCAAATTGCTCAACTATCTTACGAAGTAGTAGGCCAAGTTCTTTGTAGAACTACTACTCTAGTTTATCATAAGCCATATCCTGATTGGTTGATCGGAAATATCCATTGCCGAGGAACTATTGACCTGACTTTATGTCGTTTAAGGGCGATATGGGTCAATCGACTGTAGAACACATAGGTTGGTTTACCATATAATGTGAGAAATTGGCCAATAACGAGTATTACAGATTACAGTTATTCGACCATTTACTCACTGGGGTTGCCTTTACTTGGTATTCCACTTTTCTAGCGAACTCCATATAAAACTAGCAAAAAATTGAAGAAAAATTTCTGCTTAGTTCTTTTATAAGGAAAGAAATTTCCATGGCCGATCTTGGTTGTTTTCAGCAATTGTTAAAGGAATCGGTAGAGAATTATATTGCTTGATTTAAAAGAGATAAAAGTCAATGCAAAGTAGTTACAATTGAGGCAGAATTTGTCCAGTTGACTCAAGATAGACTTGAATATTAGTTTTGAAAGAAATTTACTAGAATAGAATTCATAGATCTTTACGATTTGACCAGGAAGGTGTCTCGATATGTGGCTCTTCTTTGAGAGTCAACAAGGCAAAAGAATTCATTGATATGGACATATTACTATGACCCTAATTATGATGTTGTAGTGGATAAAATAGCGGCTAAACAACCTTTAACATGTTCTGCTCTAGTTAAAGCAGAGACAGTGGTGACTTCTAATAAGAAAGCTCAAAGATCTTATATTATTGATATTTCTCGTGTTGATGGAATCTTTGATATTATTTTAGCTGAAAAATTTATCAAAATTCAGTTTAATCAGAAGATTTTGATAGTTGAAGAACCAAAAAAAATTAATTATTGTAAATGGCATGGAACTCGGTCGCATTTTACTAATAAATGTGTTATTTTCAGGAATGTTATTCAGGATAATTTCGTTAAAGGATTTCTAAAATTCCCTGAAAAAGAGAAGGAATTAATGTCGATCAACACCAATATGTTTTCATTCAAATACAGATCAATATGGCCACTATCAATCCTGAAAGGCTGGTTTAGTCACGACAAAAGATTGATCTTGGAAATGAGATAAATCAGCCCAATGAACAAAATTGTATGAGGGGCGTGAGGATTGAAACAATGGTCGACTAGACCAAAGTACATTCAGGTGCAACAATGTGAAAATATCAACACCTTTGTGAGAAATATGCAAAGCTGATTCGGTCAGCTGAAAGAACTTATTGACCGAGATATCCATTAAAGCAATCGACTAATCAAAATTTTAAGGAAAGAAATGCTTTCTATTCTTAGAGGACAAACATGTCAACAATTACTCTCGGGTTTCTCAAGGGCCAAGGATTGTAAACCTTGGCCTAGCAGAGAAGGCATTCAGAAAAGACTAAGTCATCCAAAAATCCCAGTAATACCTAAGGAGATTGAAATTTCTATGTTGGAAACACTAAGTTTAGTCAATTTTTGGTGTGCCGGACTAATTTGAGTTTGTGTCATGCATATGTATCAAGCTTATGCTTTGATTTGCTTTAAATCTTCGACGATCGTGTTGAATCAATCTTGCCGATATCTACGACAAACTTGCCAAGATCTTCAAGCAGAAGAAAGTATGTGAGTTTCAAGTGTTAGTTGAAGACTCAACTTTTAAGAACCCAATCGCAATATTGCGGTTCAAGTTTTGTAACCGGAAACGTCCAAGAACTCAAGTCTTAATTGAAGACTAAGTTCGATATATTGAGTTCAAGATTCGAATATCACAAGAATTAAAGTTGCTGATGTGATCGACAGTTTGATGGTTCACACGTTCTATCTCACAAGTAAGGTATGAATGGCCTAAATTGACCTTAGGGCAAGTTACGTTCATTTCGTACTTGGTATCAGTCATTTTATAGGTTAATAAGTTATTTTTTCGACTAGCCCTAACACTGGCTCGACCAGTTCAGGATTTGTTACAATTTTTTCAAAATTTTCTATTGGTCCTCGACCAGTCCTAGAAATTGCTTGACCAGTCGAGTGAACAGTGCTCAACCGGTCGTGTAGGGCTCGACTCAAATTACAGCAAGCATTCTAGGCCCATTCGACCAGCCGTGTGTAGTCCATGACCAGTCGAGCAGGCCACTCGACCAGTCATGGGACCCACAAGGCCAGTCGAGCACTTGTCAAATCTTATCGCGCCAGAATATTCAAAAATCTATTGGACTTAAGGCCAGTCGAAGCGAACTTAAGGCCAGTCGAGTGAACAGATTTTTCACTTATAAATTGCACTCAAATTTCAGAGTTTTCTATTTAATTCTAATTATTTTTAAGCAATCACTCTGAGATAATTTTGTGTTCATTTTAAGCGATTTTGTGCATATTTTAGATTCTTTATAAGTAGCTCTTGTTATTTGATTTTAGATCTCTATTCCAATTTGATTTTGAAAAGGGACATTTGATTTACCCTTTCTTGAGATCGAAATAAAATCAAGCTAGCCCTTGTTAATTTAAATTAAAAATCATCTAGATCTAGAACCCTATACACTTGTGGGACTGAATGTTGAAGATCTACATCGTCATCAAGTTGGTTCTACCGGGCTACTTCAGAATCTTCATACAGAAGTGTTTCCTTTTCTGTAATTTCATTTTATTTGGTTTATGAGATAAGCCAGAAAATCTCATTTGGTTTTTTCTGAGATCAGCCAGAAAATCTCGGAGTGTGGGGTTGTGATTGTGTGAGCCCACTTAAAATACAACTGTGAAGGTTTTAGGTGAACATTGTAAAATCTATTTAATTAGTGAACGCTAATATCTCGAGGGAGTGGATATTAGGAGTGGAGTAGCTGTGAGGCTGTTTTCAGATAGTTGGTGTACACACACGAACCACTATAATTCTCTGGTGTTTGGTAGATGTTTGATTTATTTCTTTGTCATTTTGTGGTTTAAGATCGTGGAATGTATTTGTGGATGTGAATGTTTTAATCTTTATTTTTTAAGCATTGTGTGGTGAATGTTGTAATAAATTAGTTCTTATTTCTTTCACCTCCATTTGAGTTTGAGTTTTTGATACTTACTCACGTTCTAGTAAGGTTGTCCTGTCATAAACCGTAGGTTTTTGGTGTTAGGTTGTCCTTAGAACCAAGTTTGTATCAACCTCTCAATACTTGATTTTAGAAGTTGCTTTCTATTGTGCTATCAACTGCTTATTAAGTCTTTATTTCCGCACTTTATTGTTAAATTTGGCATTGTCCTATTCACCCCCCGCCCCCTCTAGGACATTTTGCTTGACCTTTTCAAGTGGTATCAAAACCTAATAGCGCGTTTTATTTTTTTTATTTGGATTAAATTCCTGAGCTAATCGATTTGAGCTTTTTAAGATGTCAAATTTTGTTATTCTCTCAATCACTAGGCTTCCACCATTTGATGGCTCCAATTATGCCTATTAGAAAGCCAGAATGAGGATATTTTTAAAGTCCATAGATGAGAGCGCCTGGCAAGCCACAGTGACCAATTGGACTCCTCCTACCAAAGAAGTGACTGGTATTGATGGATCTAAAACTATAAAAGTTTCACCTTATTTTTCTTGGACCACTCTTCAGAAAAGTGAGAGTAGTGCCAATGCAAAGGCTTTAAATGCTATTACTTGCGCACTATCACTGGATGAATTCAAGAGAATTATATCCTGTGATACTGTAAAGCAAGCCTGAGATATTTTGGAAATGACACACGAGGGCACAACCATTGTAAAGAAATCTAAAGTTCAAATCCTCACAACCAAATTTGAGAAAATACGTATGGAAGAAAGTGAAACTCTCATGGACTTCTATAAAAGATTAAACGACATTGTCAACTCTATGTGGGGTCTTGCTGATAGGATTCCAGAAAGTAAAGTCTGTGTAAAGATACTACGCTCGTTGCCTGATCAGTTCAATTTAAAAGTAACCGCGATCCAGGAACTTCGTGATGCGGATAATATGAGGGTAGAAGAGTTAGTTGGGTCTCTTCAAACCTATGAGCTAAATTTTAAGGCCCTCAAAGGTAAGTCAATCGCCATCAAGTGTTCTAAAATTATTTCCCATGAAAATAGTAATAATTCTAATTTAAAAACTTCTGAAGATGATATGACTCTTTTAGCCAAAAAGTTTTACAAGATTTTCAAGAGTAAAAAGAGGGTTGATTTGCAAAAACCTATTGAAAAGAAAAGATCTAGATCTAAAAATTGGAAATCTCTAAAAGGCAGCCACTGCTATAACTACCATGAATATAGGCATCTAGCAAACAAATGTCCTAAGAAGGATAAGTCTAAAAAGAAAGATATGTTGACTACATGGGATGAATCTTCTTGCTCTGAAGTCTCTTCTAAGTCGGAAGATTCTAAAACCGAGTCGGCTAATGATGTTAAAGCCCTAATGACTCTAGCCAAGTTCACTTTCTCAGTTTATGATGATTCAACCAGTGAAGAAAATCTGGGTAGTGACCATGAAAATGAAGAAGACCTTCAAGATGCTTATGATGCCCTATACAGGGTAAGTTGCAAAATAGTTGTAAAGTTAAAACTTCAGAAAGAAAAGTTTTCAAAACTAAAAGAGAATTTTGATAATCTAGTCTTAGAAAAATCACACTTTTCAGATTGTTTTGAAAAAACTAAGTGCGACTTAGATTTCAAAACGTCCCAAGTTGAAAACTTAAAATCTGAAAATGAAAAGCTAAAACTAGAAGTCTCTTCGCTTTTGAGTTTGAAGGACACATGGAGGTATGCCCAAGGTGATCCTAAATTAGAAAAACTTTTATCCAGATCCAGAAAATGTGGCGATCGATTTGGATTGGGCTATGATAAAAGTATTCCTCCCAAATATAAGAATACTCCACCTAAATTTGTTAAAGGGGAGTCTTCTAACTCAAAAAGAAAAAGTCTGAATCAAAATAATTCTAAAAATACTAAAAATTTTCAGACTTTAAAACCTAAAAACAACCATATCAACTATAAAAATTAGAATCGTTATCCTTTATCTGAGAAAATTGTAGACTTGTTTAAGGAGCTCTTAAAATCTAACTCAGTGGGTAGGACTCATAACAACTATAAACATAAGAAGACCAACTATTCTCCTAAACCCAAAACTGTATTGAAATGGGTCCCTAAGGTTGCTTGTTTGGTTGCCCACATCGCTTTCGAGGCTTCGAACCATTCAAAGTGGTACCTAGATAGTGGTTGCTCCAGACATATGATAGGTAACAAGGGTCTGTTCACCAGTCTTAACGACATGACTGATGGTTCAGTCACATTCAGTGATGGTAACAACTGCAGAATTGTTATCCAAGGTACGGTTTAACTCTTTAACCTCCCTCTATTTGAGAATGCTTTATATGTAGAAGGTTTAAAATATAATCTATTAAGCATCTCTCAAATATGCGATAATAATCATAGTGTAAAATTTACCAACCAAGGGTTTGAAATTTTAAATAAGAATGGTTCTGTAATATTAACTGGTCATAGACCTTTTGAGAACTGCTACATAGTCAGTTATTCAAGCTCTTCTAAGTTATCGTGTTACATGGTCCAAACTGATGAGATCGAATTATGGCATAAGCGCCTAGGACATGTACACTACCGCAACTTGTATAGATTGAACAAAAGTGAATTGGTAAGAAGTTTACTCAAAGTAAAGAAAGTGGATAAAATATGTGGTAAGTTCCAGATTGGTAAACAAAGCAGGAGTGCTCACGAAAAGGTGAAATCTAATGCCACATCTAAACCACTCGAACTTCTTCACATGGATCTCATTGGACCAACTAGAATGGAGAGTCAAGGTGGCAAGAAGTATATTCTGGTCATTGTAGATGACTTTACCAGGTATACTTGGATAGTCTTCTTAAGAGAGAAATCAGAAACTCTCGACGAAGTAAAAAAAGTACTTAAACGTATCTAAATTAAAAAAGAATCACAAGTCACTAAGATCCGTAGTGATCATGGTTCTGAGTTTGAAAATAGCAATTTTGAGAAATTTTGCAGTGACCAGGGAATATCATATGAATATTCTGCGTCCAAAACACCACAACAAAATGGGGTAGTGGAAAGAAAAAATAGAGTGCTTCAAGAAATGGCAAATGTAATGCTAAACAGTATGAAGCTTTCTAAAAAGCTTTGGGTTGAAGCCTTAAATACTACTTGTTATATAATTAACCACGTTTATACTAGAAAATCAAATAGTAAAATGGCTTTTGAAATGTGGTTTGATAAGAAGCCATGAACTCATCTTGCTTGTGCATATAAATTCGTAAGGTGTGAAATTAGATAGTCTTCCTGAAGCGCTCGGACCTATTCATCTTGGCCTAACCACTTTCCCAGACACGCTTCATTACGCCCTTTTCTTTATGGCATTTGAAAAATGAGCTACATTACCATTATTAGGCCTCCACTTTAAGGCACAATCCACAATCATAAGGACATAAGGGTCACCTACATACCGGGTTTTCTCACATGGAGGAGAAACTCAAATTAATTCTCTATCTTTTGTAGGTGTTTACGGTCGTCTTTAGCACATGCCATATGAAAGCATGTCACAGTGGAGTACCTAAAAGAAATATGTTAACCTCCACATCCTATAGATCTTAACCTAGCCACTGTCCGGGTGCTTTGTCTGAGTCACTGAAATCTCATGAAGTCTCATGTCTGACTTTTTCAGGTTGCATGACTCTGGTGGGAATGATTATGTTTGTTCATCAAAGAACCTTATCTCGAACCCAATTTGAGGCGATGTGTAGGTAATAGAATAATCGCAACAATTCTACGATCACAGATCTCATCTCACTTGTACCCATGCAGGTTGTATCACTTCATTTGTCTTTCTCTTGACTTTTAGGATCCATTTACCCTTGACAGTCTTGCGTCCAGGCGGAATATCAACAAGTTTCTAGACTTGGTTCTTCTCCATGAAGCGGATCTCTTCCTCCATGGTTGTTATCCACTATTTTGTAGCAGGAGAAGACAATGCCTCCAGGTGTGAGCCAGGCTCATCGTCATCTATAGAAGCAACTAAGAGTGATTCCCCCTTAATCTTAAAACGATGATGGGGTTTCGGTCAATGAGTGCTCCTCCCTAGTTCAGGCTCATGGTCTGAGTCAGTCTCGACCTCATGTGATACGCTCTCACTAGGAGAAAGATCCCTCTCACTATCATCGGTGATCAACGGATCAGTTGGACCGATAGGTGAGTGATCAATATCCCCGCCCTCGCTGATCGATGGTTGGGTGACTAGGACTAAGTTGGGATATGAGTCTATCATCTCAAAAAACTCATGAGTGTACTAAGACTTCTTCTTGCTTGGAAAATCATCTTCAATGAAATCAACATCTTGCAACTGCATTTCAATCGTTTCATATTTTCTTGTTCATGGATCATAACATAACCCTTAGAGTGTTCAAGGTATCATATAAAAATGCACTTTAAGGATCTTTGATCTAATTTTTCAGTCTTCTAAAACAACATGCGATGAAATTAGTTGATCCCCAAGGGCACAGATGACCCAAGTCAGGTTTCATGTTGCACCACAACTGGTAAGGGGTCGTTGGAACAAACTTAGAATGTACTCGATTGAGAATGTAGATTGCAGTCAATAGTGTATCCCTCAAAATTTAAGAGAAAGTCTTGCTTGCACCATCATCGATCATACCATGTCGAGTAATGTTCTATTACTCATTTCTACAACACCATTTTGTTGCAGAGTGTAGGAGTAGTCAATTGCCCACAAATGCCATTTTTTTCATAGTCTTGAAAATTTCTTAGACAAATACTCACATCTGCGGTCTATCCGTAGGGTATTAATCCTTCTCTCAGGCTGGTTCTTGGCTTCAATCATATATTTCTTGAAGCACTCTAATGCGTTGGATCTATGAGATAACAAATAGACATAATCGTACTGCATGTAGTCGTCTATAAATGTGATGAAATAAGATTATCCTCGGCAGGTCTTGACATTTAGGGGTCTGCAGATGTCATAGTGATCTAGCTCTAAGTGAGCTGATGTGCTACTGCCTTTCCAAATGGTGTCCTCGGTGGGTCTTGACATTTAGGGGTCTACAAACAATGTTCAAAGGTAGGAAAAACAATGTTTGCGAGTGAGCCTAAGAGGTCTTCTGTAAGGAGTCTATGCATTCTATCCTGACCTATGTACCTAGTCTAGCATGCCAAATGTGTAGGTTAGTGTCCGTTGAAGTAAGAAAAGTATATGCATCACAATCATATGAATAATCAGAATCAGGCACAAATAAATTATCATTAGCATAATTGTGCCCATAATAAGGATAATCTAAAAAGACATTCACCACATCTAAATGAAAAGTAAAAGAAAAATCAAGTCTGGCTAATGAAAGCACACAAAGTACATTGCACCTAACACCGGGCGCATGGAATATGTCATAGAGTAGTGTGCGTCCCATCCGCCAATGGAGATGGAATAACCCAACTCCCACTACATCCTTGGAGAAACCATTTCCCATGTAGATTCTTTGTCTTCCAGCTGGATACTTCTGGTACTCCACGAACCCCATCCAATCCCAATCTATGTGCTAGGTTGCTCTTGAATCGACAACCTAGTTATGGTCAGTTGTATGAGCAATTAAAATCTCAGTGCACATAAAAGTATGAGTATTTACATGAGTGTGAGGTTGTACCTTCTTCGACTCAGAGCATTCTCTAGTGAAGTGACTAAGATTCCCGCAGTTGAAATACATTGCTCTTGACTTGTCTTTCCTTTTGCCTCTCTTCCATCACTTATGCTTGCCACCATGCTGCTTCTGTACATGCGATTCCCTTCTTGGTTATTCCCTTGGGAGGTACGGCTATTGCATTTGTGTTGGGGTCTCTTACCCCTGGTTTTGCTCAGATTTGACAAGAATGTGATGTCATGCTTACAGGCAGACTAGGGTTCAACTTCTAAATACAGAAATGCGATAATTAGGCAGAGGTTTTGATGCCCTCATTTGTGCATCATTATGACCTTTATTTACTCTCAGGAATCCAGAAGAGAATGTACTATGACTAACGTTTGTTGCTCATCTGTAGGCACATTTTCCGTAACCTTTAGATTGTGGATCATTCCCAAAATTTTCCTAAGATGTTCTTCCATTGAGACATTAGGAGCCATCTTGTATGTGTGTAGACACCCCACCCCTTGCTGATAAGCTGATAGTGTTTTGAACGGATGGATGAACCACCACACCCTGATCCTAAACCTTAACCCTGGAAGCCTAAACCTTAGGAACCTCAATCCTAAACCTTAACCCTAGAAGACTAAACCCTAGGAAACCCAATCCTAAACCATAAACTAATCCCATCCAACCCAGTTGCCCCTGCCAGCCTAACCCTAAACCCTAAAGCCTTGAGTCAAGTCGACAAGTCAACTCACTCGGTCAGCCTACCCAACCCATAACCCAGTCAACTCACCTAGTTAAGACCCAAACCAAGCCTAATCGGAGAGATGGTCGAGACTTCAAAGCACCAGCCCTCGCAGTAGAGCCTTCACACGCTTGGAGGATGTTGCCTACCAAAGCAGGGAGTCCAAGTGGGGACTAGAGAAAACCTGGTTGATGCGGGCTACATGGCACTCCTTCTCGTTTGGTCAGCATCCCTCAAGCATGTGGGTTCTTCCTTTTTTGAACCATAAGTGTACGATTGAGGTGCATTTACTCTGATACCCATCTCTGTATCCAAAATTACTATTTGACCAACTTATCCAACCCATGAGATGATGCCATGTGGCAATCTCTAATCCCAACCATTCAATCACAGGATCACCAGGAATTACTAGAAAACCAAAATTGAAAACTATAAATAGCCCCCTCCCCTTCTCATTTCAAATCTCTTCTTATTTCAGAGAGAGCCTTTGCTACTTAGTCATTCCTCCACCAAGGAGTGAGAGTGAGAGAGAGAGAGAGAGAGAGAGAGAGAGAGAGAGAGCTTGACCTGGTCTAGCCTAGCCTAACCAGAGTCCAAGCCTCCCAAGCCACCCAAGCTCAAATATGAGCCACTCAACCTAGCCTTGCGACACCACCGTTTATCTTAACATTCAAACCTCTATCAGTTTCATCAAACCAACACATTAGCATTGTTCAACATTCATTCCCTTCTTAACCCCCTACTCATCATATACATTAGTATCATAGCACATCTTATTATTTTCACGCATCTGACTGGTGGGCGTATGCACTGTAGCTTGCCGATATAATCAGATTTTACCCATCAAAAACCTTAGTTAGTCAGTCGTCATTTTAACATATACTTTATATTTCATCATTTTCATCATATTTGACTGGGCGAGCATATGCTTTGAGACCTGCCGATATAATCACTACATGTCCACCATAAACCTTAGCCAGTTGGCCGTCGTTTTATCATAAGCATCCATATAACATCAAATATCTTTTGCACCTTGCACTTGATCATTTCGAACGTATGCTTTGTGGCTTGCCGATATAGTCGGATCCTGCCCATCAAAAATTTAGATCGATCAAACACCGCCACTATTGCATCACATTATATTTCGAGCCGTTGCAAATCACTAATTGGTCTATTTGGCCAATTCCAACAATTGAAAAGAGTCAAGGAAAGTTAGACCATGATGTGTGAGGTCTGACATCTTGATTCCACCAGTGCATGTGTTTTGCATGCCCTTCAATCAGCGCGTCCATGTTGCGTGCCCTTCTATCGGTGCATGCATGTTATGTGGTCCCTATCGGCGCATGCATGTTAGGCTTTGGAGTTCAGATTGTTGGTAGAATTACTCCATATGCATGCATGAGCCATGATGATCAGAAGTAGCAACGTCGAATCATCCGTTTGGACCCAAGTTCGGGATCGGGTTGTCGAGTCAAGTAGACTCAGTAGCTAGGTGATTGGAAATTCCTTAATTAACCCTAAATTGAGTTAATTAAAGTCACTTGAAGCTAAATTTAGGATTATAATCTTAGGGTTTTTACTTTCTCCAAATTATAGCCGTAAGAACCACTTTAATTGAAGGTCATCCGATGTGGAGCGTTCCAAATCTAAGAATCTCCATTTCAAAAGTTGAATATCTACCCTTCAAGCTTTTCCTGATATTTTAGATTAGTATTTATTCCTGTATATGCATCTTATTGTTGCTTAAAATTGTTTGTAGTTCTTGAAATCTATGTTTACATGCAAATCCTTTGTATAATTCCTTTATATATGAATTCTAACATGCTATCTTATAGGTTACATGTGCTAGATTGATAAGATGCTTGGAATTATGAAAATAAGGTGATTAGACTGTAATTATGAAAATTGTGAAAAATATGAATTGTTTATTTGGCTATATCACCGCTTTTATGAATCATTTGTGGCCTTGAGTTGTCACTTTTATGATTATTTATGTGGCTTTAATTGTAATTTTTATGAAGTTGATGAAAACACAACTTGGACTAGCAACCTTGCCTTATGAGAATTAAGTGAACCTGTTTGGTGAATTCCATCTTTGATATATTTTGTGCCCAACGTGGTTTTTGGAATGAATGCTTTATTTGTGTCCTTTGATGGACTTTCCGCCTAAGTGACCTTTTTTTCAGGTTGAGCCCTTTGTGTGTTCATAATTGGACTTTGATGGAAAAGATCTTTTAGCTTATTATGTTGCCATCAATTTAGAAGGGCTACTAGTCGAGAGGATTCACCATAAATGAATTGCTTGTAAATTGGACTAGTAATGGTTTGACTAAGTATCCATCCATGACATGCGGATTTTATCGGATGGCTAGCCAGCACGGGCTGTACCTGAGAGCATTTTACCGCTTGACTAGTTTACTATAGGTCATCCTTTTATGTGGATTTTACTAGGTGGCTAGTTAATATGGGCTTTAACTTTGAGTATTTTATTGGGTGATTGGTTTACTATTGGTTGTCCTTTTGCGTGTATTTTACCGAATGGTTAGTCAGTATGGCTCACAATTCAAAGCAATTTACCAGCTGATTAGTTCGCTATGGGCCATCCTCGTGCCAGCTAGATGGGCATTTTATGTGCCCATGCATTTAAATAAGACTCAACTTGTGAATTACATGCCATATTACTATAAATATTCCATTGGTGCACGAGAATAGCATGTATAACCTTTGATGATTTGTATAAGTGTTTAGATTTTACTTTTTGTAACTATGCTTTTGGCGTCATGTGCGAAGTATATGTGTGAAAATATTTGCTTCCATTTAAAGACCTTACTTGGCTAATATGTTGTGTGCATAATATCAAGGGTATTTCTTCACTATATTGGCCACTGACGACTTCTCATTTGACATATAAAGATGATTTAGGGGTTAGTTGTGCGCTTGGGGCGCTCTCTTAATGTCAGGCCCGTGTCATAGTGTCCATTCCGTTTCGTAGGATCCTGCGGTCCTCCCAGTTGAATTTCGGTAACCTGCAACCCATAGATTACATTTGCATGCGACCCTAAGTCACATCCTGTAAACCAGAGTCACCTCAACCCGAGACCTATGCCATTGCGACCGCGCCATCACCGCGGTTCTAACGCCGCGTCTTGTGCACCAATCCGACGCCTAGATCATAAGATGTGGACCGTGCATTATCCTGGTCGTGGATCTCACATCGCGGGACCCACTTATCACAATAACACTATTTCCTAGGCCATCATGGGATGATGTCCTCACCCCATGCTAGGTAATGATTACCTATAAGTAATTATAGGTTTTTCTTTTCCCTATGAGCCATGCCTCTTACAAATAATGATTTCTTTCTCTTCCTCATGACTTACACAAGTCATTATGGTCTTACATGTAATCATTGCATTTCTCTCTCTCTTTTCTCCCATTCTCTCTCACTTCCTCCATTGATAAAGCTTGGGACGTCTAAGCAACTCCAAAAAATCCAGTCACACCCCAAGCTCATTTCCCCCAATCCAACCCTCCGAACTTCATCTCAACCATTGAATCTTGTTCCCTTGGAGCTCTAGAACATAATGGTGGAAGACGGAGATTAAAACTTAGGAGGGTGCTCTTTAGAACTAGATTTCATCCTCTCCCTTAGATTTCTTTCATTCATTTGCATGGGGACTTGAAGGACTCACCAATCCATGGTGGAAATCCTCCATGATCCCCTTGATGTGGCCTTTGGCCCATCTTCTTGCATGCATGAGTCATGAAGGGTCCATTTTCCATGGACCCCACCATGATAGGTTTTTCTTTAATCCATGCCTTTAAGGGTCATCTAGACCCCTCATTTGCATGGTGTGGATGACATCCCCACCTTAGATTTTTATTTTGTTATGATGGGCCCATGCATGCATGGGATTTTTATTTTGTTATGATGGGCCCATGCATGCATGGGACCCATCTTGATCCATGTATTGATGCATGTATTAGAGGGGCCCATAGTGGTGGGGCCTCTCCATCTCACTGTTCTCTCTCTCTCTCTCTCTCTCTCTCTCTCTCTCTTTCTCCCTCTCCCTTTCTTTTTTTGATGATGATGATGATATGTGTGTGTGGCCCACCATGATGTATTATATCCATATCGTCCATGTGTTGGGCCGACCTTGTTGGACCGTCCAACAATTGGTGCATTGGCCTGTCCGTTTGGACAGGCCCAGATGAAGAGAAAACATAAATATCAACTTGATGTATAGTTGGTGGGTCCCACATGTGTGGACCCACCTTGATGCATGTGCTGGATCCACACCGTCCAGACCTTGGACGGTGGGTCCCACACAGCCATGCTACTGCTTGACGTCAGCAAGTTCTGGGTCTGATCACGAGGTATGTGTTATACTCATACCGTCCGTCCATTTTTCCTAGGGTGGGACCCACCCCACACGTGCTACATGTGTGGGGGTGGGGCGCACCAGATGTATGTATTCTATATTCGCACCGTCCATCTGCCACGGACAGTGGGCCCCTTTGATGCATGTATTCTATATCCAATCGTCCATTTGTTGCTGGACGTGGGACGTGTGGACCCCACCACGATGTATGAGTCTTATCCACACCGTCCATCCCTCTGGACGGTGGGACCCACCTCATGTATGTATTATATATTCACACCATCCGTTTGCTAGACGGGTGGGGCCCACCTTACGATGTGTTGTATATTCATACCGTCCATCCCCGTGGCCTCTACGTGGTGTACGTATTTGATCCAAGTTGTCCATCTGGTGGGGCCCATTGGGAATGTGCAGGGCCCACCTTAATGTGATGTATTTATGGCCCATTGTGATGTGGGGCCCATTGTGATGTATATATGACCCTGTGATGAGGCCCATTATGATGTATATGTGGCCTATGAGTGAGACCCATTGTGATGTATATATGGCCCATGTGATGAGGCCCATTATGATGTATAAGGGACCCATATGATGAAGCATGATGTGATGTATATGAGGCCTTTGTGTGAGGCCCAATGGGATGTGTATTAGGCCCTTATGTGAGGCCATGGGCCCACTATATGTTTGGCTCTATGTGGGCCACTCCTTGGGAGTAATGTTGGTTAAATGTCTACATTGATGGGCAATGATGGTTAACTGTCCACATTGTGACCTTCCTTTAGGCCTTTATTAGGCCCATTCTCATCATTCTCTAAGTTGGTTAACCCAAATCATTGGGCCCCATTGATGTTTGTATGATCCATCTATTCGTATTGGGATAACCCAAGATGTTGGGCCCCCATTGATTGCTAGTGAGATTATTTTAATCTTGGAGTCCATCTAGGACTTATTTGGGCCCTCCAAGGCATCTAGCGGGCTATTTGATAGTATGATGAATGAAGCCCGTTCCGGATCCTTAAGATTATAGGTAGGCCACCTAGGCCCAACCTTGATATGAGAGAGTTCATCATCGCCAAAGACAGAGGGATCCGTGCTATCAGATTTGGTATATCCACAATTGAGGGTCGATCTTTATGTTATGGTTTAGATCAACTGTCAATCTATGGACCCCGCCATGTATATAGGTCAGATATCGATACTGATTATGAGTATGTGATAGCATAACATCATGATACATGCTCATATGCATCATCTGCATGCTCATTATGAGATGTGGTTGACCATTGCATATGTCATTGGGCAGGTTGTTTATGGGACTCCCTGATAGGAGGAGTTATCCCACATGAGCGTATGGTATGTGCAGGATTGATCCATGATTGGACTACGTGACTTATGTATCTTGCATTGTGTGATTATGATTACCGTACGCCCTAACGACATCAAGGCTGTAGCCTTCGCCGATATAGCGTGCATGATAGGATTGGATATGGGAAATACTTATTATGCACGGGGGCAAGAAGGATGTCCCAGGGTGAAAGTCTTCAAACCCCTTATAGTACCATGAAGGATGCTCCAATGTCTAGACCGAGTGGATATATGAGCACATGAGGACTGAATACTAGGAGGCAGTGTCTCTTACTATGTCATGGTCGATTGGAAGGGGGTATGGCCTTACCTATCTGAGGGTAGGGGGCAATTGCTAGGCTGAGTATGACCAGCTTGTAAATAGGTCCACTACCGATGTGCTGGGTAGATATTGGCAGACTGCTGGATAGGCGGGTAGTGAGGTCTCTTCCGCTTGCATGGTTGTGCGTCCAGTGTGGGGCGACAATCTGGTGTATAGTGTACTAGACCCCGATGATTATCCAAAGAGAACTGTACTGATATATGATGCTCCAGAGATGGGCTGGATTGATATGTGGATTGGTATGCTTGAGCTGCATCTTGCACATGACATTGGCTATGTAGGCCTTGCATTGTTTGACCTTTGTGTACCTGATAGCATTCATGCCTTGCATCGCATAGCCTTGGTACGGCTGTTAGCATTCATGGACTTATCAGCATGTTTCCATATTACTCTGATATTATATTCTTGCATTTCTACCTTGCGCACACACTTTCACTACCCTCTAATCTTTCTATAAGCTTATGCACGATGATTTGTACAGGTGACGCCAGGATGTAGTCATAGCAGAGTAGGAGCAGGATTGTGCAGTTGAGCTTCCAGAGCCTTTTTGCTATAATTGTATTTCCCTTTTATGCGTATTGTATCTAAAGTTTTTTATCATAGTGGACTTTATGATGGAGTTCTAGTTATTGTTCTTGGGTTATGCTTTTGGTTGTGCTTGTTATGAAATAAATTTCTCTTAAAAATCCTCCTTGTAGGATCCCAGGATCAGAACCTGGTATATGGGTTCCAGGAGTTGAGAATGGGGTACTACGGAGGTTGTCGGCGATCGAAAATTTTGTGAGCCCGGTTTTCAAGTTTGGGGCATGACACGTAAGGCCTGGTGGAGAGCTAAGAGTTGAGAAGCCTTGTGATAGGGTGGTTATGCTACATGAGCCCAACCAATAGATTTTACCTTTGTTTGTGGTGTTTCCTGACCACCTTGGATATTATGACATTTTGGATATTGTAGTTTGTATAGTCCCCAACTAAGGGCCCCCCTATGGATTGTATATTATTGAATATTAGCCCTGATGACACTGGCATGATTATCCTCACTTATCTTTTGATACCAGCTACATGATTGAAAGCTACTCTGATTATGTGTGTAAATATAAATTTGACCACGTGACTTGTGGGAAATGCTTTCACATGTGAGTCATCCCCATTGTAATACTCGAGTTTTCGTTGCAAAGGTATTGTACTTAGGTGACGAAAACTGGGGCATTGCCAGAGTTGGTATTGGAGCATTCACTCCTTATTTAGTTAACACCCTAATATTTGTGATTTGGGTCTCCATACTTGGGTGTTAGGTTTTGGGGTTTTACATGTTATATCCACTAGGTTCAAATATCCAAACCATCCATTATGCGTATCCCCACATGGATGAGGGGTCACACCAAGTTTCAACCATATACAAAACTCAAAGGGGCCTAACAAGTACTTTTATATGTTTTAAGCATGACTTCACATGGTTTTAGATGGTGTGGCTCATTTGAGTTATGTATACGGGTGATTTTTGAGATACCCATAACCTAGAGTGGAGCCACCAAATGCATAATGTGGATGTCTGACATAGATCGCGGTGGGGCCCATAGAACTCGACCTCTTGGGAAACTCCCATGAGGGGTGTGAGCATAGTGAAATGCTTTCCTAGGGATCTCATGAGAAAATTTTGAGAACTCATCTCATGTGATGTGAGCACAAAATAATTAATTTTCATGGAGTCCATTTAAATTACGAAACAACATGATTTTTTGCCCAACCCTTCATTTAAGTTAGATGAAGGGCCTATATGACCTGAATTGCATTTACACATGATATTATATGAATTCTAAAAAAGTTATCACGAGTTCTTGTAAGAATAGGTTCATAGGAGAACATCTCTCTTTCTCCTTACACGCGCATCACACACACACACTTATCATCTATTAATTTGTTTCGAGTTTTGATCTATGTAAGTCAAATTAAATATTATATAGTGTTGGTTTTGTACCCTATTTTTAGCAATTTTGGGAAAGCCAGTAGGAGCGCTTTGTAGCAGTTGGCATATGGCATTGTACAAGAGATAAGAAAAGGATAAAAAGATCTTCAGAGATTTGGAGCGCTTTGTAGCAGTTGGCATAAGTCTAATTCTACTCGTTAGCGGATGGTAGACAAAATGTTACGGTCGATATACAAGAAGCACAGTCGAGCTGTTTGAGATATAAAAGGCAACCAAGGGCAACCAAAATAAAACCTTGGTTGACGAAAGTGAACCAATCGGCCGAGAGGCATTCGGAAGAGGAACAGTCGCAAAAGAGAAATGTAATAAGAGAAGGGTCTAGAAAGAGGCTTTTTGACTACTGTAACTGTTGCAGTAATGGAAAAATGATATTGAAGAACAAGTTATAACAAAAATCTATAAATAGCAAAGGAATTCAAACAATCAAATCTACAACCTATCCAAGCAAACCAAACAAACTTATCTATCAATTTACTTTATCTCAGTTTATCTTAAGAGTAACAGTAACCAAGTAGCAGTAATCCTCAACTATAATCTTTAGTTGTAATTGAAGTCTACGCACATACGCTAGATTTGTCATTTATCCAATATCAAGCAGTTCTTTCAAGAGATGCATTCTTATAGTTTCTCCTAGTGACTGATTGTGAGTTTTTCGTTTTATTTAATTTGCACTGGTATTCTGAAAGTCCTTTCTTGTGGAAGGCACAAGTAACCCATCTTCGGAGGAAGACCCCCACCATCTGATTGTCGCCTGATCATTATAGCAAGTGGCTGAGTAAGCAATCGATCTTCTCAAAATTTGGTCACATATATTCATATTGGGCGTATCTGCTTATTTTAGTGCTTGGGGTCAAAGTTGATTGGTTTGGATCGAACTGCTATATCAATTTTGGCACACCCGCATAATTACAAACAAACCGAGCAGCCAACATTTTTTTGCATGCTCAGTGGGACTACAAATTACTTGGTAGCAAAAACATTTGGTTGACTCAAGTATATTTAATGGTGTAGTAATCATTCAGAATCATGAGCCGTATGGGTGGTCATAATACTTTAGCAATCGCTGTTATGGCTAATGAGCCTCCTACTCACGAGGAGGTGCAAGTCTAAGCGCCCGAGCAAGGAGATCCACCACCTAGTTTGGTGCCTGTTCCTCCAAATCTAGAATGACAATCAACATCTTGGGTTAAACCTCCTGAGATTATGTTAGTCTGGATGATTGATATGCAAATGGAGATTCAGTACGTCACATAATTGATGTGGGTTTAGGCCGAGTATTTTAATATGTGGATGGTTAGCCACACCGAGAGCATGAATTGATTTACGGCTTTGTTTTTTATAGAGCAATTGTTGCACCTCTGTAATAGGCCGATGCAAGTTTTTTTGAAAATCGGGCACCCGTACCACCAGTCTAGATGATACCATAGACATATCTATTACAACAAAACTTACCACATGTTCCCATCTCTAGTCTGATCTAGGATGTGCGTAATTCACCAATACTGACAGATTTCAAACGTCTTGAATGGGTTCCTGTCTAACACATATGAAATTCACTACCACCGGTAGATTTCGGACATCCTAAACGTGATAATAGGAATGTTGTTCATGAGGCCAGGAATTAAGGGATACATGGAGGGTAACATTTGACTAGAAATCAACCATATAATGAAGAACAATATTAGGATGTTCCTGAAGTACCTCCAGTTGATTCACAACAATACTGGGAGCGTAACCAAATTGTTCAACTATCTTACGAAGTAGTAGGCCAAGTTCTTTGTAGAACTACTACTCCAGTTTATTATAAGCCATATCCTGATTGGTTGATTGGAAATATCCATTGCCGAGGAACTATTGACCTGACTTTATGTCATTTACGGGCGATATGGGTCAATCGACTGTAAAACACATGGGTTGGTTTACCATATAATGTGAAAAATTGGCCAATAACGAGTATTACAAATTACAGTTATTCGACCATTTATTCACTGGGGTAGCCTTTACTTAGTATTCCACTTTTCTAGTGAACTCCATATAAAACTAGCAAGAAATTGAAGAAAAATTTCATGCTTAGTTCTTTTATAAGGACAGAAATTTTCATGGCTAATCTTGCTTGTTTTCGGCAATTGTCAAAGGAATCGGTCAAGAATTAAATTGCTTGATTTAATAGAGATAAAAGTCAATGCAAAGTAGTTACAATTGAGGCAGAATTTGTCCAGTTGGCTCAAGATAGACTTGAATATTAGTTTTCAAAAGAAATTTATCAGAATAAAATTCACAGATCTTTACGATTTGACCAGGAAGGTGTCTCGATATGAGGCTCTTCTTCGAGAGTCAACGAGGCAAAAGAATTCATTGATATGGACATATTACTATGACCCTAATTATGATGTTGTAGTGGATAAAATAGTGGCTAAACAACCTTTAACATGTTCTGCTCTAGTTAAAGCAGAGACAGTGATGACTTCTAATAAGAAAGCTCAAAGATCCTATATCATTGATATTTCTCGTGCTGATGGAATCTTTGATATTATTTTAGCTGGAAAATTTATCAAAATTCAGTTTAATCACAAGATTCTGATTGTTGAAGAACAAAAAAAAATAATTATTGTAAATGGCATGGAACTCGGTCGCATTTTACTAAAAATGTGTTATTTTCAGGAATGTTATTCGGGATAATTTCGGTAAAGGATTTCTAAAATTCCCTGAAAAAGAGAAGGAATTAATGTCGATCAACACCGATCTATTTTCATTCAAATACAGATCAATATGGCCATCAATCCTGAAAGGCTGGTTTAGTCACGACAAAAGATTGATCTTGGAAATGAGATAAATCAGTCCAATGAACAAAATTGTTTGAGGGACGTGATGATTGAAACAATGGTCGACTAGACCAAAGTACATTCAGGTGCAACAATGTGAAAATATCAACACCTTTGTGAGAAATGTGTAAAGCTGATTCGGTCAGCTGAAAGATCTTATTGACCAAAATATCCATTGATGCAATCGACTAATCAGAATTTTAAGGAAAGAAATGCTTTCTATTCTTAGAGGACAAACATGTCAACAATTACTCTCGGGTATCTTAAGGGCCAAGGATTGTTAAACCTTGGCTTAGCTGAGAAGGCATTCAGAAAAGACTATGTAGTCCAAAAATCCTAGTAATACCTAAGGAGATTGAAATTGCTATGTTGGAAACCCTAAGTTTAGTCAAATTTTGGTGTGCCAAACTAATTCGAGTTTTTGTCATGCATATGTATCAAGCTTGTGCTTTGATTTTCTTTGAATCTTCAACGATCGTGCTGAATCAATTTGCCGATATCTACGACGAACTTGCCTAGATCTTCAAGCTGAAGAATGTATATGAGTTTCAAGTGTTGATTGAAGACTCAACTTTCAAGAACCCAATCGCAATATTGCAGTTCAAGTTCTGTAACCGGAAACGTCTAAGAACTCATGTCTTAATTGAAGACTAAGTTCGTTACGTTGAGTTCATGCTTCGTATATCGCAAGAATTAAAGTTGCCGATGTGATCGATTGTTTGTTGGTTCATACGTTCTATCTCACAAGTAAGGTATGATGACCTAGATTGACCTTAGGGCATGTTACATTCATTTCGTACTTAGTATCGGTCATTTTATAGCTTAATAGGTTATTTTTTTTACTAGCCCTAATACTGGCTCGACCAGTCCTAGAATTTTTTCGACCAGTTCAGGATTTGTTACAATTTTTAAAAATTTTTCTGTTGGTCCTTGACCTGTCCTAGAAACTGCTTGACCAGTCGGGTGAACAGTGCTCGACCGGTCGTGCAGGGCTCGACTCAAATTACAGCAAGCATTCTGGCCCCACTCAACTAGTCGTGTATAGTCCACGACCAGTCGAGCAGGCCACTCGACCAGTCGTGGGACCCATAAGGCCAGTTGAGCGCTTGTCAAATCTTATCACGCCAGAATTTTTAAAAATTTGTTGGATCTAAGGCTAGTCGAAGCGAACCTAAGGCCAGTCGAGTGAACGGATTTTTCACCTATAAATTACACTCAAATTTCAGAGTTTTCTATTTAATTTTAATTATTTTTAATCAATCACTCTGAGATAATTTTGTGTTCATTCTAAGTGTTTTCGTGCATATTTTAGATTCTTTATAAGTAGCTCTTGTTATTTGATTTTAGATCTCTATTCCAATTAGATTTTGAAAAGGGACATTTAATTTACCCTTTCTTGAGATCAAAATAAAATCAAGCTAGCCCTTGTTAATTTAAATTAAAAATCATCTAGATTTAAAACCCTATACACTTGTGAGACTGAATGTTGAACATCTACATCGTCATCAAGTTGGTTCTACTGGGCTACTTCAAAATCTTCATACAGAAGTGTTTCCTTTTCTATAATTTCATTTTATTTGGTTTATGAGATAAGCCAGAAAATCTCATTTGGTTTTTTTTTTTTTAGATCAGCCAGAAAATCTTGGAGTGTGGGGTTGTGACTGTGTGAGCCCACTTAAAATACAACTGTGAAGGTTTTAGGTGAACATTATAAAATCTATTTAATTAGTGAATGCTAATCTCCCGAGGGAGTGGATATTAGGAGTGGAGTAGCTGTGTGGTTGTTTTCAGACAGTTGGTGTACACACATGAACCACTATAATTCTCTGGTGTTTGGTGGATGTTTGATTTATTTCTTTGTCATTTTGTGGTTTAAGATCGTGGGATGTATTTGTGGATGTGAATGTTGTAATCTTTATTTTTCAAGCATTATGTGGTGAATGTTGCAATAGATTAGTTCTTATTTCTTTCACCTCCATTCGAGTTTGAGTTTTTTATACTAACCCATGTTCTAGTAAGGTTTTCCTGCCATAAACTGTAGGTTTTTGCTGTCAGGTTGTCCTTAGAACCAAGTTTGTATCAACCCTCAATACTTAATTTTAGGGGTTGCTTTCTATTGTGCTATCAACTGCTTATTAAGTCTTTATTTCAGCGCTTTATTATTAAATTTGGCATTGTCCTATTCACCCCCCTCCCCCCTCTTAGATATTTAGCTCGGCCTTTTCAAGTGGTATCAAAGCCTAATAGCACGTTTTATTTTTGTTATTTGGATTAAATTCCTAAGCTAATCGATCTGAGCTTTTTAAGATGTCAAATTTTGTTAGCCTTTCAATCAGTAAGCCTCCAACATTTGATGGCTCCAATTATGCCTATTGGAAAGCCTGAATGGGGATCTTTTTAAAATCCATGGATGAGAGCGTGTGGCAAGCCACAGTGACCAATTGGACTCCTACCTCTAAAGTGACTGGTACTGATGGATCTAAAACTGTATAAGTTTTACCTTATTTTTCTTGGACCACTCTTCAGAAAAGTGAGAGTAGTGCCAATGTAAAGGCTTTAAATGCTATTGTGACAATTCAAGTACAATTAATATTTCTAAAAATCCAATTTAGCATTCACGAACCAAGCACATTGACATTAGATATCATTATATTCGTGAATTGGTGGAAGACAAGATAATTTGATTGGAATATATTCAAATCGAGAATCAACTTGCAAACATATTCACAAAACTGCTCGACAAAAATAGGTTTGCAACATCGAAATTTATCTTGGTATGTGCAAAATGAACTGATGATTTGTGCCTATTTGTATCATAATGTATATATTTATTATTTTAAAATTTTTAAAATTCAAATAGATGTAAAATTGTAAATTTTCAGTGGTGCATGACACTCGACCAATCGTGGCTCGACCTGTCGAGTATGTACATGACCAATCGTGGAACTCAGATTTTGCCTTTTATTTGGGAAAAACACCTTTTTCTTCACTTTGTTGTTCTTCTCCAACAAGCCCTACCACGACCGGTCGAACCCATCTTCGATTCCTCTTCAGTTATGTTTCATTTTCAAATTTCTTGTAGATTTGAGTTCATTGATTTTCTTTTAACTTGATTTTACAACTTGCTTCAAGTTTTATAGTAGTTTGAAAGGGTTTCTACTAAAAAATCTGATTTCCTTGGAATCCTTTCTCTCCTTTTTGCTTCCTTATTTTCCTTGAGTTGTTATTGCTATGGAAGGGCGAAATAGGAAGAGAACTGTTCGTGGTTCCTCTTCATCTTATTCTGCACCCATTTCAGTGTGTCATCTTCAGTTACCCGAAGAGGACCCTGAGTATGTGCGGGATATCCGACATAGGAATGTCTTTGTTGTGCGTGTTGTTAATATTGATCATATTGAACGCTTCAACATCGTTCCCCTCCTTTAAGCTGTAGGATAGGAGAACATATTATCTTAGGGTGGTGCGGCATACCAGTCCATTGTGCAGGCTATGTATGCTTGTATTACTGACTTTTCTCAAGAGAATTTGACATTTACCATGTCAACTAGAGAAGGTCCGATCGAAGTAGACCATCATTTGATTTCTTCTATCATGAACATCCCTGTTGTTGATGACGGAGTTCCCATATCTACTTTAACCTTTAGACCTTCTGAGAATGCAAAACATTTGATTACAAGAGTTCTTTGTAACATGGATGTGGAGTGGAACGGTGGTATTGTGCTCAGTTCCAAATTTATGTTACCCAGATACAGGGTCCTTCATCGCATTTTCATTTCAAATGTGTATCCTCGCTCAGGTAACAAGACTGAGTTCACTTCTTTCATGGCCCGTATTATGCATTTTGTTGTGTCTGGTATCCATATATGTCTTCCTTCTCTTATCTGTCATCTTATCATTTAGTTTCGTCTCCATCCCGGTTATAGCGATATTCCTTTTGCTTATCTTATGACTGCCCTAGCTACCCATGCTTTGGTAGCTATGCCTATTGGAGAAAGTTCCATTAATCTCCGTCTCTTCAACAATTTAAATATCAATAAGATGAACCTGGACCTGGTACCTGGTCAAGTTGTTGGGGATGTTGGAGGAGGTGAAGAAGCTGAAAAAGGCAATATTTTGCCACAAGAAGATGTAAACATGGATGATTTGTTTAATGAGCTAGATTCAGATTTCGAGGTTGATTCTGATTATCAGCCTTTTGATTTTGATGAGTGACTGTGTTGTCAGGTGGCTCAGATTCATGTAACTCAACAATCGCATTTTAAATATATGCACAAATATATGAGGCGCATCAATAGGGGTTTACATAAGAATGATCCATTTATTCCTGCTCCTTCATTAGGATCTGACTAGTTGTTCTATTTGCTTTGGTTTTGTATTAACTCTCTTTACCGTCTGTGAGTTTGGATGATAACTACTTGAACTACTTACCTCTTGTGACATGATACTTGATGGTTATCTGATATTAATCTTTTTATCATGTTCTTTTCTATCTTATTTACTCTTTATTATCTACATTTATCATTTATCATCTATTTCTTTCTTTTGTCATGCTGTGATAAAAGGGGGGATAATATTATGGGGAATAAGCTTGATTTGATATGATGATGTGGATGAGGAGTTTAATTACAAATTTTTTTTTTACAATTTGCTTCTCCTAGTTTAAAGGGAGTAATGGATTAAGGGGGAGAGTTGCATGGTGTGCACAGATGGTGCATGATTCTTTATTGATCATTTGTTGACTAAATGGTGCATTGTTCATTTGTTGACTAAATTATGCAAGATTCCTTATTGAGCATATGTTCTTGTTGAATATCTATTGCATGACTCGTATTTTTATTTTTGTCACAAATTTGACAAAAGGGGAGATTGAAATTGCTATGTTGGAAACCCTAAGTTTAGTCAAATTTTGGTGTGCCCAACCAATTCGAGGTTGTATCATGCTTATATATCAAGCTTGTGCTTTGATTTGCTTTGAATCTTCGACGATCGTGCTGAATCAATCTTGTTGATATCTAAGACGAACTTGCCAAGATCTTCAAGCTGAAGAAAGTATATGAGTTTCAAGTGTTGGTTGAAGACTTAACTTTTAAGAACCCAATCGCAATATTGTAGTTCAAGTTCTGTAACCGGAAACGTCTAAGAACTCAAGTCCTAATTGAAGACTAAGTTCGATACGTTGAGTTCAAGCTTCGAATATCGCAAGAACTAAAGTTGCTGATGTGATCGATAGTTTGATGGTTCACATGTTCTATCTCACAAGTAAAGTATGAATGACCTAGATTGACCTTAAGGCATATTACGTTCATTTCGTACTTGGTATTGGTCATTTTATAGGTTAATAGGTTATTTTTTTTACTAGCCCTAACACTGGCTCAACCAGTCTTAGAATTTTCTTGACCAATCCAGGAATTGTTACAATTTTTTAGAATTTTTCTGTTGGTCCTCGACCAGTCCTGGAAACTGCTCGACCAGTCGAGTGAACAGTGCTCGACCGGTCGTGCAAGGATCGACTCAAATTATAGTAAGCATTCTAGCCCCACTCGACCAGTCATGTGTAGTCCACGACCAGTCGAGCAGGCCACTCGACCAGTCATAGGACCCACAAGGCCAGTCGAGCATTTGCAAATCTTATCACGCCAGAGTTTTTGAAAATCTGTTGGACCTAAGGTCAATCGAAGCGAACTTAAGGCCAGTCGAGTGAACAGATTTTTCACCTATAAATTGCACTCGAATTTCAGAGTTTTCTATTTAATTCAAATTATTTTTAAGTAATCACTCTGAGATAATTTTGTGTTCATTCTAAGATATTTTGTGCATATTTTAGATTTTTTATAAGTAACTCTTGTTATTTGATTTTAGATCTATATTCTAATCTGATTTTGCAAAGGGACATTTGATTTACCCTTTCTTGAGATCGAAATAAAATCAAGCTGGCCCTTGTTGATTTAAATTAAAAAATCATCTAGACCTAGAACCCTATACACTTGTGGGACAGAACGTTGAACATCTACGTAGTCATCAAGTTGGTTCTACCGGGCTACTTCAGAATCTTGTGTTTCCTTTTCTATAATTCCATTTTATTTGGTTTATGAGATAAGCCAGAAAATCTCATTTAATTTTTTTCTGAGATCAGCCAGAAAATCTCGGAGTGTGGGGTTGTGATTGTGTGAGCCCACTTAAAATACAATTGTGAACGTTTAAGGTGAACCTTGTAAAACCTATTTGATTAGCGAACGCTAATATCCTGAGGGAGTGGATATTAGGAGTGGAGTAGCTGTGTGGCTGTTTTTAGACAGTTGGTGTACACACATGAACTACTATAATTCTCTGGTGTTTGGTGGATGTTTGATTTATTTCTTTGTCATTTTGTGGTTAAAGATCGAAGGATGTATTAGTGGATGTGAATGTTGTAATCTTTTTTTTTTCAAGTATTGTGTGGTGAATGTTGTAATAGATTAGTTCTTATTTCTTTCACCTCCATTTAAGTTTGAGTTTTTTATACTCACCCACGTTTTAGTAACGTTGTCTTACCATAAACCATAGGTTTTTGGTGTCAGGTTGTCCATAGAACCAAGTTTGTTTCAACCTCTCAATACTTGATTTTAGAGGTTGCTTTCTATTGTGCTATCAACTGCTTATTAAGTCTTTATTTTTGCGCTTTATTGTTAAATTTGGCATTGTCCTCTTCACCCCCCCCCCCCCCCCCCCCTCTAGGACATTTAGCTCAGCCTTTTCAAAGATGACTCGTACTCAGAAGTGATATTGGCAAAGTCAATAAGTAATAAAGAGAAGGCAGTTAGTTGTTGCTTTGGATCAATTTCAAAAGTATCAACCAACTTGACCAAAGTTGGTAAGTCCAAAGTCAGAAGAAAAATAAAAATGTTTGTCGATATGAAGGAGACGATCGAATTTCCTACTCATCATGACTCAGTCAAAGATTTAAGTTATTATAAGATAAAGATGAACATGGAAGGATTGAACGAATACCTAATTGATGAGGAATTCTTCGATGACCTTCTGATTGAAGAATTACTAGTTGAAGTGAGGGAGTTAGATTCTTCCTCTAAATGAAAAGAGAGAGTGCACGAACCCGCATATAAATTGGATACTCAATCGGATTCAGAAAAACTTGGGGGTAAGTGTTCGAATTTGGTAATATAGTTTAGCTCATTACCTCCAATTACATTGGATTGTAATATGATGCTAACTCTGCCATTAAGTTTTCAGGCCAAATCATTTCAACTAAGCATAAAGGAAGGAGATGTGGAATAATTGGGCCTGCTGATAATTATACAATATGGATCTTATGATTTCGAGGAGGAAGCCAAAAAGGTGTTGACCGTAACAGTCAAACTAGGGCCACCTTATGAAAATTGTTATTAAAAGGCCGACCCATACAATGACCCAACATTTGAAGCTGTTGTATATTTTTGTTCACTTACAAGAATGTTCAACCATTCGGGTTCTAGTTAACCATGGTGATGTAGTTAACATTCTACTAGCCAAAATGATGGCTAAACTTGAAAAAACTTAGGATGACCTCACCCATCCGAGGTCACAATTGGTGATTTCGTTGGAGGAATAACGCAAATGTATGGTGTTTTACTGTTCGAATTAATGGTGGGAACCAAAACTGTTCTATCCACTTTCTTTGTGGTCGATACTTTATTAAACTATAATGCTTTACTGGGATGAGATTGGAATAATTCGTTTTCATGCATCCATCATCGTTGCATCAATTTGTAATTTTTTGGAATCAAGACAGAGTAGAATTGATTTTGATTAATAATAAACCATTCTTAACTGTGTTTAATGCAACCGAAGCTTATTTCTATGGAGATGAGATTAGACCTATATGATTTACTGGCCGGGACAAGAATGGTAAACCAACCAGTATTGATGCTAGACTCCATCCTAATAATATCATAGAGGATGTTGCTACTATGATTCGATTGAACGAGGAGTTGTCGAAGGCCATAGTTTCCTTTCATACGACTAAGTGTACGATTGAAGAAATTCTATGATGAAACAATCATCGGCCAAGGTTGAGTTCACAACCAGAGTACGACAGGTTAAGGAGAGTTTGTGAAACTATGATAATAGTTGTTTTGTTTATATGGCTGACATAGTTATATTGGCCAATTAGGAAACTAAAAATGATATTGAATTGAAGGATTTGAAGCCGATTGTAGAGAAATTAGAGGATTCTCAGGCTTAGTTCTAAAATCTTTTGGTAAAAATAATTTTAAGAATAGAACAACATCCCAAACCTATTTTTGTTAATGGATTACTAGATCCCGAACTTTTTAATTTACTTAAAGAGTTTGTTGATTGCTTTGCATGAAATTGTCACAAGATGATGGAATAGTCCGACATCTGGTCGAACATGGGTTACCCATGAAGGAGGGATATCGTCCACATAAGCAGCCGCCTAAGCGAATGATGACCGAGGTGACACAGAAGATCAAAGAAAAAAATCGAACGACATTTGAAAGCAAGTTTCATCAAACCTATCAAATATGCTAAATGGATTTCGAATATTGTGCCAGTTATCAAGAAGAATGGTAAGCTTAGAGTTTGTATTGATATTTGAAATTTAAATCGAGCCATATTAAGTGACGAATAGCCAATGCCTATGGGTGATCAGTTGATTGATCGCGCAACTGGATATTAAATGGTATCCTTTCTAGATGGCCATTTAGGATATAATCAAATAAATGTTACAATAGAAGATGTCCCAAAAATAACCTTTATATGTCTTGATCCTTTAAGTATGTTCTACTAGGTTGTAATGCATTTTGAGCTCAAGAATGTTGGAGCTACTTATCAAAGACCCATAAACGCTATCTTCTATGATATGATTGACCGATTTATGGAAGTTTATATCAATGAGATAGTGGTTAAATTGGTCAGTGTGACCGAGCATTTTGACCATTTACGAAAATCGTTCGAGAGAATGAGGATTCATAAATTGAAAATGAATCCTCTAAAATGTGCTTTTGGTGTATCACTTGTAATTTTTTTTTTTGTTTATTGGAATATCAGAGAGGAATCAAGATCGATTGGCATAAAGCATGAGCAATAGTAGAAGTTCGGCCGCCAAAAACCAAAACTGAGTTGTAAAGATTTCTTGGCAAGGTTAACTTTATGCAGTGATTTATTTCCAATTGCACTGAAAATACTAATGTGTTTTATTCTTTATTGAAGTTAAAAGAGGGGGATGAGTTCAAATGGGAGACATGGCATCAGTTGGCTTTCGACCATATTAAAGAGTATTTATCTAAGCCACCAGTTTTAATGCCATTAGTAAAGGGTTGACTACTCAAGTTGTATATCTCAACTTTTATAGAGTCGATTGGAGTTTTGTTGTCACAAGATGACGATGATAAAAAAGAGTATGCGGTCTATTATCTTATTCAAATATTGTTATATATATTAAGATGCAGTATTCTACTATGCAAAAGTTATGTTTATCATTGTACCTTGTGGCTACAAAATTATTACATTATTTGTTGGCCAAGATAGTCAATGTAATAGCAATAACTAATCTAATAAAATATATGTTAAATAGGTCAATTTTGAATTGACCGAATTAGTAAATGGATCATTGCATTATTTAAATATAATTTGGTTTATATACAGTAGAGGGTTGTAAAAGGACAGGCCATAGTTGATTTTTTTGGCTGATCATCCTTCAGAAATAGTAGAGCAACTTCCTTTAGTGGCATTAGATATATATGTGGTTTATCGGTCACTTTGTTAATTGATATTTGACGGTTTAAGGACCGACAAAGGATTATGAGCATGGATCTTTCTGATCGATCCAGTTAGTAAAAAATAAGAATTTTCTTTTCAGCTCGAGTTTTATTTTACCAAGAATCAAGCTGAATATAAGGCTTTGATGATCGGTATATAATTGTTAACCGATTTAAGAGCAAAATAGGTACTGATTTTGGGCAATTCCTTGCTAGTGATAAACCAACTCAATGTTTTGTTCAATTACTCAAGTACCACTTTATAGTTATATTATTTGTTGGTAATACAATTGCTATGTAAATATGATGAGGTCAAGTTCAAACATATATCTTGAGAAGGTAATGTTGATGCTAATAAAATGACACAATTGGCATCAGGACTTTAAATCCTACTAGGATTTGAAGAATAAACAGTAACAGTTTAAAGGAGATCCTTACGCTTAGTGTTTTAAAGGGAATCAACTAATGAGATTTGCTTGGTTGAAGCAAGTGACGATGATTGGAGAACTCCAATTATAGAATATCTTCAGTCTTTAGAGACGAAGGTTGGTTGAGATATTAATATTAGGAGGTCAACTGTAAACTTTGCATTTATCGATGAGTTATATCGAAAAGGGGCTAATAACGTGTTATTGGGTTATTTAAGCTAGAAAGAATCTATATTGGCCATGGGTAAAGTACATGAAGGAATTTATGGAGCACACTAAGTCGAGAGGAAGTTGAGACTTATACTTCGATGCTATGTGTATTTTTGGTCAAGCATATTTGTCGATTGTGATCAATATGTTAAAGGATACGAAGTATGTTCGAAATATAAGCAGATACAACATGTGCCCATGACTGAATTACATTCTATTATCAAACCTTAACCATTTCGAGAATGGACTATTGATTTGATATGTAAGATTTATCATCCATCTTCTAAGGGACACAATTTTATTATTGTGGCGACTAATTATTTCACCGAGTGGGTAGAAGCAAGGCTGATGTTAGGAACAAATCATTAAAAAATTATTGAGTTTATTTAGACTCATATAACTCATCAGTTTGGAATTCCTGAATCAATCATGATGGATCGAGGAGCAGCATTTCATACAAACAGGTCAAGGCGATGGTTGATGAGTATAGGATTAAGTTGATGCATTCATCACCTTATTATGCTCAGACTAACGACCAGGCCAAACCTAGTAATAATGTTATTAAGAATATTTTTACGAAATATGATTTATGGGAATCCTAAACAATGGCATATTAAGTTACCAAAGACTCTTTAGGCATATCATAATTGATTTAGAAGAAGTACAGGGATGAGTCCATTTATATTGGTATATGGATAAGATGTTGTGTTGCCTTTAGAAGTGACCGTCCCATCTTTGCAAGTAGCATATCAAGTGAATTTAACTCCAACCAAATTCACATAAGCTATGTTGGTTGAACTTGAGGACTTAGATGAAACTCGGTTGAAGGCTTTGGATTCCATTACAACAAATGAAGCCAAAGTTGCTTGAGCGTACAATAAAAAGGTGAAAAAGAAAGCTTTTGGAGAAGGAGATATGATTTGAACAGTAATATTACTTGTCGGAACTAAAGATGATGCGTTTCGTAAATGGTCACATACATTAAATGGACCATGCACTATGGTAAAAGTTCTTCATGGAGGAGCTTATATTCTTCGTGACATAGATGGTAACATGGTTAAAAATCCGATCAATGGTTTATTCCTAAAATCGTATTATATCAGCTTTTGAAAAGTATGAAAATATCAAGTTAAGAATGGTTAGAATAATCACAAATAAAAAAGAGTCTGAAACTCGTCGAAAAACAAGAGTAAACAAAAATATAAATATTATATTCATGGCCGAACGTTATTAAAACACGACCAACTGGCCAATTACATCTAAAAACAATACACAAAGGGAAAAAGAAAGAAAAAGTAAAAGTAAAGGCTCGATTGGAGAACGAATTAGGCATGTGCAACCTTTATCTCCTCGAATTCCTTAATAGAGCGTTCTTTAATGAGTTGGGTTATTTTTCTTTGAGCCTTTTAGGATTCTCTGCTTTTTAGACTCGATCGAGAAAATGCAAGACTTGGTCGATTCGACAACCGATGACATCGGCCTTGTGCTCTACTTCTCTCCTCCATTCACCGCTTTCACGTGATCGAGCCTAGTAGAGATCAACCTGAGAGTTAATGAAGTTCAGGAGGGTGTGGGGGTATTTTGGACAACTTATAGGATAAAGACGTTTAGTCTCCTGAAGATCATAGCTTATCTCTATACGTTAAACTTGCAGAGTTCTTAACATCACCTTGTAATTGTGATGTTGTTGACTCTAGTACTGCATGCAGTGGTACCAAGCTAAGTCATATTAATAAAAAAGAATGTTCGTTTCCCTGCGAATGGTGGTACGTTCTTTCGAATGAACGTCAAGATCTTCCAGATCTTTCTCAGCGCCAAAATATGCGTCACCGATATTATGGAGCTTAGTCAAAGCATCTAGAAGTTCAGTTAAGGAAGCATCATCCCTGACAGTAAATCAGAGGTCGGGAACGAATGAGTAAATGTTATATTGAAGAGTGTAGTAGCAAAATGTTTCAATATCCATGGTCATGACTTCTCTTAGAAATTTGTAAGCCCAATTGAAAGCAGACCTGGGAGTAACAACTATTAAAGAATGAAAGGAATGTTTGAAGATATGAAAAGTGAAATTGGATATGCAGTGGAATAAGCACTGACGATTCCTTTAAATAGGCATTTAGGATGAACAATCACGCTCGAAGACGAGGCATCATGTTGGTTGAAGTGCCTCATTAATGGTGTGAAACATTTCCTAGGGAGAGAAAACAAACAGGAGCATGACTTCTCATGAGTAGCTTGTCATTTATACAGTTATGCATAAAAAATGTTAAGTACCAGATAATATAATATAGATAAGAAGCTTTTCTGGTCGATTGCATTAAAGATTATAGAAGTTGCATGGCCAATAGAATACAAGCACAAAGGAAATAAAATATTGAAAGATGAAAAATATGCAATTGCTTCCTAAAGCTTTGACCGCTTAACTTCTTATCGATGGAAACCAACTTTGGTTTTGACTTCAAAATGTGCAATCTCGCCAATCAATGAAGTATGCTCTTGCATGAAGGCACCCAATTGATTAATTTTAGCCTTATGACCTTGTCGACGCATAGTTAAAATTTTTCATTATTCCTTCAGCAATCTCAGTGTATCTTCCATAACTGAGATTTGAGCCTCTAGATTTGCCAATGATGCGTTCGACTCCTTCAGGTTGCTTTATGCCATAACAAGTTTCTCTTTAGCGACTATGATCATGGTTATCTTGAGGGAGGCGACCGAATATTCAACTTTAAGTCTGTCGATCTTAGCGATTGTGTCCTGGTGTTCGCGAATCAAACTTAGGATTCATACAATGTAGGTAGCTTGGCTGACAAAGTTTCATCCAACCGAGTAAGAGTTTGGTATCGATGAATAAGGAAGTTCAATCTCTTGATCGATCTTGATATGATGATGTCAGCAGTACTGGACTAAATGAGTATTCATAATTCTTCTTACAATTGCTAATTTTTTATTGAAGGTGTGGGAGACTCGGTCACCAAGATGTCACGTGAAAAGGCTTGGTCGAAGGAAGATAGTATGTCTTCTATAGGAAGTAATTCTTATGAAGAAGACAAGGTATGAGTATCATCGGCCGATGGGATCAGTGGATTGAAGGCGTCGACTATTGTAATCTCCGTACTTCGAACATGAGCGGTTTTCAACTGGTTGAGGTATCTCTTGCTCAAGTGTTTTTACTTCATCTAGAGGAGCAATATGTTGCTTATCGACCGGAGCAATTGGTTGATCAGTCGGTTCTAAGGGAGAAGCAGACTGAATGGAAGGTAAGGCTAATTGTGCAACTGATTCTATAGCTTTTTGATCTTGATCAAATATAAGTGACGTAGTTATGAATTGCAAAGGGACATTGAAAGACTCCACGGGATGATATACTATTACCTCCACTTGGCCTTCAATTTGATCTGATGGTTGTCGAATGTCGCTCGTAGTCCCTTTTAAGTTAGACACTTAAAATATTTTGGCAAAGGATTGGCCAACGTCAGCAGGAGTGCTTGGAGTAGTTACCTCGGCCTGAATAGTCAATGCAACAATTGATTTTTCAGTGACCGAGAGTTCTCTAGTTACTATGAAGGAAAACAAATAGAACTACATCATTACAGGAAAAATAGAAGGTGTAATGTTGAAATAACATCCACCTATATCTGACCGAACAACAACAATAATGAATCGATGGTCCGATGGTGAAATTTTGGTAGGATCAATGACCAATGCTAGATCAATTAGAGCACAAAAAAGCAGGAGGATTATGTGGATATGGTTTGAGATATCGGTCGAAAGGAAGATTAGGATCGTTTAATCTTTCCTTTTCACGCTGTCATTTATTAAATGCCTTGTTAAAATGAGTATCTTTGTGTCTCTTATACACCTCTTTCATCTCCTAAGAGTATTTAATAAGAGATACACCCAACTAGAACTTACTTATGTAATACTTATCAAAATCCACAATAACTTTGGCCGATGAGGAAATACTTAAAGTAGCTCAACCAGAAGTTGCAATCAAAGTGGGGTGAGGCATTATGATGGGCCTGAGCTCTGAGATCTTTAAAATGGTCGAAGGAATTAAGGGCGTTGAGATCGGAGTAGTTAGAACCATCGTGGTTAAATCTACCGTTGTGCTCTTCTGATGCTTTCTTGGTTCTTTCTTTATTCTTCTTTTTCTCAGCCGCGGGTTTCTCCATCTTTGATAAAGAAGAAAGATGGCCGATTATTAATTCATGAGACTCATTGATTAGAGTCCCATAATAATTTTTTCACCAGGAGTGGAATAACTCTAGTTGTTGTGGGCAATTGATAAAAAGAGGGAGCATGAAGGATGAACTGAGGGTCTCAAATCCTTTATGGAGAGTTTGAAAAATGGCTACCAAGTCTGCAACTGGTTGATGAGTTAGAGGTTGGTTACAAGTCCGGTGCACGTAAGGGAAAGGGATACTTTAGGCCAAATAAAAATGGCGCACAAGAAGATTATGTCAATATTATTTAATGCGAGCCTTGGCATTAATGCCTGTGTCTATGGTGCTACCATATGGTAAGTCTCCACAGATTAAATAACTTTTTCAAGCCGCCATGAGGTTTGTCGTTTCAGTGTTGGTCGATTCGTATTCTTCTGTGAACCAGATTGGACCGAACTTCTTATCCTTGAAGGGGCAAAAGGTATGACTGGACTTGTTGAGGGTGAAAGAAAGAAATAAATTCATATATTCAGTAAAAAGAATAATTGATCTTTGAGCAACGAAATTTGTGGTGGCCAAAGAAGTAAATTCGATATCTATTGGGGTGGATTTAATGAGTTTTTCTCCAAAATACTCGTAAAACCGCATCTAGACAAGTCAGATATTCCCACTAGATTGGTAGAATCCTTTAATGGTTGCTTCCTACATGTTATGGTAAAGGTGATCGAGCACGGAAGAGGCAAGGGCAAACTAACGTCCTTGAGCGAGCGACTCAACCAAATGAATTGTAACACCCTGTACTTTTACTCGGGTGTTAGGATGTAAACCTAATATAGTATAAACACCAATCAAGCCGTCCGTTTTTAAGATAGATTATCGGGTCATCAAAGAAGCCTAATTTAGGACTTTAATAACCTTGCTAGACAATTAAATTTCATGTTAGTTATCACAGGCCTTAGACCACACGATCCACAAATTGTTCGACTTATGCCAACCATATGATTGTAAGAGCTATCATAGGTTTAGATTACATGCCTGTTCAACAGAAAGATCGACCATCCAAAATATTCATTGTGGATCATGGAAAGTCTTGATCAACCCACTACACTAGAGTCCTCTTAAATAGGACTTAAGGGTTCAAATCGTCATGATCACCATTGATTTCCCTATGAGCAGTCTCCAAGGCCACTTTATTACTAAATTCTTCAATGAGTTTCACTTAAACTAGGCCGAGAACCCTAGGAATCATCATTGATCATATTTTGTAATGATCTGACCGTCAGATCTCCATAGATCATAAGGTAACCTATGTATTTAGAAAACATGGTTCACTTACAAATTTAAATCCTTCTTATTAAGCCCTACAGTAAATAAATGATGTTAATTAAAATGTAAACCATGATAAACACCTTAGAAAATAATGATAGTAATATAATAATAATAATAATAATAATAATAATAGTAATAAGGATAGTAATAAAGGGAAATAAATAATGATATATATAGTTTATACTAAAGTAATAATAATAACATTAGCATTAATGTTAATATCTAGTTAGTAAATCATCAAACGGCCCCTTGGACCTTTTGAACCGTTGACGTTCAATCTTGGGATAACCCGAGCATTAAATCGATAGGAATTCACCATTAGGGTGTGAAATGTAAGAGTACGGCCCACTTGGACCTTTTATCTGCCCCATCTTTGGCCAAAGGCTATGGTAGGGCCCATCAAAAGTAATGGGCGGAGTGGATCTATCAAGAAAATTCACTGTGGGCCCCAAGATCACCGTGCATGTGTACCTTAAGAGGCACAACCGTTGTGCACCGAACTAAGAAGCTCGGTCAAAGACGTCTGACCCGACGTTTTCCAAAAACGGGAGGATTCCCGCCCGTAGCTGTTTGAAAGGAGAGATGCGTTTGTGCTTCTCTTCTTGCGTTTGATCAGTATGTGGGCCACCATGTCATTTCATCTGGGAGATCCAAACCATTCGTCTGATCATGGAGGTGGACCTGAACATATCCACGTCGTCCATACACTTCCAGGTGTCTGTGTATGTGCATGATTCCTGGTGCGGCAGGCGCGTATGTGTGGCTGTCTGGCCGAAAATGGAAAGCTTTCATTTCCCTTGCAGTTTGCCAGCTCAACGATCCGAGTGAGGATAAATCCTCTTATCTTGGATGTCTATTTAAGGAGATCTCAGCCGTCTCATGTTAGCAAAACAAAACCATGGCCGGTTTTGAAATACCGACCGGTCTTAGGGGCGGTTTTAAAAAGACCGAATCCTAATCGTTTAATCTTGATCCAACGGTTTGGGAGGCTAGGGCGAGCAAATAAAAGTGGGAGGTTTAGACAGCAATGAGATTCGAATCCATCCTTGTAGCCGCACTCAAGAACGGCTGTTTCCGTTCTACCTTCGAACTCACCGCCTAATCCTACCTGAAGCTTCGAAATCTTCATTCTACGAGCTCCATTACATTCATACGAACCCTCCCATGTTGTCGGAATGAAGGAAAAATCGTCGGGAGAAAATATGCCATTGTTGTCGTCTTCTTCCTCGCCGATCCATCGCACCCGGCAACTCAAATCGAGTCGAGTCTGGCCAGATTGACATCCCTCTATGGGACATTTCTAACTGGAAAAAAAGAGAGAGAAAAGAAAGGAATGAGGGAAAGAAAACAGGAGAGAATGAGGGAGAGAAAACAGGGGATGCGGTTGCTGTTATGGCTGCCACACCACCTGCGACTCGGGCCGAGTTAGAGTGGACTGCTCAAACTCACTGACGGGTTTGGGCAGGGTTGTCTGGGTGTTGTTTCCAGCAAATGGGAACCATGAAAAAGAAAGGAAAGCAGAAGAAAAGAAAAGAAAGAAACAGAGGGAAACAGGGGGCGTCTGCCATTAGTGGCTACTACTCAAACCGAGCCGAGTCAGCTGAGTCGAGTGGTGAGTATCGGCCCTGGCTCAGTCCGATTTTTGCTGGAGCTTTCCAGCTAAATCAGAAAGAGAAGTAGGGGGATAGATAGGGAGAAAAGAGAAAGAAAAGAGGAAGAGAAAAGGAGAGAGGGTGGAGATCGGCTGTGGTTATCACCGAGTCAACTCGGTTGAAAACAGAGTCTGGCTAGGTCAAGTCGAGCTTGGGCTGATCCAGGTATGGCTGGATATTCTAGCAAAAGGAGAAGGGGAGAGAGAGAGAGAGAGAGAGTAGGGGGTGGTTGTGCTTAAGCCGAGTCGACTCAACTCGAACCGAGTCAACATTGGTAAAACTTTTCACCTCTTTCACCATTAATTACTTTGGTTTTATTCCTATTTGTTATAGTGATTAGAGTTATTTTAATGCTATTAACTAGAAATTTTAATTAATATTATAATGTAATGATTAGTGTTATTGATATTTAGCCATTATTAAATTATATCATCAATACCGTTATTACATCAAATAAAAATTGAATCTAAAAAGTTAAACCTAAACCGAAACTGTAGGGTGGAATCTTAGACCTAAGTGATCTAAACCATAGGTCGATACTTAAAACATAGATAGTAAGTTGGGTTAGATCTAATGGTGCAATTTTAAAATTTATGGTAAGATCAAGGTCTACTATGTAACCTTGCTATTGTAAACAAAATTGTGATTATCAAATGATGGTAATTTATTTAACGATAGGTCATAGTATTTATTATCGAGACTAGATTCATTATTTACAGTTACGATTATTATCATTAGGAAATATTATCATTTTTCTTATGGGGTTAGTGTAATTCTTGTAATATGATTATTATCATTAGTCATCATCATTTTACTGTTAAAAAATATTCTATTTTTATTACCTCTATTGTTTAATAGATTATTAGTCATTATGAGAATATTAGATACTGTTGTGGCATATATGTTTAAATATAAACCCGTGAATAATCATTGTTAATATTGATGGATTAATGCTCCTATTACGGATATTAATTGACCCATTGTACAACAAATATATATTAATAATAATTTAGGATTCAAGATCCTAGATTCTAAACTTAAGACTAAACCCTAAGATGAAAACCCTAATCTCACATCAAAACCCTAAAAATAAGTAATCCAAACACTAGGTTATAATCTTAACCACAAATAGTACGTAGAAATTGATCTAACCATACAATTTTGTAATTCGTGATAGGACTCGACTCTAAGGGCGCACGTACCTCCTAACAACACTAGTAGGTGATCCTATACATAAGGTGATGATTCTTCCCCTTGAGCTTTCCATCTTTCCATTAGTTTAAGTTATAGTTTCATTTTAATTTTTAAATGATATCTCCATTTTATAACCACATGTGTTAATTGTTGGAATTGAATCGCTACATCATATGCTTAATGTTTATCCTATATATTTAATTCATGTTATTGGATTACTTGTGGATTGCTTCTGGGATTTAAACTTGTACATTAGTGGGGAACCCCCACTTATAAATGTACACCCATACTTGGGATGTAACTCGATTGATGGTGATTGCAATGGACCTTCGATCTAGTGGTTATTGAGTGGTGGACTAGATGGATCATTGATGTGAGCCTACCATCCAGGGTTATTGTGTCTAAGTAGTTTTTAAGGATGGTCTTTTATCGCATGGTTTCGACACTCGCCATATGTGGCCTATTTTGATAATTGCCCTATGTGTCTTATTTTGATATCGCCCTATGTGGCTTTGTTCTGATATTTTTTCTATATGAATTCGATGTTTTATGTCATGCAACCATGCGATGGTAAGCCCCATATACTATAATATGATTGGCCACTAGTCGACGAGTTTCCATTAAACATCCTAAGATGGTAGTCTTATGAGCTGGGGATGGTGTATGGGATCTATGCCCGAGCTGTCGGCCTACGCTGGTGACGAGCCCCCGTACTGACCTTGAACTTATTTAAAACTGGATAATTATAATTGGACTAATAATGGTTTGGCTAATCATGCATACATGACACAGACCCAGCATCTATTGCTAACGTACGTGATGTACGATAGACAGTCTCACGCCGCACTTAATATGCTTTTGATAACGACTAGCATATGTCCGACTAGATGTTTTCTCAGGTTGATGATTACATTTTGCACGGTTGACCCCGGGGCGTTGATTGCGTATTTGTATGGGTGACGAGCCCAAATTTTGCACGGATGAGCATCCTCGGGGCGTGATTGCATTCACACATCCATGCATCTAATAAAACCTACATCATGTATTATTTTGTATGCTTTGTTTTATAACTATGCTTACCTAATGCAGTGGTGTGTAATCTTGAGGGAAATTTGCACTGAGTTGGCCACTCATCCATCAAATATACAACCATACAGGTAGCGCAGCGGCCCAGATGATGTTCCCATTCATATTGATGAGGACCAGGCTATGGTTGACAAGGGTGCATGATTGTATTTACTAAGGGCTGCTATAAGATTTCACAGCTCAAGATTGTTGCAATTTACCTTGTTTCACATGTAATGTTATCTCATTTTGTATTGTAAGAATGGGGGCATTGTTTTGTATAAGTCATTATGAGCAGCTTCTTGTATATTTAAACGATAATGCAACTTTCCTTTTTGTCTGATTTGTCCATACTACACTCTTCTGCTTACTTTGATGAAAGAAAATAAATATATGTGGACTTTGACTCTTTATAAGTTAACACTCGAGTTTTTGGGAGACTGGTCGTATACTCGGGTCTTGGAAAGTTGGAGCGTTACATGAATATATTCCTCAGTGATTTGCAGAGCGCTTAAACGTAAGAGAAAATGACACATCCACATCAGTAGGAATGCCACATATTCTTGTTCATCTACTTCATTCTGAAACTTGCATTGAAGAGTCATGAAGGTAGAATATGCCTTACTGGTCTTGTTTGGGATGGTGAAGGGACGAAGATTCTTCAGAACAAAGCCCGAATAGACAGGCTTCTCAAAAGGGAGCAGGTGAGTGAATGCACATATATCCATAACCGACTTATAAGGCCAAATCCAAAATGGAACGTATTAGTCGATCGTCTCTATAAGGTTGATGCTGCTGTAAGAAAGAAGGGATTGGATGAAAATTTATGTAGAGAAAGTTTAATGCTATTATAAATTCCTGCTTACTTTCATGTATCACCATGTTGTGCTTCAATGCGAGGAAACCATTCAGCCCAACCATTCATCGATTTCGGCCATGCTCGTGGAGTTTTGAATGTATTGGAGGGATCAGGAAGACCGTCCAATTGAACAAGCAACACTTCATTAGGGCATTTTGGAAAGTCGTATTCGATTTCACGAAGGTGTTCATGGGCAGTGTTTAAATTATTGGCGATAATATCGAATTGTCGCCGATAATATCGGTATCGCTGGCTCAACAATACCGAAAACCCATTCATTCAAATCATTGTCAGATATCGCCAATAATGTCACCGATAATATCGGTTTGTCGATATTTCTAAAATATCGCCGATATTTCATTGTTCCCACCTACTAGGGGCGGGAACTGTAGCCAACAACCCACCTTTATCGATAAAAGGGAGATGTTTTCAACGATAAAATTGTCGAAACCAAAACCAAATAATATAAGAAAATACATGTTTTTCACCCAGATCTGTTTGAAGACGTAGATTTTAAGAGCTTCACAGCTATTGAGTGTAGATCGGCAACCTTTCCGGTAAGATTTAACCCCAAAAAAATCAGTTTTTCTGTCGAAAAATCCTCTGACAACTTCTCCAGAAAAGAATCGGCTTGCGGGCTATGAAAATCTTGAGATCTTGTTGGAAAATAAAGTTTTTTTTTTTAATTTAGGATGAGGAAGAGGGATTTTCGGGTTGAAAATCTAAATATTTTGGTGGGAAGGAGAGGATTTTCAGGGTTTATATAAAAATTGGGGATCAGATTTCAATTTTAAGGGGAGTTTTGGCTTTGACGTGCAGATCGGTGCTCCGTGGGCCCCACCATGATGCATCTATTATATCCATGCTATCCATTCATTTTTTAATATCATTTTAGAGCTTGATCCAAAAAATGAGGTAGATCTAAAACTCAGGTGGACCACACCATGGGAAAATAATAGTGATTAAATGTTCACCATTTAAAACCTCCTGAGGCCACTGTAATGTTTATTTGATATCCAAGCTGTTGATTAGGTCTTACGTACCTGGGTGAAGGGAAAAAAGAAATATCAGCTTGATCCAAAACTTTCGTAGCCCGCAAGAGTTTTTAATGGTAGACCATAGACGTTCAATCAACATTGTGTGGTCCACTTGAGATTTTGATCCATCTCATTTTTGGACTGTTATCATAAAATGATCTAAAAAAATGGAGCGATGGAATGGATGAAACAAATGCATCATGGTGGGACCACAGAGCATGGACCACTAGGGACGCTTTTTAACATAAAATGATTTAGAAAAATCGGATTGCGTACTGAGTTACTCAGTACGCTTTTATGGTATTGAGTCAACTCATTTGGGCCTGCTATTAATGTATGTGATTTATCCACACGTTCTATTCATTTTTTCTGCTAATTTTAGTGGTTGATCCCAAAATTTAAGTAAATCCAAAGCTCAAATGGACCATATCATGGGAAACAGTGTGGAATAATGATTTCCACCGTTGAAACCTTCTTAGGGCCCACAATTATGTTTATTTGTCATCCAACCTATTCATAAGGTCAAACGAACCTCGATGAAGCGAAAACACGAATATCAGTTTGATGAAAAGCTTCTGTGGCCTCCATGAATTTTTCAATGGTAGAGGTTCAATCACACTGTTTCATGTGGTGTGGTCCACTTGAGTTTTTTATATTCATTCGTTTTGTGGTAAAGCCATAAAATTATGTGTTAAAATGGATGAACGGAGTGGATGAAATAAATAAATAATAGTGGACCCCACAGTGTTTACTCAGTACGCTAAGGGTACTGAGTAACTTAGTATGCAATTCACTTCCTACCAGAACCGGATTAGCTGGTGTACCTCACACCAGCTATATAGCTGGTGTATTGAAATCAGCAAGTTCTGTGGGTTTGATAATGAGGTATGTGTTATATCCAAACCGTCCATCCATTTGGCGTGCTCGTCTTAAGGCTTGAGACGAAAAATAAGATAAATCTAACAATCAAGTAGACCACCCTAAAAAAAAAAAAGTAGTGGGAAATTGAACGTCTACCATTGAAACCCTTTTTAGGGTCACAGAAGTTTTAGATCAATATGAAATTTGTTTTTCGTTTTTATTATGGCCTTTGTGACCTTATGAACAGATTGGATGGAAAATAAACGTTATGGAGGGCCCTACGAATTGTTTAACGGTGAAAATCATTATCTCCACTGCTATTTGTGGTGTGGTCCAGATGATCTTTGGATATGATTCATTTTTTGGATAATGCTCTAAAATGATCTATAAAAATAGATGAACGGTATAGATATAATAAATACATCACTGCAGGGCCCATGTAACTTTGATATACTTTGAACCGTTCGTACAACTCAAAGCTCGAGGAGCGTCGTGCTCGTCTTCGCACGACACGTACCTACAGGCTACAGTAGCTATATAGCTGGTGTGTGGTACACCAGCCAATCCGCTTCCCTTCTTACCAGCCCACCTCGGTGCCTACGAAGGGACGCAGTTTAGCTAGTGACGTTAATCGATGCTCCGCGAGCCCATTATGATCTATGTCTTTAATCCACACCATCCATCCATTTTTGCACATCATTTTAATATTAAATCTAATAAAATAGGTAGATCAAAATCTCAGGTGGACCACACCATGGGAAAACAGTAGTGATTGAACTTTTACCATTAAAAACCTCCCAGGGGCTAGGGCCCATTGTAATGTTTATTTGACATCTAACCTGTGGTATGATCCACTTGAGATTTGGATATGGTTCAACTTTGGGCTCAACTCCTTAAATGAGTTGAAAAAACATATGGATGGTGTGGATAAACCACTTATTTTCATGGTGGGCCCAACTGAGTTTAATTAGTACGATAAGAGCGTACTGAGTAATTCAGTACGCAATCCGATTCCTAAGCAGCAAGACGCTCCTGAAGTGATGTCACCAAGTTCTGTAGGCCCCACCACGATGTATGTGTTGACTCTCACCATTAAAACATTCGTGGGGCCCACCATAACGGTTTGGATATAATAAGTGGACCCCACCATAGGAAACCGTTGGGACATTGATGCCCACCATTGAAACCTTCTTAGGGCCCACCATTGAACTATGGATTTGCCTCATTATTTAGTTCGTGACATGAAATGATCTCTCAAAATGGATGGACAATTTAGATATATAACACATAACTTGGTGACATCCGTAGTTAGTTAACTTTGATCATTCCAATGTTTCCATTGTAAGATAACCTTGATCTATAGTTAGTAGATAAAGTACATAAATCACCTTAGGTCCATGGAATTTACTCAATACGCAATCTATGGACTCTTTCCTCAATTGTAAGTTACATGAAATTTTGATTTGATTTAACATCCTAGCCCTTCAACTGATCTGAGCTTATTATACCGAATATCAGTCGACGCTCTTTTTTGTCAATTATTACAAATTTGTATGCTATTAGGGAGCAAAATGTCGTCTGGATCGGGAAAAGGAGGAGCAAGAGACATTGGGTGGAAGCATGGACGGCCAGTGGAGGGGAACAAATATGGAGCCATATGTAACTATTGTGGCCAAGTGATACGGAATGGGGGAGTGTTTAGGCTAAAGGAACATTTGGCAGGGGCATACAAGAATGTTAAAGATTGTCCAAGTGTAACAAGGCTAGTAAGAGAGTAGATGAGAAGAGTGTTGACTGAAGCGAAGTCACACGAGCTGCAGCAGAAGGATTGAGAGAGGGATCTGAGGGAGGAGTTACGAGGCACTAGATGGGGCTTAGGTGCTATCGACGAGCAAGATGACGACGACAATGAGGGGATCATGTATCCCGATGACTGTGTTACGGCTCGAGAAAGGAGGAATTTTAGACAAGTGATTCGTGAGTCTCGGGCTTCAAAGTAGGAGGGGGAGCAAAAAAGATGGTTTGATGAGAGTAGGTCATCGTTTGGGATGTCTCGACACGAGGCTGATGAGAGCAGTAGACGATTTGAGAGAGACAACGAGCATGACCTGCAACTCATGCAAAGCGCTCTTGCCCCAGATGCACCCATTACAGGCATTAATCAAAAGAGATTAAAAGGGGAGTTATATCTAGGTGGTTCATCTCGAGCTATGTACCAGCAAATGCAGCAACCAGTCCGCACTTCAAAAATATGATTGAGGAGGTGCAGCGTGTCGGGCCTAGCGTGAAGTCTCCCATGCCAAAGGAGATTCTTGGCGTCTACCTCGATCGGGAGTACCGGGAGATGCAGGCTTGAGTAAGTGGACTCAAGCCTAACTGGAAGCAGTATGGGGTGACAATCATGTGTGATGAGTGGACGGGATCCACGAAACTGTCCATTATTAATTTCATGGTGTACTGTAGAGGGCAGTCCATTTTCCTCAGATACATTGATGCATCAGCCAAAATAAAAGATCACGAATACATATATGATCTCCTAAAAGGAGTGATTAGAGATGTTGTGTCCCAAAATGTTGTCTAAGTTGTGACGGACAATGGCAGTGCGTTCATTAAGGCGGGAAAGAAATTGATGAGGAAGTACAATCTCTATTGTACCCCGTGTGTGGCACACTGCATTGATTTAATGCTCGAGGAGATAGGCCAAAGGGATTTATTCAAGAGGATCATCCAGGATGCGAGGAGAGTGACAAACTTTATATACAATCAGTCATGGTTGTTGGCTGCAATACGTGAGTGTTGTGGAGGGGACATCGTTAGATCAGGCGCAATACAGTTTACCACGAACTTCATTGCACTAAATAGCTTATATAGGCACCGCGTGGGTCTCAGAAATTTGTTCAGATCCTAGAGATACTTTGAGTGGAATAAGAGGAAGACTAAGGGTGCAAAGAATGTTTTGAAGATAGTGCTTTCTGATTCCTTCTAGGATAAATTTCACAATGTCGTTTCCTTCCTGCATCCAATCTACAAGGTCCTACGAGCTGTAGATAATGAGATGTGGCCTTTGATGTGGTCAATGTATGAGCTTATGAGAATTATGAGAGAGAGAGAGAGAGGATAATGACTGCAATCCCCAGTTCGTATCAATGGGTGATCAATATTATCGATCATCGATGGACCGAGACTCTCGAGCATCCACTCCACCAAGCTGGTAAGTTTGTACATTTACCTATCTTTTTTATCACTTGCACTTGCACTTTAAGCATCACTTCTGTTTGCATATTAATACAACTGAGTAACTAATATTTGGGTTACAACATATTACCTGAATCCCAAATTTCATTATAAGCGTCAGCTCCATGAGAATAGTGATTTGACGATGGCCATCCACGAGGCATTCGAACAATTAGTCCCAGAATCGAAAACGCAAGCAGATTTCAGTAACCAGGTAATGCAATAAATTTTCTTCCTTATAGCCTCTAGAAATATGGGTGATTGAAAATAATGACATGTAAATCTGTGTTTACAGTTGTTACTGTTTAGGGATGCGAGGGGTACGTTCTCATCTGCACTAGCAAAAGCATCGACTGAAACGATGATGTTGTGTGAGTATGGTAACATATTTAGGTAATTGCATTTTTCGTTTAAATTTCAAACTAAAACAAGCTCCTCATGGATATATGGTGAGTGGTGGGTGATGTACAAAGTCAACACGCCCATACTACAGTTATTGGTAGTCTGTGTTATCGCACAGACTGTATCTTCTTCATCGTATGAGAGGAGTTGGAGCACATGGTCACTCATAAACACCAGCAAGAGGAACAGGCTGACATATGAGAAGTTGCAGAATCTCATTTACTGCCACTACAATATATAGTTAAGAGAGAGGCAGTTGCGGGTAGACCGAGACATGGAGAAAAATTTGGACCCACTGGACTTGTTGTCTATAGGTACCATGGCACAGATAGGTGATGATGATGAGGACCCACTTTATGAGTGGGTCAAATTAGCTGATTTAGATGATGCGGAGGGAGGCCCTGCTTCACAGGTAGCCGAGGGAGCAACGTCTCTGGGTATTGATGTCGATCAGGTAGTAATCCAATAGAAGGTAGATATAGACTCCTTTGATTCTTTGGTGAGGAGTTCAGCACATTCCAATGAGGGTGAGGAAACATCATCACAGCCCCCTCCCCAACATCAAGTCGTAGTGAGTGATGATGATGATGAGACTCAACCCCCACTCGACACTGGTCCTGGGGACGACGATGATGACAATGACGATGACGACGGTGATGAGGGAGGGGACAGAGACACTGACACTAGTTTAGGTGGGTGAGGGTGGCAATGGTGAGGGGTACACGATGACTCAGAGCCAACGATCTGTTGGCCAGCTCACTAAGGATCAGAGATTTGACCATGCCACTCAAGACGAGGACCATGGATCTTGTCCACCATCCAACGTGAGAGCATTAAAGCCCACATATATGTTCAAGCGTCATTCGAAGAATAAAGCCAGACGTGCTGCAGCTAATGCTCTCACATGCAGCTTGTCATCTAAGGGGAGCTCCACCTCTATCCCACCATATGCTCATGGGGGATATCACGGGTATGGCCATGACAGCTTTGACATTCAGTCACGCTCATCTACCCATGGGTACAGGCAACTGGAAGATAGTTCTTCGAGTCATGACTCTTTGACAAGAGGATATTCAAGGTACTCATATAACTGACAACAATACTATCAAGGAGTCGGGGTTGGACTTGATCTGTTGCCTCAGCACCTTGCTCAGCAAATGCCGTCGATGTATGTCACGCAATACCCAAGTCTAGGCGTACTCGTACAGTTTGGGGAGGATGACTATCAGAGGTACATAAGAGAGTTCCTCAATTGGTACGAGGAGAGGATGACCTGGGAATAGTACTGCCAACATATTGAGCAACGGTACTATTCTCAACTGCCATGGGATCCGGACAATGATTATGAGTCACCTCGTCACTCTATGTGGGGATGAAATATGTCCAAAAATGTGTATTTTTTTTAATTCATTTACTTTTACATGTCTTAATTATTGTAAGCTTGCATTTGTATTATATAAACTCATTTTGGTTACTATTTGAGTGATTTCTTACGACCGGTGTTCGCAATAACAATACTATCGGCCGACATTATCGACATCGCAGTCCAGCGATACGAAACCCTCAGAAATTAAAAAAAATAAAGAAAATTTGATAAACTCCTTCGTATCGTACGATATATTGCAAGATATAGCAAAATATCGGTCGATATCACCGATATTAGAGAAAAAATTTCTCTTACGGTTGTGATCTTACTGATGGAGCCGCTTTCTTCTGGATTTGGTGGGTCGCTGTCCACATCACCGGATCATGTAAGAAGATCCCTAAAACCTTTCTTTTTTTCTTCAAAGAAAACCATATTTTTAGTGAGGTTGATGCGGATTTGGGTTGGGATTTACAAAAAGAAAGATTTTTGGGAGAATTTTTTGGAAATATTACGATTTGCAAGATTTTGGGATGTATTGCACCATTCTCTCAACCGACTTTAACGGAGAAGAGAGTCAAAGGACTCTCTCTGTCTCGTCTTTCTCTCTCTGTCTCGTCTTTAACAGAGAAGAGAGTCGAAGGAATCTCTCTCTTAACTCATGGTAACGCGGATACAACCAAGTGGGTATTAACCTTACCGTGTGGGGCCCATCTTGATAAGTCCATTTTATATCAACGCCGCACATCATTTCTTTTCGATTATTTAAGGATGTTAACCAAAAATGTAAGAAGATCCAAGTCTCAGGTGGGCCTTGGGAATTTTTTAATGATGAGCATTCAGTAATCACTGTTTCATGTGGTGTGGTCCACCTAAGATTTGGATGTGCTTAATGTTTGAGACCATGACTTAAAATGGGCTGGAAAAATGAATGGACAGATTAGATATACATAATATCATCAAGGTGGGCCCTATCGTAAGGTGAACACCCACTTAGCTATTATAGGGTAACACCTATTCCGCACCCTTAACTTAGGAAGCAAATTTACTCGCTTCGCACTCTGTAAGGTCCACCTTAATTTATTTATTTTATCTGCTCCATCCATCCATTTTCCCAAATAAGTTTAGTGCTTGAGCCCAAAAATGAATTATATAAAATGTTCAAATGGACCACACCACAGGAAACAGTTGATTTGAACATTTTACCGTTAAAAATTTCTTAAGGGCCATAGAAGTTTTGGATCAAGCTTATATTTGTGTTTACCGTTCATCCATGTCTTTATGATATCATGAACAGGTTGGATGACAAATAAACAACACTGTGGGGCCTAGCATGGTTTCAACTGTGGAAATCATTATACCCACTGTTTCATGTGGTATGATCCACTTGATCTTTGGATATGCTTCAATTTTGGGATCAACCCTTTAAATTAGATGGAAAAATGGATGGACAGCGTGGATAGTCCATATACATTCAAGGTTAGCCCAATAGAGTTTACTCAGTATGATAAGAGTGCACTAAGTAACTCAATACGCAATCTGATTTCCTTAACACAAGGGAGAGTGGATTCTGTATGACCCAATTGCACAAAAGACAGTGCAGCCCTTTCAGTGGGGCCCACCTTGATGTATATATTGTATATCAATTCCATCCATCCATTTAGAGATATCATTTTAGGTCATGAGAAAAAGAATTAGGGAAATCCAAAGCTCAAGTGGACGCTGCAAAAAAATATATAGTGGGGATTAAAGGCCTACCGATAAAAACTTCTTTGGGGTTTGGGGCCACATAAGTTTTGGATCAAGCTGATATATGTGCTTTCCCTTCGTCCATGTCTACCTAAACTTATCAACAGGTTGGATCTCAAATAAACATCTTGGCGGGCTCCCCAATGTCCCCACCATTTTATGCGGTGGGTCCACTTAAGCTTTGGATCAGCCTCATTCTTTGGCTTGTGATCTAAAATGATATCTCTAAATGGATGGATGGTGTGGATACAACACATACATCATGATGGGGCCGTAATCAGGTCCCGCCTAAATCCCAGTTTGGTCATACGTGTGATTGGGTACTACCCCTGCCTGGTTGAAATCGGACTGCATACTACCCCAAAATTGAAGCATATCCAAAGCTAAGTGGACCATGTGGATAAAATATATAAATTACTGTGGACCTCACGCTAGTGGCAAGCTTCTGGACACTGATTTGTGAGGGCCACCATGATGTGTTTGTTTTATCAACGAGCTTATTTATTTTTCTGAATCATTTTAGCTCATGAGCCCGAAAATGAGAAAGATATAAATTCAAGCGGACCACATATTAGGTAGGTTGCACTGTAGTATCAGATTATTATTTGTCCATTGATTTCAAGTAGGCCCCACCTGATAAGTGAATCAGCTCAATTCATAGGATGGAAAGGATGTTAAGAGATGCATGTGAAGGTTCATATATGTTGTGTATGTGATTATTTATCTATTCGAACTATTTGCACTTTTGAAGTCGATCATGTGAGTCCACCTTTGGATGCCCATCACTCTAAATATTACTTTCTATTATATCATCTACTTGTGAGTGAATTGGATGTGATTCCATACATGTCTTCATACATTTATAAATGTTATGCATTATATTTTAATATAGTTGCATTTGTTCAGACAAATAGCGCATACTTAGGACCCTATACAAAGGAAATCTATTATGTGCACTTTTTTTTTGAGATGTTATGATTTAAAAGTGTGTATTAATGTCTTTTTTAATAATCCTTGAAGTTTCATTAAAAAATTTAACCATTTTCCTAATGTTTCCCCATGTTTCCCAAAAAGTCCGATAAATTACGTGATATAAATGATATATCCCTTGCGATAACCAATATGTATCTGTATCCTAAGGGTGCGATATATTGCGCGATACCGATATTTCGAACACTGCTTACGACAACGCATGCCTTTTGGCCCCTATTAAATGGAAACTTATTATTTAATGCATTCTTTTTATAATTTTTTCATTCCTGAATATGTAAATATGTGTATTTAGGCATGTCCTGAAGTTTCATTGAAAAATTCCACCATTTTCTCCATGTTTCCCCCTTTTTCCCTACATTTCCGGTTATCGGTGATAACGATATTATATCTTTATCTCCGGCCAGCGAAACTTGTAGCGATACCGACAACTCGAACACTGTTCATGGGTGACTGCCAAATGAAAAATAAGACCAAGTGCCAACATTGTAGTATTCGGGTTAGTTGGAGTATTGAAGAAGAGATCATCAATCACATAAGATGATAAAGACATCAATGTCATTAATGAATGATCCAAGTGGAAAGTCGAAGCAGAGGAAGAAGAGAATGCAACTATGGTGATGATTTGAAGAAAAGAAATTGGGGAGTGTTTATGTCGAAGAAAAGAAAGAGTGAGAGGGGCAAAGCATCAACTTTACAATTTTTTATATATCGGTCATGATATGTGTGCATTAATGAAGATATGATTATGACTTCTTATATAATATGCTTTTATGCTACGTGTCGCATGAATAGCCTAAAAGTGTGAGGCAAAGAATATATCTTGCTACGTGTAGACACTGAAAAATCGGCGCCCACATTGGTTTGTGTGTGTTATGGTGGTGGAGGTGGTTAAGCTGACTTGTGGATGTTGGAGTCACCACTAGCCGAATAATTTCAAAATCTCGCGGTTGGCTAGAACCACGGAATAAGTAAGGTTGGAGAAACCCGAAGACTCTCCTACTTTAGATTAACTCCTGATATGCGATCCGAGATTCTGAGTAAGGGACCTCGGTTACAAAGAGAGAAGGTATTAGGCACCCTCTTTGCTCGTATAAATGTACGATCTCTACTCAGTGTAGTAAAACAATCTCAAGGGATGATATATGCTATGGTCGAGATGGGGCTAGGCACACACGTGGATTTCTGATGTAGCAAGATCCGAGATTTCGGCAAGCCACAGACCACACGTCCAACAACGCATCTAGAAGGCGGATGTAATAGTACTTATGTGAAAAGGTAAAGAAGAATGGACTAGATCACTAGGAATTTCTGATGTGACAGGATCCGGTGTTCGGCAAGTCACAGAGCATACGTTCACTAGAGATCTAGAGGACCGGGGGGGTTGAGAAGGGAATATATGTCATGATGAATGCTTGTATGTAAAATGAATGGATCTTTGGCTTGATCTTTGAGTGAGCTAAGGTATGGATTGAACCATGATCAATCTGGGCTAGATTTACAGATTGGAAAGGTTAAGAGGAAGGCTAGGGGGTGGCTAGAAATTTCGGATCTTTGAAGGCTTGAGAGCTCCTTCCCTTTCCTTCACTCTCTTCCTCACTCTCTCCCTTTCTTTCTCACTTAGCCTTGGAAATGTGAAGTGGCTTGTTGAAATGTGAAGAGGAGAGGGCTATTTATAGCCTTCTCCAATGGCATTTCTGTAATATTTTAGATTGAAAGGGGTAAAAGCTGAGGTGGCAAGTGGTGATTAGTTAAGGAGAGAGACGTCATGTGGCGCATTCTCATTGGCTATGAGGCTTGGTAAAATAGTAAATAGTGAAGATGGGGGGGGGGTAAATCTATGGAAAAGTTGATTTTGGATGCTGGGCCAGCTATCCACACTCGGGCCATGAGTGGCAGCATCCCGAGTACCGCCGGTGGTAGTCAGACTACCGCCCGAAACTCGTTTGGGCCGGGCTCGTACATGCGGGCCTTGTTCGACATGTGGGTTCGATCGGTGACCTCCTTTTAGGGTTTTATGGCTCAGATAGATGGGCTTGGCTTGGGTAATGGGTTCTAATCAAGGTATAAGGTATAGGCGGGGGCTGCGTGTGGATTGAACGGTTTGGATCAAGGTTTTCAGTCTCGGTTTGGAAGTTTTGAGATTTTTGGGTCCGGGTTAGGTTTAAGCTAGGATTATGGTTTGGTTCGAGGTGTGATCATGGTTCTTGGCCTATCTTAGCCTTCCCAAGATGTTAGCCTGGGTGGGGTATCTACAGATGCCCCTCTTTGAACGAGGTTATGGGCAACCGAAGGTCAAAGCGAGTGGACACCCCACCCTTCTGGTCAGAAAAAAAGGGTAATGATTTGAATCTGTTGCTTGCCATTGTATCATTGTTAGTTTACTGTTTGGAAAAAGATGACTAACACATGTTACGAGGGTTGAGGAAAATGTTATGATTGTCCCCTACGCATTTGTCGCGGCTTTACGGGTCATCAATCACAACCCTTTCACGTTAGATTGTTAATAGCATTGGAGGGTAAGTCTGAAAGTAGAGCCTCTGCGCATTCGTCGCTGCTTTACGAGGATTCCTGTACTATTTGGTCTGTCGTTTTCTTTACTACGTAATCACCCTAGGAGTATTCGTTCCATTTGATCGTCAAAGTGGTTAGCTGCCCTGCGTGTTGGTGCGGCCTTACGGGGAACTTAAGACCTCGACTTGGACTCGATCAAATTTTTCAAACATCCCAGACTAGGTATGTGCAGTAATCTTTTGCCATGTAATTTGCTGGTTCTGATTCTTTGGTTGCAATGGATTGTTGTCACTTTGAGTTTGATTATTCTTTTCAGAGGTAGATCCACCCATTTCTTACTAGCGTTTGTACGACTGTCCAGATATACGGATCGGGCCAATCGTACATATATCATGTACGGATTTGATCATCCTTTGGGGAAACCGGAAGAGATCGAATCTTATTTAGCTGTTTGCACTGGCCGCAACTGTGGAATATGGAAGATTCCTCAGTGTACTGCATGCCGCGTGCATTTTTTTGAAAGCCTTTTTTGAAACTTATTCCCTTTGGAACTAGATTCCTTGGGGATTTTGTTTGAAAATATATTTTTTAGAAAATATCTGTTTAATTTCACGGGTGGGTGTCATCTTTCAGTTTTTATTTACTGGCGATTTAAACGGCCTCCACTAATAAATTAATGGGGCTTCATGGTTTAGAAGAAGTGTCCTTCTCAAGGCTATACTTCCTAGGGATTTATGTTATTTTATTTTGAGATTGCTGATAATTTTGACATTTTTGGGAATTTCTAGGATTTTTTTGGGATTTTTGGATTTTTCGAGAATTTTTGGGAATTTTGGAATTTTTTTTTTTTGGGATTCTTAATGAGATGTTGAGAAGAATCTTATATATACTTTATTATTATTATTATTTAAAAAAAAATTGTAGGTTTTTATCCACCGGTCTAAAGGGAGGACCGGTCCAAGCAACGCATCATTGTAAAAGTTGGTTGGCGGCGGCAGTCAGACTGCTGCCAGCGGTAGTCCGGATACCGCCGGTCCTTCAAACGGACCACTGGTCCGATCGGTGGGCTGGTTCGAATGGTGGTCCCTTCTCCTCTATTTGAAACCATCCCATGGGCGTCCAGGGACTCCATTGTGGTCCCTGGAAGCTCCCTTGCTTGTATTTTTGTTGAATTCTGGCTTGTGCTTTCAATATTTTCTCCATTTCTTCATTTTCAGGTACCCTTGATCAATGGATTCTTGATGGATCTTACTGGATCGTCTTTTTGAAGAGCTTTTAATGAGTTGGATTTCTTTATGAATTTTAGGAGGGCCACAATTAGGACCATTGATCCGCTTTGATTTGACCTTGACCGTTGGATCCAGTTGGATTTTTATTTTTGGCCAAGTTATTAGCTGGATTTTTTGTTATTATTATTTTTTTTTTTTATGGAGTGGGGTGTGATAAGAAAGGGGGGCCCACCTATTATTTGAAATCTAATTTGTTTGTTTTCTCTTTTTTTTTTTTGTATGATCTGAACTGTTGGATGGATGATCCGGGGCCCACTTGGATGTTGTGATGGTGTGGTTTTGATGATGGGCCATTTTTATGGATGATGTAAGGATGAGATTTTTTTAATGGGCCCCACATCATGATCTTGATGTGGCTAGAGACTTTCATGGATGGGCTTGTTATGGTGGTGATTTTTGAAAGAGGCCTAGGAAGATGGGCTTCATACATGGGTCTTGAAATAAACTTGGACATGGGCCCCTTTTGAAATGGGCCTTGAAGGTGGGCTTACATCTGCTTTTTGGGGAGTGGGGCATTACTCCCTATGACATATATATGCAGCTGGGTCTTTAGTATGACGGAGGATCTGTACCTTTTGAGGATCATCTTCCGGTACCCTCTGAGGATGACAGGATGGAGTTGCTGGGGATGATGTCAGACGCGACCGATTTTTCCAGTCATCATTTCAAACTGCTTTGGCTCTCGTCGAATTTTGCTCAACGTATCCCCGAGACTGAAGCCGTGACTATAGTGAAGGCTCAGGTCCTGATTTTGTACACCATGGGAGTGATGATCTTCTGCTATGGGAATGAGCTGGTGAGTTCACGTCTATTGTCGCTCGTGGCAGATATCACCTTTCCCATGCCATATAATTGGAATGCGGCCCCTCCTGGCTCATTTGTATGAAGGGCTAGACAAGGCCAGCCGCTGTATCAGCTGATCCTTGACTAGCTTTTATCCAGTTATCGAGGTACTTTCTTGATGCCCTTTTTGTAGTATTCTCCCTGGGGATGATCTAATGTACCTTTTCTGATTGTGGTTTAGTGCAGGTTTGCTTCTTTGACCACTTTTCCCACTTAGTGCCCACTTTGATCGATCATTCACCTCCCTTCCCTCGCATGATGCTGTGGTACAAGGATAATTGCAGCCCCACGCGTCTATTTTCTGATCTCGCTTGGAGGTCGAATATCGATGCCCTTGTTCTTAATGATGTGAGTGATTTGTCTCGCCCTGTGTTGCCCATCTGTTGTTTCCTGCTTATCTGCTGATCTTTAACTTTTCTCCCTTTTTGCAGTTCCACACCAGGCCATATCTCTAGTTGAATGCTGCACTTACTCCTCCTTTCAGGCCTCATGACATTGCCGTATTTTGGAGGATCTGTATGTGATGAAATGGTATCTGGGAGAGAGACTTTTTTGGCAGCTAACCGGCAACCCTTTGGTCCCACTTAGTCCACCATCTGAACCATCTGATTGGAGATCTGTGCCTGAGAGGGAGTTGACCGTTGCTTTGGAGGGTTTTGAGGCCAGTACCTTCATCAACCCGAACAGAGAGTATAGCTCCTGGTGTGAGCAGTACGGCATTGGTCCGATTCTACAGCCTGACTATGCTCTAGGCGACGGCGCCCGTTTTGCTGGAGGAGGGATCCTGGGACCTTGTTTTCACCACAAGAATACAGACACCTATCTCCCCAATGACGATTAGTTCATTATATCATGTGACTATGTATCCTTAGTTATGTAACCCTCCTGTTTATATGAAATTTTAGTTGTCCAATGTTGCCTTCCTGAGTCATTTCATGGTCTCCTTTTTTGTGATCCCTATTGAACATGTGAATGTGCATTCTTCAGCTTAGACCTTCTATGGTGGACCCATCCCAGATTTTGGCCAAAAGTGGGCCTGGGCAGTAGTCCGACTACTGCCCGTTGACTTTTTCCCATTCTATCGCCTCGTCAGGTGCTGCAGCGATGCAAAAATGTCAGATCTGATGGCGGTGTTTAGAGTACCGCAGGTGGTAATCGGATTACCTCCTCCGCTCATCTTTTCTTTCTGCATGCCCTGTTCTTCCCTGTTCATTCTCTTTGTCCCTGCTCTGATTATTCCTGTCCATCAACTACCCTGATCATTCTCTTTGTCCATTCCTCTTCTTTTTGTCTTTTCTTCTTTGTCCCCTTCTTTCTCTTGTCCTTTGTTTCTTTTGCCCTCATTATGGCTGTAAATGTTGGAGGAGTTGGTGGGTCCATGATTGAGTGGGAGAAGGGTGGTGGGTTATCTATTTTTGATGATGAGAGCCTATTTATAGATGCATTGATGGTGATGGATAATGGTATAATGAGTCCTTTTAGAGAGATTAATATTATTCATGATATAGTTCCTACCACCATTAATGAGATTGGGTTGGAAGGGATGGAGGGGCTTGATGGGTTTAATGGTATCCATAGGGAAGGATTGATTGGACTTGATGGGTTTTTACCAGATGGACCATCAAGGTTCGCGGGTGTTGATGGTGAGGATGGTGTGATGTTGGTGGTCGATGACTTGATTGATGGAGGGATGGTCATGGATGGTGTGGATAGTAATATGGTGAGGATGGATGGTTTGGATGGTATGGATCAGGCTTGGATGGGTGGCGGGTCCCATCTTAGCGGTTTGGATGGCTTAGATCTGACAGGTGATGGACTTCTTGTGGACGGCCTGGGTCAGATCTTTAGTTCAGATTTCGAGACGGTGATGGGACAGCCGGCTACTATTGGGATCTAGGCTATAGCTCCTATCTGCCACTGGGATACTCTAGGCGTTGCAGCTCCTATCTGTCACCGGGATACTTTAGGCGTTGCAACTCCTGGGGCTTATTTATTTCAGACTGCTCTTGACGTAGCGGTTATTGGGGATTCGGGTCCACCCATTGCAACTTTCCAGGACACTCTTAGAGATGCGATGGGTGAGTCTGGCTTCTTCCAACATCACAAGATTGATCTGTTGGATGAGGGCATGCCCATTTTTGATGACTTGCCGGTAGATCCTGGGTTTCAGATTGTAGAGGGGGTGCCTGTTAGGACCTGCCGGTTGCAGCCAAGCGGAACTTGTTCTGAGCAGTTGCATATCTGGATTGATAACTTGACCGAGTCTGAGCTTTTTGAGTTGGGCTCCTTGGGCTTGAGAGAGGTCCTTCATTTTTATCGAGTTCGCCTAGTTCGGCGACTGTTGAGTGCAGATTTGTATGATTGGGTCCCAGCGTTGAACCTATTTTCGTTCAATGTCTAGAGCTAGGCCCATCACTGGAGGAGTTTTCATACTTGTCTGGTCTTCCTCTTACCCGGGAGCCTTATGTTCCTTCTTCTAAGCTAGTTCGTTCTTCTGACTTGATCTCTTGGTTTAGATTTCTTACTGCCCTTCCTACTACAGCGGGTGGGGCTGGTGAGCTCTCCCTTGAGGTCTTGTACGATCGCTGCTCTACCGCCCGTGGAGGTCCTGGGTCAGACCGCTAGCTTCAGTGCCTGAATGCACTGATATTTTACGTTTTAACTGAGCTGCTTTTCTCGGGATGGAGACAGTCATCGCTGATAATTTTGATGGATGTCTTCCGCCGTGTCTTACATCGCAGGAGCATTATTTCTATAGTGCTGGCGAAGCTCTTCTTAGGGCTAACCGACTGCTCTCTTAGACATACGCGTATCCTCCGGGGCTGCTATTCATTCCTTCAGGTACTATTTGCTCTACTCCTTTCTTTTTCTTCATTTTCTGCTTGCAACTTGAGCTTGATTTATTCCTCTCCCAGGTGTGGTTATGGGAACACTTATACATGACCCCTATGCTTGTGTGGCCTGATTGCAGCCGATGATGTGTTGTCTTTGTTGCTTGATGGCCTTCCCCTCGGCGCTGAGGCCACTTAGTCGTTGTATCGCTGCATGCTCTCTCTGCTTCGAGGGTGAGAGATTAGCTGGGAGGCTACCTGGCTCTGTCGCTCGCCATTGATTTGCACGCAGCTCGCACTCCTTTGCTGCTGTTAGGTCTTAGGGGATACTGCTCTTACCATCTAGCACGATTCCTTCGTCAGTTTGGTTTTTGGCTGGATATTCCGGAGTTCGCCTTCTCTAGATTTGGGCATGCCCCTCTTCCTTCTGATTTGATTGCCTTGTATAGACGAGTCTGAATTTCATGGCAGGGCTCTTTGGATGCAACAGCTATGGATCTCGAGTCTTGGGCCCCTCCTTTGGCGACAGTACCGTATCAGCGATGGGTGGCAGAGCAGTCACTTTATCGACAGGTCCCTGGCTGGCATTTGGCAGACGAGGCTGCTGATTAGGACATGGTGGGTGACACTGCTTCATCCTCTTCATGTGTCGTTGACTCGTTCGAGGCTTTTGAGGAGCGACCCTTCATTGATCTTTCCTTCTTGCTAGCCACACATGGTCACCTGATCAGTGAGATTGTTGTCCTTCGTCATGCATGTGAGGACATGGCCCGTCGGCTGGCAGTAGGGCGATGGTATGATGAGAGAATGTTCGCGGCACATCATCTGGACAGGGATAAGGCCTTCTACCTGCGTATGGAGGTAGAGAGGCTTAGGCAGAGATTATCGATGTATGAGGGATAGGAGCTCACCTGTGATCCTTGGTTGCGATTGACTGCTTATTTTATATACATGCATAGTTTTGTTTTTGAAACCAAAAGGAAGGAAAAGCAATGTACTTATAAAAAAGTTTTTTAAAGGAAAGAAAGATTGTGTTTTGTGCCAATTCACTTGTGTTTGAATTTGTGCTTTGGATGATTGGGATCAGAACTTTGGGTTCAGCCCACGTTGTGTGCAGTAGTCTAGATTGTGTCCTTAGGGTCTTGATTCCATGAGAGGGTGTCCGGGATCACATTTTATGGATTTTGAGCATAGTTTAATAGAATACTGATCTAAAGTTGATCTTTCTTTGTATCTCGTTGTGGTGATTGCTACTTTGGCTTCTTCTGTACCTGCATTTTTATTATATTTATATATTTTTTCTCTTTTTTTTGTTATTCTTGCCCGTAGCGCCTTTTCAGGTTTTCACTACGTTTGGCTTTCTCGTCATTTTTGTCCATGGCGTCCTTTCGGATTTTCACCATGTCCCAAGTTTTTGCTCTTGCCTGCCCCTTGGCAGTTGTGCTGTTTTTACCCTTAGCACCCTTTCAGGTTTTCACCAAGTCCGCTACATGCCTGCTGTTTTTACTTGAGACGCCCTTTCGGGTTTTCACCTCGCTCATTTTGCTTAGGCACGTCTTTCTCTTTTTTGTGTTTTTTTTTTTTTTTTTGCTTTTTTGGAGCACTGGAAGAGACGGAAAGATTCGCTTCATAACCAGCCAACTGGTTACCTCCATGTTCTTGTCTTTTGAGCACAATCGTAAGCTGTCTTTTAGTAGGATGGGGTTATTTTCTCCTTTTCGATCTTCATTTTTCGATCTTTTTCCTTCTTTCTTTCTTCTTTTCCCTTCCCCCTTTTTTTGTTTTTGTTCTCTCTTTTTTTCTTGTTTTGTTTTCTCTCTCTTTTTTTTTGCGGGAGAAGTGACGGGTGTTTTTGACAGGAGATGGTGGATATTTTCTTCTCTCTCTTTTTTTTGGTGGGAAGGTAATGGACACAACTTTACTATTGTAATCATTGACAGAGTTAGGTATGGTTACCCATGATAAATTTTCACGTTGTTGTTATTGATGAGCTCAGGAAGATCTTCTCCTTTCAGACTGGTGAGCCGAAGAGCACCTCTTGGGAGTACTTCCCGAATAATTAGTGGTCCGTCCCACGAGGGTTTGAATTTTCTTCTATGATCTGGTAAGTACAATGGCAAGATGCGTTTCATGACCATGTCACCGACTTTGAAGCTTCTCTTGCGGATCCTCTTGTTATAGGCTCGGGCGATCCTTCTTTGATAAGATTGGGAGTGGCTTAGCGCTCGCATGCGCTTTTCATCTACTAGATGCAATTGATCATATCTTGCTTGTTACCACTCGCCTTCCTCAACTTGGCTTTCTAGGAATATCCGAAGTGATGGGATTTTGATTTCGACTGGTAGTACCGCTTCCATTCCGTATGTAAGCTCATATGGAGTGGCACCTATAGCAGATCGTACAGACGTTCAATAGGCCCAGAGTGCATAAGGAAGCATTTCTAACCAATTACGATATGTCTTCACCATCTTCTCCAGTATACGTATGATGGTCTTGTTTGCCGCTTCGACCCCACTATTCATTTGAGGGCGGTAGGGGCCTGACCAATGGCGTTGAATCTTGAATTTGTCGAGGAATTCGCCCATCCTTTTATTGACGAATGGCATTCCGTTGTCAGTAATAATGGCCTGAGGGGCCCCATAACGACTAATGATGTTGTTCTTCATAAATTTAACCACATGAGATGCTGCGATGGCAGTGTAGGATGCCGCCTCTATCCATTTGGTGAAGTAATCTACTTCCACCAGGATGTACTCGTGCTCATTTAAAGCTTTGGGGCTGATCTTGCTGATGATATCCAGCCCCCATACAGAGAAAGGTCATGGTGCGGTTAAGTTGTAGAGTTCGGAAGCAGGTGCACGGATCTTGTTTGCATGCTCTTGACATTTGAAGCATTTCTTGTCGTGCATGTAGCAATCCGTCTCCATTGTGGGCCAATAGTAGCCGAGTCATAGGATCTTCTTTGCCATCATATGTCCGTTCATGTGTGGGTCGCATAGTCCTTCATGGATTTCTGACATGATCTGTGCCACTTCTGTCTCATCCACACAGTGAAGAAGGACTTGGTTGAAGGATCGCTTATAGAGGATGCCCCCAGTAATCACGAATTGTGCTGATAAGCGTTGAATAGTGCGTCGATCAGCTTGTGTTACTCCTTCCGGGTACTTTTAGTGTTCGAGATATTCCTTGATGTCTATGTACCACGGCTGATCATTCGAGGGAGTTTCAGCTTCATTGATCTGAAGACAGAATGTGGGTTTCTCCTGGAGTTCGACAGTGAGTTCCCATTCGGCTACTCCTTTCGGGATCTCTGTCATTGAGGCGAGGGTAGCCAGAGCGTCTGCGAATTGATTCTTAGCTCGGGGCATGTAGGAAAACATGATCTCTTCGAATTCCTCAGCTAGGTTTTCTAGGTAGACATGATATGGGATCAGCTTTTCATCTTTGGTCTTTTAATCGTCATTTATCTGATTGATGATGAGTTGTGAATCTCCGAAGACTCGCAACTTCTTTACGTTGAAGATGATGACTTCTCTTAGACCTGTGATGCATGCTTCATATTCAGCTACGTTGTTAGTGCATTGGAATGCCAGCCTCTTGGATATAGGAATTGGGACGTCATTGGGAGAGTAGAGTATGACGCCTACTCCACTCCCTTTTGAGTTTGCATCTCCATCAAAGAAGAGCATTCACTCTCCGGCCTTCCTTTCTTCTTCCTCGATCAGGAGGATGTCCTCGTCAGGGAAGAAGGTCTTCAATGGTTGATAGTTGGGTAGAGAGTGTGCTGCTAGATGATCGGCCAGTGCTTGCCCCTTGATTGCCTTCCGGGTGACATAAGTGATGTCAAATTCAGAAAGCAGTAGTTGTCATTTTACGATCCTCCCTGTTAATGCCGGCTTTTCGAACAAGTACTTCAACGGGTCCATGTGAGCGAGCAGAAGGATTGGGTAAGCGATCATATACGTTGTGTTGCCCAGACTAGAGCGAGGCACATTTTCTCTAAGCTAATAGTTCGTGAATCGTCTGCTTAGATAGTAGATCGCTTGCTCTTTTCTTCCTGTATCGTCGTGTTGGCCAAGAACGCATCTGATTTCTTCTGCTATGACGAAAATATATAACAATAATGGCCTCCCTAGAGTAGGTGGCATGAGCACTGGCTAATTTAGTAGGTACTTCTTGATTATGTCGAAGGCCGCTTGACAATCTTCATTCCATTCCTTTGGCGAGTTCTTTCGCAGGAGCTTGAATATGGGCTCACAGACCGGAGTGAGCTGTGAGATGAATCGACTGATATACTGGATTCGCCCGAGGAAGCCTCGAATTTCTTTTTCAGTTTTGGGTGGTGGCATTTTGATGATTGCCTTGGTCTTAGTTTCATCCACCCGAATACCATCTTCGCTGATAATGAAGCCTAACAGCTTGCCTCCGATTGCACCGAAGACACATTTTTACGGGTTAAGTCGAAGCTTGAACTTTTCTAGCTTGTCGAAGAGCTTTTTGAGATCCTCGAAGTGTCCTTCGATTGTACGAGACTTGATGATCATGTCGTCTACGTAGACTTCCATTTCCTTCTTTATCATGTCATGGAACAAGGCAGTCATGACTCGCTGATATGTAGCTCTCGCATTCTTCAGCCCAAAGGGCATAACCCGGTAGCAGAAATTTCCCCATGGTGTGATGAAGGAAGTCTTCTCGCGATCTTCGATGGCCATCTTGATCTGATTGTAACCAGAGAACCCGTCCATGAAGGAGAATATCTTATGTCCAGCGGTATTATCTACCAGCGTGTCGATGTGAGGCAGAGGGAGGTCATGTCATGCCCCAAATCAGGAAATCAAATTCACAGGAATCCCGATCACCGAATCCGGTGCCGACAGCCTCCGTAGTACCCTATTTTCGGCTCCTAGCGTCCATACGCCAGATTCCCATCCTGGGATCCTACAAGGAGGATTTTTTTTTTTGTCGTTGTACATTTAACTCGTAATAAGCATAACCACAAGTTTACCTAAATTACAAAGGCAACATCATTATCACGTATCCACTAATATAAACATTTAAATACAATGCTGAAAGGGAAATACATATGCTAAAATCAAAGCTCCAGAAGTCAGCTAAATGCTCTAAGCTCCACGCTGCTGCAACTTAAGATCACCTGCACGCATCTATCGTGCATAAGCTTATAGAAAGCTTAGAGGGTGGTGTAAGTGTGTAAGTAAGGTAAGTGTCAAGTATTCCACGCAATGCCATAATCATACAATGTCGAAATAGGCGCAAGATTATAAACCATACGTTATCAGAGTAAGTGAAAATACTAGCAAGTCCATGAGTCAAGTAATATCAGAATATGCGATACAGATCAACTATACAAATGAGGAGTCATAAAGAGTCAAATATCAGATGTCGTATCTAAACCATATAAATGCAGAAACACAGGTAATCTAAAATGCCATATGCCGCGAATGTAATGCAATATGCGGTGCAAATGGAATGACCATGCTGGAGTATGAAGTCGAGATGATAGTACGTAATATCGCAGGCTATGGGGTCCATCACAAGGGACTTCTATCCAAACCAGTCCCATACCTAAATTTGGATAGTAAATTTGGATAGTCAGACTCAATGTGGTAAACTCTTGATCTCAGGTTAGTCGCGTGCCCCAACCGAAATCCTGGCCATTGCAAAAGTTCACATAACAAATAGTTGCGCACCACCAGCCCGAGTAGATAGTGAATGAATGAATGAATGAGTATGCAAATCCTGCTTGATAAGTCCACATATCAGTACGGTTCATCTCTGGGATCATCACCGGGGTCTATTACACTTCGAACCAGATTGCTACCCCATCGCGCGCAACAAGGTGAGTGGAAGAGACCTCATTATCCGCCTATCAATATCGGGCCCAGCTCGTCGATAGCGGACCCATTCCTCGAGCTGGTCAGACTCAGCTTAGCATTGCGCCCTCCTCTCGGGTAGGTAAGGTCGTACCCCCTTCCAACCGACCATGATACAGTGGGAGACGCGGCCTAATGGTATACGGCCCTCATGCGCTCATAGATCCACTCGGTCTAGACGTTGGAGCAACCTCTGGAACCAAGAGGGTTCTGGGACTTTCACCCAAGGATATCTATAGCACCCTATGTAGAACAGATTTCCGGTGTCCCATCTGGCCATCCATGAAATACCTGTGGAGGCTACGACCCTGATGTCACTAGGGCGTATGGTGGTTATGTCATACAAATGCGAGATGCATGAGTCACACAGTCCAATCATGCAACGCTCCAGTGCATGCCATGCTCTCATGTGGGGTAACTCCGCCTATCAGGGAACCATATGAACAACCTGCCCTATGACATATGCAATGGTCAAGTACATCTCATAACAAACATGCAGATGATGCGTATGGGCATGTATTTATGATGCTATGCTGTCACATACTCATAATCGGTATCAATAACCGTCATCAACAATCGGCCTTGACAATGTGGACATTTAACCAACACTGCCCCCAAGGAATGGCCACATAGAGTCAAATATATAATGGGCCCATGGCCTCACACAGAGGCCTAATATACAACACGATGGGCCTTACTCAAGGGCCACATATATACAATAAGTGGACCCTGCTCTTGGGCCTAATACATATCACAATGGGCCTTGCCCATAGGCCATGAATACATCACAATGAGCCTTGCCTATGGGCCATGAGTACATCATAATGAGCCTTACCCATGGGCCTCAAATACATGAAGTGTGGGCCCTACACATGGGTCTTGAATACATCAAATGAGTCATGCATCATGGGCCTAATACGTGTCACAATGGGCCTCAACTACGGGTCGCAAGTACGTCATATAGGTCACGATGATTGGCCTCGGTAATCGAAATCAGCCTCAACAATCGGAATCGACACTCGGAATCGACCTTGACACTCGGCCTCGACAATCGGAATAGGCCTATACAATCGGCCTTGACAAATCAGAATCAGCCTCGTCAAATCAGAATCGCCCTCGATACTCGGCCTCGACAAATTGGAATTGGCCTCAATAATCGGGATCGATCGATAATCAAGATCGACAAATCGATCACGTCAATCGGAATCGACAATCCGTCACGATAATCGGAATTGATCGATAATCGAAATTGGCAAATCGGTCACGTCAATCGAAATCGACAATCGGCAATCGGCTACGATAATCGGAATCGATCAATAATCAGAATCAGCAATCGGTCACGGCAATCGAAATCGATCGATAATCGGAATCGGCATACCAGTTACGTCAATCGAAATCGGTAATCGGCCACAACAATCGGAATCGACAATTGGTCATGACAATCGGAATCGATTGATAATCGAAATCGGCAAATCAGTCATGTCAATCAGAATCAGCAATCGGTCACGTCAATCGGAGTCGGTAATCGATCACGACAATCAGAATCGACAATCGGTCACGTTAATCGGAGTCGGTAATCGGTCTCGACAATCGGAATCGATCGATAATTAGAATCGGTAAATCGGTCACGATAATCGGATCGATCGATAATCAAAATCGGTAAATCGATCACGACAATCGGAGTCGGTAATCGGTCATGACAATCAGATCGATCGAACAATGCCTAAACGGAGATCACAATGTGGACATTAAACCATCATTGCCTATCAATGTGGCCATTAAACCAACATCGCTCCCAAGGAGTGGCCCACATAAACATCATTTCACACATTATAGTGATATCACACCTTACATCGGTCCACACATTTATCGCATTGGGCCTCACCCATGGACCTCATGTACATTGTAATGGGCCATAATACATAGGCCCTATATACATCACTATAGGCCGCATCACATGGTCAGAAATACATCATAGCGAGCCTTACCAAATGGGCTGAAAATACATCATAACGGGCCTCATCATATGGGTCGAAAGTATATCACAAAAGGCCTCACTCGTGGGCCTTAAATACATAATAGGTGGGCCCAACACATGGGCCTCAAATACAGAGCATGTGGGCGCTACACATGGGCCTCAAATACACAATAGATGGGCCCTGCATATGGGCCTCAAATATATCACATCGGGCCCTTGCAAATGGGCCCCAAATACATTCAACAGGCCATATCAAATGGGCCACAACAAATACACCATTCATCCATCTATGGAGATCATTTTAGAACATTATCCAAACAATGAATCATATCAAAAGATCATCTGGACCATACCACAGACAATAGTGGTGGTAATGATTTCCACCGTTAAAACCCCACAGGGCCACCATAACATTTATTTTCAACCCAATCTGTTCCTAAGGTCATAGAGGCCTGAATTAAGAGGGAAGACAAATTTCATGTTAATCCAGAATTGCTGGGATCCCAAACAATTCTAATGGTAGATGGTCAATCCTTCACTGATTTTGCAATGTGGTCCATCTGATAGATAAATCTGCTTTATATTTAGTCTCAAGCCTTAAAACGAGCTCTTCCAACAGTTGTACGGTTTGGATCTAATACACAACTCCTGATCAGACCACACTTTTTGGTATCATGAAATAACAATATAGAGCTGGCGGGTGGACAGTTTGGATTTAACCATACATCACGTGGTAGGGTCCACGTCCTCCAACAGACGAACGGTTTAGATGTAGCACATACATCATGGAATGGGCCACCATCCCAGCTGGATAAACAGATGGACGGTTGGGATTTAACACATGCCGCATGATGGGGCCCACCACACTAGGTGACGTCAATCCAGTGGCTAAATAGCTGGCATGTGGCAGTCCAGCTATTATTATTATCATATAACATTGTGGACGGCCTGGATGCATGACACATGCATCACGTGTGGTCCCACGTGCTATGCACGGATGGTGTGGATGAGATCCATACCTCAGGATCAGACCCACAGAACTTGCTAACGCAAGTACAGGAGCTAATTACTGCGGGTACCGACCCACCGTCCATCAGATGGACGGTCTGGATGAAGAATAGATGGACGGTGGGGGTATAAAACATATGCATCACATTGTGGCCCATGGTGCTCACGGTACGCACGTACAACAATGGCCTATTGTCGGTGGCTGCTTTGCCCACCATCCTCCAAACGGACGGTGGTATTCAAAACAGATGGATGGTGGGGATTTCCACATACATCAGGTGGGTCTCACAAACATTGTTGACGTCAATACAGCATCTATACAGCTGCTGTATGATACAACAAGCATCCTCAATCAGCACAAGTGGGTCCCACATAGGGCCCACCATAATATTATGTAATATATTATAATAATAATTATTATTATTATTTAATATGATATAAGATTCAACAGCTTATGGACTGACGTCCAAGCGAGGTTGATCTGCCAGACTTAGGCCGTTAGATCTGCCCATCTGGCTCTGATCAGGAGGGTGTGGATGTACTACACGTGCATACATATCATGGTGGGGTCCACGTTTGTGTGGCCCACCGATGTTGAATTAAACTAATATTTGTGTTTTCTCTCCATCCAGGCTGCTCCAAACGGACAACAGGTAGGGCCCGGTCATGGCAACGAGGTGGGCCCCACTTAGACAGTGGTGAGGTCCACCAAATGTATGGCATGGATAAGATACTTGGGCCATAAAAAAATAGAGAGAGAGAGAAAAAAATGTGATGGGGGGGACCCCACCACTATTGGGCCCTCCCTAAACAATGCCTACGTCAAGATGGGTCCCACCATATGTGGGCCCTCAAATTATCAAAATTAAGATGATGAACACCCACCTTTTTCGCTTCTTCTTGGATCAATGGCAAGCTAAGCTCCTCGGCTTCGACTTTGACGGAGAATGATGGAGATTGGACGGTTGGATTGGGTGGTAGGGAGGTGGGCCACACATGACTTCTCTCATGGAAGCTTGAACGGTTGCTCTCATGGAGCTTGGGAGAAATGAGAGAGATGAGAAAGAGTGATGGAGTGATGGGTGAGGTGAGTGATGGGTGTGTAAGAAATTGTTGACTTTAGGGGTAGATTTGTGTAAGAAAGGTATGGGCTTTGTAAGATTTTGTTGACTTATAGGGTTGCTTGGGGATGGGTGTGAGGTGATGTGTACTTGACATGTACTTGACATGATGGGATTAATTGAGGTGACAAATTGTAGAGATTCTCTTGGGTTTTGCAATGCGCGGCGTTTCCCTCGAACTGAACGCGGGCCTACATATCCTGGCCTGGGTATCGCCTCGGTGCGCAAGACGCGGCATCGGAACCCCGGCGACTGCGCGGTCGCACTGGTACAAGTCTCGGTTCGAGCCGACTCTGATATACGGGACACGACTCAGGATCATGCGCAAATGCCGATAGCAGATCGCGAGTTGCCGAAATTCGACCAGGAGGATCGCGGAAGCCTCCGAAATAGTACGATCTAGGATACGGGTCTTATAGGTCATCTTTAAGGCTCGCTTTGTTGAGGTCCCTAAAATCGATGCACATTCTGACTTTCCCATCCTTCTTTGGAACTAGTACGATATTTGTGAGCCATTCCGGATAATTGAAGACTACCAAGAATCCCGCATTGTATTGCTCGATGACTTCATCCCGAATTTTCAGGGCCCATTCCGGCTTTATTCTTCACAGCTTCTGCTTGATGGGCATCATGTCTGACTTTGTTGGTAAATGGTGCACCACCAAGTCTTCATTAAGCCCAGACATGTCTTCATAAGAGAAAGTAAAGTTGGACAACCTTGGTTTCAGAAACTCCATCATCCTCTGCTTGTGTTCCGGGGAGAGTGATCTACCGATGCGCACCTCTCTGGGGAATTTCGCTGACCCTAAGTTCACAATTTTGAAATCTTCTACTACAACATTGGCCTTTGTTTGGAATTTTCTAAGCGTGTCCTCGAATTCGCAAGCGGTATCATCATTTCCCTCATCCAGGGCTTCATTCAAATCCATGAGCTCGAAGTCCAACTCTAGATCGAAATCATAAGAGTCGACTTTAAACTCCTACGTTGTATCTGAGGTGTTTGGCACAATGATTTTTCTATTATTTTTCTATTAAATTTTTTTTGGATGTTTTGTGGTTTTGAGGGATATTTGATTTTTTTGTATTTTTGAGAATATGTGATGTTTTTGTGTTTTGAAAATTTTCTGATTTTTTTGTGTTGCCAAAGGATCCCGAACAGGACGGTGTTGCGAACCATGATTGATCCTGTCTTAATTCAGGGTACCAACTACTATTTACATTGGCCTCTTTTTTTTGGGACCGACATCCATAGATGGTTCTCCGGCTGATTCGATCATCAAGGGGGTGGCTGACCATCTTAGTTCTTTCCCCCTTTTGGTCCTATTGTTCTGTTTTGTCTGGTCATCTGTCCTGATGACCATGATGTCTGCCGGGCTGGGCTAAGAGTCGGAATCTGATTCTACATCTTCCCCCAGGAGTTGAAGTTCTTCTAGTTCTTCCTCAGGTTCATCTTGCGATGGGATTTTGATGTCCGTCCAGTCAAGGGAAGGCCACTTTCCTTTATTAATATAATGGATGGGCTTCTTGTGTCGTTAAGCTGGTGGCGGGGATGTGTCCCCTTAGCTGTGGGTGGAAACGGATGTCTCCCTGTTCTTACATGTGTCCCCTCCAAAGGGCATTCCTGGTTCTAGGTCCTTTGGGGGTGGATCATTTTCCATGCCCCTTGCCTCATGTGGTGGGCCTGAGGGTTCTGCCCCTGGTGTCGGTTGTGCTTTTGATACCCTGAGGATCCTATCCCATCTTATCGATGGCTAGACGGACTCATGGTTAGCATGCTCTGAGAGTGTGAGTCGCTGGAGGTGGTCCTTAAGGGAAATCATCGTGTCTCCACAAACTGCCCCAGCCTTGATGAATTCGATGAGTGTGTACCTAAACAGTTGACCTTTTTTAGGCCTTTCAACTTGATCCTCTGGTGTTGGCTGATATCCCAGTCCCTGTCTTTGCACGTTAGCGCGTGTTGGCTCTACCATTATACCTTTTTCATGGAATTCAGTACGGTAGTTTAAGATTAATCGTTCAGCAGGGGGAATGACATATTCAGCGGTGAGGGGTCGTGGGTTGGCGATTACATTCACATTTTCGAACTCAAAGCTATGGTATGATATGTCACCCTCTATATGTTGAATGTCAATCAATGGATGTCGATTTCTGGAACATTGACCGTCACCGGTAGGATGGTTTCTGGCTTGGCCAATACTGTAATGATTCGATTTCCCGAAGGGAATTTAACCCTTTGATAGAGGGTAGATGGGATGGCTCCAACAACATGGAGCCATGGCCGCCCCAACAGGAGGTTAAATGAGGCATGAATGTCAATGACCTGAAATGTGACAAGAGTCACGTCTGGTCTGATTTGTAATTCGAGGTCAATTTCTGCCTCAACCTGTCTTCGAGAGTTATCGAAGGCTTTGACGCTTATGGTACTGGGTTTGAAAGAAGACGGTTCTATCCCCAACCGTTCGACAATCCTTAAAGGGCAAACATTTAGGCTTGCTCTGTTGTTAATGAGCATGAGTGGGACTTTGAAATTCCTGTGACAGGCAACTATGTTTAACGAACGCCCATGTTTGCGACCTTCAGGCGGTAATTCCTCATCAGAGTTGATAGCTCGTAGTGCGAGGAGTTGCCCGATTATATTTACCACCATTTCAGGAGGTACTGATCAGGGTCGAATATTGCATATCAGACCTAGTAATTACCTGATTTTACATACATGATAATGTTTAATGCCAGATTTTACTCGTGTTTTTATTACAGGATGAAATCAGGAGTGTGTATTGAAAGATGATGTTAAAAACATGAATTTGGCGCTCCAAAATTACCAGAGCACGGGATGGACTCCAGAAAACCAATAGTGAAGATTTTACACGCCTGGGATTTGAGGAAAGCAAGCCAAAGGGGCCCGAAAATGGTCCAGAATGCAAGATCACATGGTTCCCACTATCCGATCAGTTCGAAACTTCATACATGAGATGGGGGACGTAAATCAACCGTACATATTAAATTTCAACCCTTGAAGATCTCGGGAAGTGGTCCAACGGACAGATCAGCCTATTAATCTCCAATTTGGGGCCCACCTGATATTTGGAACTGCCTCAACCTTGGTATTGACGGCTAAATTACCATGAAGAAAAGGACGGACGGTGCAGATTTCTCATAAACATTATTATGGACCCCATATGCGATGCATGTACACCATGCATATATACTCGAGCCGTGCACCGGACGGCTGAGTCGGTCAGCGCGTGCTCTGACCGACTCCTCTCTCAAAAATTCAAAAATCCGGAAAATCGAAACAGCGTCTTCCACTGCCGATCATGGGATTGAGTTGTGGGCCCACAACGTCCATCAAATTGCCAATCCGGACCGTCCATCAGAGTCCAGGGGAGCCTCTCAACACTGCCTAGGTGGCAGATTTGTAAATCATCATCAAGATTTGAATCAAACCGTTCAAACGCAGGTTGGACGGTGTGATAAGATATTCTGTGGCCCGGACCAAAACAGAGAAAAAATACATATTTCCGACCGAAATTTCGATAGAAATTCAGTGAACGGAGTGCATTTCACAATAAACATCAAGGTGGGACCCACTGATCATCACAGCAGCCGTTTCGCGTCCGTGTAGCGTCTTCCGCTGCCGATTTTTGCGGAAATTAGTGGGCCCCGTACGTCGTCCTTCTGGTCGATCTGAGCCGTCCATCTTGTAGAGTGGCTCGAGAGCTTCAAAACCATGCTGATATTTCACTCCCATGCGTATACACGTGTGTGGTACAGAGGCCACAAACGGACTGCTCTGTAACGTTCAAAACTGTTTTTGTTGAGATTTCTTTTGTGGGCTGCGTTAATGGACGTTCAAAACCACTCATTCTTGACTCAAATTTCACCTGAATCCAATGGACGGGGTGGATTTTCTAGAAAATGCCTCTGTGGGGCCCACCGATCACAGCTGCTAAAATTTGTACTCCGAGTCCTTCTACGACTCTGCCACCGACCCCAGCCATCTAGCAGTTATAAAAGGGGAGTTTTGGACGTGTGAAAGGATTCAGAACTAGGGAATTCCAAATCTAGAGCAAGGGAGAGAAGGGAGAGAAGAAAGAGGAGAAAGAGAAGAAAGAGAAGAAAGAAGAGAGAGAGATTGTTTGGTTTGACGTTTTTTTTTATGAATTTTTGCTTAATCTTTTTTATGGATTTTATGGGTCACTAATCTCTCAGTTAGGGCTGAGATGAAGCCCCTAATTTGATTAGCTTTTGTATTGGTTGATTTACTTTGAATATTAATCAATTTGTTTCTTTCTCTAAGTGGGCTTTATGGGTTTAAATTATATACTTCTCCATCTATGAACTTGACTAAAGTATATATATGGATGTTGTATGGATGCTTATTATAGGTGCTTGGGTCTGATCAAGAACAGGTTTCCTATAGAGGAAGAAACAAGGTGCTTTAATGAATGTACATTCCATGTGCCCGACCAAGGACATGGGATATGTTGTTCATAGCATTGCTTAAAGGATTTAGACATTCTGTATGCCCGATTAAGGACACAGATTGTGTTTTCTCTGTATAAGTGGTATCAATCTAGATCAAGGTGAATCAACAAACAAAGCAAGGGTTAGGATACTTAGGGGTGGATTCGAAAGTCCTAGTGCTTTTTCTCTGATTGAATTTTCTTCCCTGTTCTTAATTGTTTTTTTTTCTAAAATTGTGCTTAGTAGTTTAGTTCATTATTCATTGGATTAGTTAAGGAGAATCATATATTTGAATTGTGACAACCAGTCCTCGTGGGAACGATCTCGTAATACGTACCGTATCTGCATCTGATTCGTATACTTGCGAGTTTAAAAATCATTTAAATCGTGTTGGTTTAAATAAAACATCAAGTTTTTGGCGCCGTTGCCGGGGACTGTTTCGTTCCAAATTGAATTTGGGATTCTCTCTTATCATAATTCATAGCTTAGGATTTTACTAACTTAGAGTTCTTTTCTTGATTTTAGAAACTAACCTATTTCCTGTTTTGTAGGGTCTTGAAATAATCTTCTAATTTGGAATTGAGGAAGGAAGCTACTAAGTGAAGGAAGAGCTTCTTAAATTTTTTTAACATCAATCATCTCCTTTTCCGGGTTCTTTCTTCCCATTTTTATTTACATAGTTTTAACTTGTTTTAGAATCTCATAGTTTCTAGGTCTAGTCTTATTTCTCCTAGGTTGCTTCCTAGTTTAGTTTTTTTTTTCTTCCATTGCAATAACATAGTTTATGCTAGGACGTAGATCTCTGAATATAGAACTAGCACCGTTTGATCCTGAAATAGAAAGAACACTTCGTGAAAGACTGAGAAATAATTCTGTTGAAATGGCGAATGAGAATGAAGTTAAAGCTCTCAGAGATTATTCAGCTCCTGTCCAATTTAATGCGCCTTCATGCATAGTGTTGCCAACCACTACGGCGGCACACTTTGAACTGAAACCTGGAGTCATACAATTGTTGTCATCCTTTCATGGATTGGACAAGGAGGACCCATATCATCATGTGAAAGAATTCTTAAACATTTGCTCCACTTTTAAGTTTCAAAACTTCTCAGACGATTCGATCCGCCTACGCCTGTTTCCTTTTTCTTTGAAGGATAAGGCGAAAGCATGGTTGAATTCTCTAGAAGTTGGATCTATCACTACATGGGACCAACTGTCTAAGAAGTTCTTAAACAAGTTCTTCCCCGTTCACAAAACCAATGCCCTCCGAAGAGAAATTACTAACTTCACACAAAAAGAGGGCGAGCACTTTCATGAATGTTGGGAAAGATGGAAGGACTTGCTTCTTAAATGTCCTCATCATGGTTTTGAGAAGTGGCAACAAGTTCAATACTTCTATGACGGTCTGACACCCCAGAACCGTCGTATGGTTGATGCCACCAGTGGAGGGTCATTCATGACCAAAAGTGAAGTCGAAGCGTGAAACTTCTTTGAAACCTTGTGCGAAAATTTCCAGCAATGGAACTATTTAAATAGAGGTGATAGAAGTCCCCAACCACAAAAGAGAGGTGGTATATATGAGATAGGAGTCGTGCCAGAGCTGTGCGCCAAGCTTAATAACCTGACAAAGAAAGTTGATGCTCTGGTATTAAATAATGGACCTCCACAAACAGCTCAAGTGGAGGCATGTGCCACATGTTCTAGTCCTGCCCATCCTATGCAGTCTTGTCCATCTGGTGCAGCATCCCCAGAACTTCTCTCTGAACAAGTTCATGCTATGAACACTTTTCAAAAACCTGGGGATGATCCTTACTCGAACACATACAACCCAGGGTGGGCTAGGCATTCAAATTTCTCTTAGGCAAAAGGACCACAACAAGGAGGACCATCTGGAAATCCTCCCATGCAACCGCACCTCCAAGTTGGCAGTCAGCAACTTCAACAGTTTTCGCAATATCAACAACTGCCTACACAATCAAGGAAACCATCTCTTGAGGATACACTCCATCTTTTCATGCAGAGTTCTCTCCAATTCCAAAAAGACACCCAACAAACCTTCGGCTAACCAAAGAAAGCTTACATGCAAATGCGCAATCCATTGCCAAGCTGGAAGTACAAATGGGTCAACTAGCTGCCACATTGAGTGAGAGAGAGAAGGACAAGTTCCCTAGCCAACCTGAGGCTAACCCAAAGGGACAGTATGAGATTGACTCTAATTCCAACCAAGGGCAATATCATGAACAGGCCAAATCGATCACTACCCTTAGGTCAGGCAAGCAGATTGATAACAGAATAGAGATGCCCGGGGATGAATCAAATTCTAAAACAGAAGATCAAGATGAAGCAGAGAGTCATACCAATGCATCCAAAGTCCAAAAGCTCTCTGACTCTCCAAGAGCCACTAATGTGCCACCTTACGTGCCCAAAGCACCCTTTCCTCAACGTCTGGCACTAATAAAGAAAAGAAATAACTTTAATGAAATCTTGGATGTGTTTCAAAAGGTGCAAGTCAACATCCCGTTGCTTGACGCTATCAAACAAGTCCCTGCTTACGCTAAGTTTCTGAAAGATTTATGCACTCAAAAGCGTAAGCAGAATGTTCATAAGAAAGTCTTCCTTGCAGAGCAGCTCAGCTCCATGATTCAACATAACACCCCTCCTAAATTTAGGGATCCAGGAGCTCCCACCATTTCTTGCGGCATAGGAGATCATAAGATCGGAAAGGCATTACTTGATTTAGGGGCGAGCGTCAATTTGTTACCATATTCGGTTTATGAGCAGCTAGGACTTGGCGAGTTGAAACCGACTAAGGTAACATTACAACTAGCTGATAGATCTGTCAAAGTGCCCCGGGGTGTTATTGAAGATGTGTTAATCCAGGTTGATAAATTTTATTTTCCAGTGGATTTCATAGTTATAGATACTCAGCCTGTCCAGAATCTTCATAGTCAGATCCCAGTCATCTTGGGTCGTCCATTTTTGGCCACATCTAATGCTATTATAAATTGCCAAAATGGAGTTATGAAATTGTCCTTTGGTAACATGAATATTAAACTCAATGTTTTTAATGCAGGACAACAATCCGCCGATTTGGATGACATATCTGAAGTGGACATGATCGAGAGTCTAGTGCAGGACTCCTTCCGTACATCTTTTGAAGATCCTCTTGAGACCTGCTTAGCACAATCTGACATGGATTTGACATCGATAGTCCCATCCATGAAGTCAATGCACTGCTCGACTCTACTCCTATCTTGGAGACCGAAAAATGGAGAGCAAAAGTGGAACCTCTTCATCCCTCTGAGACTCTTCTTGACAGCACAGTTTTTAACACTAAGAAGACAAAGGCGAGCAGGCTGCTTAATTTTCTTAGAGCATATACGGCAGCAATTGAACGGAAGATAGTGGAAGGAAGCGTGATCCTAACATGGAAGAAGTCGTTCGAGCAGAAGTCCTTAAATTATTTGACGACAGTGTCAGTTGCCTTATTTCAGATAGCACAGTTCATGGGAACTCACATCACCTGTCTGGGATTGGTTAATTAAGGTGTTGAGTTACTTCAATATTTATGGGTAACATTACTGCAAACCCTCACGAGACTACAACTCGTCCACTAGGGGTAACCTAGGGGTTTAAAGGCTTGTTGCATGCGCTAAATGCAATCGAGAGCACCTGCGAAAGTGGTATAGGTAGGATCTTCTTTTGTTTTCTTTTTGTTATTTTTTCTTCTGTTGATTTCTCTCTTGTGCTAACTCGCTTTTACGTTGAGATCTTCTTTTGTTTTCTTTTTTTTATTTTTTCTTCTGTTGATTTCTCTCTTGTGCTAACTCGCTTTTACGTTGAAATTTTTTGAGAAAGCTTCTTGATTCTCCATCCAGATATTATCTTTCCATCACTCCTCTTTTATTCTCGTTGTCCCATGTGCATTGCTTGCTTATTTCTTTTACATTGAGGACAATGTAGATTTTAGGTTGGGGGTGGGAGATTAGGTTACCTAATCAGTATTTTCTTGGTCTTGAGCAAAATTTGTGAAAATTTTAAAAAAAATTTCGGAATTTCCATTGAATTCAAAGTGATTTTGAAGGATAGTTGTGATTTTAACATTATAAGATACGTGATGTTGGTAACTTATGACTCTTGGATTCGGCCATCTGCTTGATTTCACAGTCAATTTTGAATTGATAATTCATGATTAGAAGTTGTAAACATTGATTGAGCCATGGTTTCACATATCAGATCTCACTTACACATTAAGTTTTCAGTTCGATATTAAATGGTAACTTGGTAATCATTAGGCATGAAAGGAACCAGCCTGAAAAACAAAATTTTTAGCATCAGTTTATAAAGAAGAATTGAAAGAGTAAGTCGCATAATCGTCATCATAGGTTTGCTCCCTATAGATGAAGATTCGATTCCTCATAGTTGACATGAGAAAAGAGTTAGGCGACAAGTTTTCACCATAGGTTTGCTCCCTATAGGTGCGGATTTGATCCCCCTCCTTGGCATCACTGTTCATAAAGAAAATCAAAAGATGGTAAAATGAAAAGTTAAATCTGTAAGGCAAGTGTTGGTCTCAGGTTTGGTTGTCACGAATTACTAATGATATCATGAAATTGACAATTGGATCTTTTAATGATTGTCAGTCGAGATTACACTATACACTCATGGAACTCAATGTTTAAAATTATTCAAATTAATGGATTAATATTGCAAACTTGATTATGAAATCTGCCGAGAGCCTGATTCCAAGAGAAAAATTCCACACACCGATCATGAATCTTAGAATTTTCATCTCAGCTATCTGTTCACATGTCACTTGAATTTACAGGAATTGTCTTTTATTTCTGAAATTATTTTTCGCATGTTTTACTTGGGACTAGCAAAATGCTGGTTGGGGGTTGTGATCAGGGTCGAATATTACATATCAGACCTAGTAATTACCTGATTTTACATACATGATAATGTTTAATGCCAGATTTTACTCGTGTTTTTATTACAGGATGAAATCAGGAGTGTGTATTGAAAGATGATGTTAAAAACATGGATTTGGCGCTCCAAAATTACCAGAGCACGGGATGGACTCCAGAAAACCAATAGTGAAGATTTTACACACCTGGGATTTGAGGAAAGCAAGCCAAAGGGGCCCGAAAAGGGTCCAGAATGCAAGATCACATGGTTCCCACTATTCGATCAGTTCGAAACTTCATACATGAGATAGGGGACGTAAATCAACCGTACATATTAAATTTCAACCCTTGAAGATCTTGGGAAGTGGTCCAACGGACAGATCAGCCGATTAATCTCCAATTTGGGCCCACCTGATATTTGGAACTGTCTCAACCTTGGTATTGACGGCTAAATTACCATGAAGAAAAGGACGGACGGTGCAGATTTCTCATAAACATTATTATGGACCCCATATGCAATGCATGTACACCATGCATATATACTCGAGCCGTGCACCGGACGGCTGAGTCGGTCAGCGCGTGCGCTGACCGACTCCTCTCTCAAAAATTCAAAAATCCGGAAAATCGAAACAGCGTCTTCCGCTGCCGATCATGGGATCGAGTTGTGAGCCCACAACGTCCATTAAATTGCCAATCCGGACCGTCCATCAGAGTCCAGGGGAGCCTCTCAACACTGCCTAGCTGTGGCAGATTTGTAAATCATCATCAAGATTTGAATCAAACCGTTCAAACGCAGGTTGGACGGTGTGATAAGATATTCTGTGGCCCTGACCAAAACAGAGAAAAAATACATATTTCTGACCGAAATTTCAATAGAAATTCGGTGAACGGAGTGGATTTCACAATAAACATCAAGGTGGGACCTACTGATCGTCACAGCAGCCGTTTCGCGTCGGCGTAGCGTCTTCCACTGCCGGTTTTTGCAGAAATTAGTGGGCCCCGTACGTCGTCCTTCCGGTCGATCCGAGCCGTCCATCTTGTAGAGTGGCTCGAGAGCTTCAAAACCATGCTGATATTTCACTCTCACGCGTATACACGTGTGCGGTACAGAGGCCACAAACGGACTGCTCTGTAACGTTCAAAACTGTTTTTGTTGAGATTTCTTCTGTGCGCCTCATTAATGGACGTTCAAAACTACTCATTCTTGACTGAAATTTCACCCTGAATCCAATGGACGGGGTGGATTTTCTAGAAAATGCCTCTGTGGGGCCCACCGATCACGGCTGTGAAAATTTGTACTCCGAGTCCTTCTACGACTCTGCCACTGACCCCAGCCATCCAGCAGCTATAAAAGGAGAGTTTTGGACGTGGGAAAGGATTCAGAACTAGGGAATTCCAAATCTAGAGCAAGGGAGAGAAGGGAGAGAAGGGAGAGAAGAAAGAGGAGAAAGAGAAGAAAGAGAAGAAAGAAGAGAGAGAGATTGTTTGGTTTGACGTTTTTTTTATGAATTTTTGCTTAATCTTTTTGATGGATTTTATGGGTCACTAATCTCTCAGCTAAGGCTGAGATGAAGCCCCTAATTTGATTAGCTCTTGTATTGGTTGATTTACTTTGAATATTAATCAATTTGTTTCTTTCTCTAAGTGGGCTTTATGGGTTTAAATTCTATACTTCTCCATCTATTAACTTGACTAAAGTATATATATGGATGTTGTATGGATGCTTATTATAGGTGCTTGGGTCTGATCAAGAACAGGTTTCCTATAGAGGAAGAAACAAGGTGCTTTAATGAATGTACATTCCATGTGCCCGACCAAGGACATGGGATATGTTTTTCATGGCATTGCTTAAAGGATTTAGACATTCTGTATGCCCGATTAAGGACACAGATTGTGCTTTCTCTGTATAAGTGGTATCAATCTAGATCAAGGTGAATCAACAGACAGAGCAAGGGTTAGGATACTTAGGGGTGGATTCGAAAGTCCTAGTGCTTTTTCTCTGATTGAATTTTCTTCCCTGTTCTTAATTGTTTTTTTTCCTAAAATTGTGCTTAGTAGTTTAGTTCATTATTCATTGGATTAGTTAAGGAGAATCATATATTTGAATTGTGACAACCAGTCCTCGTGGGAACGATCTCGTAATACGTACCGTATCTGCATCTGATTCGTATACTTGCGAGTTTAAAAATCATTTAAATCGTGTTGGTTTAAATAAAACATCAGGTACGTCAGGGGAGATATGTGCATCATTCAAGGTTTTCGTAAAGATTTCTCGATGCGACCTTGATGTGCATAAGATTTCCCAGATGGAAATTTGTGCGGAAATGGATTTGAGCTAGGCTGCTATATCATAAGCAGCATCGGTTTTATGGGTGGTTCCCGACAAAGTTCCCCGGGTTTCCTTTGGGTTTTGGTTCTCTCCTGAAGTACTTTCCGTTGTTGCCCACTTTAACGCATTTTGGGTAACGTCATGGGACAACTTTTGGGTTGTAGGAGGGAACCGCTCTTCCTTCCAGGTATATCAGTGGTTCTTGAGACGGAGAGATCATGGCTGGAACCATTTGTGTTGGGTTTGATGATTTCTCTTGAGGTGCTCCCGACTCTTGATCGGGTTTGGCCATGGAGTTTTCTTCCCTTTTTTGAGATGTGGGAAGGGTCCTCTGGGTATGTGTCAGTTGGTGAGGCATTAGAAACTTTGATTCTTGAACTGGGGGTGCCCTTACAAAGTTAACGGGGCTAGATCAGGGAGGCCTATTGGGAGAATAATGGGTTCAGAATTCGACCTTGAATTTGCCGAATTTAGGGCTGGACGTGCCCCTTAGGGAGTGTGTTGTTGAGTATATGACCTGGTGGATGTTGGGGGTGCCCCTTGCAGGACGAGAGTCTGAGCTGTTGATGCTGCTTTCATGGACATGAGAGGTGGTGTTGTTGGTGCTGCTTCCAGGAATACCTGTGGTCCAGGTGATGGCACCTGTTGGTATCCCCATGTCCGACTTGCTGTATCAGGTATAATCGCTTGTATGGAGTGATGTGGAGAGGAGTGTATGAGTTATCCTCCTTCAATGTGGTTGCCATTAGAGGTACTGGATGTACTGGGTCCCGCTTGATGCGGTGGCAGAGGATCTTAGAGAATGTTGGCCTGAGCTGTATTGTTGGCTTGTGGGGTGATTGCAATATTCTGGCTTTCAATTAAATCTTAGACCACGTGTTTCAAAGCGAAGCAGCAGTCCGTTAGGTGGCCAGGAGCCTGGTGGTATGTGCAGTACTAATTTTCATTGTAACTTGGTGGTAAGGGGTTGGGCGGAAGTCACGGTTGGAGTGGCGTCAAGAGCTGCTTTGCATTAGCATTATCAGCACCTGACTGTATGTTTGTGCCAGAGGGGTGAACTTTCTTCCCAACATTGCTTTCTTATATGGTCCATGCGCATTCCCCCTGGGCTGTTGCGATTGTTATTGAGACGATTGTCCCTGATATCCCTGTTGGGTTTGTTGTGGTTGGTACTGCCTATTTGTCTATGTCTGATATTACCTATCTTACCGGGGCTCCTGTTGTGGAGCATACTAATTTCCTTAAGCATTAATGACGATGTTATTAACCTCTGTGGTGCGCTGCACGGGAGCAGTGTCATTTCCATTCCTGTATCCCACGGGTTTCCCCTCGACTTTGTTTCTTTTGATTGTGGGGGTCTGATGTGGCTATGAGGAAATGGTTTCAGCTCTGATCCTTGCTTCCACTGGTTCTCCAGCTCGGATGAGTTGGGAGAAATTTACGTATGGATATGAGATTAGATATCTTGAAATGCTAGGATTTGCTGAATGTACGATCATGGATATTTGCTCCTCGTCGTCGATGGGGTTTCTGATTCGGGCTGCCATGGCCTGCCATCGTCCCACTTACGCCGACAATAATTCGTCACTTTTTCACCTCAAGACAGTCAAGTTAGATCTTCTCGGAGCCATATTCAAGTTATATGAAAATCTGTCAATGAATGCCTGAGAAAGCTTTTCCCAGGTTCTGATTTGATGGCTATCCAGTGAGGTGTACCAATCCAAAGCATCGCCTTTGAGGGATTTCTGAAAGAGCCGTATCAACGCTCCATCATTCCCTGCTATCACATTGAATTCCCCACAAAATGCTTTTAGATGTGCTGTGGGGCACCCAATACCGTCATACCTTTTGAATTTTGGTACCTAGAAGTTTGGAGGTACTTGGGCATCTGGGAAGGGACAGAGGTCCTTGAATTTGGTGGATGGGTGGTCTACTCCTTGCTGTCTCTAGAGTTGATTTTGCACCATCTGTAACTGTTCTCATAGTTCCTCGATCTCCGACTTACCTTGAGTTGGATATCTTGCCCCTTGCTGCAGGGCTTGTGCTGCTTCTTCTTCATATGGATCCAAAATGGGGGTTGTTGGAAAGATGGTAGACTCCCGGTGGCGGGTGGTTGCTGGAATTGAACGCCGCTCCCTTTCGGAGGAGGGTGTGATGTTCGGAAATGGCTCCTGCCTGGGGTATCTACCAAATCTGGAATGTTACTCCCGTTAGGGGGAGTGAATGAGACTCGAAAGTAAACCCCTTCATGGGCATCCACCAGTTCTTTTACGTGGTTCCCATGTGGGGAAACCTGTGTTGTAACCTGATTGTTATGATGTGCTGAATAGAGATGTGTGGGAGGATTGCTCCCGATTGCTGGCTGTTGTTGATCTTGTGTTGACTCTTCTGGGATAGAATACGGGATTTACTGGAGGAATGAGAGAGAAGGTAAAAGGGGTTTGAGGGAGTGAACTATTCTGTACACTAGGCTGGGTTGCCTGTGTATTTGGTGTGACATTTGACACCAGGCGGAGTAGCAGCTCTTGCATTGCTTGGAGATTTTGGACTACTTCTTGCATGGTGGTATTGGGCTGTGGGTCTGTTGGAGCTACTTTAGGTAACAGCGCGGGTGTAGGTACGGGTGTGGGTGTTGAAGTTTCAGGAGCTGGCTGAGCCGCCGACTCTTCTTCATGGGAAGCTTGAGAGGTCATGGCTGCACGGGATCGAGTGGTCATGGTTCAGATTTGTGCCTAAAAAAGTGCAAGCCAATTTTTTTTATTTTTTTTTTGTATGAATGCAATTATGATATCCCTTGAGATTAAAGTACCACACTATTTCGAGTCGGGTCTCAGCTAGTGCGATATAGGAATTCCCTAGTGGAGTCGCCATTCTGTAGACACTGAAAAATCAACACCCACGTTGGTTTATATGTATTATGGTGGTGGGGGTGGTTAAGCTGATTTTGTGGATGTTGGAGTCGCCACTAGCCGAATAATTTCAAAATCCCACAGTCGGCTAGAACCACAGAATATGTAAGGTTGGAAAAACCCGAAGACTCTCCTACCTTGGATTGACTCCTGATCTACGATTCGAGATTATTAGTAAGGGACCTCAGTTACAAAGAGGGAAGGTGTTAGGCACCCTCTCTGCCCGTACAAATGTACAGTCTCTACTCAGTGTAGTAAAACAATCTCAAGGGATGATATATGCTGTGGTTGAGATGTGACTAGGCACACATGTAGATTTCTGATGTAGCAAGATCCGAGATTTCGCGCAAGCCACAGAGCATACGTCCAACGACGCGTCTAGAAGGCGGATGTAATGGTGCTTATGTGAAAAGGTAAAGAATAATGGACTAGATCACTAGGAATTTTTGATGTGACAAGATCCGGTATTCGGCAAGTCACAGAGCATACGTTCACTAGAGATCTAGATGAGCAGGGGGGTTGAGAAGGGAATAGATGTCATGATGAATGCTTGTATGTGAAATGAATGGATCTTTAGCTTGATCTTTGAGTGAGCTAAGGTATGGATTGAACCATGATCAATCTGGGCTAGATTTACGGATTGGAAAGGTTGAGAGGAAGGCTAGGAGTTGGCTGGAAATTTTGGATCGTTGAAGGCTTGGGAGCTCCTTCCCTTTCCTTCACTCTCTTCCTCACTCTCTCCCTTTCTTTCTCACTTAGCCTTGGAAATGTGAAGTGATTTGTTGAAATGTGAAGAGGAGAGGGCTATTTATAGCCTTCTCCAATGGCATTTTTGTAATATTTGGGATTGAAAGGGGTAAAAGCTGAGGTGGCAAGTGGTGATTGGTTAAGGAGAAAGAGACGCCACATGACGCATTCTCATTGGCTATAAGGCTTGGTAAAACGGTAAATAGTGAAGATGGGAGGGGGGGAGCGTAAATTCAGGGGGAAAGTTGACTTTTGGACGCTGGGCTAGATGTCCACATGCGGGCCGCGAGTAGTAGCATCCCGAGTACCACCGTCCGGAGCTCGTTTGGATCGGACTCATGCATGCGAGTCTTGTTCGATGTGTGGGTTCGATCGGTGACCTCCTTTTGGAGTTTTATGGCTCGAACAGATGGGCTTAAGCTTGGGTAACAGGTTCTAATCAAGGTATAAGGTATAAACGGGGGCTGTGTGTGGATTGAACGGTTTGGATCAAGGTTTTGGGTCTCGGTTTGGAAGTTTTAAGATTTTTGGGTCCGGGTTAGGTTTAAGCCGAGATTAGGGTTTGGTTCGAGGTGTGATCATGGTTCTTGGCCTATCTTAGCCTTCCCAAGATGTTAACCTGGGTGGAGTGTCTACACTACGGTATCGGTCGAGTAGAATTAATGATGAAACAATATGTGGATTAACGACCGATTGCATTTATGGTATCAGACAATGGAACAACGTCATTGTCACCTTTTTACCAAGGCAAAGCGACATGGGAGGCAATATTGTACCATATTTCTGGCAATTCCGGAAAAGCCTGTCGGAGGGTGACATGTGACATTGTATGAGAGATAAGAAATTGAAAAAAAAAAGATCTTCAAAGATTTGGAGCGCTTTTTGCGGGCTTCTAGTGGTGTAAATCTAATTCTACACGTCAGTGGATGGTCGACAAAATGTTACGTTCGTAATACAATAAGCGCGATCGAGTTGTTTGAGATATAAAAGGGGACTGAGGGCAACCAAAACAAAACCTTGGTCAACGAAAGTGAAACAAGCAGCCGAGAGGCATTCGAAAGAGGAACAATCACAAAAGAAAAAATGCATCAAGAGAATGGTATAGAAAAAGGCTTGTTGACTACTGTAGCCATTGCAGTAATGGGAAAACAAGCTACAATAGAAATCTAATAAATGATAGAGAAACACAACCAATCAAATCTATAATATACCTAATTAAACCAAACAAACTTATCTATCAATTTGTCTCAAGAGTTATAATAATCCAGTAGCAGTAATCCTTAGTTGTAATATTTACTTGTAAGCTAAGTCTACACTCATATGTTGGATTTTTTATTTATCAAATATTAAACAATTCTTTCAAGAGACGCATTCTTAGAGTTGTTCCTAGTGATCGATTGTGAGTTTTTTTTTTTTTATTTGTTCGATTTGCACTAGTATTCTGAAAGTCCTTTCTTGTGGAAGATACAAAGTAATACATCTTCGGAAAAAGAACCCCGCTATCCAAATATCGCTTGATTGTTGTAAACTTCTGCAAGTAGCAGAGTAAGCAACTGATCTTCTCAGAATTTGGTCGCACACATTTATATTGGATATATTTGCTTATTTTGGCGCTTGAGGTTAAAGTTGATCAGTTTGGATCGATCCGCTGTATCGATGTTGGCACACTACATAATTAAAAACAAACCGAGGAACCGACAGTTAGACCCACTTGAAGGGCCTTATGCGAAAAATAAAGATAAAATAAACAATTAATTAATGGACTTTTAAGTTTATTTGAATTTGGATCATTTACTATTTTATATTACATATTACCACCATTCAGTGTTCTCCATAGTCCACCACCATGTCAGGACATCAGCTCACTTCATCTCTTAGCTTATGGCCAAGAGATTTTATTATTCTATGGTATCTTAAATAGGTGAAAAGGTGATCCCAACCCTCATTCCTTGAAGTGGCAGAATGATGTCATTGTATGCACGATGGATGGTCCACCCATGGTATAAACATGCAATGTGCATAGCAAATCTAAATATTTAAATTTATTTATTTTCGGCAACACATAACAAGCAATTATAATGCATCATCTAAAAAAACAACAGTGAAATGCCTTATTGAAGGGGAAGAAAATGATGAACATTAGAATATAAAACACTCCGTATCATCTGTGACGTGCAATTCAAAACAACTCTCAAGTTGTTGACTTTAACCATCGAATTTGGGCCATCTTTCAGTGACTTGGGCTGTTTTGTTCTTGGTGTAAATACCAGTAACTAAGTGGTAAAGGAGCAATAATTATATTATACAGGCTGTTTGGGAAGAGTGGGACTAGCGAATAGAAAATGGTGCAAAACTCACCCTCCTTTCGTTAGTAAAACTCTGTGGGCCCACTATGATCTGTGTTATATCCACACCGTCCATTTTTTTTTCATATTGTTTTAGGGTATAGGCAAAAAAAGGGTGGGATCTAAAGCTCAAGCGGACCACATTACATAAAATAATGAGTTCAATGGTGGCATCATTTTTCCCACTGCTTCCTTTGGTGTGGTCCACTAGAGCTTTATATTTGCCTCGTTTTTGGGGCCCGTTTGGCCAGGTGGATTGGAAGGGATCGAATGGTATTAGGGTGGATGGCATGGATTTCAAGGTAATGATGGTGTTGTCAGTAGATTGTCTTAAGATCCATGGGATTGCTATATCGAGTCTATTTGGCAGGCCCCGCCAATCCTAGGATTAAACCTTCCCATCCCTTCTAATCCCTCAAATCAAACATGTCCCAGGCAAATTTGAATAGATTAGGGTGGATTGGATGGGATTTAAAGGTAATGATGGTGTTGTCAGTGGATTGTCTTAAGATCCATGGGATTGCTATATACGGATTAGATCACCTTGTCTATTTGGCACGCCCGACAATCCCAGGATTTAACTTCTAATCCCTTCCAATACCATCCAATCCGCCCGGCCACACGGGCCCTTGGGCTCTTGCCCTAAAATGATCTGGCAAAATAAATGTATGGCATGGATAAACATATACATCATTGAGGCACATATGACTTTATCTCATTTGATGAAATCTCAAAGGTGCTGATATCCACTTAAAATTTGCTAGGTAAATAAAAAATGCTTAATTCATTTAAATTATAAGTAAATACAACATACCATCATGTTTAAATTATTTATATGACAAGTCCTTTATAAGGTGGAAAGTCAATAAATAAAAGCTTTCAAATAAATTATTTAAATTGGTTGATAATTTATCACTTTTTAGATTAATGATCTATAATCAAATGTTTGAAATATTGAGCCATCTTGATGTTTTTGAGAAATTCAACCTATTTTTCTATTGTGCAATATTTATAAAATTAAGGTAAATGATAAACTCAAGTGAGCCATATGACTGTGAAAAGTGTGTAGGGAAATGCCTACCACTAAAATCTCCTTGGGTCCACTTAGATGTTTATATGCTATCTATAGTCTTAACAATGTAACTCCTACTCAGATAATCTGAAAACACCTAAATATTAGCTTGACCTAAAACTTATGTGGCCCGTCGAATGTTTCAACTGTGCACATTTAATCCTAACTATTCGCTATCGTGCATCCCTCTTCAGTTTTCGATCTATTTATTTTTTGAGCCTAAGCTATATTATAATATGGCAAAACGGATAGACGAGGTGGATTTCTCACAAACACCATGGTGGCCCACTTAACTCAATTTGCAATACCTTCGACTGAAGGGGCAGGAGCTTTAAGTAGCCACCGTGATGAATGTGTCTTTTACACACCGTCCATCCATTTTTTTTCATGTCATTTTAGAGTATAAGCACTGAAACGAGGCAAATGCAAGGCTCAAGTGGACTACACAATTGGGATTAAACTCGTACAGTTGAAAACTTTTCGGGGCTACAGAAGTTTTGGATGGAGCTTATATTCGTGTTTTCTCTTCATCCAGGTCTATGTTAACTTAGGGCCTGTTTGATTTTCGTTCCTTTGTGGTAAATACAGGTAAATTCTCCGAATTACCCCTGTCAGAGATATTTCCGCTGTTTGAAATAAAGTGAGATTCACTGCAGGATTTCTTCCTGCAGAAATCTTGCGCTGGTTATCTGCGCTGGAACGAAATCAGGTATGTAATGGTTCGGTGCACGCGTACATTTTTCCTTGGGTGTTCCAAAGCTCCATGTGGGGTCCACCGTCGTTAACACAGGAGATCCGCACCCTCCATCAAACGAAGTGGCTGATTTTATGGGTTAACCCCGGACGGTTTCGTAATGTACGAGTTGGGTATATCATCTCCTTCAATGGTTGCAGCAGCTTGTCTTGGGCTTTTTTATGTTGTGATCCACTTCGTAGTGATGGAAGTTTCATTTTGGGATTGAACGGCTTAATCCTTATTATGGAAATACTGATCGACATGGATTGGTGCAAACAGATGTATCGTGGGCCATATCTAAGATCACATGGAGGGTCGTACACCCAACTACCAAAGCTTCATCGGCGCCCAGCACATCAAAGAGCTACCGTAGCCATCATTTTTCACCTATGACGTGAGACGGATGGGTTGAAATCAAAATCTCTTCCACAGGAGTAAAAAATCAGTGTGCATGCAGAGGCATAGTGTTATAAAAACATCACAGGTGAGTTGTAACAATCAGCTTTCCACTGTCTCAAGGACCTGGTATGTGTAGTGTTCTATCCGGATCATCTTGTTCGTTTCTAACTAGGAATGAAGCGTACTTATCTTCTTTCATTGCAACAGGTAAAACGAGTAGCAGTGAAGCTACAGTTCTTCATCCTCTCAACAGGTCAGTTGAATCTCAAAACCTACCCATGGTCAAACGATCCTGGCAGTTCCACTGTAATGTCCGTGATCCAATCTACCAATGGATTAATGGAATGGATGAAACAGATTGATCATGGTGGCGTAAGGAGCACTGCCTGCTAGCCACTGTCGTGTGCGCAGGATTTAAAACTATATATCACATGCGATGAAGCGGATAGAGACGGATTCGTGGTCGGTATCGTGTGGGTCCCGCGCTGAATTACATGTCTCATCCAATCCGTTCATCCAGCTATTCCTGTAATGGGGTTCACTTCAGCTTGAGATATACCACATTTTTTTACTTTCATACCAGAAAGTAATCTATTTGACAAAAGATGGACGGCATGGGTGAAACACATACATCATGGTGGGGCCCATAGAGCACCGACCAACATCCAATGGCCGGTGGCGGGGGATTAGCCAATCCCTTTCCAAACCCTGTACGACAAAGGGATATGGATGCAGATGGAGTCCTACCCCCACCCGGACTGTAATCCGTTGGGGCAGGGCGCTGTGGGGCCCACCTCAATGTACTTATTCTATTCATGGCGTTTATCTCCGTTGATAGATCATTAAACAGTTCTTGGTTGCTGGAGAACTTTCGGTGCTGCGTATAACATGACAGCTTGAGTAGCAAAACTGGCTTTTGAAGTGACGTTACCAAGTTATGTGGGTCCCACCATGATGTATGTATTGTATCCACACCGTCCATCCATTTGGATATATCATTTTAGTGCATGATCCAAAGAATGAGGCAGATCCCAAACTATAGTGGACCACACCAAAGAAACTAGTAGAGAGAGTGAATGCTCCACGAGTACAACATTATTTACTGATGCTTTAATTTCATCTGTCCATATGCTAGCCAAAATATTAAAGGTTAGAATTTTTTTATTTGTCATTTAATGTTATTGTTCCATCCACCCAACGGTTCAGATTAGGATGAACTTATGCCACGTGTGTACTGGAAGAGCTACTTACATTCAAATGAGACAAAGTTAGATGAACGACTTAGAACAAATATAGACTGGACAGTGAACCCTACACTTGCCAATGGTGTGCATTCCATCCCCAACTGTTTTCTTATGCTGTGGCCTGTCTGATTTTTGGATCCAAATGGTTTTTGTCTGAAAGGTTGAATGAGCGGCAGCCTAGCTGATGAACGGCTAAGATCTAATGAACGTCTCACCAACGTGTCGGTCAAATCACACCCAAGAAAAGAAACACATACAAACCTAACACGTTGTACGTGTCACAGGAAACAGATTGAATTGAATGCCTACGGTTGGAAAATGCTGGAGGGCCACGGAAGTTTTGGATCAACCTTATATTTGTTTCTTCCCTTCATCCATGTTTTTGTGATCTTATGAACAGATTGGATGACAAATAAACATCACTGTGGGGCCTAGCAAGGTGTCAACGGTGGAAATCATTATTTCCACTATTTCCTGTGGTATGGTCCACTTGAGATTTGGATAAGACTCAATTTTGGGATCAACTCCTAAAATGTTCTGGAAAAACGGTTGGACGGTGTGGATAAGCCACCTACATTCACAGTGGCACCAACAGATTAACTCAGTTTGATATCCGATTTCCTGGTGACTGAGAACAGTCCATCTAGTGGGCCAACCATGCAGATATTTGATCTTGCACCATTGACACAGATACATAGTGATTGGGTCATGGACTGTCTCAAAAGACGAACAGTTCTAATGACCATGATGATTGCGCCAACCATGCTCTGTGGGTCGGTGCTACGTGGACCCATCATATACCGCAGTCTTTGCCACAACCCAGGTAGCCAGTGGTCCATATTATTTGGACAAAATCAGATTTCAACAAATGTACAACCACGGCTAGCACGAGTTGCTATCATTTTCGAGACAGTGGTGAAAATCACTAGCCAACGACACGGTTTGGCTAGTGACGTTGCCAAACCCAGGTGGCAATTGGTTGGTGCTATGTGGACCCATCATGTACATTTTTTAATCCACGCCATCCATCCTATTTGAAAGATGATGTATGTGTTATCCTCCAAAAATGAATATGTATGCATCTCACGTCCTGCTGATATCACAATTGAGCATCTAAACAATAGAAATTCAATTGATATGATTTAAAATTAGTTTACCAAACGAAAATATGTAATTAACATGTACAAAAAGGAACACCATGTCCTTGATTTCGAAGGATGATGTTGTGTAGATACTACGATCTCCGGATAATGGATCCAAGCGAATGGACAGAAGAGGAGATGAATATGTTTGCAATTATATTTGCTTCTGCCTCAGCAGCTATGGCAGTTGGAGAATATTGTCGCAACTATTTATTTCGGAATCCACCAAGGCGGGCGGATAATGAACGAGCTTGGATCATCAACGGAATAATTAGGGCTACAGACAACGACTGCATCTCCCAGTTGAGAATGCGAAAGACGACCTTTTTCCACCTATGTTCAGTACTACGGGATAATAATAAATTGAACGACGCGAAGCATGTAAGTATGGAAGAACAACTTGTGATGTTTCTCCATACTTTAGGACATAATGTGCGTAACAGAGTCATTGGACATCGATTCATATGGTCCGGTGAAACCGTGAGTCGTTATTTCAATCGGGTGCTAGACGCAATAGTATCTTTATACCCTGTCTACGTACAACTGCCTGGTCCAGAAACTCCACCAGAGATTACCAGTAATCCAAATTGGAATAACTACTTTCAGGTTAGTAATTTATTACTTGATTTGCAATTTCGTCGTTGAAGCTATAGTGTTTTTCACTTTATAAATAATAATGGTTTTTCCTCATTATATGCACCCGTAGGATTGTATCGGTGCTATAGATGGGACGCATATACCTGCCTTTGTTCCTAGTAATGAGAGTGGCGTCTACCGTAATAGAAAAGGGATAATTTCTCAGAATGTTATGGCGGTTTGTGATTTCAATATGAAATTTGTCTACATGCTTGCGGGTTGGGAGGGGTCTGCTTCAGATGCACGCGTTCTACAAAGTGCTCTGACCGATGAACATGATCGTTTTACTGTACGTGAAGGAAAATATTACGTTGTGGATGCTGGGTATGCGCATTCTCCGGGATTCATGGCTCCATATCGAGGTATCTGTTACCATCTCAATGAATATCATACCGGACGTAATCCCGTAAATGCGAAAGAGCTGTTTAATTATCATCATGCACAACTCAGAAATGTTATTAAGCGTTGCTTTGGGGTATTAAAGTCTAGATTTCCCATTCTAAAAACGGCTCCACAATACCCAGTAGTGACACAGGTCAAGATTGTGCTCGCGTGTTGTGTCCTTCACAATTTTATTCATTTGTCGGGGGATGACGAAATTGTGGATGTGGATGGTACATCAAGGGATGGTGATGTAGGACCGTCACCAACAACATTGGATAATGCTGCTATCGATGACCTACGCAATGTGCTTAATGCCCCTTAGACAGAGAGGGATGCATGGATTGCATTTCGTGACAGCATTGCACAGAGGATGTGGAATGATTACACTACAACGAGTCAAAGGGTATAAGTTCTTTATCAAATTAGCATTTTTCAAAGTTATAGTGGCCCTGAGTATTATTGTTTTCTTTTGCCGTATTACTTATTGTATATTTTGATCATCGCATTCACAGACAACATTACAATGAACATTTTGGCCACTATAGAGCTTCAAGTGGTTCGTCTCATTTGGATTGTGCAATTTTTTTTATTAGATACTTGAAGATACGTCTTCATCGACTCCAATGAATGCGAGATCTCAATCGTCCACACCCACAAAGCGGACTACCGGATGTAATGCAGCAACAACACCAAGAAGGACACCAAAAAAGAATACGGGAAAATCATTAGATGAAGCACATTCCCCTGGCGGTATACTTCGCTGGACAGATGTCATGGACAACTGCCTTATCGATAGTCTGGTAGAGCAGGTTGCAAATGGGAAGAAGAGTGGGCATGGTTTTAAAAAGGAGACGTACAAACCATGTGTTGATAATATCAGAGATAAGTTGGGGATCATTCTCACGTCGAAGCACGTCATTAACCGCGTACGCACTGTGAAAAAATTGTACTTTACAATTCGGGATTTGCGCAGTGCCAGTGGTTTCGGGTGGGATGATGGTTTGAAGGTGGTGGTTGCAACGGATGATGTTTGGGTCGACTACATAAAGGTTCGTAGCAATATTATTTTTAAAATTTTAAAATCAATTTCAATTCTAATTTAGGCTGACTATTTATCCCTTAACTTGACATTCAAAATTTTTTTCTCTTCATAGTCACACCCGTACGCACAACATGTTCGTGGTAAGCCGTGTTCAAGATATGATGACCTGGAATACATTTTTGGAGACGATCGTGCCACTGGTAAAAGATGTGCAACTGGAAATTATAATTTTGACACGGGCTCTTTTGGTGGCTTGAGGAATCCAGATGATCCGATGACACAGACCGTGGACCTCAATTCCATATCAGTTGATCTTGGATCTGACGATTTTGGGGACAGTGGTCCAACTATCCATTGGGAGTGGGACAGTCGTGAAGGTGCTAATATACCACAATCGACTCCACCTGCAAAAGGAAACAACTCCAACACTACAAACAGCAGTGCAAACTCTAGGAAGAGGGCAAGGGCTACGCGTCCAACTGATGTAATTGGTCACGGTTTGACCGACATGGCTGAAGCTTTGCAATCGATTGCGACAAATATGACAAAGGGAAAGAATTTTGCAAGAATGGCTGTTATCATTCCAGAGCTGGAGCAGTTGGATGGACTAAATGGGCAAGAAGTACTTTCCGCAACAAAACTACTTTTCAAGGAGGAAGAATATGGTGCTGCTTTTCTTAACCTGCCTAATCATAAGAGGCTGGATTTTCTTCGCATGTTGATGATGTCCCACCAGTGAAGCCATACAGCACCCATAGGAGTTTGCTGAGGAGTTGTTGTTGAATGCTCCACGCGTACATCATTTGATGCATGTTTTTATTTTCTTTTTGGACGATTTGACTTCATTGGGTGATACAATATCTAGGATAATTAACACTTGACTATGCTGGTTTAACTTGTAATGTTATAATACTCTTACCAATCTTTTGTGTTGCTTGACATTTACTCAGGTAGATATTTATCGTTGCGCAACATTTCATAGGTCGATCTTTTGCTATCACATGTTACTTTCTCGTCCAAGTAGTATTTTAAGTATATAAACGTTACACTACATCTAATGTATACTTTCAATCTCTCTAATGTCTCTATTTACGCTAATATTGGAATATGAATCTCTTTTCTAACGGAAGTTACTTTTTGATGTTAGATGGGTAAGGTGTACGTTGTATTTAGGGGAAGAAGACCTGGTATTTACTTTACTTGGGAGGAATGTAATGCCGAAGTAGATGGGTTTCACCGGGCGCTATTCAAATCGTACAAGTCGCAGGAATTCACAGTCCGTGCATGGCAGGCTTTTCGTGCAAAATCACAGAATCCAGATATGTCAAACCGAGAATTCTCCTCATTGACTGGTGACGATGACAGTGGGGTTACACATCAAGCCCAGCATGGTCAGGAAATTCAAGTTGATAATATTAGCCGTCATGATACCATCTACAATGGAGCCTCAACTTCAAACCCCCCATCTCTGAAGGCGGAGATCAGTTCTAATGAAGACGACGGTACTGCACTGCTGTTTCTACTAGGCGTTTTGATTGTCATTACGGCGGTTCACCTCATCTCTCTAAACAATTAAAGTTGTAGTGGTGGATGTCCAACATGCAACACACATATGATCTTGTTGTACAAACATGTTTTAATGATCTTCTATGACTTTGCCAGGTTGATATGGAAATTCTTAAATGGTAATAATGGAACTGATGGAGGCTCTGAGGAGCCACCTTCATGCAGGTGATTATCCACACCGTTCAACTACGCTGTTTTGTATGGAGTAGCCCACCTGCTCGGTATTGGCTGATTTTTGCACTGTGATCCTTAATGGTGGGGCCAACTTAAGATGTGGTTCTATCGAGGCGTGCCTTTGGCAACATTTGTTAATCTGTGGTGACTGATCCACTTACATGGATACATACCATCCAAATTGCGTGTTGTATTATGGATGCATCCGTCCATATCTCAGAAGCCTCATAGATAGAACAACTGCAACCATCCAATTGGTGAGGAACACATGAATGGAACCATCCAATAGGGTTACTCGAATTGAACGGCTAATACCAAATAGTTAATAGATTTGCCCCATCAGTGTGATTTTCGGCCAAATGTTCCATCCATCATGAGACTCATTCATAAATATAGTTTCGATTTACGGCCGTGGATGACTCACAAACATGGCTCCAGTCGTACCTGGCCGGTGTGGATCAAATCCATACATCACAGTGGCCCCTTAGAAATGGAGCGAAGTGGATAGTAGTTGAAATCTGTATCAAGCAGTTTAATTTCGGTTCTTTCTGATACATGTACAATATGTGAGTGCCTCTGTATCAAGCGTTGTATGTTGCCAGAGTAGCAAATAGCTCCCCGAGATTCAGATTCGATTCCTACCACACGTGCATTACGATGCATACTTTTCCTTGGATGGATATATAACTTGAGAGTGATAAGAAGAGTTAAACGGATAATCGGAACCGTCTATACTCTGGGAGCTACCTGCAGTGGATTTTGAATTAAAATATTCGCTCTGATAAGACTATCATGGTCATTTGATGGGTGGGGTTGAATTTGAACCATTGACTATTTTTCTGTTTTCAACCACCATCGGTTTAAACATGCTCGTTTGGGCAGTGGCATTAGAAGGGATTAGGTGGGATGGGATTCATCTGGTCCGAGCCAATTTTTGGCAGTGGGATTAGAAGGGATTAGGTAGGATGGGATTCATCTGGTCCTGTGCCAATTCAACTCCATGGGAAGAATGGAAAAGCTTGGAATAAGAGTTGGAATTGCATTGCGTCCGGTGCTAATTTCACTCAGGTGAGGGGACGTTCAGGGCCGTACACCTGCAAGTCACTTGCAAAGGCGAAAATTACGCTCCAACCAATGCCTGCCGTACATCAGCACGTCATTTGCAAGCTGCAAATTAAACAAAGTCACGCAACTCTTCACCGTATTTACAGCCATCACGAGCGCAAGCAAACACGATCACCCAGCTACTACTTCACCCGACCGGTGTGGACGTGTAAATGTAAATAATGATTAAATACATTTACCTCGAGTTACAGCAAAGAAATGGAAATCAAACGGGCCCTTAATGAATAGGTTGGATGGCAAACAAACATCACGGTGGGCAATATAAAAATTTCAACGGTGAGAATCATTACCACCGATGCTTTCCGTGGTGTGGTCCGCTCGAGCCTTGGATCTGCCTCATTTTTATTCAAATAAAACTATAATGATACGGAAAAAAATAAGAATGAACGGTGTGGATAATACCCATACATCCCGGTGACTACTCAAACCTCCTGCCCGTTCCCAGCTGGAGACGTGCGGGGGTTAGGACGCAATCCACGTCCCTGTTTCAGAACCCTATCAGGGAAACAACGGGAAAGACGGAGAAAAGAAGAAGAAGCGGGCTTCATATTTCAGAAACCCTAGCGCCTTTATGCAAGAAACCCTTCTGATTCTCTTGAAATCGAGTTCTCCAAACCCACGAACGTCTCTCGCTGCACCGTCCATCTGGTGGGCCGTACCCTCAATCTGTCACAGTTCAAGAAAGCACAAAGGTGGGTTTCCCTAAATCTTTCATGATGATTGGACCTACTCAAAGTTTATTTTTATGCCATTGATCAGATTGATAAGATCAGCCGACGGATGTGATTTTGCATCTCTCTCTCTCTCTCTTTCTATCCATCCATGGCCATTAGATCCACTGGCAGAAGCCTCTCCTTCAATCTCCTCACCAGTGACAGTTCTGGCGATGCTGCAACCTTCATCCACGGTACGATCTCTGATTCGGCCCATGACGATGCCGCATCACACGATCCTCCACTTCTATCCATTCACAAACGCCGACGCCGGCGGAACAAAGGATCGAAGAAGACGTCCAGCTCGCTTCCATCTCCTGTAGATCGTAATGGCCCTCACGTGGATGGATTTGAATCTCATTGCAATGGACGGAGCATCTGCGATCCTCTGATTTCAGGAACTGGAACGGCAGTCAAGACAGTGGTTGCAACTGTTGGGCTGGATGATGATTGCCTGTACTTGCATGCAGAGCGTCGGATTTCTGGGGTTGAATTGAGGCAGAGGGCTGTGAATGGGACTATTTCTGAAGAATCCGTGGAGGAGAGTGGTGTGGGGCCGGGTTCGACAGGCCTGCAGCAGAGGCCTGAACCAAATGGGAATGTTGGGAAATTGGAAACTGCGGAGTTGTTGGACTGGAATCGAGTGATGGCGGAGAATTCAAATGGTAAATCTTCGTCTAGTTCTCTCTCCTCTCCACAGAAACACATTTGTCTTGCTTTCGTCTCTCGTCTGTTTCTTTTCTTTTTGGGAATTAATCTGTATTAGTTGTTGATTGATTAGTTGTATTATACAGTGTTCAGCCAGAATTAGCAACAACTTTGTTTTGACTAGAATTTGGTATGAGGGCCATGGTTTAGTGATCCGCATTGCTCATCTGGTGGTCCCTAGGTGGATGGGCATTGGACCGTAAATCTCCTCTGTTGAACAAAGTTGTTGAACTTCTTTCTCGATGTCTGTTCCCAAATAAAAGAACCTGGTAATTCGGGCTTGGCTTTGTATATTTTCTCAATTGATTAACCAATTGCATGCATGGAGGACCAACGAATATATGATTAGTTCCTTCTTCCTTCAACGTTGACTTTCTGAATTAGATATTCAATTACGAAATAAATGAAATGTGAAATTATTGAGTAATCTACTTCCCTTCATATGATGAATCCCCTTAAGGGTCAGTTTGGATTTGTGAAAAGTGTGGGTAAGTAAATTGTATTTCTTGAGAAACATTGTTTCTAGGAATGTGTGGGAAAAGAACATTATTTATCTTGTTTGTATATCAACAACATTTTCTCGAGAAAATTGAGATTTGTTTTCAAATCATATGTTTGGCAAAATCAGTGTTGAGTAGCATGTGTAGCTAGCAAAATCGCTACGTAGTGCAGCAAATAGCGTTCTATAGGGGTCGTAGCGTATGCTACCGGCGTGTAGCGCAGGTATTGCGCGCTACCTGTTCAGTTTTTTTTTTTGTTTTTTTTTGTTTTGTTTTGTTTTGTTTTGTTTTGTCACCTTATTAAACAGTGGTGAACTCACACCACAAGCAAGCACTTAAGTTTTAAAAAAAAACCCTATTTGAAAGGGCTTCCAGACGCAAACCGAGCAAACTGATGTTGCTTCTCTCCCCACTCTTCAATCTTGCGATCGAAAAGCCCTTCGAAGGGGCTTCTTTGGCCGATTGTTGGAGACTACAAGGAGCTCCATTTGGTGCAGTTTCATCAACAATGGAGAAGAAATGATTGAGAAATCGGATTTCCCCTATTCCTGTTGCGATCGGCTGTGGAGCTTCAAATTTTGCAGTTTTTATTGATTGCAAAAATAGGTATGCTCGTTCCTTTTTTAAAATTTTTTTTTTTTTCGATGTACAATGAAAATAACTTGGTATTTTGAGCTTTTTTTTTCTCATTTTTTTCCTTTTAAAATGCCGTTTACTGTCTTTTTTGGTTCTTTACACTTTTTTTCATTTCTTTTTCTGTGGTATGGCCTACGTGGGGCCCATTGAGGTGTGTGAAGGGGTGGATGTGCATTATTTTCTATGGTGTGGCCCACGTGGGGCCCACTGAGGTGCGTTAAGGGGTGGATGTGTATTATTTTGCTTTTTTCTTACTATTTAATATTTATTATATATATATATTTAAAATTAAAAAATAAAAGTATTGTGTAGCTTACGCTACACGCTACGGAGGGTTGAACGCTACGCAACACACTACGGAGGGTTGAACGCTACGCAACACACTACCGCTATTTAAAACACTAGGCAAAATAAAATTCTATTGAGAAATTATTTTGGTATCATGTGGTGCCTATGTGTCCAGAGGTGGGATGTATGGAATTAACAATTAATATTTCCTTTGTAGTATGGAAGTATTCATCCAAGGGGTGAGGGGCATCTAATGAATGATTTAGATGGAACATGCTAGACACATGAACCCATGTTCATCTTGTCCCTATAGTTTCTTGTGGTGTGGCTGACCTAAATTGTGGTCTGGGGTGATTTTTTGTTCCAATGCCTAACTTTGAGGGATGATCCCGATGGATGGAGTGGATTTGACAAAGAGAACATGGTGGTCCCATGTGAAACTCAGTTAAAGAAACTTATCCGCTCCTTTTTTCAGAAAAAAAAAGGAATCCAAACTTGGAATGTGAGTTATTTTCATACTCTCACAGGCTCGATATGCATGAACTTAGAAATTGTGCGCGCTGAACTAATTAACTGAAATTAAGCCGACTGGACTGTGGAAGCCATTGTCTCAAAGTCACAGCGCGAAAGTTGGATTTGCTGGATAATCCTAACCAATGTTGTCGAATAGCATATGCAATCGTGTGCGATCGCATATGCCTGTGCGCATATGCGATCGCACAATCGCATATGTGGTCGCATACCTTTTTTTTTTGCATTTTTTGAAAAAATTAAAAAAAAATCAGAAAAATCAGAATAAATTATTATATGTCACTGGCCCTTGAAATACATTTAATTTAAGTAAAATAAAATCAATTACATTTACAATTTTACATAATGAATTAAATATTAAGTGATCAGTCATCAACAATTCTACATTCTACAATATAGTTAACTTAACATTTAACAAATATGAAATATCAATATTCAAAATTCAATATACATCAACAATCAACATCAACACACTTAGTAAACAAAATGAAGAAGTTATTTATTTATTATTTATCTAAATCTAATCAATAATCATATACATTTATCTATTAGCCATTGTGGCATATCACCACCAGGTCGACCATCACCACCACCACCACCACCATCATCATCATCATCATCATCATCATTCGAGTCATCTCCTTCTTCTACATACACTTCTCCTTCTTCCGTTTCTTCATCATTTGTACGTACCAATACTTCATCAACATCCAATGGTGGATGATCTTCAACTTGATCATCATGATCACCATCTCCTTCTTCAATCTCCTCAATCTCTTCAACGAGTTGACGGCTACTACTCGTCCTCTGGCTCCCTCCATCCTTCGCCTTCAAGTGGTACTACCTTCACCAGGTGTCGATCCGTATGCGACATCTTCAACTCGTGCCCATGTCAGGTCCTCTCCAGTAAATACCAAGTCATCCGTCTCTATGAGCCACTCGTTATCTGCATCCAACTCATCTAAGCAAATAGGGTCAAAGAAACCGGGCTTTTCTTTCCAAGTTTGGAATCGTTCTCGCAATTTTTGATTGTATTGAACGAAAATCAAGTCGTTGAACTTTTTTCGCTCAAGGCGATTTCTTTTCTTGGTATGAATCTGCAAGAAAGAAAGCGCATTTGGCATTAGCTATTTAGGTAATTAATTTATCCAATTAGCTTAAGCCTTACACTAAAAAAATTGAAGTTTACAAATTACAATTACTATAATACTATTTACTAAACAATCTAAACTTACCGCCTCGAACGTGCTCCAATTGCGCTTGTAACCACTGACAGAATACGTGAGTCCAATAATCCTCATAGCCAGCTTCTTTAGAGCTGGATCCTTCTTGTTCGGGTCCACTCCATAGGCAGCCCACCGGTTAGCTGAGAAAAATAGTTTAAGTAGGTTAGAGACACTTGACTTTGTAGAAAAACTATTTGTAAGACATTAAGAGTCTAAGACTGACATTCATAGAAGTCAAGTACTTACTGGGTAATTTCATTGTCCGATGCCTTATTACGATATCTCTTGAGAATATCCCCTCACTTTTTGTGCAGAAGTCCAACAAAGTTGAGATCTTGTCCTGTTCTTCTTTATCTGGAATCATTCTTTCCTAGACATCAATAAATCCAACCATATGCATAGCAAGTGCTTCTGTTGGATCAGCAGAAGCGAATAAATAGGCTGGGTTAAGGATGTAAGCAGCCGAATACAATGGAGATGACATTTGACTACCCCATCTTTTATCTATAATATCTAAAATTGGCTTGTAATCACGGTCTCTATAGTTAAAATGGTCCATGATCTTATTTTTCGCCCTCTCCATCGCATCATATATGTAGCTCATTGCAAGCTTCTCATCCCCTTCCACCAATCGCAACACAGTGACTAATGGCTCGGATGCTTTTAGCGCCTTTACCACTTGTGTCCAAAAAAGTTTGAGAAATGATTGTTTGTTGAACCTATTTCCTTTCAGCCTTCTTTAACCAAGGCCCACTTGTAAAATTGGCCGATACTACAAAGCTTCGAAGTTCTGATTTTTTTGCATGTAATCTTTGTAGTGTTAAGAAGGTTGTAACGAAACGGGTGACTGCTGGACGTAACAAATTACCGCCAATGTGTTTTCTTATTCGATTAAGAAAAAGGACGTGTTTGTACATAAAGACCGTAAATCTTCTAGCCCTAGCAATCACATTTATAAATAATTTACCTATTTCTAACATAAGATCAACACAATGGGCCGCACGGGGGGTCCAAAATAAACGTCACCTCTTCTCCATAAGAAGACGATCGGCCATTACATACGAGGCTGCGTTATCTATAGTTACTTGTACGACATATTTCTCACCTATTTCTTTAACTACACTATCTAGTAAGTTAAACAAATATTCTCCGGTGTGTGAATGACCCGACACATCCACAGACTTCAAGAACATTGTCCCAGCTGGACAATTTACTAAAATGTTAATGAGAGACCGACCAGATTTATCGGTCCATCTATTAGCCATTAGTGAACACCCATATGTTTTCCACGATTCCTTATATTCAGTTATAAATGATCGTGTATATTTAACTTCCGTTTTTAGGCATGTCTCTCTCATTTCAGGATATGAAGGAGGTTTAAGCCCAGGTCTAAATTGATCTATAGCCTCAACCATTACTTTGAAACTTCTCGATTTAACGGCGTTAAAAGCAATGCCGGTTTGGTAAAACCACTTAGCAATATATTGAATAGTGGTTTTCATATCTTTTTGTTTTATCGGTTCTCTAAAGTTATTTTAGCCGGCTCTTTCCATCTACCCCTTTGGTCGACCACATCCTCGAGGTGTGGTTTAGACCATCTATCCATGGGCCCATGCCCTTGGGCTCTTTTCGAGACCGTTGGTTGTACTTGTGGTCTAGATCGGCTTGTCGAAGTAGGGGGAGTGGGACTAGCTTCATCTACTTTAACTACGTTTATATCTTCATATGCATCTCGTTCCAAATATTCTTCCTGACGTAGGGCACTATCACATCTCTTTCTTGATTGTTTTTCCATATACTCCATGATCTCTCTTCGGATTTCTGGATTAATTTTGTCGCATGCTTTTGCATTTGACCCCGGTAAATGTGTAAGGTGTTGCTTGTACCTTGCAATGCTACTGGAACTCACATACCCATATAACTCACATACTATGTGAGTCTTTTTCGTAACACTGCAGTAGTGCCCATACTTCCAACTCGGGTAATTCGACTTGGGTTTCAAAGAGGAAGATTGGGAAGAAGACATTATGTTGGTGATGTGTGTATTGATTGCTTGCTAGTAGGCTAGTATTAAAATGTAACTAGAAAGTAGAAAGTAAACTAAAAAGTAAAAACTAAAGTAAAGTAAGAGACTAAGATCTAAGAGTAAAGACTAAAGAGACTAAAGAGATGGGACTTTGGGGGGGGGGGGGGGGAGAGAGAGAAGAGAGAGAGAGAGAGAGAGAGAGAGAGAGAGAGAGAGAGAGAGAGACACTTACACACTTTACACTAGTAGTAGACTAGTAGTAGTCTAGTAGTAGTCTAGTAGAAAAGGAGAGGGTAAAAAAAAGGAGATACAGGGAGAGAGAGAGAGAGTTGAGTTACACTTATAGAAAGGGAAGAAGAGGGAAAAGAAAATGAGAAAGAGAGAGAGAGTTGAGTTACACTTGTAGAAAAGAGAGGGAGAGAGAGAGAGATTTACACAAACAAAATTACAATTACAAATTTAAAAGAGGTTCCAATTTCCAAATTCTTCAATCTTCACTTCTTGTCTAAGTTGTCTTCACCTTTACCTTGAGTCCTTGACCCTCTACTTGAGTATTAATCTTGAATTCTTGTTGTAAGTACTAAGTTGTAAGTTGTAACTTGTATTCTTGTAAGTAACTTCAAACTTTTAAGTTGTAACTTGTAAGTCGTAAGTTGTAAGTTGTAACAAAGTAACAAACAAACTAAAAAAAAAAATGATAGAAGTTGCTAGAAAACTTAGAACTTGGATATTAATATTATGAAACTCTAAGAGAAAATGAGATAGAAAGAGAGATAGAAATAGAGATAGAAAGAGAGAGTGGTGGGTGTGTTGTGTGAATTAGAAACTCAAACTAGAAAGTAGAAAGAGAATTCAATTCAATCATCAATGGATGGAGAGCTTGGTTGTCTTGTAGATGTAGTAATGTCTCTTGAATCTTGATTCTTGAAAGTGGATGTATGTTCTCTTGATTGAAACTTCAATCTCAAATCAATCTCGATTCTTGATTCTTGAAAGTTGAAAGAAATATGGAATATGGATGGAGAGGATTGGATGTAGGAATGCTTAGAAATATGTAAGAGAGTGTAAGAGAGTAAAATAGAGAATAGAGAGAGATTTTGAGCTTTGAGTGCATGTAGGAGTGCTTAGAATCCCTTTTTATAGAGAAAAAAATAAGGAATTTATTTATTTATTTATTTATTTAAATTTGCAACGGTCAGAAATTTGATTGTTGGCCAATATGCGATCGCATATACTATATGCGATCGCATACATCGCATATGTTGACACATGTGGCATATGCGATCGCATATGTGCAGTGATCGCATATGCGATCCGTACACATATATGCACATATGCAATCGCATATGCAAATGTGCGATGGCACATGACAACACTGATCCTAACCTTTGATTCATGGACACTTGTCTGTTCCTATTGAATATTTTTTGTTTTTAATCGTCCGATAGATTTCCACCTATCCATTGGAAAGATGATCCAATAAGGGTAATGCTGGGTTCATGACATGTCTAAATTGGAACGAATAATTTGTACAATTTATTTTAAATTACTATATTTCTTGCATGCAAATTCCAAATGCATGTGTATCATCTACTTTATTCTACCGGAGTATCAAAGCTTTTCCCAATGTCAAAGTTGGATGCAGATTGCCTATTGGCGTTGCCTATAGTAGTGACTCCACTGGTCGGCACTCTGTGGGCCCACCACAATGTATGTGTTTTATCCACACCATTCATCCATTTTGTAAGATCATTTTATCTCATGAGCCCAAAAATGATGCATATCCAAATCTCAGATGGACCATACTATAGGAAACAATGCGGATTGAATGCATATCATTGGAAACTTCTTGGGGGCCAAAGAAGTTTTGCATCAAGCTGATATTTGTGTTTTCTCTTCATCCAGGTCCGTGTGACCTTATCAATAAGTTGGATGGCAAATAAACATTATAGCGGGCCCTAGGAAGTTTTAAATAGGTGTGTTCAATCACCACTGTTTTCTTGTGATGTGGTCCACCTGAGATTTGAATCTGCCTATTTTTGGGCTCATGCCCTAAAATGATTTGAAAAAAAGTGGATGGTTGGCGTGGATAAAATACATATATCATGGTGGGGCCCACAAAGCATTGATAGTAGCAAGGTACCTTAGCAGGCAGTCTGCATCCAATAGAGTTTTTGCGACAAGAAAACATGGGAAAGGAAACATCCTTTTCGAAGGGACGGGACTGGGTTAGAAATTAAAAGGCTGAATTTTATGAAAAATTAACTGCTTAGGAAAATTGTTCCCCCCCCTCCCCTCTTATGGCTCCGGTGCTTACAAACAACAAAAAGAGAGTTTCTTGAGAAATCATGTTTCCTTTCCCACCATTTCACTGAATCCAAACGGGTCCTAAAGGAATACCATGGAACTCACAAGGGATTTACTTGTTGATTTATCCTTCCATTCAATCCTTTAGGCCACTAGTTCACCTTGCATGAAATCCCAAGAGCTAATTTGCTCTGATACTGATTTTGACATACCCGGAAGCGCAAAGTGTGATTAGTAGGGGAAGATGCTTAGCAATCAAACCAAGATCAACACATGCCTCCAATGTTAACACATGTAAGGCGAGGAAAGTTTTCTTCATACTTGAAGCTAAAGAGTCACACATCCCATAGGGGTTATTGATAGCCTACAACTAAAACCCTGGTGAAGGAAGACAAAAGTACCCCTACTTAAATCACTAGTCACGCTGACCCCTTAAGTGAGGGCATTTTAGACTTTTTACCTTTATTCAAAGACACAAATTAAAGACTAAACAAACACATGCTTCCCGTCATGTGGGCTTCATGTAGGATCACATGTTTGATCATGTCGGCCCTATTCATGTGATCGGAGATCCACTTACATCATCCATCCTTGATCCCCTCTTTTAATTGGGAAAATAAGGAAACATTTGGGGAGGATGCCATATCAAGAACATGAGATGCTTAGGGTATAGTGAACCCTAGCCTTCTACTCTTATTTATATTAATGAAAACGTGAATGCTATGGGCCTTGTTACATTAACCTAGGCCAAATGGGCTTTATTTCATTGTCCTAGGTCCAATGGGCCTTATTCAACTATCAACTTTTCAACACCCCCTTCAAGCTAGAGCATCCTAATGAGGCCCAACTTGGAACAATGGTTAATATAATTAAACTTAAGAAAGAAAATTTTCTCTAATATCCACCCTCAAACTCAAGTTACTTTGAAAAGAGGAACTCGAGTTTGGAGAGGCACATAAAAAGTTTTCTTAAAAGCAGAAAAAAGTAGCGCTGCTGTGGAGATGAGTAGCGCTGGCTGTGATGAGAGGCGAGTGAGCATATGAGAAAGTGAAGGCGATAAGACGACCAATAACTTCAGAGGAACAAGCTCTTCTGTAACTTTAGTGATATGAGTCATTGGAACAACCATCCGACACAAACGAGTCTGGATCAACTATCCAGCTCAACCAACTGGCAACTGCCCAACACAATCATAATTCTGGACAACTATCCAGAACAAATGAGAATGGATGAACTGTCCAATATAAGCAAATGAGTCTAGATCAACTATCTAGCTCAACCAAGGCTGGGTTTACTGCCCTGCACAATTATAAGTCCGGACAACTATCTGGAACAAGTAAGAATAGGCCAACTATCTAATATAAACAAAAGAGTTTTCATTATTATTAATCTATTGTCTCTGGTAGAATGGTGCAGCTGGTTATGACGCATACTCCTAGGATAAAACCCGGGTTCTACTCCTGGCAAGGATCTGTCGCTGGAATAACTTAGCAGGTTATGGATGCCTACTCTTGGGGCCCCTGCAGCGGGGGCCCAACCAGAAAATTATTATTATTGTATCAAGTAAATAACCTTTTAACTACCTCTAGGAGGCAGTAAGTGGTCATAGGCTTGTAGCCTGTTTGCATATTTGAGTCGAGCTTATTTTAGTAGTTTATACTTCAAATCTGGTTGACCATGCACTACAGACCTTAATGACATAGCTTTGTGATCTAAAGGTGGCCATGATGTTTGGGAAACTTTCTGTACTTCCATTCGCCTTTCGACATTCATTTCTGCACTGCTAGTGCTTGAAATATATTACTTTAGCATTTAATTGATTGCCATGCAGATCTGTCATCAGTGGAGAAGATGCCATTGAAATATTTTATTGGAGAAATTTATGGAGGGAATTCCCTGCGGAGCACAACATCTGTTGGGAATGAGAAAAAACGACAAAGAGTTTATAATACCATGTTCCATGTGCCATGGAGGTGTGAACTGGTAATAACTTATCTCCTTCTCAACGGCGTAGTATGTGTATCTTAATTTTGAACGCATTTCCCATTACATATCATCTACAACATAAGATTCACCTCCTCTCTTCAGATGCAGGACAAGATTTGTTTGTCTATATTAACTGTTGTTTCATTAGAAACTTCGTGAACTTGTTAGTGATTAAATGCATATGCTCAGCTGATGTAGGATTGAGCCTCATGCCTTGGCAGTTAATACATAAGGGTTGTTATGATCGATATGTAGAAACCCTAATTGGGCTCCTGGTCACGCCCTCAGAAATCATCACAGTATGTCTACAAGGAAGACATTTCCAAAATAAATGAATGAAACATGTTTCCGAATTCTATGAAACACTTTTACTGAAAATGCTAAACCTACTTTGAGCAAAAAAGTTTTCAACACACGCACACACAACGGTTTCCTTTATTTAATTAATTTTTTAAAGAGGTATGCTTTTATAGTAAATATATTCAATCGAATGAAGTTCAAGATATATGTGTAAACCTGTGTTCTGAACCTTATAATTTATGAATAGGAGATGAGAGGTCGATGGGATGTTGGAGCTTTGGGCATTGCCGGGGTTTGTAAAGACCAAAAAAAAAAAAGACAAAAAGGAAAAATAAAGGAAGAAAGAAAGAGTGTATTAGATAAGGACTCTAGAGGACATGCATGTTTTGAAATTATTGGAGTGGATCTGGTGTCTACGTTGAACTATTCAGTGCAACATTGTTTTTATGCGGCAGTTTTATCTATCGCTATACTATCCTGTGCAAAGGAGTGTCTGATATTTGTATAATTCTTGCAGCTTATTGATGTTGGATTTTTTGTCTGTTTGGATTCGTTTCTGTCGTTGCTAACTATCATGCCAGCAAGGATTGTGATGACCCTTTGGAGATTTCTGAACGTCAGGTGAGACTTCAATCTTTCAATAGTTCTTGGTTTTATGCAATTAATCATTCTTCAATGAAGTCTGCATGGGGATAAGATTAGCTCATATACTAACTTTTCACCCCCTTTTGCTTGTTGATAAAGTTAATGGTGTGTCATAATATTGTCATTTACTGATTCAGGTTTCTGTAAATATCATTTGGATGCGTGACTTATTTGGATAGCTTCATGCATTTTCCTCCAGCCATCAGTAGCAATGAAATAAATGTAGAAATGAGTGTTGCCAGCTGTGTGTGCCTTTTCCTAGCCTTGTGTTCTATCACCCTGACATGTTTGCAATAATTTCACCAAGCAGGCTTTTGAGTTGGAAGAATTCTAGAATTTTACCTACAGGAAAGAACAGGATCACAATATTTTATCTGGATGTTCTAGCTTTAGGGTCTACCATAAAAAGCATGATCAATGTTACCTAAATTGTCGACACCCCTACTTTTTCTGTTCCAAATTTGGCGATCTGGATTATGGGACATTTGCGATCCGGATTGCTATTTTGCTGAGCCAGAACTATGGTTCTATATTCCTAGTGTAGATAAACTTGTAATGTCATTCTACACAAACATAGAGATTTGTAAGGGGATATAAGCCTTACTCCAACCTAAGCAAACAGGCCATCCGCAACAAACCAACAGAGGTGCAAGCTGTTGTGCTCTAGAGAAAATTATAAACTCAAGAGAACACAAAGATTTGGAAGGGCTGTGCCTGTGCGGTCCCAAAAAACTGCCTGACAAGTATCCTCATGAAGCTGATACTAGAAGAAAAGGTCAAAGAAAGATGAGTTTACATGCACAATTTGCTAATAGATCAGCCACCTTGTTGCCTTCACGATCGACATGACTGATCTGGAGATGCATAAGAGACGAAAGGTCCATAAGCTGAGTCCAACTATACCACAGCTGCCAAGGTGGGCGTCCACACAACCAGTCATAAACCAGAATTTTGGAGTTGGATTCAATAGCAAGAATTTTAAAACCCTGCTGAAAACAAAGCTGCACTCCATTTATAAAGAATGAATCATGGCCTCTGAGTTTGTGCATATCCCATAATAAGAAGCAAAAGTGAAAACAGTGGCCAGAATAGTCCCAAAGAATACCTCCTCCACTGGCTCCACCCAGGTTACCCCTAGATGCCCTATCTACATTCAACTTAAAATAGCCAAAGAGAGGAAGAATCCAATAAATGACTAGCATACAAGGATGGGTCGGCAAGACAGCAACCCCCGAGAAACCCATACAGATCATCTCATTTGACGAGCAGGCAGATGCATGCTTTAAATCACAGATGACAGACCATAGATTAGATCTGAAAGAGGACCCTATTGATTATTTCCTGTGGGGAGTGAAACTTTCTATACGAGCATTCCATTATTTCCTGAGCTTCCATAGAATAAATAAGGGATAATGCCCCCAATCTATCCAATCTGAGAGAATTGGAAGCCAAAGCAAACCATTGACAACACCATTCCACAACAGACTGGTCAGCGATAAATGGAACATCGAATATCAAGCCAAAATGCTTCCAAACAGATCTGGCCAGCATGATCAGTAGACAGTATTGGCAGCAATGCAACAAATGCAAGGAGATACCAAATTAATTCTGCTCTGCCAAACAGATCTCTCAGTCTCAATTTGACCAAGAATGCTTTCCAGACAAAGAAGCAGATTTTCAAAGGTACTTGTGAGCACCAAATCTATTTAAAAGCATCATCCAACCGATATTGGTTGTGGACTAAATTCCAAAGCAGATGATAAAAATTTGCTACTCGTAGAAGTCCACACATGCCTGTCTTTAACATTGAAATATGAGCATTAGATGTGAGAAAATTGCTCAGCAGCATTAGGAGGGACCTATGAATAATGTTCACCATTTCATATATAAATTATGTTATGGGTAAAAATAGACTGACCATACAACTAGAATTGTATGAAAACAACATAAGGCCAATAGCTCGGAAAGGAGGTCGTGAACAAGATCGGCATCAGATGTCGAGCACGATCCCCGCTACCCATCTGGACACCAACTACAAGCAGTGATCTCGGCTCTGGCTGACGTCTCACTGTCGCGACCAACGAACGACCATAAGTACTGACCCGACCTCGAAGTAGGGACCTCGGCCAACCCGACTTAGAGGTCGGCGTCGGCTGTCAACCATGATCTCCTCAGAAGCTGACCACCAGGAGATCTCCTTCATATACAGCGAGGATTAATTCCCTGAGATCTTTGCCGAGAATCGTGTCGAGGATAACGCCTTGTATCTCGGGGATGATTCCTTGCATGATACACGACTGCATGGCAAATTCACTGCCATATACGTAACAAACACCGAAGTACTATAAATAAGAACCACACCTATGGCAGAAGGGATGCACAAAAACCCTAATTCGACTGGACCCAGAGTGCCTGCTCTAACTTTGGCATCGGAGGGTCCCCTGCTATAGCCAGGGTCTCCATTGTTGTTTGGTTTTGCGGGTATACGACGGTCTAGTAGGGACGATCAGATTTCAGCATCAACAAATTACAATACCAATTCATATGTAAACTATACTGTATAGATCCCATTTACTGTAGTGACCCATTATTTCACCCTTTGTCCTCTACAATATTTACAAGGTCAATATCAAGAGAACTCAGACCAGTTAGTACAAGTTGGTGGTTTTATTTATGCAGGGAAGCCAATCATCCACATGGTTTGCTTCCCTCTAAGTGTGGGATATCTCTAACTTTGTAAAAGTTTAAAACCAAATTGTGAGAAACTGAAGTTGTACTGTTCATCTATTTTACCCAGTATATAATTGCCTAACACCTTAAGGCTGTTCCCAACAAATAATCTATCTCCAATTTTCCTGAGTGAAGAGGATGAATTTGCTGAAAACATTCTCATAGAATCAGGTCATTGGAATGCGGATGGTGTGAACAATCAGAAAGTCAATGGTGTTCTGGGCATTTGCCATATGTGTGGATTATGAGGAATGTGGAGAGCAGGATATGCCCATGAGTTGGCTGGCCACAGGGTACATGGATTCAGAAGTGGTAAGAAGCATTATATATGGGCATGTGTCATCTGTAATAGGGAAGATGTTCATCTGGCTATTCGGTCTTGGTTTTTTAGCTGGTAATGACAGGAAAAAACTTTTTTGTTTAAGTGTCCAAAATTTGGCATGGTGGATTGACTAGAAACAGGAGCTGAAGGGAAGTTTGCCCAAAGTTATTTTATTTTATTTTAAATTGGGCAGCAGAGATCAACATGCAGAAATAAGATCCTGCCCGTTGGAAGAGTACTAGTAGAGAAACAGAATTTACCATGAACAGTACTAAGAGAATTGTTAGCTCTATGTTGCCTTGCTCATATTTAAAAGTTGTCCATCTTTTCCTTGTTTAGTTCTTGAGGCCAATCAATGAACTAGCAGTGGATTGCAACTCAGCCGGGCCAGGCCAGGCCGTGCCGAGCATGTCCAAGTCCAGCTTATGAGTCCCGGCCAGGGGCATGTGAGTCCAGCTCATGAGACCTAAGACTTGGCCCTGGACATAAGACTCAGGTCGTTTCCGCCTATAGTTCATCATCCTCTTCTTCTTCCTCCTCCTCGTCATCATTGTCCTCTTCTTCTTCGTCCTTTTCTTCCTCCTCCTTCATCTTCTTCCTTCTTCTTCTTCTCCTTTTTCTTCTTCCTCTTCCTCTCCCTGCTCCTCTTCTTCCTCCTCTTCCTTGTTTTCTTCTTCATCCTCTTCTGAAAAGGCCGAGCTAAGTGTCCTGGGGGGGGGGGGAATAGGACTATGTCAAATTTAATTTAAATGCGGAATAAAGAAATAAATAAATAAAGATAGCACTTATCAATTCCAAATAGTAGACATGAATAGCAACCTCAAATGCACAAGTATTGAGAGGTTGATACAAATGTTGTTCTAAGGACAAACTTATACCAAAACCCAATGGCTTATGGTTGGACAACCTGATTACTAGAACGGTCTATGTATCAAAATCCTAAACCAATACAGAGGAATAAAGAACAAAGCAGAAATAAATATCTATTGCCATTACAACATTCACCACATGTGCAGAAAATAAATTACAATCATTCACCACACGTGCAGAAAATAAATTACAACATTCAAACACTTAGGCACATTCAACCATCCACCACAATTGCAGCAATTATAGTGGTTCGCTTGTGTGTACACCAACTGTTAGAAAACAGCCACACAACTACTCCACTCCCAATATCCTCACCCACGGGATATTGGCTTTCACTATGAAATAGGTTTTCCAAGGTTCACCCAAAACCTTCACAATTGTGTTTTTAAAGGGCTACCACAATTTAAAACCCCACTCACTGAGATTTTCTGGCTATCTTAGTCAAAACCAAAAATGAAAGATTTTCTGGCAATCTTAGAAACCAAATACAGAAAATTGAAATGTACTTATCTGAGGATTTTTCTTTTGATGAAGCCCGGTAGAACCAATTCGATGTAGATGTTCAATGTAAATGTCCAATCTCACATATGAAAGGGTTCTTAGGTCTAAATGATTTTTAGAATAAATTAACCTGGGCTAGCTTGATTTGATTTTTATCTCAAAAAGGGTAAAAGCAATATTTCCTTTTCAAAAGAAATAGAATTGAATAGAGATCACAAAATCAAATGCAAAAAGCTATTAAAAGAATCTTAAATACTAACAAATTAGCTTTTCGAATGTGGGGACAAGTTTTCTCAAAGTTGTGACTTGAAGATCTTGGAATGAATTGAAAAACTCTGAAAATCGTCCTCAATTTATAGGCAAAAATACTATTCAATCGAATGGCCTAGTGGTCGGTTCGACTGGTCGAAGGACCAACAATAATTCAAAATTTCGAGCGCGATAAGATAAGATCGTTACTCGACTGGTCGAGTGGCTTGCTCGACTGGTCTAGTGGCCTGCTCGACTGGTCGAGTGGGACCCAGAAATGTTGCTGGACTTTGAGTCTAGCTTGTTCAATTGGTCGAGCAGTCTTCAGGACTGGTCGAGGGTCCAAACAGAAATTCCGAAAATTCACAACAAACCTTAGACTGGTCGAGAAAAATCTTAGACTGGTCGAGCCAGTGTCTGGACCAGTCGAACCATGACTAGGACTAGTCGAAATATGACCTATAAAATTATCAAACGACCCATGATATAAATGCAAATTGTATGACCTATCCTAAGGTCAATCTAAGGTCAAACAAACCTTATTTGTGAGATGGAATCATCACACATCATTCTTTTGATGTAGTTGAAGCTTGAAGACTTGAATTAGTACTTGAACTTCTTGATGTTGTTCTTGAATCTCTTGATCTTGTACTTGAACTTCTTGAACTTGAATTTGAACTTCTTGAACTTGTACTTGAATGTAAGCATGGATGAAGTTGATCTTATAGAACAATTACACAAGATACAGATTCCAAGAGGTTTTGGCACTACAAAATTTGACAAACCTAGGAGCTAGATAAGATAGCATTTACAATCTCCCCCTTTGTCAAATTTGCGACAAAACCAAATAAATAATATTATACACAATACGCACAAAGGAATCATGCATCATACATGCACAACAAAGAATCATGCACCAGTTAAAAATTGGTCAAAAAGCAGCAAACCAATACTCCCCCTTAATACATTACTCCATATAATCCAAGAGGAGAAGAAATTAAAAATTTGCTACCTAACCACTTCTCCACATTATTAACATCCACTGTATAGAATCCAATATCATTATGAAATAAGCAAATCAACACAAATTCTCTCCCTTTTTGGCACAATATGACAAAGGAAAGAACCTATAAATGATGATGGAAGAAAAAGAGCAATGAGTAATGAGAGTAAGAAGTGCAAGATAATATAGTCAAGATAACCATTCAAGCATGTCCATAATAACAAGAAAACATGTCCAAGCATATAGAGTCAAGAGAAATCCAAGAATAAAGTTATTACAAATTAGAAATTCAACACTAATCTGAACCAAAGGAAGTAGGTATGGAAGGATCGATTTGATGTACTCCCTTGTTAATGCGCCTCAGATATTTGCGCATGTGTTTAAATTAAGTTTCTTGGGGGACACGCAAACCTTCTACCTTTTCCTTAAGGGAACGCAAATGTTCATCAAAATCAGACGGCTGAAAATCAGGATCAGCTGCAGAGTCTGATTCAATCTCATCAAAAATGTCATCCATATTGACATCATCTGGAGACAAAGCATCCTCTTCTTCATTTGCTTCAGCTGCTCCACCAGCACCCACATTAACTTGGCCTGGAGCCAACCTCAAATTCATCTTATTAATGTTCAAGTCGTTGAAGGGAAGATGGTGAATTGGAGCTTCTCCAATAGGCATAGCCACTCGACTATGGGTGGCTAATACAGTTATAAGATAGGCAAATGGTATATCACTATGACTTGGATGGAGACGGAACTGAATCATGATGTAATAGATAAGTGAAGGAAGACACACAGAGACGCCAATAACAATAGAGTGTAGAATGCGGACCATGAAAGTAGTGAGCTCAGTTTTGTTACTAGATCTAGGATAGACATTAGAAATAAAAATCCGATGAAGAACCTTGTATCTGGGTAACATAAACTTGGAAGCGAGTGCATTCCTAGAACTCCATTTCGCATTCATGTTGCATAGATCTCTAGTGAGCAATCTTTTCTTAGATTCAGACGGTTTTGCTACAAGAGAATTAATGGGAATACCGTCATCATTAACTGGAAGGTCCATTAATCCAGAAATTAGATGACGGTCCACATCAATTGGACCTTCTCTAGTAGAAATTGTAAATGTAAGATTCTCAAAAGAGAAGTCAGTTATGCAAGCATACATGGCCTGTGCAATGGAACGGTATGCCGGACCGCCCCAACGTAAAATGTTATCCCATCTTGCAGATTGAAGGAGAGGAACAATGCCATAAGGTGCCAAATGATCAGTGTTAACTGTCCGTTCAACTATCACGTTGCATAAGCGATTATCTCGCACATACTCAGGATCTTCTTTGGGTGACCGAAGATGGCGCACTGTGATAGGAGCGGAATGAGAGGAAGAGGGACCACGAGATCCTTCTTCTTATTTCTACTCTCCATTGCAATAAGAAAAACAAAGAATACAAAGAATGCAAGAGAGGAAAGAAGGGTTTCAAGAAAATCAATTTTTTAGCTAGAAAACCCAACAAACTACCATTAACCTTGAAATAAACAACAAAATCAAGGAAATGGAGGGTCAAAGAACTCAAATCTACAAGGAAATTGAAAATGAAGCACTAACTAAAGAGGAATCGAAGATGGGTTTGACCGGTCGTGGTAGGGCTTGTTGGAGAAGAAGAACTAAGTGAACAAAAATGTGTTTTTCCCCAAATAAAAAATAAAACCCAAGTTTCACGACTGGTCGTGTACATACTCGACCGGTCGAGCCACGACTGGTCGAGTGTGTACTCGACTGGTCGTGCACCAATGAAAATTTGCAATTTGCATCTTTTTGAATTTTAAAAATTTTAAAATAATAAATATATACATTATGATACAAATAGGCACAAATCATCAGTTCATATTGCACAAACCAAGATCAAATTTCAATTTTGCAAACCTGTTTTTATCGAGCGGTTTTGTGAATATGTCCGCAAGTTGATTCTCGGTCTGAATATATTCCAATGAAATTATCTTGTCTTCCACCAATTCACGAATATAATGATATCTAATGTCAATATGCTTGGTTTGTGAATGCTGAATTGGATTTTTAGAAATATTAATTGTGCATGAATTGTCAGAATATAAAACTATGGATTCTTGCGTAATTCCGTAATTGCTTAGTTGCTTAGCATTCTCTTCATCCACACAAGCTGAGTGCAAGCATTACCAGCAGCAATATATTCAGCCTTAGCAGTGGAGAGCGTTACAGAACTTTGTTTCTTACTTAGCCAAGAAACCAAACAGTTCCCGACATAGAAACAACTACCGCTGGTCGATTTACGATCATCAATGTTACCAGCCCAATCAACATCTGTGTAACTAGCTAATTGCACACTAGTATCATGTGGATACCAGAGACCAAGATTAGCTGAACTAGTAACATATCGCAAAATGCGCTTAACAACAATCAGGTGTGATTCTTTAGGGTCTGATTGATATCTAGCACAAATTCCTACGCTAAAAGCAATATCAGGTCGGCTCGCAGTTAAATAAAGTAAACTACTTATCATACTGCGATACAACTTAGGATCCACACTCTTACCTGTTGAATCTTTAGAGAGTTTTAGAGTAGTACTCATTGGAGTATCAAAATTTTTCCCACTCTCAAATCCGAACTTTTTAACTAAGTTCAGAGCATATTTGGTTTGAGTGATAAAGAAACCATCAAAGAGTTGTTTGACTTGCAATCCTAGGAAATAGTTTAATTCTCCAACTATGCTCATTTCAAATTTGAATTTCATAAGATTTGCAAACTTAGCAGACATGTTAGCACATGTAGATCCATAGATAATGTCATCAACATAGATTTGTACTATTAGTATATGATCATTATTTTTCTTAACAAATAATGTCTTATCAACACTCCCCATTACAAAGTTATGACTTAGTAGAAACTTAGTCAACTTTTCGTACCATGCCCTGGGAGCTTGTTTCAAACCATAGTGTCTTTTTCAGGCGATAGATATGATAAGCATGCTTAGGGTATTCAAAACCCTTTGGTTGTTCAACATATACTTCTTCATGCAAATCGCCGTTTAAGAATGCACTCTTTACATCCATTTGGTGTATTTTGAATTTTTTAAAGCACACAATGGATATAAATAGTCTGATTGATTCAAGACGAGCTACTGGGGCAAAGGTCTCATCATAATCAATGCCTTCAATTTGAATGTACCCTTGTACAACCAGCCTAGCCTTGTTTCTAATAATATTATCAAGTTCATCAAACTTATTTTTGAAAATCCATTTTGTTCCGATAATGTGTTTATCTTTTGTTCTTGTAACTAAGTACCAAACATCATTTCTAACAAACTGATTGAGCTCTTCTTGCATTGCTACAATCCAGTTTTCGTCAGTAAGGGCTTCTTTTACGTTAGCCGGTTCTATCTGAGATGTAAAGCACGTGTAGTTACACATATCTTCCAGTTGTTTACGAGTGTGCACACCAGTGAGGGTTTCCAAGGATTTGATCCGATGGATGGTCTTTAACTGTCCGCAGTTCAGTGTTATTTTGATTAGATGAAGAGTTTGGTTTATTAAATAAAAGGACGTCATCATTTTCTGAACTTGAGACAGGTGTATTCAAGTGATCATTTATGACCACATTACTGGACTCTTGAATTACACCAGTTAAGAACCCGAACCCGATACGCTCAACTATTCAGAGCATACCCTAAAAATATCCCTTCATCACTTTTGGTGTTAAATTTACCCAGATTTTCTCGGTCACGCAAGATGTAGCACTTGCTGCCGAAAACTCGAAAGTATTTGACATTAGGCTTCTTATCAAACCACATTTTATAAGCCGTTTTACTATTTGATTTTCTAGTATAAACGCAGTTAATTATATAACAAGCAGTATTTACAGCTTCAGCCCAACGATTTTTAGGAAGCTTCATACTATTTAGCATTACATTTGCCATTTCTTGAAGTACTCTATTTTTCCTTTCCACTACTCCATTTCGTTGTGGTGTTTTGAGCGCAAAATATTCATGTGATATTCCCTAGTCACAACAAAATTTCTCAGAACTGCTATTTTCAAACTCAGAACCATGATCACTACGGATCTTAGTGACTTGTGATTCTTTTTCCGTTTGGATACGTTTAAGTATCCTTTTTACTTTGTCGAGAGTTTCTGATTTCTCTCTTGAGAAGATTACCCAAGTATACCTGGTAAAGTCATCTACAATCACCAGAATATACTTCTTGTCACCTCGACTCTCCATTCTAGTTGGTCCAATAAGATCCATGTGGAGAAGGTCGAGTGGTTTACATGTGGCATTGGAGTTCACCTTTTTGTGAGTACTCCTGGTTTGTTTACCAATCTGGCACTCGCCACATATTTTATCTACTTTCTTTACTTTGGGTAGACCTCTTACCAATTCTCTTTTGCTCAATCTATACAAGTTGCGGTAGTGTACTTGTCCTAGGCGCTTATGCCATAATTCGGTCTTATTGGTTTGGACCATGTAACACGATAGCTTAGATGAACTTGAATCACTAACTATGTAGCAGTTCTCAGAAGTTCTGCGACCAGTTAATATTACAGAGCTATTCTTATTTAAAATTTTACACCCTTGGTAAATTTTACACTATGATTATTATCGCATATTTGCGAGATGTTTAATAGATTATGTTTTAAACCTTCTACATATAAAGCATTCTCAAATAGAGGGAGGTTAAAGAGTTATACCGTACCTTGGCCAACAATTCTGCAGTTGCTACCATCACCAAATGTGACTGAACTATCAGTCATGTCTTTAAAACTGGTGAACAGACCTTTTTTCACTTGTCATATGTCTGGAGCAACCATTATCTAGGTACCACTTTGAATGGCTCGAAGCCTTGAAAGCAGTGTGGGCAACCAAACAAGTAACCTTAGGGACCCATTTCATTACAGTTTTGGGTTTAGGAGTATAGTTGGTCTTCTTATGTTTATAGTTGTTATAAGTCCTACCCACTGAGCTAGATTTTAAGAGCTCCTTAAGCAAGTCAACAATTTTCTTAGCTAAAGGATAACAATTCTGATTTTTATAGTTGATATTGTTGCTTTTAGGTTTTAAGGTCTAAAAAGTTTTAGTATTTTTAGAATTATTTTGATTCGGATTTTTCCCTTTTGAGTTAGAAGACTCCCCTTTAACAAATTTAGTTGGAGTATTCTTATATTTGGGAGGAATACTTTTATTATAGCCCAATCCAGATCGATCGCCACATTTTCTGGATCCGGATAAAAGTTTTTCTAATTTAGGATTACCTTGGGCATACCCCCATGTGTCCTTCAAACTCAAAAGCGAAGAGACTTCTAATTTTAGCTTTTTCATTTTCAGATTTTAAGTTTTCAACTTGGGACATTTTGAAATCTAAGTCGCACTTAGTTTTTTCAAAGCAATCTGAAAAGTGTGATTTTTCTAAGACTAGATTATCAAAATTCTCTTTTAGTTTTGAAAACTTTTCTTTCTCAACTTTTAACTTTACAGTAATTTTGCAACTTTCCCTGTATAGGGCATCATAAGCATCTTGAAGGTCTTCTTCATTTTCATTGTCACTACCCAGATTTTCTTCACTAGTTGAATCATCATTATCTGAGAAAGTGAACTTGGCTAGAGTCATTAGGGCTTTAACATCATTAGCCGACTTGGTTTCAGAATCTTCTGACTCAAAAGAGACTTCAAAGGAAGATTCATCCCATGTAGCCAACATACCTTTCTTTTTAGACTTGTCCATCTTAGGACATTTGTTTGCTAGATGCCCATATTCATGACAGTTGTAGTATTGGCTGTCTTTTAGAGATTTTCAAGTTTTAGATCTAGGTCTTTTCTTTTCAATAGGTTTTTGCAAATAAATCCTCTTTTAACTTTTGAAAATATTTTAAAACTTTTTGGCTAAAAGAGCCATATCATCTTCAGAAGTTTCTAAATCAAAATTATTACTATTTTCATGAGAAATAATTTTAGAAGACTTAAGGGCGATTGACTTACCTTTAGGGGCCTTAAAATTTAACTCATAGGTTTGAAGAGACCCAACTTACTCTTCTACCCCCATATTATCCGTATCACGAAGCTCCTGGATTGCGGTCACTTTTAAATTGAACCGATTAGGCAACGAGCGTAGTATCTTTGCACAGACTTTACTTTCTGGGATCCTATCACCAAGACCCCACATAGAGTTGACAATGTCGTTCAATCTTGTATAGAAGTCCATGAAAGTTTTACTTTCTTCCATTCGTATTTCCTCAAATTTGGTTGTGAGGATTTGAACTTTAGATTTCTTGACAATTGTTGTACCCTTGTATGTCATTTCCAAAATATCCCAGGCTTGCTTTGCAGTATCACAGGATATAATTATCTTGAATTCATCCGGTGATAGTGCGCAAGTAATCGCATTTAAAGCCTTTGCAGTGGCACTACTCTCACTTTTCTGAAGAGCGGTCCAAGAAAAGTAAGGTGTGACTTTTACAGTTTTAGATCTATCAGTACTAGTCACTTCAGTGGTAGGAGGGGTCCAATTGGTCACTGTGGCTTGCCACATGCTCTCATCCATGAACTTTTAAAAAATCTTCATTTTGGCTCTCCAATAGGCATAATTGGAGCCATCAAATGTTGGAGGCTTAGTGATTGAGAGGCTATCAAAATTTGAGATCTTAAAAAGATCAGATCGATTAGCTTAGGAATTAAATCCAAATAACAAAAATAAAATGAGCTATTAGGCTCTGATACCACTTGAAAAGGCCGAGCTAAGAGTCCGGGGGGGGGGGGGGGGGGGGGGGTGGTTGAGTAAGACTATGCCAAATTAAAAATTTAAATGCGGAATAAAGAAATAAATAAATAAAGATAGCACTTATCAATTCCAAATAGCAGAAATGAATAGAAACCTCAAATGCACAAGTATTGAGAGGTTGATACAGATATTGTTCTAAGGACAACCTTATACCAAAAACCAATGGCTTATGGTAGGACAACTTGATTACTAGAACGGTCTGTGTATTAAAATCCCAAACCAATACAGAGGAATAAAGAATAAAACAGAAATAAATATCTACTGCTATTACAACATTCACCACATGTGCAGAAAATAAATTACAATCATTCACCACATGTGCAGAAAATAAATTATAACATTCAAACACTTAGGCACATTCAACCAACCACCACAACTCCAGCGATTATAGTGGTTCACTTGTGTGTACACCAACTGTTAGAAAACAGCCACACAACTACTCCACTCCCAATATCCTCACCCATGGGATATTGGCTTTCACTATGAAATAGGTTTTCCAAGGTTCACTCAAAACCTTCACAATTATGTTTTTAAAGGGCTACCACAATTAAAAACCCCACTCACTAAGATTTTCTGTCTATCTCAGTCAAAACCAAAAATGAAAGATTTTCTGGCAATCTTAGAAATCAAATACAGAAATTTGAAATGTACTTATCTGAGGATTCTTCTTTTGATGAAGCCCAGTAGAACCAATTCGATGTAGATGTTCAATGTAAATGTCCAATCTCACATATGAAAGGGTTCTTAGGTCTAAATGATTTTTAGAATAAATTAACCTGGTCTAGCTTGATTTGATTTTGATTTTAAAAAGGGTAAAAGTAATATTCCCTTTTCAAAAGAAATAGAATTGAATAGAGATCACAAAATCAAATGCAAAAAGCTATTAAAAGAATCTTAAATACTAACCAATTAGCTTCTTGAATGTGGGAATAAGTTTTCTCAGAGTTGTGACTTGAAGATCTTGGAATGAATTGAAAAACTCTGAAAATCGTCCTCAATTTATAGGCAAAAATACTGTTCACTCGACTGGCTCAGTGGTCGGTTTGACTGGTGGAAGGACCAACAGTAATTCAAAATTTTGGGTGCGATAAGATAAGATTGTTACTCGACTGGGCGAGTGGGACCCAGAAATGTTGCTGGACTTTGAGTCGAGCCTGCTCGACTGGTCAAGCAATCTCTAGGACTGGTCGAGGGTCCAAATAGAAATTCCGAAAATTCACAACAAACCTTGGACTGGTCGAGAAAAGTCTTAGACTGGTCGAGCCAGTGTCTGGACTAGTCGAACCATGACTAGGACTAGTCGAAATATGACCTATAAAATTATCAAATGACCTATGATATCAAAGCAAATTGTATGACCTATCCTAAGGTCAATCTAAGGTCAAACAAACCTTATTTGTGAGATGGAATCATCACACATCATTCTTTTGATGTAGTTGAAGCTTGAAGACTTGAACTAGTACTTGAACTTCTTGATGTTGTTCTTGAACTTCTTGAACTTGTATTCGAACTTCTTGAACTTGTACTTGAATGTAGGCAAGGATGAAGTTGATCTTATAGAACAGCTTTACAAGATACATATTCCAAAAGGTTTTGGCACTACAAAATTTGACAAACCTAGGAGCTAGATAAGATAGCATTTACATCTTCCTTTCCTCCTCTTGTTGTTGTTGTTGTTCTTCTTCTTCTTCTAAGTCCTGCCCTGCCTGGTAGAAACTCGGTCACCAGTCCCTTTTTCTTCAATCTCCAGCCACTGTGATTAGATTACCTGAGTACTTGGTAGTTGGCAGTCTGTGAGAAGTTGAAGAATGCCTGTTTCTTCACTCTCCAGCGACTGTGATTAGATTACCTGATACTTGGTAGTTGGTCTGTAAGAAAGAATCCATTATTCTGCATTCTCTCTGGTTATTTTGCTTCTGTTGCCATGACGGTGCAATGTGTCTTTAAATTCCTGTCCTGGCTACGTTCCAGATTCCTTGTGCTCGATCCCACAGACACTTTCCGTTTAGTTTTATACATGGCTTTGTCACTGTTCTATCTGATGTAAGTGAGAATCAGTTGGAGTAAATAAATTACCAATAATCTTTCAAAATGCACGTGCAGGAATCAAATGAGAAGATAATTTCCTCCTGAACCAAAAAAAGTAAAAAAAAAAGAAAAAGAAAAAGAAAAGAAAAGATCTGATGCCTTTTAAGTATAAATCATCTCAACAATTTTCAATACAAATAAATCATCATAACTTTCCAGGCATAAGAGCTATGCCCATGTATAAAGGTGTGTAAACAGTCTCCTGTACAATTTCTAAGTATTTCCTAGTTCTTTGCAATATGGATATTCTAAAATCAATAAAGACGAAATAACAAAGACTCCTAAGACCTTTGGATTACTAAAAATACCATGACCATGTGTATACGGCTGCATGCAGAGCTAGCAGCCGGTTGAGAGTTTTCTCCTACAATGTTGGTGTCATTAGGAAATAATTAGAATTGGTTATGCTGTGTATAAAACATTGGGGCCGTATACACAGCAGTATGGTTGTGTATACAGCTCTGTACAACAGTACAGTTGTATATATGTTGCCATCTACACAATCATATGGGGTATCCTGCATACAACACCATATGCATGCTATTTTGTAGCATGTTAACTGTTCTGAGTAGATCGACCACTGCAATCTGGTGCAATCCATTTTTGGTCACCTCATGGATGGGCTGGAGTGTGACTGCATCATTATCGTTACTTAATTGACTTTAAAAAGGTTACAAGTTAACCCAACAATGTTTGTGGCAGGCAGTTCCAGAGGCCACGTGCAGCAGAATTGTCTGATTTTGGCTGTTTCGTGATATTGGCTTGTGGAGTGACCCTTTTACAGGCAACAGGTGGGGTATTTTAAGCTGTTGATCTGGATTAAAATTGTGTTATTGTCTCCATTTCTCATTACCTCTTATAGAAATCAACTAGGTGTCTGGTGGCGGGGAAATGCACTGGTCTGGTTTAATTTATTGACAAAAATTCTTTGGATTCCTTTTTGCATCAGATATCAGCCTGATATATCACATTATTCGTGGACAAGGAACGGTCAAACTCTATGTAGTGTATAATGTCTTAGAGGTGAGAAACTTGATTCTGTGGCTTCATCAATTTGCATTTGCTGATTGACATTGAACATTGGTGATGGCACTAGACATTTGTTTGAACTGATCTTGGTTCCTCCTTGACAGATATTTGATAAGCTCTGTCAATCTTTTGGTGGAGATGTTTTGCAAGTTCTGTTCAATTCTGCAGAGGGAGTTGCAAGTTGTCCGCCAGAAAATATGGCATTTGAGCTGATGAGATTTATACTTGATCAAACAATCGCTGTCATTTCATTTAATATCCTTTTCCTTTTACATGGCAGTGTTCTTTATTGAGGTTTGCTGGAGAGGTTTGGGAGCCTCTTTGGAGATGGATACTCGTTTCTCGCCAACATCTCTGACTTGAAGTTCACCTAAACTCATTGGAACTGTTAATTTAGTCAGCTGCTGCATGAAGGGGCTACAGCTTGAATACTACAGCGATTGGACCATATTATTTATTGCATTAGGGGCCTGGAAATGGATTGTTAAGAAAAAAGCAAAAAAAGAAAATATCTACTTTCAATAGGTGGATTTGCACCAATCAGACGACTCAAATGTCAACATATCATATTTTAAAGCTATGGACTCCCTACATGGTGGCCCACCTGATCAACAGTTTTGTTTGTACTGGACATCTAACATTTGCTACATGTACCCTGGAGAAGGCAGAGAAAGCATTCATCTCCAAGAGGCTCATGATTCTCTATGGAAAACCTCATGTTTGTCTGTTGTCATTTAATTAATTTGTTTGATTTCCTTAGCTTGCCATACTTTTGCATTCATTCATCTTGTTAGCTCAGGGGGTTACTCTATCTACATGCATTGTTTCACATAACAATGCTCTTCTGGCTATGCTGGTGTCAAATAATTTTTCCGAGATCAAAAGCAATGTTTTTAAACGTGTCAGCAAGGAAAACCTTCACAGTTTGGTTTACTCTGGTAAGTCCGCTCTCTCTTCGTTTTCTCATTCTTTGTAATGTAAAGATAAATGTAGGAGTATTCTACTATTTCTCATCCCTTGAAGATTTTGGATGTTAATCGATGTCATCATCATCATCTAAGCCTTATCCCAACTAATTGTGGTCAGCTACATTTATCTTATTCCACCATTCGGCTCTTTCAAGGGCCATAACTTCGGTTAGGCTTTCGCCAAATCTTTTCTTACTAACTGCACTCATGTCATGTCCTTTTGGGCCTTCCTATTGCCCTTTTAGAGCCTTCAACCTGCACTGACTCACTCCTTGTAACCGTCACAGTTCTGTCTCTGTCGCACATCACCAAACCATCTAAGTCTACTTTCCCTCATCTTATTACCTATTGATTCCACTCCTAAGTTCCCTCGAATGCATTAATTTCTAATTTTATCTTTCCTCGTCTTGCTACTCATCCATATGAACATCCTCATTTCAGCTACACATCTTATGAAGATGTCGTTCCTTGGCTGCCCAACATTCTGTCCCATAAAGCATCGCTGGTCTTATAGCTATCGTATATAATTTCCCCTTTCAGTTTCAAGTGGTACATGATGATCACATAAAACTCTAGAGTCTAGAGGGACATCTCCATTTCTCCCACCCAACTTGAATTCTATGGGCATATCATTCTCAATCTCTCCACTAGTGAATAATTGGGTCAAGATATCGAGAGTGGTCATTTTGTTAAACTTCTTGGTCAACAATCTTAAGTAATTCTCATTTTCACTACTATTGTCACTAATTGCACTCCATATGCTATGTATTAATCCCACTATTTTAAAATCCTTTAGATTCTAAATCACTTCTCCATAAATCTAGTTTCGCGTTTACTCCCTCCCTCATCTTGTCAATCAAAACTGTCTTATTTGCAAACAACATACACCATGGGATCTCTTCCTGCAAATGCTTCGTTAATTCATCCATAACCAATTTGGATGTTAATTAATGTAAAAAAAAGAGAGTGTGCACACTCAAATTGGAAATGAGAACTTAGTCTCTAATATTAGTTCTGTTTCTCTACTAAGTTGTAGAATAGCTTATTCCACAACACTTTACGTGTGGCTCACCTCGATGTAGAGCCCATGTCCAATCCATCCATTATGTGCACCCCCTTATGTTCTTCTTAAATCCACAAAAGCAGGTTGAAAACTTAGGTGGGTCACAACATTTACAATCATGTAGTGCGAATGACCAAGTCTTGGTATGGTGTAGGTTTTGGGATGTCCATTCATCCTGGAGCGGCACATCTTTTGAATGGATTTGATAGCATATACAAAGCGCTCAGGGCCCCACAATCTGGAAGGTTTTAATGGTGGATGTCCCCATCCCAATTGTTCCCGAAGGTGTGGCCCACCCGTGTTTTGGATTGGGCTGATTTTTGGGACAGGGTGAACGTGAAGGGGCACATGCTATGGACGAATTGGATATGGGGCATCATCATGGGCCCCACATCAAAGTGTTGTAGAAAGCTTATTCTACAACGTTGTAGAGGATCCGTCCTCTCTATTGAAAGACTGTAGATCTTTTGCACTCCTTAAGGCTTGCAATGTCTCTCCCTTTTACCCTTCTAAGAGAGATGTGGCCATTCCCACATAATTGATTCGATGAACGATAAGATCCTTGATCCGAGAATATTATGCAAAGCATAATAGGGTTTCCATTTTGTATAAGTGGGGCGCAGTATCTAGAGATGCAAACCATTGGTCTATTGGTCCCACCATTGACCATGCTCAAAAAATGTCCCAGGTCTAAAGATCCTAGCTATCAATCTGGGGTCTTTTTATATTGAATGTGGACCCTTCTTGTATTTCTCTCAGTTTGTACAAATGGGCCCATGATTTAGAGATACAAACCATTGGTCTATTGGACCCACTTAGCCACCAAGTGGGGCCCACAGTTTAGAGATACATACCATTGTCTATTGGTCCCACCATGGATGGACCACGCCCTAAAAATCTCCCAGGTCTACCAATGATGGGCTTATATATATATATATATATATTGAATGTGGACCCTTGTTGTATTTCTCTCATTGACTTTCTATTGCATGCCTTAGATCAAAAGGCTAGGATTTTCATATTGAAGATATTTTAGGCATGCTCCATCCAACCTGAGCCCAAAAGAGAGATGCTTTGGATCACTTAACCATTGGCCATAAAAATTGGCAAACAAATTATAGTATACATTTCCCCGTTTTGTGGATATATAATTACTTAGTTGCTTTACTCTTTGTAGCGTGATTCATAAAAGAGAGAGAAGAAGAAAAGATGAGAAAGAATGAAAGGAGGAAGAGAAATGAGAGATTAGGGTTTACACACCCCCCATCTCTCTTGTTCATTAACATGATTTTCAATAATTACAATGATACCATTAGTAACAAAAGCAAGAATACCCATATCATTAATGATAGCTTGACAAAGAGACGATCTAGTTAAGTATGACCCAAAACTTTTATGAACATATCTGCCAGTGCCAGTTGATCTTGAGATTTGACAAATGGTACGCAAATTTCCTTGCTAGCAACTTTCGCCCGAATGATGTGGCAGTCGACCTCAATGTGCTTGGTCCTTTGATGATAAACAGGGTTGTTGTCAATATGAGAGATTGCTTGGTTATCACAATACAATCTTATGGGAACCTCAAGTTTGCACATTAATGTCTTTAGTCAAATGAGTTCACACATCACATCAACCATTGCCTTGCATTCTTCTTGAGCACGTAAATGGGCTTCAATACTTCGCTCCTTATTCGTTCAAGTAACAAGGTTGCAACCTACAAAGGTACAATAGCAAGATGTAGATTGCCTATTGAATGGAGAACTGTTTCAATCTACATCAAAATATCCTTCCACTCAAAGATGGACATTCCACTTGTAGAGGATACTAAGACCAGGAGCTTCCTTTAAAAACCCAAGGATACAAAGCGTGTCCTCCATATGAGGGACTTGGGGAACCTGCATAAATTGACTAACCACGTTGACATGTAATATCAGGTCGAGTAATTGTTAGATAAATCAATTTTCCAACAAGTCGACGATATGTCCCCGTATAATCAATTAGCTCACCCTGATTTACATTAGGTTTTTTATTCGTGTCCATGGGATTTTTGACAAACTTGTCTCCTAGAAAACCCATCTCATCCAATAGAACCATCACATTATTTCCTGCGGCAAGTTGATGCCCACCTTGGATCGGGCCACCTCAATGCCCAAGAAATACTGAAGATGACCCAAGTCCTTTGTATAGAAATCTTATTGTAAGAATTTCTTCAACTCGTTAATTATCGTACTGTTATTGCTTGTCACGATGTTGTCTACATATACTACCAATACAATACTGCCTGTCTCAATTTGCCTTACAAAAACAGAGTAGTTGGCCTAAGTAAGCTTCATTCCAAATTTGACACCACCTTACTGAATTTGTTGAACCAAGCTCGTAGAAACTACCCACAAATTGATTTCTTGAGACAACATACTTTACGTCGCTTTCCGTGAGCAACAAATCCAAGTAGTTCCTTAATTTAAACTTCTTTAACTAGATCTCCATGAAGAAAAGCAATCTTCACATCAAGCTGATACAGTTGCCAATCCAAATTTGCAGCAATAGAAACAACCACATGTACTGAGTGAAGCTTTGCCACATGTGAAAAGGTCTTCGGATTGTTGACTCAAACGAGAGTACCATTTGGCAACTAACTGGGTAATGCAGGGGCATTTTCACACCCGGCTCGAGCGGAGTGGTCTTGGGGGGGGGGGGTGGCCGAGGACCTAACCCATGAGATGTGGGGCCTGAGCTATGAGATAAAGAGATTGATTCACCATGCTCTATTAGTGCGAGATTTTAGAGCAAGTGGTTAGTTGTCCTGCATCAAAGTGGTATCAGAGCGGGATGTCTCGTCTTTGAGACTCCTCATCGAGGGGTGATTAATGCAGGGACATTTTCACACTGGGCTCGAGTAGGGTGGCTTGTGGGATGCAGGGGCACACTCGGGGTGGGCGGCTTGCATGAGGCGGGTGGCTCGTGCGGTTCAGCCGAGGACCTAACCCATGAGATGTGGGGCCTGGACTATGAGATAAACAGATTAATCCACCATGCTTTATCGATTCGAGCTTTTGGAGCAAGTGGTTAGTTGTCCTGCATCATCGGGCTTTTAAATGATCCACAAAGCCATTAGGATTGTATTTTACTGTATACACCCAATTTCACGCTTTCCAACAAGTAATTCAAGGTTCGGCCGAGGACCTAACCCATGAGATGTGGGGCTTGGGCTATGAGATAAAGGGATTGATTCACAATGTTTTATCGGTGCGAGATTTTAGAGCAAGTGGTTAGTTGTCCTGCATCAAAGTGGGATCAGACCGGGATGTCTCGTGTTTGAGACTCCTCACTGGGGGGTGATTAATGCAGGGATATTTTCACACCGGGCTCGAGTGGGGTGGCTTGTGGGATGTAGGGGCACACTCGGGGTGGGCGGCCTGTGTGAGGCGGGTGGCTCGTGTGGTTCGGTCGAGGACCTAACCCATGAGATGTGGGGCCTGGGCTATGAGATAAAGGGATTGATCCACCATGCTATATCAGTTCAAGCTTTTGGAGCAAGTGGTTAGTTGTCCTGCATCACTAGGCTTTTAAATGATCCACCAAGCCATCAGGATTGTAATTTACTGTATACACAAAACTTCACACTTTCCAACAAGTAATTCATCTAATGTCTAAGTTTGGTTCTGATAGAGTCCAACCATCTTTTCTATACATCACAATGCAAAGCCTTCTAGAAAGAACAACGAATAGACACATAATAAAGACATAAAATTGTTGTGATGAAGGAGATGAACCATTGAATGAAACAAAGTTAGAAATAGGATGTTGAGTACATGAATGGATAGCCTTACAAAGAGCAATAGGTAAATTACCATCATTTGATGGTATAGGCCAGGACTCATAATATTGATGATCTTTTGAAGGATCAAGGGGGATTAATAGAAGTCATGATCGTATGTACTCAATCTCTAAGTTTGGAATGTTTGAGAAGAGTGGCTATGGAGCTTTCTTTAAATTGTGAAAGACTACTTCCTCAGAAAAATATGGAGTTCGTTCAATGTGACATCAACTGACACAACATCTTCATGAGATGGGATTATAACATTTGTATCCCTGTTACCCAAGAAAAATACACTCAATAGCCCTTGTTTTAAACTTGTCATTGTTTGAAAGGAATTTCTTTCTTGTTTGATTATGTCACAGAAGAATTTCATTTTTTTTCTTAGGTTTGATGATATTAGCCCTTGTTCCAAGTTGGGCCTCATTAGGACGCAAGGGGAGTGTTAAAAGGTTGATAGTTGAATAAAGCCCATTAGGCTCAAGTACATGTAATAAGGCCCATAGGCCCCATCCACATTTTTATCATTATAAATAAGAGTAGAGGATTGGGGTGCATCTTATGTTCTTGCTATCTCTTTCCTCCCTCTCTCATTGTTTCTCTCTTCCATCTTTCTTCTTCTTCTCTTTTCTTTTTTGCCCTTCATTTTTTTCTTCTTCTTATTCTTCTTCAATTCTTCTTTTTTGTTTTGAAGAATTTTTCTGAAGGACTTGTTGATTTTTGAGTTGCCTTGACTAGGGTTTGCTGGATTTTTCTTGTTGAAGCAAATTTTTGTGTTGCCTTATCTAGGGGTTTGCAGGATTTTTTCTGTTAAGGGAGATTGTTAGGTATTTTTTGTATTCCCTTCCTAATCTTCAGTGGTTTAACTCAGTGAGTTCTATTCTTCTAATCCTTGTCAACAAGTGGTGTTTCCCTTCATTCCCTTCCTGATCTTTGGCCCTCTCCTTCCTAATCTTCTATTCTTTCTTTCCTCTCTCTCTATCCTTCACAACAACTTCTTATTAACCCTTTTCCTTCACTATTCATTCTTCGACAAGTGGTGGTTTCCTTTTTTCCCTACACAACAACGACATCTTATAAACCCTTTTCCCTTTGCCCTTCATTCTTTTCTTGTTTTGAGAATCGTGAAGCCTTTTCTTCATTGACTCGTTGTAATTCGTGATTAGGGGATGGCTTGCGGCTGGATTTTTTATGTATAGAGTTTTTCATCTTGTGTTGCTGAATTTGAAGCCTCTTTGATATGCGGTTGAAGCTCTTGCTGATTTTTCTGTTGTCTGGTTGAAAACGTTGGAAATTGTTATTCTATTAATTTTTTGAAGAATATTTCTAAGGGATTGGCAGTATTTGCTGAATGGTTGGAGGTATTTGATTGGATTGTCTCTTGCTGTGTGAGATGTGTTCACCTTTTCTCCACCACATCCTTTGATGACTTAACAACTTCGTTTCAGGCGGCCAATATTTATACTGAGTAGTTGGCTTGGACCCGTTTATGTGCCGAACAATTAGTTTGTGCTTGTTTGGACTGAGTGGTTGTCCAGCCTTGGCTCAGAGTTATGATTGTACTAGGCTTATTTACTTTGAGCAGTTGGCTCAGACTTGTTGTTTCTATTGGATAGTTGGTCTATTCTTATTTCCAGATGATTGTCCAAACTTATGATTATGTTGGGTGGTTGGCCCATCCTTGGTTGAGCTGGATGGTATATCCAAACTCATTGTTTATATTGGACAATTGGTTCCATTTTTATTTGTTATGGATAGTTGTTCGGACTAATGATTGTGTTAGGCAGTTGACCCGGCCTTGGTTTAGCTGGATAATTGCTCCAGACTCGTTTGTGCCGGATGGTTGTTCTAGTTTCTCACATCATTTAAGTTGCGGAAGTGCCTGTTCGCTTGAAGGTATTAGCAGTCTCATCGCCTCCACTTTCATTTGCTTGCTCGCCTCTCATCACAACCAATGTTACTTATCCCACAACTGTGCTACTTTTTTCTTTTTTCTTTTCTTTTATGAAATTTTTTAGATGCCTCTCCAAACTCAAGTTCCTCTTTTTAAAGCACATTGAGTTTGGGTTTTGGGGGGATTGTTAGAGAAAATTTCTTTCTTTCGTAGGTTTGATAATGTTAGCCCTTGTTCGAAGGTAGGTCTCATTAGGATGCTCTAGCTTGAGGGGGATTGTTGAAAGGTTGATAGTTGAAGGTCCATTGGGCCGAAGTCCATGGAATAAGGCCTATTCACGTTTTTACTATTATTAATAAGAGTAGAGGATTGGGGTTTCAGTAAACCCTAAGCATCTCACGTTCTTGCTCTCTCCTCCCTTTCTCTCATTGTTTGTCTCTTGCATCTTTCTTCTTCTTCTTCCTCTTCTTGGGTTTCTCCCTTGGATTGTACGAAACACACAATTGAACACATTTAGAGAAATAGAGTAGGAAGGAATTTGAGGACACAAGATAGGGAGAGGTGACTTTCCATAGAAGACCAATGAAGGCATTGGATTTATAAGGTAGCATTTGGCTAAAGACTATATCACTCCAAAATGTTTTCAAAACCTTCATATTTAACAACAACGCTCTAGCAATGTAAGTAAATGACAGTTCTTATGTTCATCTACCCCATTTTGTTTTGTTGTGTGTGTGCACGCGAAGTTAGGTGAATAATGCTATTAGACGAAAGCCTGTTAAAGTCATAAGATAAATATTCCCTAGTATCATCAAAACGTAGAACGCAAACCTTATAATTGAATCGAGTTTATGGTCCTATATGAAATTCTTTAAAACAAAAAACATTTCCGGTTGATCTTTCATCAAATATAGCCATGTCAAAGAGGGTAATGTAGAATAAGTCTAAAAGTTTTCTAGAGTGTTCCGGGCCATTGGATAACCACCACATGGTTTCATCCTAGCCAATGTAAAGTAGCTAGAAGGTTCATAGGTCTATATAACGAGGGGTCCTTCATTTGTAAGCAACCTCAGAAACTTCAAAAAGTTGTAACTTGTAAGATCTTGAGTTCAAGTGCAATCAGTGTTTGAATTATCTCTGATATTATCTTTATCTCCAGCTCAACGATACCGATAACACTGGTAGCAATACCGATAACACTGGTAGTATCAGAAATTCCAGGTATTAGCAATGTATCGCTAAGTATCACCAACGTATCAATATCGCTAATATAATCGCAAATATTTTCAACTATGTAAATTATAGGTGTCGCTTGTATTGTCAATGCATCAATATCGCTAATGTATTGCTAATATTTTCGACTATGTAAATTCTAGGTAATGCTTGTATTATAAGTGTATCAACAATATTTAAATAATATCACCAACATATTGATATCATCAAAATTTTACTTATTTCAACAAATTTTCATGGGCACATTGTTGTATGTAGTGTTCAATTTGTCATTGATAATATTGATAATATCTCGATATTATCAATATCGCAACATGCGCGATATTGAGAGCACAATCTTTCGTTTCCTTTACAAATGTTGATGATTTCTTGGTGAAATATCATGTGTTGTCGATATTTTGCAATATCGATGGATGTTTGGATGGAAGGTTGGATGGTTAAATAGGTCGGATGGGATGGTTGGACTGATTTCTTACAACAACACATGCTTTTAAGGGCCCATTAAATGGAAACTTGTTATGCATGTAATTTTTTTATTTTTAAATATACAAATATGTACATTTTAACATATCCTGAATTTTCACTGAAAATTCCACCGTTTTCCCCATGTTTCCCCGCATTTCCGGTTATCAGCGATATTGTCGATGATATCGATATTGTTTCCATATCCTTGGCCAGCGAAACTTGTAGCGATACCGATACTTCGAACACTGAGTGCAATGCAAGTTTCCTTCTTCAAGTCTCTCTTATGGACTCTCTTCTATTTCTAGTTAGCCTAGCTAACACTTGGGCCATTGGCTGACTCATACACGAAGGAGTTGTGAGTTGAGTGCTACACAGTTAATGATTGGGGAAGCAGTCAGGCCATGACACTGGATTCTATTCTCTTACTAGGCAAATCATCCTTGTCAAAGATTCCAAATGAGGTACTTGGTGGTAAGATTGCACGGTCCTCACAATTTTGAAGAAACTTTTGGGACTATGAATAGTCACGGGATTTACCTGCTTGATATTCTTAATGAGGGCATCTTGTACCCCTATTTGGAGGATGAGCAGGTTTGACCCTGTGCTCAGAAGGTTATTTTTCTTCCAAATGGCGATTTGTCTGGTCGTGAGCCCCAAGGGGCCCTAGGAAAATGTGTAGGGAATTTGTGCTCACCCCACCCCCGCCCAAGGCCTCTGGTAAATGCTCCCGTCCTTGGCATGCAGCCTTGGTAGTTGTTAAAATCCATGGTAGGGAGAAGAATAGGAAGAAAGTAGAAGGGAAGGTGTGAGATAGGAAATGGTTGAGAGAGGTCAAGACTAGTCTCTCTCCTAAAGTTTTATTAATAAAAATCTCTCCTAAAGTTTTATTATTAAAACCCTAAATACACCAAATGGTATGGTTTCCTGCAGGAGTACCCGTTACAATGCACAACACACCACATATGCACATCCACACTCGCGTGCACATGCATGCGCACCCACCCACTCCAGCTTGCCCACAATCTCCTGAAGATGAGAGGAGTTGCAAGTTTTTGTTAGGATATCGGCTAATTGATTACTTGATTGAACAAATGGAGTGCACAATTTCTTGGTTGACGCCTTCTCTCTCACAAAATGGCATTCAACCTCGATGTGCTTGGTCCTTTCATGGAAGATTAGGTTAGAGGTGATATGAATTACAACTGGAGGTAAAGATGGGCTTGATGAGATCACTGGAGCACTGCTTGGTGGTAGGAGCAAGGAGAGATTTGGAAATAGGAGTTGGCCCAATGTATTCCATAGACATCCGGAATGAAGGTGTTGGAACAAGTATATGGCGTTAATGCTAGGGACTTTTGGAGCAAAGAAACAAAGTAAGCCAAGGCACTTGCTTGATAATGATTTGGATGTATATGCAATGAATTCGATTCACGTCAACAAAATTTTCGAAAAAGAAAAACTTGAACAGGAATTTAGAGAACCCCATAGATACAGGCACTTGACCTAACGTTGTCGCTTATCTCACTGGCATCACTGTAGCTTAGGTTTGTAGCTTTTCTGAACCACAGCTGGCTCTTTTTCTTTTTTCATTTCCCTTTTTTGTTGCCTTTTTCTTTTTGTTTAGTGTAGCATTTTCTCCTGGTTTCACCATGCCTATTATGCTATATTGTTAATGACCAGACACGGTGGAGAGGTTCCACATCACAGCGTTTGTCTTATTCGTGCTAGCCCAAAATATTTTGGAGTCTGAAGGGCCCTGGTTTGGGAGTTTCTTTTTTGTAAGTTCGTTGCATTTCTGAACATGGCTTTCTTTCTACGGACTAATTCAACTTCCAATCCAATAGTTGAGAAGTGTGGATAACTGATTGTTTGTACCTTTGTTCTGCCTTAGAATGCCCTCCTGGTTTACATGTGTGAAATGTTTGTTGACGTAGTCAAGCATTCATTCCTTGCAAAATTCAATGACATAAAGCCTGCGGCATATTCCGAGTTTCTGGAAGCCCTCTGCAAACAGGTATTCTGCTGACCTATCTCCATTTGTTTTTTACCAACGTCTCAAGCAATTGAGTGTTTGATTACAGCTGTGGGGGATTCAATAGCCTTCACCCTGTTGGTGAGGTGTGTTGACCTTCACTCACATTTATCAACGAAGGTGCTCAACGATCCGTGCCATCCATTAAATGCCCACCTCTTTGATAAAAACCCCTGAAAACTTAGTTGCATGCATCTTCTACTGAGGTGCTGCTCCCGGTTCAAATCACACTTTGGACTCGCACTCTCTCTCCTGCAACCTAGTTTACACTTGCTATCATTTTGAAACAAAAGTGACACTTTTTGCAAGTTGCAACTATTGCTCAAATTCTGTGTTGATAGGATGATCTGTAACCATGCAATGTGTCTCCTACAAATTACAATACCCATTAATTGGATGCTCAATGCAACTTTAGTAGCATTTAAGTTTCTCTACCATCCCATTAATGGATATCGTTGATGACCCTCTGGATGTTCAGGTCATCCAATCGACTTGGTTTTTGGACAGTGGTCCATACAGGAGATGGCCACTCTAATGGACGGCCTGAATCGATGAGCACTGTCAGCAATGCGTCAGTGTAGGTTTACACACTTCACCCACACGGTTGAGGTTTAGAAAACACATCTGTAGAGATGATATTGAAACCTGACCCTTTGTTATATCCATATGCTCCGCACCACAATTTGCCTTGAAACCCGAGAGGGAATTTATACTATTTACATTCAATCGTTTGCTTGGCCCAATAAACTGTACATATAGGGTCCATATTTTGATGATTGGAACTGTTCATATGGTGGGCCTGTTGGTGGATGTTAGATGCCCCAAATAGCACCATGCGATGACCCTAACTGTCCAATTGGGGCACTTGAAATATGAGGCATTAGTTGTAATTGTCTGTTTTTCGCGGATTATTAGGATCGGATAGTCATAGGGGAGGAATTAGCCCATCCCTTTATGGGGTGTCCACCAGACTGGTGGATTGATACCAGAAAGGTGGGCTCTATGCTTACAGTTGATGCGCAGAGCAGATAAAAATGTCTTTTCTTTTGATTTTGCATCTTTCAATGCCTTTCTCCCAAAAACCTGATAAAAATTTTGTGATTTCATGGTCGGAAAAAAAAAAAATCACGATATTTATGAAATAGTCATGTAAACCATTTATCATCCTGTTGTTTCATTTATTTTTGCTGTTTGTTTCCCGTTTGCAGACTCTGGGCACTCAATCAGAGGAAAGCCAGTCAAACTTAACTTTCATTCCTCTAGCACCGGCATGTGTGGTATGCACCATTGAAAATCTTTTCTAGTGTTTTAAACCTTTTAAATGAGGACTTCTCATCGGGTGCCTTGGCTATACACATCTATCCAGTGTATTACTGTAGTGCATCAGCACCTATCCATTGTGTGTCGGGATTCTCAAATTAGAGCTTGAGATGACAGTATACTGACCAGGATCTTGAGGCATGATGGATGGTTGCTGTGACTGTACACACTGAATATGGTGTATAATCTACCCATCTTGGATCTTCTCCATGGTTCTATACTAGCTTGAGGTGTGAGACTTTATGCCCACTTGGCTTAGGTAATCCGAGTGCTAAGTCCAATATATGCGGCTCACATTCCTTACGGCCCGCTTCCTTGGAGACTTTTCTGGATCTTTATCTTGTCAGGCATGACGTACATCATGCTTGTAACACTCAAGATAATGGTGGGTTTGGGCCTACGCCTCCATGCCCGGTGGTACGTCGATCGGTGCTTAAAGAGAAGACACCACTTACACATGGACTAGAGCAGCAGCTTCTTTGGTGGGCCACGTGCTAGATGTCATCGCAGGTCCTGGGTGATGGCTTGGGCCAGTTTTGTATAACCTACAGTAGATCGATGGAGCATTTGTATATGAGAGACTCTTGAGAAGGCATCCTTTGCCTGTGTGCTTCGACCTGACCTGTCGGTGGGGATTTACAATTTTACTTTCCATTTAAAAGAAGGCATGCGGCTGTGGTAATTGTACACATCGAGGTCATACATGAACATGCTCAACGGTGTTTAGTAATGCATTTTTCTTCTTGCTGATAATAACAGCAGACGGATTAGGGTTTCTTTGCCTTATAACAGTTGTTTTATTAAGGGTTTCTTTGCCTTATAACAGATTATTTATTTATTCAAGTCAGGTATGAAATGCAAGTCAAAGACATTTCGGTGATGAATTAGAAAGATTTGTTGGTGTTGGTGCAGAAGCCCCACTGACAGACCATTTAATCAATGGGCCTAACCCCATGTAAGTTGGGTTTTCATGGCCCACCATGTAAAGCTCATAGTAACCGTCCCAAGGATGCTAACCTTACAAAAATTTTCAAAATCTGGGTGATATTTGTCACAGTGGTTCACTGAGCAGGTAAGCTGCATGTATATAAAAACACGGGATGGGTAAGGGCCATTGGTCCACATTCAATGTATATGTGATCTAGATAATGTGGTACACCGGCATAATATTTGGGCCATGGGCATCTAAATGGTGGTACATACATGATGAGCGGGTTGGATCCCTCGCCTCACATTATTCATATTTATTTAGGTTTTCAGGCTTGGGAGGGTTATTTGGTACTCTTACAGAGCGTGATGCTTGATATGCAGGCACTGAGAACTTGTATTAATGACTGTCTTACATTTCGTGGTTGATCTATTATAGACTCTGATTTGCGGACATTTGTTTGCTGAATCAGGACTTTTGATTACTAATCTTCTAGTTAGGTCATAAAATCAGTGTAATGTTTGGTTTATGATACATCTGAATTGGGGATCGCAATTTGAGTTACGTGTACAATTCCTTGGTGCCTATGTATCAACTATATGCTCTAACAGAGTATCAAAGCTTTTCTGGGAGCGTATTGGGTCTTTGGAAAGTACGCTGGCTAAAGTCATGCCGTATCGTGTTAAAACACGTGAGGGTGTACTCTTACCTAACCTCCAGATGAAGCCACCTGCCTTGTGTCCAAATATCACTGTCGACTGAGACTGCATGAGCCAGGCATCCTTATGTCCCATCAATGGCTCTTTTATCGGACTTGACTCCATAGTTACTTTTCAGTACCAACGTCAGTGAATGGAAAAAGGACGGTGACCCGACATGTATTTATTTGATCAACGCTGTCCATTTATTTTATCAAACCAATTTTTATTTCAAGGCATGAGCTTAAAAATAAAGCTTAGATATACGTGTCTAAGACATAACTTAGTTAAGCAATTAATTCGGAATGAAATTATTGCATTGACTCTATGATGTCAGAAGAAAATATACCTTATCTACTGACTAAAGTGCTAGTAAAAAAATTAGTAATGAATACATTAAGAGGAATGGGGTTGAGTCTAATTTAAATGAATCAACAAAAATGAGAACCCAAAGCTATATGACTGACAATCCAAAGAACTAGGTTTAATGGGTAACAATAAGTTGCATTGGGTGATTTGATATTGGAACTGCATAAGAATAAATTGAGTACTCCATTCTTATAATGTAGCAGTGCCATGACTTATAATGGGAGAAGTTGGATTATGTCATTAATGAGTTATGTAGCTGTGATACAATTGAATATGTAACTACTTTACATCCTTGATAGACTCACTTATATAAGTGTGGAAGTTGAGTTGCTTCCTATGAGAATTGGAATATTCTACAAAACACTTATGAAATTGTGATAAAGCACATGGTCATAATTTATTAGTTTAAGAAATTCAAGTTGCTTTGAAATGTTGCGTGTGTGATGTGTTTGGATTGTTGCTGTGTGGGTTAGTTTAAAACTCTATGTTACTGCCATCCGACAAACAAGATATGTTTACACTAGTTAAGGTTTAGATCTTTAAGATACATTTGTTGATGCACATCATTTTATTGATTTGCTCAATTGATTTTCTCTGCATCTATCTTCATCGTTTTTCGTAATTTTTAAATTGTGGGGGATTGTTAACAAAATGTACTTAAAACTGGAAAACAGTTGTTTTTCCCTTTATCATGTGGTTTTGGTTATCCCACTTGTTTTTCAGTGTTTCGTTTAGTTCCACATTGGAAAGGAGATCAAAACTAAAACTTTTGTATTATAATCATTCACTTATTGCTTATATTGAGAATCGAGAGAATGTTATGGGTGCAACCTCGCACATGTGCGCACAGGCAGTGATGCGGTGTTTTTGACTCAGCCGCTTTTATTTTTCTTTCACATGCACATATGGGCAAATATCCTTCATGTATTGACAAATAATTAAGAAAGTGGCATAAGCCGCCTATCATTAATGTGCCGTCCGCATGCACCTTGAGCCCCAGCTATTATCCTTATCTTTTTATAAAGGCATTTCATTTTTATTACGTTATATAAAAAAGCTATTTCTTCTTCTCTTTCTCAAGTTTTCTCTAAGTTCTCTCTACATTTTTTTTTTGGATAAATTAGATAGAGCTTGTTGAGTTTGTGTTGCTGAGATCGGATGTGCACTTGATCGAAGCCATTCGGAGTTGTTATATCCTGAGAGCAAAGTTACTGAGACAATGTATTGAGGGTCTTCCTTATGAGACAAATTTATATTTAAGATAATAATTGTAACTTACCTCAACTCTTCATATAATTTCTTCATCATTTCTTTTCGTGATATTCAAATTTTCTTCCTTCTCTTTATTGAAACCAACAAGTGACAATTTGATAGCAAAGAAAGAATTGTATAAAAAGTCAAACAGACGAAGTTGCATGTGAGCATTTCTCAAAATAGAGTTGTTTCATACTTTTATAAATAGATCACGATGCACTATTATTGAACAATCCGGATTCTGAGACCCACTGTAGAATGGGCAATCTCAAAATGTGATTTATTAGACACTCCTGACCATCGACCAACTACCATCCATGTATTGAATTTAGGCTATCGACTATTCTCCATTTATAACTATCCATTACATGTCCACCAATCATCCAATTAAGATCATAAGTTTAGCCAACTTTGGGCTATGATCCGTCAATAGATTGACTACAATTTAGATGGGTTTACCCGGTATCAATATTTTCGTTGGTGGTTATTTCAATAAGCTAATGCTTTAAATATTGTCAGTAAGGTTATTTCAAAATACTTAGGGCTTGTTTGATTTTTCAGTCCAATTGTAATTACCATGTAAATAGGTAATAATTATTTACTTAGGTAATTACCGCATATTTACCAATGCAAATGTGACAACTTACTTTTTAAACACTTAAATCGAGAATTTTAGGATCCTTGCTCTGGTGGTAGACTCTCTGCAGTTTCAACACCCGGTCAAGGGTTCGAGTATCCACAGGTGGTGAAATTCCACCACTGCGTGAGTGTTTGGGGGTATGTGTGCATGTGTAAAAATAAAAAAATTTAAAAAAAATTGAGAATTTTATGAAATCAATGTGGGGCCCATCGTGATGTATGTGACTTATCCACACCACCCATTTCTTATGTCAGTTGAATTTAGGTCGTGAGAAAAAAAACAAGGCAGATTCAAAGCTTAAGTGGACCACACCAAAGTAAACAATGGGAATTAAACGCCCACCATTAAAAACTTCTTAGGGCCCTTAAAAGTTTTGGATCAAGTTGATATTTTGTTTTCCCCTTATCCATGTCTTTGTGACTTTATGAACAAGTTAGATGATAAAAAAAAACCTCAATGTGGGCCCAATGAAGGAAACAACTTTCAACTATTGACGAATTAAGGCCATTGTTTCCTTTCATGTGGGCCATTTAAGCATTGGATCTACCTCATTTTTCGGCTCTTGCCCTAATATTTCAAATAAAATAGATGAATGGTGCGGATATATCATATACAGTACGGTGGGGTCCACAGATTTAAGAATCTACCATCCATGAGGTGGCAATCATATAAACGGTTTGGGTCTTTGAAATGGACCCTGGCTAAAGTCTTGCCATATCCTATTAAAACACGTGAGGGTGTACTCTTCTTACCTAACGTTTAGATGTAGACCTGCCTTGGGCCCAAATATCACTCTCGACTGAGACTGCATGAGCTAAGAATCTTTAAGGTCCAACCAATGGTTCTTTTGGCCGGACTTGGATTCAGTAGTGAGTCCTCTAGTACTAACTTCAGTGATGGAAAAGTTCTATGGCCCACCATGATTTATGTGTTTTATTCACACCATTCATCCATTTCCCTGGATCATTTTCATTTTAGGGCGTGAGCTCAAAAATGCTCAAATGAGGTACATCAAAAGCTTAAGTGGACCAAACCCTAGGAAATAATAGGGACGGTGATGCCCACCATTGAAACCTTTTTAGGGCCCATTGTGATGTTTATTTGCCATTCAACCTACTCTTATAAAGTCACGTAAACCTGGATGAAGGGAGAACACAACAACGTACATGACTAGCTATCAAATAGAGAATTTGCATTTTAGAGCTAACGTTTGGAGCTAGTCCAACTAGGGCTTGTTGGTTAGCTTATAAATGGAAGTAAATGAATTGAGAGTAAATGACTTACTCAATTGTGTTTGGATGAGAGTAAATGAAATGTATTTAAAATTTAAATATTCTAGTGGGATGGGAGTAAATGGGAAGAAATGGAATGCATTGTAATTTTTCAATATATTCATAGGAACATACATGATACCAACTTCAATATTTCAAATTAGTGTACATATATGGTATTTAATAGAGTAATCATAATAAGCCTATTAAAATATAAACTTCAGCCAAAAATGAAAAAAAGTTTAAACCTTGAGTGAGCTATAAATGTAAGGATCACAAACAAGTACCTTGCCAATGCTTTTTAACTAGCTATTTAGGTGGCCAACCTTCGAATGATTTGGATAATTTTAATGGTGTGATTTTAGTGATGTAGCTGGTAATTAAATTGTTTTGGGAGTATCATTAGCATGCCATGTGTAAAACGGACATGCATGTAGTGCTACCTTTGTTTACTCATGTGACTTTTCAAGGAATCTCAAAAAGGCATTTTACTTTGTTTACTTCTAAATCCTGCATGGTATAGAGGATTTCATTTATATGCTCATTTATTCTCATTGCATTTTATTTTCATACATTTATTTCCATCCAAACACAACTTAAATACCATTCACATCAATGTACTCCCAATTCCCCTTATTTATCTTCATTTACTTCCATCCCCCGTTGTGATAATCCAAACACAGGCTCATTTGAGTATTGACCCAGGTTAGACTTGGTGGGTCCAACCTCGGATTTTTTTTTTTGCTTGTTTAAAACTCATTCGAGTCAACTTAGGTCAGCCTCAAAATAAACCAATTTCGAATAAAAATCAATCCCTAGAAGAATCAGCCGGTTGACTAGGAAGCAATAGGGATAATGATGCCCATCGTTGAAACCTTTCTAGGGCCCACTATGATGTTTATTTGCCCTTCAACCTACTCATAAAGTCACATAAACCTAAACCTGAATGAAGGGAGAACACAATAACGTACATGATTAGCTATCAACCATAAAATTTGCATTTTAGAGCTAGGGTTTGAAGCTAGTTCAACTAGAGCTTGTTGAAGAGCTTATAAGTGAATAAATGAGTAATGGCTTACTCAATTGTGTTTGGATGAGAGTAAATGAAATGCATTTAAAATTCAAATATTCTATTGGGATGGGAGTAAAAGGGAGGAATTATAATGCATTGTAAATTTTCAATATATTTATACGAACACATGTGATACCAACTTTAATTTCTCAAATTAGTTTACATATATAGTATTTAATAGAGTAATTGTAATAAGTCTATTGAAATATATACTTTAGCAAACATGAGAAAGTTCGAGCCTCGAGTAGGCTACAAATGTAAGGATCACAAACAAGTAACTTACCAATGTTTTTTAATTGGCTATTTAAATGGCCAACCTTCAAATGGTTTGGATCATTTTAATGGTGTGATTTTAGCGATGTAGCTGGTGATTGAATTGTTTTGGGAGTATGATTAGTATTCATGTGTATAGTAGACATGCATATAGCATCACTTTTATTTACTCCCGTGACTTTTCAAGGAATCTCAAAAAGGCATTTTGCTCTGTTTACTTCTAAATCATGTATGACAGAGAAAATTTCACTTACATGCTCATTTACTCCCATTTTATTTCATTTTCATGCATTTACTTCCATTAAAACACAACTTAAATATCATTTATATCAATATACTCTAAATTCTTCTCGTTTAGCTTATTTACTTCCATTCAACGTTGTCATAATCCAAACTCAGACCCATTGGAGTATTGACCCACGTTGGACTTGGTGGGTATAACTCCAACCCTTTTCTTGTTTAAAAACTTGTCTAAGTCAACTCAGGTCAGCCTCCAAATAAGACAATTTCATACATAACTCAGTTCCTAGAAGAATAGGGTCGGTTGACTAGGATGGATCAACCCAATTGTGCATGGCTTGGTGTTGTGTTGGCAGTGTCTCATAAAAATACAAATGAAGTAAATTTCTTACTTGCGATTATAGGTGTACACCGAGTCGAGCTGGCCTTAGCTCGACTTGGCTCGGTAAGTAGGCATACCCAGCTCATGTTTGGCTCGGCTCGATGACCGAGCCATCATGTCAAGCTCGACTTGGCTCGATCAGCAGATCGGACCAGTCCGAGCCGAGTTTGTGAGCCAAGTTCGACCTTTCGAGCTAAGTTCGAGTTATAGTTTTCAAGTTTTCGAAATTGAGTTCGAGTTTAGTTTTCGAGATAAGATCAAGTTTGATGTCGGAACTCGGAGGTATCGAGTTAAAGTTATAATTGAACTACATAACATTTAATAACACAATAAAGTAGAAAATAAAAAATAAAACACAAGCTGAAGATTAATTGCTAGTTTACTACTGTAGAGGAGATTCGTTTACCGAGCTCAAGCTTCTATCCAATTCTTCATATACGTACTCGTTCACCTCTCCTAAATCAGAAAGTGAATATAACTTTTTATTATCTTCTTTATAGTTTGAATTAGAATTTTCAAACTTTCTTTGTGAGCATATTTATATTTAGTTCCCAACGCCTTGTAAAACGTACTAAGACTGGAGAAAAACTTAAATGAATTCTTACTATTTTTCTTTTTATTTGTGCGGCTTAAACCTGCTTCGACATCATGTTGTCTCGGAAAATATAAATGATGTGTAGAAGTCTCTTCCATACTACACTTTAAGGCGAGTTGGAATTGTTCTTATTCCAATGTTAATAATTTAGCTTCCTCCTCTGCCTTAAAAAGTTTGAATGGGAGAGTGAAAGGTTTTTTTTTATTCGAATCAATAAGTGCTTGAAAAAGAAGTTGGATTTTCTTTAGGGCTTTAAAACACGGTTTTGCATCTCCACCCTGACACGATACGTATAATTTGAGTCGATTAGTTTTGTTAATAAACTTGGCCCCACACAAATGAAACAAAATCTTTAATTTTTCAGACTTTGGAGAATAGACTAAGGAACTGTAGTCCCAAACGTCGGTCAATGGTTCACTTGAAGACATATCTACATATTGGGTTGAAAAAATTAGTATTTTAGCAAAAACAAAGTATGAAAAAGGATGATAAAATAAATATTTATATAAGATATAAAAGTAATAACAAAATATGACATAAAACAAAAGCATTACACTTATAGCATCCATCAACATAATATAAAATAAAAAAGTGCACGTTACATCATTTTCATGTTTCAATAAATTAACAAGAAATGTTAATCTAACTCCATTCATGTTTCTGTTATTACTTGTGCTATGTCTTGAAACTCATTCTTCTCTTATTCTTCCTCATCAATATCAGAACTATTACTTTCCCAACTCGAATGCAACCAATCTTGTGTACAAATTAATAATTCAACTGTATTTGGTGCAAGGGAGCTTCGAGTCTTGTTCACGACCCTACTTCCTATGTTTAAATTAGATTCTGATGCCATTGTTGAAATAGAAATTGATAATATATGTCGGGCTACTGCTGATAGTGTAAGGTATTTTCCTTCACTAACTTTAATTTTCCACCACTCCAAAACATTAAAGTTTGAATTCTGCTGCATTACGACTGACTCTTTGAGATACAAGTCTAACTCTGATTATTTTGTTTCAGTGTTTGTATTTTTTTACTAAGAAAGATATGTATTCATCGTCGAGCATAGTGTCAGAGTTCGTAATAACATGTGATCTAACTTCTTTATCACTTGGTGTGGATCTTGTGATTGTGTACGTATTGTACAATACTTCGATTGCATTACGAACCTTTGAGGTTTCAGTTACTACCTTTTTATCATAATAAATCTTCATAAAGATGAACTCATCTTACACCGATGATCAAGAACAATCGCTAAGAAAATTAATAAATGACATTCATACCAATACTTATCGAACTTCATTTGCATATCAAGTGTCATAAGTTGTACAAAATCTGAACCTTCACTGACACTTTTCCTTAAGGCTTCTTTCATCTTCCAGACAATTGGAAGAAACATATTTGTTGTGGGAAACTTATTTCCAGAAAATATCTTCATATAATAATAAAAAACTTTTAAAAACTTGTGAACTTCATTCGCTTTGCTCCAATATTTTTCAGTAGGCAACCAAGCATACATTTTATCACGGCCGAATTCAACATTTCAAAAGTCAAATTCCAATGTGTGCATACATCTAACTTCAATTTTTTTGGAGACTTCACATTTAAACGTTGGACTATGTCATCTCATATACTCAATCTTGAAGGAAAGCCCTTTATGTACTTTACACTCTCCCTTACATTCTCTATAGTTTAGTTAATTGTTTTTAGCCATTCTTATACAATTAGGTTTCGTATGTGTGCACAATGTCGAATTTGAAATTTTTTCCTTCAAAAAGAAAATTTTTGGTTGCCTTGAATTGGTTATGTAAGAATGATATTACACTGCCATTTGTTGAAACATTATCTAAAGTTAATAAAGAGATTTTATTTTCAATGCCCCAAATTTGTAAACAGTTATAAATGCAATCTGAAATTACCCAACCTGTATGAGGAGGTAGAATGTAGTAGAAGTTTAATATTTTCTTATAAAGTTTTCAATTTTCATCAACATAATGTGCAGTCAATGAAATGTATCTTTAAAAAAAAATATATATATATGCTGTTCACATATCAGAAGTCAAACTTACCCTTGAAACCGATGCCAAAACTGCTTTCAATTTCATTTTCTCACTTGTATACATATTCATGCACTCCCTCTTTACAGTAACACGAGAGACCTTCTTAACATGATAATTAAGGAGTTTGCTATATCCCATGAAAACTTTACTCTTTATTATTTTTAAATGGTTGCTCATAAATGATAAAAAGTCTTGCATATTATTTCCTCAGTTTCTCTTTTTCGAATTTATGAGTGAAAAGTTTACCTTGAGAAGTATCTCATTCAAACTTTTTAAACAATAACAACTATTGGCTTGGAAGTGAAATTCTTGGCCTTTTTGAACAACTTTGCCTATGTCCGTTTAAATGAGTAGTTGACCCCCCAAGATTTTTATTATACAGAGCTTTGCAGTGCACACATATGATCTTAACCACATAATTGACTAGAATTTCTTCAAAATCATCCCACACAGTTGTTCGTTGCTTTCCTTTACTTGCAGTTGCAACTGAAGACCCCTCTTCATCAACAATAAGAAGAGATGTAATCGACGCACCAGCATCAGGGGTAGTTGGGACTTCATTTTCACTATCCATCTCTAAATAATTAACATAAGTGGTGTGTCATGTGTGTAGTTCTCTAAAATTTTAACAATTTTCTAAGTGTTTAAATTAGTCACCCATTCAATTTTGAATAGATTGTAATGCTTTCATTATTCAATTTAAATGCAATGCCAAAATTTCGGCAGTATCTCCCCTTATCTCTCCAGAATATATTAATTTTATATTTGATTCACACGTTAACTATCCACACAAAATGTGGATAATTTGATGATGAAATAAATGCAAGAAATATATCCAGAGAGAATTAAGATAGATGAACCGAAACAAGTATGTGTATTTAAATTAGAATAAATGAAAACTTTATTATTTATCCAACATTGAACTGTCCAAAAAAAGATAATTTGAGAATTTCTATACATCCAAAAATACACTGAATCTATGTTTGGCAACATAGAATCTTCAAATGGGCAACTGATTATCCTACACCAAAACAATAAAACATTTAAAAAAATGATGCTACTGCATATTGATTAAATTAACAATTAGTAATAACAATTAATAATTAAAGAAATGATGCTAACAAATTAATAATTATCAATAGTAATTAACAATAATACTAAAATGAACATTACTTTACTATATATGCGAATTGGGCAACATTTAAAATCAAATCATTATAAATGATAACTAGTCTAATAATAACATTAAGTCATATGCTTACGAATCTAACATTAATTGAATATATATAATAATATTGATATATTATAATATATTTATTATACATGATTCAACTATCCAATCAAACTAATCATCCATCCGTTCATCAATCCCTCCCATCTATCCATCAATACCTCCCATCTATCCAAACATCCAACCAATCATCCATCCATCCATTCATCCATTCAACCAATCATCTATCCATCCACATATTTATATGTAATATATAAATATAATATAATATTATAATATAATCTATAGTATATAACATTAATTATATATATATATATGTGATAATATTGATATATTATAATATATTTATCATTCATGATTCAACCATCCAACAAAAACAATCATCCATCCAAACATCCAACCATCCATCCATCCATCCATCTATTTATCCATTCATTCATCCAACCAATCATCCATCCATACACATATTTATATGTAATATATAAATATAATATTATAATATAATCTATAATTCTATATAGTATTATAAGTATTTATTGTTTATAAATTTCTTATTTTATAAATAATATATAATATATATTTATAATATATAAAGAAATCTAATAAATTAAAATAAAATAAAATTAGGGTTCGATTCGAGTGTTTACTGGTGAGCAGGGCAGGCGACGGTCGGATTGTCGAGTGACGGTAGGAGAAGGGCGAGCAACAGGTTGTAGACAGCCGAGCAGTTGAGTTGTTGGCCGAGTATAGGCTAGAGAGAGAGAGAGAGAGAGAGAGAGAGAGAGAGAGAGAGAGAGAGAGAGAGAGAGAGAGAGAGAGAGTCATGGCTGGTCGGGCAGACGAGAGAGAGAGAGAGAGAGAGAGAGAGAGAGAGAGAGAGAGAGAGAGAGAGAGAGAGAGAGAGAGGTGGAGTCGCTTGGTTGGGCGGGACGAGCAAAGAGAGAGAAAGAGAGAGGTAGAGTTGCTTTGGTCAAGCGGACGAGCGAGAAAGAGAGAGGTGGAGTCGCTAATGGTCGGGCGGGATGAGGAGAGAGAGAGAGAGAGAGAGAGAGAGAGAGAGAGAGAGAGAGAGAGAGAGAGAGAGAGAGAGAGAGGCAAAGACGCTAGTCGGGTGGGACGAGTATAGAGAGAGAGAGGCAGAGCCGCTGGTTAGGCGGGATGACCAGAGAGAGAGAGAGAGAGAGGCAGAGAGCTAGGGTGGGGTGGGCAGTTCTTCTTTCAAACAAAAGGGAAATAGGGTAAAGTTTAGGGTTTTTTTTTTTTTTCATACCATCTGATTGACTCGATTGGAGTTAGGTCATAAACCGAGTCGAGTCGAGTTCGGGCCAGCTCAAACTTGGCTCGAACTCAGTTTTGAACTCTAAAAACCAGCTCAACTCGGATCGAACTCAGCTTCCAACCGATCGGAATCGAGCTGAGTGAGCGAGCTGCTCGAGCTAGCTGGGTTCGTGTACACCCCTACTTGCGATGCATGTATGTGTAGCGTCTGATATTGTAAATAGATATATAAAAAGCCAGTCCCCTGGGCCCACATTTGATCATTAGTTGGATTTTTATGGCCCACCATGTAAAAGCTCATGTAACCGTCGGAAGGATGCTGGCCTCGCAAACATTTTCAAAATCTCGGCTGAGGCCCTGAAATGGGACCCACCTTGATCTCTGTGTTGTATATCCACGCCGTCCTTCCGTTTTGCCAGCTTAGTTTAGGGCATAGGCCCAAAAATAGAGCTGATCTAAATCTCAGGTGGACTACACCTCATGAAACAGTGGTGATTGAATTCTCACCGTTAAAAACTTCACGTGGGCCACAAAAGCTTTAGATGAAGTTGATATTTGAGTTTTCCTACACCCAGGTCTTTGTGACCTCATTAACAGGTTGGATGGCAAATAAATATTACAGTGGGCCCTACGATTTTTTTTATAATTTGCTGTATAGTCCATCTTAGATTTGGATTGCTTTGTATTTCGGATCATATCCGAAAATGAGCTGGCAAAATGGATGGACGGCGTAGATATACAGGGCCTCACTGAATCCGCGTTGAGTTCATGAGCATGGAAACTGCATGTATATAAAAACAAGGGATGGGTTAAGGGCCATTGATCCACATTCAACGTACGTGTGACCTAGATGATGAATTCACCGTCCTAATATTTGTGCCTGGGAATCTAAACGGTGATAGATTCATGATGAGCGGCTTGGATCCCTCGTGTCACATGCTGGCATGTGCAAGAGAGGTGTCGTAGAATCAACGGATCCGTATTTTTTTTAAAAGGTTTTCAGGCTCGGAGAGTTATTTTTGCAGAGTGTGATGCTTGATATGCAGGCACTGAGAACTTGTATTAACGAGTGTCCTACATTTAACTCAAAATGATAGTGATTGATCGATCGTAGGCTCTGATTAGTGGACATTTGCTTTCTGAATTAGGACTCTTGATTACATTTCATTTCAACCATCCAATACATGTCCACCAATCTTCTAATCAAGTCATAAAATCAGTGTAATATTTGGTTTATGATTCATCCAAATTTGGGGTCACAATTTGGACGGTTCAGTTTGAGTTGCTTGTATGCCACGTGTAAAATTCTTTGGTGCCTGTGTATCAACTATGATGCTCTACCAGTGTCAAAGCTTTTCTGTTCAATAACGGAGAGCACATGGCCATACCATCCATCCGAGAGTGGATGAGAGTTGAGTTAGTTGCGTTTAGTTGGCTCGGAGATGGATCTTGTTAGTTTTTTATAGTATGGTTTTAATTAATATTTAATATGTATTGATGACTTTAGTAATAGAATGAGATTTCTTGAGCCACCCGTATATATGCACCACACGTGTAGAAGTGGCACATGTGTGCGATCTAAATCATCCTTCGGATTGGACCCAACCATGCTCTTATTTTTTCCAAATGCAACTAGAAAATGAGATCGAAAGACCCGATGGACGCCCGGCAGATACTCGAACCCAAACAAATCTAGGTCCAGGAATTTAAGAACTAAATCTAAACTTAAAAGAGACCCAAACCTAGTTAGCCCGAGTACAGGTTCTATAGGACCCAACCTTAAGATAGCCCCATCACAAAGATGAAAAATCCGGGCGCGTGTTGCAATAGTAGACATTGAGACTTCTCCTTGGGATTCTGGTTCATCTTTCAATAGTAAATCATTTGATTTTAATGGAGATGAACGCGATGAGGTCGGTCACCGTCTTCTTAAAGGGGATAACTACTCCTAAATATTTGGACTCCTCACAGAGACTTTTCGAATCCACGAGGAAAAAAACAAGGAAAATAGAAAATAAATTATATAAAATTCGTAATTTGATTTATGAATGAAATAAACAAGTTCACAACCCTTTAAATAAGGATATTAAATAGTAAACTTACTATTTATAGACAGACATGATGTCTACTAGTACGCATGGTTTTCGCCCAAAAATAGCCAAAAATAGTGAGTGTCCTATTTGGCCAAATCACAAACTTCTCCTAATTATTGCAAGCACTTTTAATGTTGGGCACAACCCCTAAAGCTCAATGGATGAAGAGTTATACTCAAACTGAAACTTACTATAAATAGTAAAAGCGACAATAAAATGAGAATTCTGTTGGGGATTGTGTTGCAGAATCACACAGAGATGGATCTAGGATAGCAATCCAAGAGCACCAAGCAAACACAAGAGAACATAAAGATTTAACGTGGAAAACCCTTTCGAGAAAAAAACTACGGCACAAAGTGACAAATCTTTACTATGAAAACAAAAATTACAAAGAGAAATGACTTACTGGACTTGAGCAATCCTCAAATCTCTCCCTTGCTCTACTCCTTTGTAACCCTATAACACTTTTAGAAAGCTTAGAATCCCTTAGAATACTTCTCAATTGTTGAGTGTGAAATATTACATATTTCTCCTTATTTATACATTGGTTTTATAAACATGATAGTGATTAATTGATTTAATTATGCATGTTTTCATGTGCGAGGTGATTTTGAGAGCTTAAGGTTAAATTGATGCCAAAAGGAAGATTTATTCTCAAAAGATTACTAAATAAAGATTTGGAGATTTGGAAGTCATTAATGAAGAATTCATGTGCCAAAGATCCAAGAAAATCAAGTGAGGAATAAAGATAATCAAAGATTTGAAGTGAAGAAAAGGAATCCCAAGAACAAACATATTCCTGAAATTGTCCTGAAAAACATATTTTGAAACTTCAAGTATATTTGGAAAACTGCGCAGAGTGCTAAATTTGAGGTGGTTTAAACCCCGAGTCTATTTTGAAAAACTGCGCAGAGTGCGTAAATTTGAGGTAGTTTTTAAATTTTTCTAACTCAGTGCGAAAGTTGGAGTTTCACAACTATAAATAGAACTCCCTAGGATGCTCCAAAGTATCTTCTAGAGTTTGGAAAGGTCTCAAGGAGCATAACACAAGAGTGAAGCAGCCGCCAAAGAGTTTTTTTTCTTCCCTAGTTTATTTTTCATGCTTTGTTTAAAAGATTTGGTTTCAATCATATCTAAGGTTGACTAAACCTCTTAGCTAGGGCTAAGAGGTGAAGCTTGTAGCGTGTTGGGATGTTTATTTTACTTTGATTCTTATTCTTATTAAACTTCATTGATTTCTAGTTTGATATTAAAGAAAGATTTTCAGTTTTCTATGATTTATTATAACTCAAATTATAATAGATGCTGTGATAACTTTTGATATCTTCTTTTCCTATTTTGAGATAGTAAGATTGGTAAATCCCATTGTTCACCATCGTCTCCTGGGCATGGTAGGGTGATGGAATCCCTTCCAATCTTCACAATTCTCATCCACTGAGAATTAGGTTAATGAAAAGTTCAGATTTGATTTAAATTGATTTATCTTTCAATTGGATAGAATATGACCCCAATTCCAATTGTGTTTATTGAATCAAGCAAGGTAGCATCTTAATAGCTACAAGTGGATCCTTGGCACCCTAGTTCCCCCCTGTAATTGATAGTTTAAACATTATTCACAATTACTCTCTTTTATTCTAGAATTCAGATTTAGATATTCTTCTAGTTCTAGTTCTAGTTCTTTTCAGAATATGTACAAGTTTAGTCCCTGTGGATTTGACCTTGTTCTCATGGGTTATTACTACATAGCGACCCTACACTTGGGGTTGTGAACAAGTTTTTAGCTCTATTGCCGGGGACTACGGTTACGTTTTTATGGAATTAATTGGTATTAGAATTATGTTAAGATTAGAATTTATTCTTCTACTATGTTTTTAGGTTAGGATTTTTTCTGAAATTATTTTTAGAAACTAACATTGTTTTCTATTTCATAGGATTCTTAACATAGCAACTCTTATTCGGTAATTTTGTTCCAACCCTCTCTCTTATTTTTTAAATCTCTTATTTGTTTTAGTTTTTTTTTTTTTTTTTTTTTTTTTTTATAGGTTTAATTGTTTAGTTACTTGAGGGTTGTGTGTGTTTCATGCCCAAGTGGGTTCGTGAGAACACTCAACGTCTCTTGAGTGAAGGAGAATTAGTTGAAGGGTTGCCTATCCATTAAAAGATTAGACGCCACTTAAGATCCTCTCAGTTAATTGAAGTGATGACTGCAAATCAACCTTAACCTCAACCTCAACCTGAATCTCAACCACCAGTTGAGGAAGTTCAAGATAAAAACGAGGTGCATAATACACCCCTGCCTCGTACTCTACGTGATTATTTACAACCGACGGGGGTGAGTATACCTTCCTGCATGGTCTTTCCACTTAATGCAAGAAACGTGGATATCAAACCTGGAGCGATACAATTCCTTCTAAAGTTTCATGGACTAGATTATGAAAGTTCATATTTGCACATCAAGGAGTTTGATGAGATAGTTGCTACATTACACTTTTCAAGCGTATCTGAGGACACAGTATGACTTAAATTGTTTCCTTTTTCATTGAAAGAAAAGGCTAAGACGTGGATGCACTTCTTAAAGCCAAGATCCATCGGCACATGGGCTAAGATGACCGAAAATTTCTTAAAAAGTTTTTCTTGTTTCATAAAATTAATACTTTAAGGAAGGCAATCATGAACTTTGCCCAAAAAGAGGAAGAGACCTTCTTTCAATGCTGGAAAAGGTTCAAAGATTTCATGGATTCCTGTACACATCATGACTATGAAGTATGGCGAACAATAAGCTTCTTCTATAACGGATTAACTTCACCATTGTGCCAGTTCGTAGAGATGATGTGTAATGGTGAATTCATGAATAAAGAGGTCGATGATGCATGAGATTACTTGATCAATTGGCAGAAAACGCGCAATCATGGGACACGTCTCCAATACTCACCACTTCTAAGCCTACTCAATCAAAGGAAAGGGGATGAATTTATGTTCTAAAAAAGGAAGATGATATGAGTGCAAGAGTGGCCAATCTCACAAGAAAAGTCGAGTCCATGGAACTTAAGAAGGCAGAACTTATGAAATCTGATAAGGCTGTGTTGAGGGTCAAATATTATATATTATCCTCTATTTATTACTTGGTTTTATGAACATGATAATGCTTAATGTCCTATTTTAATCATGTTTGTGTTACAAGGTGAATTTAAGAGCTTGAATTGAAAAGGATGCTAAAAGCATGGATTTAACGCTCAAGAATCACCGAAGCTAAGGATGGATCTTATGATACCAAAAATAAAGGATTCACATGCCAAAGATCTAAGAAAACCATGTGAGGAATGAAGAGCATTGAAGACTTGAAGTGAAGAAAAGGAACCCTAAAAATCTGCCTACTTCAATTAGTCGAAGATTCCTCGACTTAAACTCCAATGACAAAATCCTCTAAATTTTCATCATCCTCGACCAGTTGAAGGTGACCCTCGACCAGTCGAAGGTTGTCCTCGACCAGTCTAAGGTTACTTAGACAGCACACGGACTGCGTAAATTTGAGGCGGTTTCTGGATTTTTTCTAACTTGGTACGAAAGTTGGAGTTACAAAACTATAAATAGGGGTCCCTAGGATGTTCCTAAGCATCTTCTAGGGTTTGAGGAGTAGAGCAAAAGGGTGGAGCTGCCATTCGGGAGTTTTTTTTCTTCTTCCTTAGTTGATGTTTTGTTTAAGAGTTCTTAGCTTAATCATGTCTATTGTTGCCTAAACCTCTTAACTAGGGCTAAGAGGTGAAACTTGTAGCATGATTGGAATGTTTGCTTTGTTTTGATTCATGTTTTGTTGAACTCTCTTGAATTTTAGTTTAATTATATATGAAGGAATATTTTTAGTTTTTAATGGTTCGTTGTGACAAATTACAATAGATCTATGATAGCTTGAAATATCTTCTTTTCCTGAATTGAGATTGTGAAATTAGGAAATCTTGTTGTTCACCATCGTCCCTAGGGCATGGTAGGATGATGGAATCCTTCTTAACCATCACAATTCTCTTATGATTGGTTGTGGGATTAGTAAATCTTATTGTTTGCTTTGTCTCCTGGGCATGGTTAGGTGATGAAATCACTTCCACATCTTCATAACTCTCATCCATTAATGATTAGATCCATGAGAAGTTCAGAGATCTGACAAATCTTTTCTTACCAATTGGATAGGATAGGACTTTGATTCCAGTTGTTTCCTTAAATTAAATAAGGTAGCCTTCCAATTGCTACAAGTGGATCCTTAGTACCCTAGTGACCACCTTTAAATTTATAAGTTTTAATTACCTTATTCAAAATTACTTTCTCAAATATTCCAAATTTAGGTTTACATCTTCTTCTAGTTCTAGTTCTAGTTACTTTCAGAAGGCATGCAAGTTCAGTCCATGTGGATTCGACCTCAGTCTTATCGAGATTATTACTGCATTGTGACCCTACACTTGGGGTTGTGAACAGGTTGCGGAAGTTGTTTGTGGTATTTGTGCTTGTAACATACATACAACTGAGAATTGCCCAACAATTCCTTCTTTTCAAGAGATATTGAATGAGCAATCGAATGCCATGAACAACTACCAAAGACCTTTCCGAGGACCCACCTCAAATATATATAATTCCAGCTAGAGGAATGGACAAACGGCTAACCCACAAGAGAGCCTTACTCAAGTTTTAAATTAGAAGAGGCCTCAAGAGGATACGGTTAAAAAATTCATGTATAACCAAGAGCTATTCAATCAGAATACGGTACAAGCATTCCAGGATATCAAAACAACAACGAAAATGTTTTCATCATCCATTCAAAGGATTGAGTCACACTTAGTAAGTGGAGAGAAAGGGATGCTTCCAGCCCAACCCCTTCTTAATCCAAAACCACAATGTGAAATTAGTGACCCAAGCTCTTCAAATCAAATGGAGCAAGCCAAGTCTATCACCACTCTTAGGAGTGGAAAGACAATTGACAAATCTATTTCAGTAAGGACTTGTGAACGCTGGAAAATTGGCGCCCACGCTGATTTGTTGTGGTTTTCTATGATAGGGTAATTTTGCTGATTTGGATTGATGATGCAATAGATTTGGAGTCCCCACTAGCCACATAACTCAAAATCCCGCAGTCAGCTAGATCTTGCAGAATGTGTAAAGCTAGAGAATCCAAAGACTCTTGCTTTTAGTGGACTCCTGATATGCAATTCGGGATTCTTAGTGGGGGACCTCGGTTACAAAGAGGAAAAGTGTTAAGTACCCTCTTTGCCCGTATGGATGTATGGTCTCTACCTTATGTGGCAAAATATTCTTAAGGGATAGAATGACAAGATCAGATGGGACTAGGCGGACTCATGTTTCTAATATAGTAGGGTCTAAAAATTCGGCAAACCACGGAGCATATGTCAGGGAACGTCTAGAGGAATTTTAAATAGATGATGATGATGACGGAATATGGACTAGACTACTATGAATTTCTTATGTGATAGGATCCAAAGTTCTGGCAATTCACAGAGCATACAGTTCAACAACAATCTAAAGGAGCAAAGGGGTTAAGAAGGGAAGTAATGATGTAATTTGATGGAATATGAATGCTAGTGATCTTTGACTCGCACTTGAAAAGACTTGGATGTTTTGGTACACTATAACTAGGTTTAGCTCGAGTGGGTGTGAGAAGCTAAGGGATGGGTGAAGAGGCTAGAAGGATGGGAGCTTGAAGGTTCAAGAACTCTTTGCTCTCACTCACTCACTCACTCTCTCTCTCTCTCTCTCTCCCACTCTCTCTCTTGGTGTAGCTTTTGTTGGTGGTCGGATGATTTAGTTGATCTTATTGATTGATTGTGGTGGTTGGAAATAAAGAGAAGTGAAGGCTTTTTATAACCTTTTGGGTGACATTTTGGTAATTCTAAGGGTTTTGGAGGGTGAATGATGATATGATAACTTAAGATTGGTTGAGGGGAGGGTAATGTCACATGGCGCTACTTTATTAGTCTTTGGGCTTAGTAGGATGGTAAATAGGGTAAATTTTGGGGGTAATTTTATGGAAGAGTTGACTTTAGGAGGGAGAAATAGCTATTGCTTAGAGAGGCACATCTGTCGAGGTAAGGTAGTAATCGGATTGCCGCCGGTGGTAGTCCGACTATCGCCCAACCACTGTTGACTCTGGACTCAACTTGTGGGTTTTATTTTGGGCTCTGGGTGCAGGCTTTTGAGTTTTTGGGCTTCTTGGGTTTTCTGGGCTTTTTGGGCTTTTGGGGTTTTTGGAGAGATATTTGGAGTAGTGGGTGACCTAGGTATGGTTTGGCTGAGGTTCGAGGTAGGGTGTGGGGTTCAGGTTCAGTTCCTAAGGATCATCCATGTCTTATCAAGTTGCTAGCCTGAGTGGGGTGTCTACAGATGCCCCTCTTTGACAGAGGTTGAGTGCAACTGAATGCCAAAATGAGTGGACACCCCTCTTCTGGTCAGAAAAGATTATGGTTTAGATCTGTCGCCTGCCATAGTATCGTAGTCAGCTTATTATTTGGAAAAGAGATAACTCGCACATATCATGAGGGTTTGAGAAAAATGTTGTGATTGTCCTTACACTTTTTACGACATTACGTGTCATGAATCACAACCTTTGCACATCAGATTGATAATAGCATTGGACGATAAGTTTGAAAAGTAGGGCCCCATCGCTTTTACGGCTTTATGGGGATTCCCATACTGTTTGGATCTTTGTTGTTCCTTTGCTACGTAATCACCTTAGGAATATTTGTTCCATTTGATTATCAAAGTGGTTAGCTGCCCTATGTGTTCTGCGGCCTTATGGGGAACTTACTACGCCAACTTGGACTCGATCAGACTTTTCAAGTATCCCAGACTAGGTATGTGCGGGTGACATTTTTTTTCATGCAGTCTTCTAATTTTGATACATTGGTTACAACAAATTTTCTCCACTCTTTTGAATTGGTCACTTTGACCAGAAATGGATCAAGTTTATCATCATTTGCATTCTATTCCTTGTATGATTGTCCTGATATCGAGAATCAGGCCAATCATACTTGTGTCGCATACGGATTCAATTATCTCTTAGGAAAACCAAAAGAGGTCGAATCTTATTTTATTATTTACGTTGGATGTTACTAGGAAATATAGGAGATCTCTCGGTACTTTTCATGTCGAGCGCTAATTTTTTGAAAATTTTATTTTTTTGAAAACTATCCTTTGAGGAGCTATACTCCTCGAGAATTTTATTATAAATTTTTGGAGATTTTGAAAAGGTCCGTCCGATCTCACGGGAGGGCATCGTCATTTGGTTTTTATTGTATTTTTTGGAATGAGTCTAGATAGTTCTATTGCCTCCACTAGTGAATTTGTGGGGCTAATCGACAAATCTGGTATTTATTGTATTTTTTTTTGGATTTCTGAAATTTTTTATTTTCTGCAATTTCCTTTATTTTTCTCAAAATCCTCAATTTCTCATGAGATTTTGCAATTTCTCACACGATATTCCTTTTTTCCTTTCATCTAATGAGAATCTCATTTCTTCTCTTTGCCCGCCGGACCAAGGTTCTTTTCAAGGTTCCTACATCACATCAAAGGGAGATAGGCACATGGAGCTGTGGGTCGGGCAAGGAGCGGTAGTCTGACTACCACGGGTGGTAATCGGATTACCGCCTCACACCCGTTTGTCCATTGGTTTGAGGTTGGGCGCTGGTCAAGGACTGGCTTTCGCTCCCCTATTTCTTCTTCCCTATTTCTCTTCCAGAGGCGCCATTGTTGCCTCTTGCAATCTTTTTCGTTGTTTCTCCTTTGTGCTGATCCTTGCCTCCTTACTTCTTCCTTGCTTCTTTTCCTCTTTTAAATTTTCTTTCCTCAGTTAATCCTTTTTCTCTTTGTGTAGCTGTTTGGACTATGTGGTGGATTTTGGTATCCATGTTCATGGATTTTTAGGGCTTGGTTCTTCTCATAACTATGGAGCTTTTATTTTTCATCAAGGGAAATGAAGGAAATGTGGGTTTTTTGGGACGAATTCCAGCACCTTGACCTTGCTGGAAAATTTCTTTTTTGCCAAGAAATGATATATATATATATATATATATATATCGTTTTTAATGAAGTGAGGTGTGATAAGAAAAGTGCCCCATTCTTATTTGTGCACGAATATTTGTTTATTTTTTTGTGTTTTCATTTTTTATTATTTTTGGAAGGAGGTCCAAGCCTTACACATCATGAAATGGGGGGCCTGTAGAACGTAATCCTTTGGATAGCTTTCTCCTAACTTGATTTGATGGGCCGGATTTATGATTCGTGGCCCACTTGAATCCTCAAATCTTATGGATTTTGATGGTGGGCCATTATTTTGGAGTGGGTCCCACTTTTTTCCTTGGCATGATTTTGGTCCCAGGTGTGGATTTTGAATTGAAGGATTTTCTAGGTGGGCCTTGAAATGATTTGGTGAGTTTGGACCATGAGCTTTGGAATGGATTTGGACATTGAGCCTTGGACAGTGGGCCTTGGAATGGGCTTGGATCATGGGCCTTGTAATAAACTTCGACCATGGGCTTGGGTGATGGACTTAGGCCATGGGCTTGGATAATGGGCCTTGAACAATGGGCCTTGTAATGAACTTGGATAATGAGCCTTGTAATGGACTTGGACCATGGGCTTGGATGATGGACTTGGACCATGGGCTTGGATAATGGACTTGGGCCATGGGCTTGGACAATGGGCCTTGGAATGGGCTTGGATCATAGGCCTTGTGATGGACTTGGTCCATGGGCTTGGACCATGGGCTTGGATAATGGATTTGGACCATGGGCTTGGATAATGGGCCTTGAAAAATAGGCTTGGACAATGGGCCTTAGAATGGGCTTGGATTATGGGCCTTGTAATGGACTTGGACCATAGGCTTGGATGATGGACTTGGACCATGGGCATGGATCATGGTCTTGGACCATGAGCTTGGATCATGGTCTTAGACAATGGGCCTTGGAATGTAGGCTTAGAAAATGGGCCTTGTAATTGACTTGGAATCATGTCAATGAGCATATAGAGGACCATTCATGATGTGTTTTCCTCTTTTTTGTTTGAGCCATTTATGAAGGTAGAGGTGGATACTTACCTGTGAATGTTGACCTTGCAGCATGCCCCATCGTGGTCGAAGTGAGGCTGGGTCTTCTAGCCAGTAGATTGATCCCTGTTACGTACCTTGAGAGGGTCGACATCTCTTTGATGTGGCTCGAGAGGGAGGGGCTCCAATTGTCTGAAGAGGTTGTGGGGCTGCAGCCACTAACTAGATTGGTTCATGGATCATCAGCCATTGTTCTTTTAGGTGTTGGAGTGCACTCCACTCAATGGCTTATTCAGAGTTTGTCTGAGTAAGATGAATATGGTGCTCTTATCAGTGTTGATTGAGCGATGGCGTACTGAGACCCATATGTTCCATCTCCCCTTTGGAGAATGGGGAATTACCCCCTATGACATCTTTATCCAGCTTGGTCTTCGATACGGGGGGGTCCAGTCCTTTCGAGGAGGATCTCCCCGTTCCTTCTGAGGATGACTGGATGAACCTTTTGGGGATGGCTCCCCATTATTCAGATTTTTTGGGACCCCAGTTCAAGCTGCTCTGATAATCGGCGAACTTCTCTTGGCGGGTTCCACAGACTGAGGCCAAAGCTATTATGAAAGCTCGCTGATTTTATATACTTTGGGAGCCATGATCTTCTGTCATGGGAATGAGTCAGTGAGCTCCTGTCTGCTATTGCTTGTAGCGGATATCACTTTTCTTATGCCGTATAATCGAAAGCTACACTTTTGGCCCATTTATATGAAGGGCTGGACAAGGCCAGTCGTTGTAGCAGCAGGTCGATGACTGGCTTTTATCCAGTTATTGAGGTGCGTATTGAGCCCTTTTGCCTTGCCTCTTTTCTCATGAACATATTTTAATGATCGATTCTTATGCAGGTTTACTTTTTTGACCATTTTCCTCATTTGGGGCCCACTCTGATAAATCATACCTTTCCTTTCCCTCGCATGATGCTATGGTATAAGGATAACCGCATCCGCACCTGCCAGTTTTTAGATCTCGCGTGGAGATCTAATGTGGATGCCCTGGTTCCTGATGATGTGAGGAAATGCTTTTTTGAGCCTTTTTCTTTTCGTCTGTGTTCTTATCTTAACCCTCGATTATTCTTACCAGTTTCACACAAGCCTTACTTTCGATCGGCTGTCGCTCTTACTCATGAGGCCCAGGAAGCTATCCAGGCCTCATGTTATCGTCGTATTTTGGAGGATCCTCGGGTGACGAAGTGGTACTTGGGGAAGAGACTCTTTTACTTGGACATTTTGATTAGGTGTTCCTTGCACCCATTCCATTGAATTTTGTTGTTGAACCGTGAAGATCCAGGTCTGGAGAGCGGTCCCCGAGTGTGAGTTAGCAGCTGCTTTGGAGGGCTATGATGCTAGTGCTTTTGTTAATTTGGTGAGAGAGTATAGTTCTTGGTACGAGCAGTACGACATTGGTCCCATTCTGAGGAATGCTTATGCTCCTGGCGGTGGCGTGTGCTTTGCTGGAGGGAATCTCTTTGGTCCTGAAGCTCCTTTGAAGGATATAGATGAATATGTACCTGATGAGTAGTGACCTTTTTGTCTTTTCTGTTCATGCATCTCCTGTGTACATCTTTCCATATATATCAAAATTCATTTACCCAGTGTCACCTTTCGCATTACTTTTCGAGCCTTTTAATGATCCGAGTGCATGATGTCCTGATGTTTTGGCCTCCTTCGACCTCCATGGTGGGCCATATGCATAACCGGAGCACGTTCCATGTCCGGGCGGTAATCGGATTACCGCGAGCAGTAATATGAGTACCACCCGTTAACTTCTCACAAATTTTTTCGAGATTGCAGGTGCTATAGTAGTGGGTACAAATGTCGAGAGTGGGTGGTAATCAGATTACCGCGGGTGGTAATCCGATTACCACCCATGTTCATCTTTTCTTCCAGCAACAGTCGGTCCTTCTCTGTTCATCTGAGTTGCTGTCACCGATATTCCTTTCCACTTCGAATCTTCCTTTTGTCTCCTCTTCTTCTCTTTTGTCTCCTCTTTTGTCTTCTTCTCTATCTTGTCTTCTTCCTCATACCCCTTTTCAATGGCTGAAAATGGAAGGAGGTTTGGTGGGTTCATTAATGGTGGGAGCTTGGGTCCAATTATTGAGGTAAATGATCCCTCTATTGACCACTTTTATGAGGAGGTGATGATTGAAGAGGATCTTCTCATTGATGGGGCTCTTAATGGTGGTTTGGTGGGGCCTCTTGAAGAAGTGAATGCCATTTATGGTGTGGCTCCAACCACCATTAATGGTGAGATGGGCTTTGGAGAAGTAATGGGAGGAGATGGATGGACATTTAGTGGCTTGGATGAATCTAGATTTGGTGGGCCATGGGAGGATAGAGATTTTAGTGGGTTGATTTTTGGGAGTTTAGGTGTGGACATGCCATTAGATGGCGTGGATGGGACTATAATGGTGGTTAATGGCCCAGATTTGACCATGATTGATGGCATGGGTTTTAATAGTAGGGATTATGGCTTGATTGTGACGGGTGGGATGGATCATGGAGATGGGTTGGATGAGATGGATTATGGGGTTTTGGTGGATGGTATGTCCCACATTGATGGTTTGGGCATGACGGTCGGGTTGGATGGGATGGATCATGGGGCTTTGGTGGATGGTGTCCCCCATGTTGATGGTTTGGGCGTGATCTTTGGTTTGGATTACGAGGTTATGATGGGTGGTCGTGCGTAGCTGTTGATCTGAGTGGTGGTGGTGAGGTGACTGTGATGGATGGTAGAGATTTGGGTGGTAGACCTGATGATTCTTTGTATTGGAGTGGTCCTGGTATTACGACTCTTGGAGCAATCACTTTCATGACGGCTTCTGATGTGATGATAGTGGGTGACTCGGGTCCACCTGTTGTTGCTTTTCAGGACACTTTGTGTGAGGTTATGGGAGCGTCAGGGTTCTTTCGTCACCATGAGATCGACTTTTTGGACGAGGGGATGCCTATCTTCGATGATTAGCCAGTTGATCTGGACCTTCAGATTGTCGAGGGTGTGTCTATTCATACTAGTTGCTTGTAGCCACATGACACTTGCTCGGAGAGACTATGTGTCTGGATAGGGAGTTTGACCGCCTTCGAGAATCGTGAGCTGCATCTTCTGGGTTATGGAGAGGTCTTGGACTTTACTAAGTTCGCTTGGACTGGCGATTGCTGAGTGCTACATCCTATGATTGGGTTCCAGCGCTGAACCTATTCTCCTTCAACGACCTAGAGTTAGGTCCTTCTTTGGAGGAGTTGTCTTGTTTGACTAACCTCCTTTTCTCTTAGGAGCCGTATCTTCTCCATCCCGTCAGGTGCGGCCTTTTGATTTGGAGTCTTGGTTTAGGTTTTTGGCAGCTCTCCCTACAGTTGATGGTGTTGTTAGCGAGTTCACCCTTAAGATTTTATACGATCGATGTTTGTCTGCTCGAGGAGGTGATGGATCTGCCCTTCAGCTTCAGTGCTTGAATGCATTGATATTCTGTGTTCTGGCGGAGTTATTTTTTTCGAGGTGGTGGCGGTCGTCTCTCTTGGTCCTTTTTTACGCCTTCCGCCATGTCCTTACTCGCCAGAGCATTGTTCCTATAGTACTGGCAGAGCTCTTCCTGGGTTTGTCTGAGTGTTTGCATGGGCAAACCCGCATCCTCCGAGGGTGCTGTTCTTTCCTCCAGGTACTCCCCTTTTCTCCCCCTTTTTATTTCTTTCTCTCTCTCTCTTTTTTTTTTCTTTCTTATCCCTTATGCATGATCTTTTTTCTATTTAGGTGTGGTTGTGGGAACACCTGCTTATCACGCTTCGCCTTTCTTGGCCTGATTCACATCGTACCGATGTCTTATCTTTGCTTCTAGATGGCCTCCCTCTCGGTGCCAAGGCTACTGTGTCTCTTTATCGTCAGATGTTCTCCCATCTCTATGGATGGGAGGTCAGCTGGGAGGCTTCCTGGCTCTGCCAGATGCTCTTGATCTGTAGCACTGCTCGCACTCCTTTGCTCCTATTGGGCTTCCGAGGCTATTATTCTTATCATCCGATCTGCTTCCTTCGACAGTTTGGATTTTAGCAGGATATCCCTCTTTTTTCCTTTTTGGGATTCGGGCATGCATCCATACCTCTGCGCATGTCAGCTCTTCGCCAGAGGATTCAGTCTTCGTGGCAGGACTATCAAGATGGAACTACTTTGGAGTTCGAGTCTTGGGCTCCTCCTTTGGCAACAGTGTCGTATCAGCGTTGGGTGGCGGAGCAGTCGCTTTATCGTCAGGTTCCCGGTTGGCACTTGATGGATGACGATGACGATCGGGATATCGTTGGAGATTCTGCTTCGTCTTCTTTAGTGGGAGTCGATGACTCCTTTGAAGCGTTCGAAGAGAGGCCTTTCATTAAACCTTCCTTCTTGGCGGCTACACATGGCCATCTCCTATCTAAGCTTTTCGTGCTTTGGCATGCATTCGAGGATATGGCTCGTCATTTGGTGGTAGGGCGGCGGTATGATGAGAGTATGATTGAGTCTCACAGATTGGAAAGGGATAAGGTCTTCTACATGCGCATGGAAGTTGATAGACTTAGGAAACGATTATTGATGTATGAGGGAGGAGAGGGAGACTTATCAGGCAGTCTTTGACTCTATTTTTGTTACCTTTTGTTCAAAAAGATTGTATATTTTTTGTTTTGAGCAGCTTTATAAATTACAGTGGATTTTGGAAATATTTATGCAAAATTTTTAAGAAGGGAAAGAAATACTTTTTGTTTGTGCCTCGGTGTGTGTTTGTGCTTGGATTTGTGCTTTGGATGATGGAATCAGAGCATTAGGCTTAGCCCATGTCGAGTTCGATATTCTGAATTGTTTACTGGAGATCTCGATTCCTTAAGAGTAACGTATACTAGGATCGTGCCACTTGGATTTAGCTAGAGTCTGACAGAATTCTGATCCGAGACTTGTCTTTTCCTTGCGCTTCTTCACTTTACTTGTTGCCTTGGCTTTCTCTGTACCTGCACTTTTTGTTTGTTTATTTATTTATTTCTTTTTTGTTGCCATTTTTGCTCGTAGCGCCCTTTCGGGCGCGTCGGCTACATCTCTTCTTATTATTGATGAAGAGGGGTCTTTAGCTGCAATTGCAAGTAAAGGAAAGCAACGGTCAACTGTGTGGTTTCACTATGACTGGCTTTCCGTCATTTTTGCCCATAACGTCCTTTCAAATTTTCGCCACATCCTGGATTTTTTCTCTTGCCTACCCCTTGGCAGCTATGCTCTTTTTACCCTTGGTGCCTTTTCAGGTTTTCACCAAGTCTGCTACATACCCGCTGTTTTTACTCGAGACGCCCTATCAGGTTTTCACCTCGCCCTTTTTTGCTTAGGAATGATATACATACATACATACATATATATATATATATATATATATTGAATAAGACTGGAGAGGGGGACTAGATTTCCTTCAATGCCAGCCGATTGGCTACCCTCCTGACTTTATCTTTGATTACAATCATCAACTATTGTCAGGGTCAGACTATCCTGTGGGGGAATGAGATGGTTTTGAAAGACTTGCATGTTGGGTTTGTGTTTTTTTTTTTTTTTTGGACTATATTCCCTTTTTGAGACTATATTTTTGTCTTTTTTGGGACTACATTTTTTTAAGAAGGAATGATGGGTATGTTTCAAGATAGCTTTTTTTTTTTTTTTTTTTTGTCTTTTGATCTCTAGCTTTATGATTGTAATTGTTGACGAAGTCCTGTATGGTTACCCGTAATAGATTTTCACGTTGTCAGCATTGATGGGCTCAGGAAGATCTTCTCCTCTCATATTGGTGAGTCGAAGGGTGCCGCTTGGAAACACTTCACGGATGATCAGTAGTCCATTCCAGGAAGGTTTAAACTTGCCTCTGGTGTCTGGTAAGTGCGACAGTAAGATGTGCTTCATAACCATGTCGCTGACCCTTAAGCTCCTCTTTCGGACTCTCTTGTTGTACACCTGTGCCATCATCCTTTGGCATCATTGTGAGTGGCTTAGTGCGTGCATGTGCTTTCATCTACCAGGTGCAGTTGATCATATCTTACTTTTTGCTACTCGCCTTCCTTGACTTTGCTTTCTAGTAATACTCGAAGAGATGGTATTTTGACTTCGACTGGTAGCACTGCCTCCATTCCGTATGTGAGTTCAAAAGGAGTTACCCTTGTAGCAGACCGTACAGACGTTTAATAAGCCCAAAGTGCGTATGGGAGCATTTCAGACCAGTCACGATATGTTTTGACCATTTTCTCCAGTATTCGAACAATTATTTTGTTGGCGGCTTCGACCCCACCATTCATCTGAGGGTGGTAGGGACTTGATCGATGGTGTTGGATCTTGAATTTTTCGAGGAATTCGTCCATCCTTTTACTAACGAAAGGTGACTCATTGTCTATAATGATGGCATGAGGGATTTTGTATCGGCTAATGATGTTGTTCTTTATGAACTTCATTACATGAGAGGCTGCGATGGTGGTGTAGGATGCTGCTTCTATCCACTTCATGAAATAATCCATTGCCACTATTGTATTCATGCCCATTTGAAGCTTTTGGATTGACCTTCCCGATGATGTCAAGACCCCATATAGAGAAATGCCATGGTATCGTCAAATTGTAAAGTTCAGAAGTAGGCGCATAGATTTGATTTGCGTGTTCTTGACATTTGAAGCACTTCTTGACATGTTTGCAGCAGTCTGTCTCCATTGTTAGCCAATAATAGCCAAGTCGTAGAGTCTTTTTTTCCATCATGTGACCATTCATGTGTGGGCCGCATACCCCTTCGTGGATTTCTGACATGATTTAGGCTGCTTCTGTTTCATCCACACAGCGAAGGAGGACTTAATTGAAGGATCACTTGTAGAGGATACCTCCGCTGATTGTAAATTGAGCTGTTAGCCGTTAGACAGTACAACGATCGGTTGATGTAGCTCCTTCAGGGTATTTCTGATGTTTGAGATATTCTTTGACATCCGCGTACCATGGATGGCTGTTAGGGGAGGCTTCTGTTTTATCGATCTGCGAACAGAAAGCGGTTTCTTCTTGAAGCTCCATGGTAAGTTCCCACTCAGAAATTCCCTTAGGAATCTCTAACATTGACGCAAGGGTGGCGAGGTCATCTGCGAACTGATTCTTGGCTCGTGACATGTATGAGAATGTGACTTCATCGAACTCCTCACTTAAATTTTCCAAATAGACGTGATAGGGGATCAACTTTTCATCCTTGGTCATCCATTCACCGGTTGTCTGGTTGATGATGAGTTGCAAATCTCCGAAGACTCGCAATCTTTTCACATTGAGGATGATGGCTTCTTTTAGTCGGGTGATACATGCTTCATATTCAGCCACATTATTTGTACAATTAAATGCCAAGCACCTGGAGATGGGAATTGGGACATCGTTGGGGGAGTAAAGAATTGCTCCTACTCCGCTTCATCTTGAATTGGTGGCTCCGTCGAAGAAGAGGTTCCATTCGCCTGCTTCCTTTCTTTTTCTCCCTCAATAAGGAGGATGTCCTCGTCAGGGAAGAAGGTCTTTAATGGTTAATAATTAGGTAGGGAATGTGTTGCAAGGTGGTCAGCCAGTGCTTGCCCCTTGATTACTTTATGAGGGACATTGGTGATGTCGAACTCAGATAGTAGCAGTTGCCATTTCGTGATTCTGCCTGTTAGTGTTGGCTTTTCGAACAGGTATTTTAATGGATCGATGCGGACGAGCAGAAGGATCAGGTAGGCGATCATGTATTGACGAAGCTATTGTGTCACCCAAACCAGAGCGAGACATGTTTTCTCTAAGATGGAATATTTGGATTCATAAGTGGTGAATCTCTGGCTTAAATAATAGATCATTTGTTCCTTCCTTCCTAAGATGTCATGTTGGCCGAGGACACATCCAATTACTTCCACTGCAACAGAAATATAGAGCAACAATGGTCTGCAGGGTATAGGCGGCATCAGCACTGGTGGTTTTAACAGATATCTCTTGATCTTATTGAAGGTAGCCTGACAATCGTCGTTCCACTCTTTTGGAGAAATTTTCCTTAAGAGCTTGAATATGGGTTCACAGATGGGGCGTGAGCTAAGCAATGAATCAACTGAGTACTGTATTCGTTCGGGGAAGCCCTAAATTTCTTTCTTAGTCCTTGGAGATGGCATTTCGATGTTAGCTTTTGTCTTGGTTTCGTCGACCCTGATGCCATCTTCGCTGTCAATAAAACCTAGCAGCTTGCTCTTGGTTACACCGTAGACGCATTTCTGCGGATTGAGGCGGAGCTTGAACTTTTTCAATTGATCGAAGAGTTTCTTGAGATCCTCAAAGTGTCCTTCGATCATGCGAGACTTGATGATCATGTCATCCACGTAGACTTCCTTTTCTTTGTTTATCATGTCGTGGAACAAAGCAGTCTTGGCTCGCTGATATGTGGCCCCAACATTCCTCAACCCAAATGGCATAACTCGATGGCAGAAGGTTCCCCAAGGCGTGATGAAGGATGTCTTCTCACGGTCCTCAATGGCCATCTTTAAAAAAAAAAAAAAAACAAGCATGATTGAGAATCAGATTCGAGAATAACATGATTGAGACCATGGGAAATGCTGAAGACCATAGCGTCATAGATAGCTCTCAACTTAGCCCTATTATTCGAACCATGACCATATCCTGAAGGGAAGGCGAAAATAAAATTGCCAGAAAAGTTTCTGCAAATGTCGCCCCCTCCAACTGGCCCAGGATTTCCAGACGCTACACCATCGACGTTAATTTTAACCCAACTTGGGCCAGGCTTAGCCCATTTGATAAATTTGAAGGATTTGGCAAGGGACAGTTGGACAGGGATCCCCAGGGTTTGGAAAATTAGAACCTGAACCATTTTCTTTGGGTTTGGGCTAGGAAGATCGCCGCTGATTGTTGTCAGATGCCATTTGATTTTGCTAACAACAATGCTAACTAACGACCCAATGCCATTGAACTTGGCTGCATTACGGGCTTTCCAGATTTTCTAAAAAATCATGCATGGGGTTATATGCCTTAGTTTTCAAGAGCAGCCTCCTAGAAGATAGGAAGGCCACCACGTTAGCAGCCTGCCTACAATCGATGAAGAAGCAAAACAGGTAATGGAGAAAATACCTGAAAAAATTCCCCAAACCGAGGTGGTCAGCGCCCCAGAGATGAATAGGTGAGACAATGATTCTGATTTCGATAGTAAATTTTGCTGATTAACGCAACAAACACATCTGGAAGCAAGGTTGATTCCTTTGTTTCTGATTCTATCATCAACTGGGATCACCCCATGGATCAATTTCCACATGAAAACAGAGATCTTGGGAGGCAGCTTCGAGTCACAAATCCACTTGGCCCAAAGATACTCCTGACTTCTAGTCTTGCACCCATTCCATCCAGATTTAACAGAGAAACACCCTAATCGGTCATGCGGCCAGACACGCCAGTCTCGCTCATCGGTTATGCAAAAACCTCCCTTGATGATATGATGCATCACGTCATCAGGAAGCAGCGCCTCCACAGGGGAGTGAGAAATGGGCCCATTGGAGTATATTGGGGAGTTACGAGCGTTTTATTCGCATTACGCAATTTTAAAAGAGTAACGACCGGGATTGAGAAACGACGATCGAAGGCTTCTAGTGTGGTTTAGGGGTAGCAGACAGCCTCAGAATCAGAGGAGTCCTCCGTTCTAAAAGCTCATCTAGTTACCTTTCCAATGAGCTAAACATCGTCCAAATCCGACCTCCGATGAGGGAGTTATGAGAGTTTTCGTGGGAACAGGAGATGTGAGGAAAATTTTGGACCATTTACTCTCACACCACTTTTGGAGGCCCAACCGGTCTCGTTATGCGACGATTCCTAAAGGAGTTTTGAAGAGCACTGTCTCACCTTTCTAATGAACACAAAATCGACCCAATCTGACATATATCGGAGAGTTACGAGCATTTTATTTGCATCATGCGATTTCAAAAGATTAACGACTGGGATTGAGAAACTACGATTGAAGGATTCTGGTGGGTACCAAACAGCCTCAGAATCAGAGGAGTCCTTCTTCATTTTGAAAGCTCGTCCAGTTACCTTTCCAACGAGCTAAACATCGTCCATATCTGACCTCTGATGAGGGAGTTATGAGGGTTTTCATGGGAATAGGGGATGTAAGGAAAACTTTAGACCATTTACTCTCACACCACTTTTGGAGCCCAACCGATCTCGGAATGCAACGATTCCTAAACGAGTTTTGAAGAGCACTGACTCACCTTTCTAATGAACCCAAAATCAACCCAATCTGACAAATATCGGGGAGTTACAAGCATTTTATTCGCATCACGGGATTTCAAATAAGTAATGACTGGGATAGAGAAATGACGATCGAAGGATTTTGGTGTGGTTTAGGGGTAGCAGACAGCCTCAAAATCAAAGGAGTCCTCCTCCATTTTGAAATCTCGTACAGTTACCTTTCCAACGAGCTAAACATCGTCCAAATCCGACCTCCGATAAGGGAGTTCTGTGGGTTTTCATGGGAACAGGGGATGTAAGGAAAATTTTGGGCCATTTACTCTCACACCACTTTTGGGGGCCCAACCGGTCTCAGAATGTGACGATTTCTAAAGGAGTTTTGAAGAGCACTGACTCAACTTTATAATGAACCTAAAATCGACTCAATCTGACATATATCGAGGATTACGAGCATTTTATTCACATCACGCGATTTCAAAAGATTAACGATCGGGATTGAGAAACTACGATTGAAGGCTTCTGGTGTGGTTTAGGGGTGCCAGACATCCTCAGAATCAGAGGAGTACTACTCCGTTTTGAAAGCTCGTCTAGTTACCTTTCTAATGAGCTAAACATCGTCCAAATCTGACCTCAGATGAGGGAGTTATGAGGGTTTTTGTGGGAACAGGGGATGTAAGGAAAATTTTGGACCATTTACTATCACACCACTTTTGGAAGCCCAACCGGTCTCGGAATGCGACGATTCCTAAAGGAGTTTTGAAGACCACTGACTCACCTTTCTAATGAACCTAAAATCGACCTAATCCAATAAATATCGGGGAGTTGCAAGCAATTTATTCGCATCACGGGATTTCAAATAAGTAATGACCGGGATAGAGAAACGACGATCAAAGGATTTGGTGTGGTTTAGGGGTAGCAGACAGCCCCGAAATCAAAGGAGTCCTCCATTTTGAAATCTCGTCCAGTTACCTTTCCAAGGAGCTAAACATCGTCCAAATCCGACCTCCGATGAGGGAGTTATGTGGGTTTTCATGGGAACAGGGGATGTAAGGAAAATTTTGGGCCATTTATTCTCACACCACTTTTGGGGGCCAACCGGTCTCAGAATGCGACGATTTCTAAAGGAGTTTTAAAGAGCACTGACTCAACTTTATAATGAACCTAAAATCGACCCAATCCGACATATATCGGGGAGTTACGAGCATTTTATTCACATCACACGATTTCAAAAGATTAACGATCAGGATTGAGAAAATATTATTGAAGGCTTCTGGTGTGGTTTAGGGGTACCAGACAGCCTCAGAATCAGAGGAGTCTTACTCAGTTTTAAAAGCTCATCCAGTTACCTTTCCAATGAGCTAAACATCGTCCAAATATGACCTATGATGAGGGAGTTATAAGGGTTTTTGTGGGAACAGGGGATGTAAGGAAAATTTTGGACCATTTACTCTCACACCACTTTTGGAAGCCCAACCGGTTTCGTTATGCGACGATTCCTAAAGGAGTTTTGAAGAGCACTGACTCACCTTTCTAATGAACCCAAAATTGACCCAATCCGACATATATCGGGGAGTTACGAGCATTTTATTCGTATCACGCAATTTCAAAAGATTAACGACCGGGATTGAGAAACGATGATCCAAGGCTTCATGTGTGGTTAGGGGTAGAAGACAGCCTCAGAATTAGAGGAGTCCTCCATTTTGAAAGCTCGTCCAGTTACCTTTCCAACGAGCTAAACATCGTCCAAATCCGACCTCCGATGAGGGATTTATGTGGGTTTTCGTGGGAACAGGGGATGTAAAGAAAATTTTGGACAATTTACTCTCACACGATTTTTGGAGGCCCAACCTGTCTCGGATTGCGATGATTGCTAAAAGAGTTTTGAAGAGCACTGATTCATCTTTCTAATGAACCTAAAATCGACCAAATCCAACATATATCGGGGAGTTACGAGCATTTTATTCGCATCACATGATTTTAAAAGATTAACGACCGGGATTGAGAAATAATGATCAAAGGCTTCTGGTGTGGTTTAGGGATAGAAGACAGCCTCAGAATCAGAGGAGTCCTCCATTTTGAAATCTCGTCCAGTTACCTTTCCAACAAGCTAAACATCGTCCAAATCCAACCTCCAATGAGAGAGTTATGTGGGTTTTTGTGGGAACAGGGGATGTAAGGCAAATTTTGGCCCATTTACTCTCACACCACTTTTGGAGGCCCAACCGGTCTCAGAATGTGACGTTTCCTAACGAAGTTTTGAAGAGCACTGACTCACCTTTCTAATGAACCCAAAATTGATCCAATCTAATATATATTAGGGAGTTATGAGCGTTTTATTCGCATCACGCGATTTTAAAAGAGTAAGGACCGGGATTGAGAAACGACGATCGAAGGCTTCTAGTGTGGTTTATCGGTAGCAGACAGCCTTAGAATTAGAGGAGTCCTCCTCTGTTTTGAAAGCTCATCCAGTTGCCTTTCTAACGAGTAAAACATCGTCCAAATCCGACCTTCGATGAGGAAGTTATGTGGTTTTCGTGGGAACAGGGGATGTAAGGAAAATTTTTGGCCATTTACTCTCACACCATTTTTGGAGGCCCATCGTGTCTTGGAATGCGATGATTCCTAAAGGAGTTTTGAAGAGCACCGACTCACCTTTATAATGAACCTAAAATCGACCCAATCCGACATATATCGGGGAGTTACGAGCATTTTATTCGCATTACGCGATTTCAAAAGATTAACGATCGGGTTAGAGAAACTACGATTGAAGGCTTTTGGTGTGATTTAGGGGTATCATACAGCCTCAGAATGAGAGGAGAGTCCTCTGTTTTGAAAGCTCATCCAGTTACCTTTCCAATAAGCTAAACATCGTCTAAATTTGACCTCCGATGAGGGAGTTATGAGGGTTTTCATGGGAATAGGGGATGTAAGGAAGATTTTGGACCATTTACTCTCACACCACTTTTGGAGGGCAAACCGGTCTTGTTTTGCGACGATTCCTAAAGGAGTTTTGAAGAGCACTGACTCACCTTTCTAATGAACCTAAAATTGACCCAATCTGACAAATATCGGGGAGTTACGAGCATTTTATTCGTATCATGCAATTTTAAAAGATTAACGACCGGGATTGATAAACGATGATCGAAGGCTTCTGGTGTGGTTTAGGGGTAGCACACAGCCATAGAATCAGAAGAATCCTTCTCCATTTTGAAAGCTCATCTAGTTACCTTTCCAATGATCTAAACATCGTCCAAATCCGACCTCCAATGAAGGTGTTATGAGGGTTTTCGTGGGAACAGGGGAAGTAAGGAAAAGTTTGGACCATTTACTCTCACACTACTTTGGAGGCCCATCTGTTCTTGTTATGCGACGATTCCTAAAGGAGTTTTGAAGAGCACTGACTCAACTTTCTAATGAACCTAAAATTGACCCAATCCGACATATATCAGGGAGTTACGAGCGTTTTATTCGCATCACGCGATTTCAAAAGATTAATGACCAGGATTGAGAAACGACAATCCAAGGCTTCTGGTGTGGTTTAGGGGTAGAAGACAGCCTCAGAATCAGAGGAGTCTCCCTCCAATTTGAAAGCTCGTCCAGTTACCTTTCCAATGAGCTAAACATCGTCGAAATCTGACTTCCGATGAGGGAGTTATGTGGGTTTTCGTGGGAACAGGTGATGTAAAAAAAATTTTGAACCATTTACTCTCACACAACTTTTGGAGGCCCAACCTATCTTGTAATGTGATGAATCCTAAAGCAGTTTTGAAGAGCACTGACTCACCTTTCTAATGAACCTAAAATCGTCCCAATCCAACATATATCGGGGAGTTACGAGCATTTTATTTACATCACGCGATTTCAAAAGATTAACAATCGGGATTGAGAAACTATGATTGAAGGCTTCTGGTGTGGTTTAGGGGTACCAGACAGCCTCAGAATAAGAGGAATCCTCCTCCATTTTGAAAGCTCGACCAGTTATCTTTCCAACGAGCTAAACATTATCCAAATCCGACCTCCGATGAGGGAGTTATGAGAGTTTTCATGGGAACAGGAGATGTGAGGAAAATTTTGGACCATTTACTTTCACACCACTTTTGGAGGCCCAACCGGTCTCGTTATGCGACGATTCCTAAAGGAGTTTTGAATACCACTGACTCACCTTTCTAATTAACCCAAAATTGACCCAACCTGACATATATTGGGGAGTTACGAGCGTTTTATTCGCATCACGCGATTTTAAAAGATTAAAGACTGGGATTGAGAAACGACGATTGAAGGCTTCTAATGTGGTTTAGGGGTAGAAGATAGCCTTAAAATCAGTGGAGTCCTCCATTTTGAAAGCTCATCCAGTTACCTTTCCAACGAGCTAAACATCATCCAAATCCAACCTCCGATGAGGGAGTTATGTGGGTTTTCGTGGGAACAGGAGATGTAAAGAAAATTTTGGACCATTTACTCTCAGACGACTTTTGAAGGCACAACCTGTCTCGGAATATGATGATTACTAAAGGAGTTTTGAAGAGCATTGACTCACCCTTCTAATGAACCTAAAATCAACCCAATCTGACATATATCGGGGAGTTACGAGCGTTTTATTCGCATCACGCGATTTCAAAAGAATAACGATTGGGATTGAGAAACTACGATTGAAGGCTTCTGGTGTGGTTTAGGGGTACCAGATAGCCTCAGAATTAGAGGTGTCCTCCTCCATTTCGAAAGCTTATCCAGTTACCTTTCCAACGAGCTAAACTTCGTCCAAATCCGACCTCTGATGAGGGAGTTATGAGAGTTTTCGTGGGAACAGGGGATGTAAGGAAAATTTTGGACCATTTACTCTCACACCACTTTTGGAGGCCCAACCGGTCTCGTTATGCGATGATTCCTAAAGGAGTTTTGTATAGCACTGACTCACCTTTCTAATGAACCCAAAATTAACCCAATCCTACATATATCGGGGAGTTACGAGCGTTTTATTCGCATCACGCGATTTCAAAAGATTAAAGACTGGGATTGAGAAACGACGATTGAAGGCTTCTAGTGTGGTTTAGGGGTAGAAGACAACCTCGAAATTAGAGGAGTCCTCCATTTTAAAAGCTTGTCTAGTTACCTTTCCAACGAGCTAAACATCATCCAAATCTAACCTCCGATGAGGGAGTTATGTTGGTTTCCGTGGGAACAGGGGATGTGAAGAAAATTTTGGACCATTTACTCTCACACGACTTTTGAAGGCACAACCTGTCTCGAAATGCGATGATTCCTAGAGAAGTTTTGAAGAGCACTGACTCACCTTTCTAATGAACTAAAAATCGACCCAATCTGATAAATATCAGGGAGTTACGAGCGTTTTAGTCGCATCACGCGATTTCAAAAGATTAACGATCGGGATTGAGAAACTATGATTGAAGGCTTCTGGTGTGGTTTAGGGGTACCAGACAGCCTTAGAATCAGAGGAGACCTCCTCCATTTTGAAAGCTTGTCCAGTTTCTTTTCCAATGAGCTAAACATCGTCCAAATCTAACCTCCGATGAGGGAGTTATGAGGGTTTTTGTTGGAACAGGGGATGTAAGGAAAATTTTGGACCATTTACTATCACACAACTTTTGGAGGCCCAACTGGTCTCGTTATGCGACGATTCCTAAAGTAGTTTTGAAGAACACTAACTCACCTTTCTAATGAACCTAAAATCGACTCAATCCAACATATATCGGGGAGTTACTAGCGTTTTATTCGCATAAGGCGATTTCAAAAGATTAACGACCGGGATTGAGAAACGACGATCGAAGGCTTCTAGTGTGGTTTAGGGGTAGAAGACAGCATCAGAATCAGAGGAGTCCTCCTCATTTTGAAAGCTTGTCGAGTTACCTTTCCAACGAGCTAAACATCGTCCAAATGTGACCTCCGATGAGGGAGTTATGTGGGTTTTTGTGGGAACAGGGGATGTTAAGAAAATTTTGGACCATTTACTCTCACATGACTTTTGGAGGCCCAACTTGCCTCGGAATGCGATTATTCCTAAAGGAGTTTTGAAGACCACTGACTCACCTTTCTAATAAACCTAAAATCGACCCAATCTAACATATATTAGGGAGTTACGAGCATTTTATTCACATCACGTGATTTTAAAAGATTAACGACCGGGATTGAGAAATGAGGATCGAAGGATTCTGGTATGGTTTAGGGGTAGAAGACAGCCTCAGAATCAGAGCAGTCCTGCTCTATTTTGAAAGCTCGTCCAATTACCTTTCCAACAAGCTAAACATCGTCCAAATCCGACCTCCGATAAGGGAGTTATGAGGGTTTTCGTGGGAACAGGGGATGTAAGGAAAATTTTAGATCATTTACTCTCACACCACTTTTGGAGGCCCAACCGGTCTCGTTATGCGACGATTCATAAAGGAGTTTTGAAGAGAACTGACTCACCTTTCTAATGAACCCAAAATTGACCCAATCCGACATATATCGGGGAGTTATGAGCGTTTTATTCTCATCACACAATTTCAAAAGATTAAAAAACGGGATTGAGAAACGACGATCGAAGGCTTCTAGTGTGGTTTTCGGGTAGCAGACAGCCTCAAAATCAGAGGAGTCCTGCTTCGTTCTGAAAGCTCGTCTAGTTAACTTTCCAACGATCTAAACATCGTCGAAATTCGGCCTTCGATGAGGGAGTTATGTGGGTTTTCGTGGGAACAGAGGATGTAAGGAAAATTTTGGGCCATTTAGTCTCACACCACTTTTGGAGGCCCAACCTATCTCGGAATGTGACGATTCCTAAAGGATTTTGAAGAGCACTGACTTACCTTTCTAATGAACCCAGAATCGACCCAATCCGACATATATCGGGGAGTTACGAGCATTTTATTCGCATCACACGATTTCAAAAGATTAACGACCGGGATTGAGAAACTACAATTAAAGGCTTCTGTTGTAGTTTAGGGGTACCAGACAGCCTCAGAATTAGAGAAGTCCTCCTCCATTTTGAAAGCTCGTCCAGTTACCTTTTCAATGAGCTAAACATCGTCCAAATCCGACCTCCGATGAGGGAGTTATGAGCATTTTCATGGGAACAGGGAATGTAAGGAATATTTTGGACCATTTACTCTCACACCACTTTTGGAGGACCAACCAGTCTTGAAATGCGATGATTCCTAAAGGAGTTTTGAAGAGCACTGACTAACCTTTCTAATGAACCTAAAATTGACCCAATCTGACATATATCAGGGAGTTACGAGGGTTTTATTCACATCAAGCGATTTCAAAAGATTAACGACCGGGATTGAGAAACGACGATTGAAGGCTTTTGGTGTGGTTTAGGGGAAGAGTACAGCCATGAAATCAGAGGAGTCCTCCTTGGTTTTGAAAGTTTGTCCTATTACCTTTCCAACAAGCTAAACATCATCCAAATCTGACCTCCGATGAGGGAGTTATGTTGGTTTTCGTGGGAACAGGGGATGTAAGGAAAATTTTGGACCATTATCTCTCACGCCACTTTTGGAAGCCCAACCGGTCTCGTTATAGGACAATTCCTAAAGGAGTTTTGAAGAGCACTGACTCACCTTTCTAATGAACCCAAAATTGACCCAATCCGACATATATCGGGGAGTTACGAGCATTTTATTCGCATCATGCAATTTCAAAAGATTAATGACTGGGATTGAGAAACGATGATCGAAGGCTTCTGGTGTGGTTAGGGGTAGAAGACAGCCTCAGAATTAGAGGAATCCTCCATTTTGAAAGCTCGTCCAGTTACCTTTCCAACAAGCTAAACATCGTCCAAATCCAACCTCCAATGAGGGAGTTATGTGGGTTTTTGTGGGAACAGGGGATGTAAGGCAAATTTTGAAAGCTCGTCCAGTTACCTTTCCAACGAGCTAAACATCATCCAAATCTGACCTCCGATGAGGGATTTATGTGGGTTTTTGTGGGAACAGGGGATGTAAAGAAAATTTTGGACAATTTACTCTCACACCACTTTTGGAGGCCCAACCTGTATCGGATTGCGATGATTGCTAAAGGAGTTTTGAAGAGCACTGACTCATCTTTCTAATGAACCTAAAATTGACCAAATCCAACATATATCAGGGAGTTACAAGCATTTTATTCGCATCACATGATTTCAAAAGATTAACGACCGGGATTGAGAAACAATGATCAAAGGCTTCTGGTGTGGTTTAGGGATAGAAGACAGCCTCGGAATCAAAGGAGTCCTCCATTTTGAAATCTCGTCCAGTTACCTTTCCAACAAGCTAAACATCGTCCAAATCCAACCTCCAATGAGGGAGTTATGTGGGTTTTTGTGGGAACAGGGGATGTAAGGCAAATTTTGGACCATTTACTCCCACACCACTTTTGGAGGCCCAACCGGTCTCAGAATGCGACGATTCCTAACGGAGTTTTGAAGAACAGTGACTCACCTTTCTAATGAACCCAAAATTGATACAGTCTAATATATATTAGGGAGTTACGAGCGTTTTATTCGCATCATGCAATTTTAAAAGAGTAAGGACCGGGATTGAGAAACGACGATCGAAGGCTTCTAGTGTGGTTTAGCGGTAGCAGACAACCTTAGAATCAGAGGAGTCCTCCTCTATTTTGAAAGCTCATCCAGTTACCTTTCTAACGAGTAAAACATCGTTCAAATCCGACCTCCGATGAGGAAGTTATGTGGGTTTTCGTGGGAACAGGGGATGTAAGGAAAATTTTTGGCCATTTACTCTCACACCATTTTTGGAGGCCCAACGTGTTTGGAGTACGATGATTCCTAAAGGAGTTTTGAAGAGCACTGACTCACCTTTATAATGAACCTAAAATCGACCCAATCCGACATATATCGGGGAGTTACGAGCATTTTATTCGCATCATGCGATTTCAAAAGATTAACGATCGGGTTAGAGAAACTACGATTGAAGGCTTCTGGTGTGATTTAGGGGTATCATACAGCCTCAGAATCAGAGGAGTCCTCTGGTTTGAAAGCTCATCCAGTTACCTTTCCAATAAGCTAAACATCGTCTAAATCCAACCTCCGATGAGGGAGTTATGAGGGTTTTCATGGGAATAGGGGATGTAAGGAAGATTTTGGACCATTTACTCTCACACCACTTTTGGAGGGCAAACCGGTCTTGTTTTGCGATGATTCCTAAAGGAGTTTTGAAGAGCACTGACTCACCTTTCTAATGAACCTAAAATTGACCCAATCTGACAAATATCGGGGAGTTACGAGCATTTTATTCGTATCACGCAATTTCAAAAGATTAACGACCGGGATTGATAAACGATGATCGAAGGCTTCTGGTGTGGTTTAGGGGTAGCACACAGCCATAAGAGTCCTTCTCCATTTTGAAAGATCGTCTAGTTACCTTTCCAATGATCTAAACATCGTCCAAATCCGACCTCCAATGAAGGTGTTATGAGGGTTTTCGTGGGAACAAGGGTAGTAAGGAAAAGTTTGGACCATTTACTCTCACACTACTTTGGAGGCCCATCCGTTCTCGTTATGCAACGATTACTAAAGGAGTTTTGAAGAGCACTGACTCAACTTTCTAATGAACCTAAAATTGACCCAATCCGACATATATCAGGGAGTTATGAGCGTTTTATTCGCATCACGCGATTTCAAAAGATTAATGACTAGGATTGAGAAATGACAATCCAAGGATTCTGGTGTGGTTTAGGGGTAGAAGACAGCATTAGAATCTGAGGAGTCTCCTCCATTTTGAAAGCTCGTCCAATTACCTTTCCAATGAGCTAAACATCGTCGAAATCCGACTTCCGATGAGGGAGTTATGTGGGTTTTCGTGGGAACAGGGGATGTAAAAAAAATTTTGAACCATTTACTCTCACACAACTTTTGGAGGCCCAACCTATCTTGAAATGTGATGATTCCTAAAGGAGTTTTGAAGAGCACTGACTCACCTTTCTAATGAACCTAAAATCGTCCCAATCCAACATATATCGGGGAGTTACGAGCGTTTTATTCGCATCACGCGATTTCAAAAGATTAATGACCAGGATTGAGAAACGACAATCCAAGGCTTCTGGTGTGGTTTAGGGGTAGAAGACAGCCTCAGAATCAGAGGAGTCTCCCTCCAATTTGAAAGCTCGTCCAGTTACCTTTCCAATGAGCTAAACATCGTCGAAATCTGACTTCCGATGAGGGAGTTATGTGGGTTTTCGTGGGAACAGGTGATGTAAAAAAAATTTTGAACCATTTACTCTCACACAACTTTTGGAGGCCCAACCTATCTTGTAATGTGATGAATCCTAAAGCAGTTTTGAAGAGCACTGACTCACCTTTCTAATGAACCTAAAATCGTCCCAATCCAACATATATCGGGGAGTTACGAGCATTTTATTTACATCACGCGATTTCAAAAGATTAACAATCGGGATTGAGAAACTATGATTGAAGGCTTCTGGTGTGGTTTAGGGGTACCAGACAGCCTCAGAATAAGAGGAATCCTCCTCCATTTTGAAAGCTCGACCAGTTATCTTTCCAACGAGCTAAACATTATCCAAATCCGACCTCCGATGAGGGAGTTATGAGAGTTTTCATGGGAACAGGAGATGTGAGGAAAATTTTGGACCATTTACTTTCACACCACTTTTGGAGGCCCAACCGGTCTCGTTATGCGACGATTCCTAAAGGAGTTTTGAATACCACTGACTCACCTTTCTAATTAACCCAAAATTGACCCAACCTGACATATATTGGGGAGTTACGAGCGTTTTATTCGCATCACGCGATTTTAAAAGATTAAAGACTGGGATTGAGAAACGACGATTGAAGGCTTCTAATGTGGTTTAGGGGTAGAAGATAGCCTTAAAATCAGTGGAGTCCTCCATTTTGAAAGCTCATCCAGTTACCTTTCCAACGAGCTAAACATCATCCAAATCCAACCTTCGATGAGGGAGTTATGTGGGTTTTCGTGGGAACAGGAGATGTAAAGAAAATTTTGGACCGTTTACTCTCAGACGACTTTTGAAGGAACAACCTGTCTCGGAATATGATGATTACTAAAGGAGTTTTGAAGAGAATTGACTCACCTTTCTAATGAACCTAAAATCAACCCAATCCGACATATATCGGGGAGTTACGAGCGTTTTATTCGCATCACGCGATTTCAAAAGAATAACGATTGGGATTGAGAAACTACGATTGAAGGCTTCTGGTGTGGTTTTGGGGTACTAGATAGCCTCAGAATTAGAGGTGTCCTCCTCCATTTTGAAAGCTTATCCAGTTACCTTTCCAACGAGCTAAACTTCGTCCAAATCCGACCTCTGATGAGGGAGTTATGAGGGTTTTCGTGGGAACAGGGGATGTAAGGAAAATTTTGGACCATTAACTCTCACACCACTTTTGGAGGCCCAACTGGTCTCGTTATGCGATGATTCCTAAAGGAGTTTTGTATAGCACTGACTCACCTTTCTAATGAACCCAAAATTAACCCAATCCTACATATATCGGGGAGTTACGAGCGTTTTATTCGCATCACGCGATTTCAAAAGATTAAAGACTGGGATTGAGAAACGACGATCGAAGGCTTCTAGTGTGGTTTAGGGGTAGAAGACAGCCTCAAAATTAGAGGAGTCCTCCATTTAAAATCTTGTCTAGTTACCTTTCCAACGAGCTAAACATCATCCAAATCCAACCTCCGATGAGGGAGTTATGTGGGTTTTCGTGGGAACAGGGGATGTAAAGAAAATTTTGGACCATTTACTCTCACACGACTTTTGAAGGCACAACCTGTCTCGGAATGCGATGATTCCTAAAGAAGTTTTGAAGAGCACTGACTCACCTTTCTAATGAACTAAAAATCGACCCAATCTGATAAATATCAGGGAGTTGCGAGCGTTTTACTCGCATCACGTGATTTCAAAAGATTAACGATCGGGATTGAGAAACTATGATGGAAGGCTTCTGGTGTGGTTTAGGGGTACCAGACAGCCTTAGAATCAGAGGAGACCTCCTCCATTTTGAAAGCTCGTCCAGTTACCTTTCCAACGAGCTAAACATCGTCCAAATCCAACCTCCGATGAGGGAGTTATGAGGGTTTTTGTTGGAACAGGGGATGTAAGGAAAATTTTGGGCCATTTACTATCACACAACTTTTGGAGGCCCAACTGGTCTCGTTATGCGACGATTCTTAAAGGAGTTTTGAAGAACACTGACTCACCTTTCTAATGAACCCAAAATCGACCCAATCTAACATATATCGGGGAGTTACGAGTGTTTTATTCGCATCAGGCGATTTCAAAAGATTAACGACCGGGATTGAGAAACGACGATCGAAGGCTTCTTTTGCGGTTTAGGGGTAGAAGACAGCATCAGAATCAGAGGAGTCCTCCTCATTTTGAAAGCTCGTCTAGTTACCTTTCCAACGAGCTAAACATCGTCCAAATGCGACCACCGATGTGGGAGTTATGTGGGTTTTCGTGGGAACAGGGGATGTAAAGAAAATTTTGGACCATTTACTCTCACATGACTTTTGGAGGCCCAACCTGCCTCGGAATGCGATTATTCCTAAAGGAGTTTTGAAGACCACTGACTCACCTTTCTAATGAACCTAAAATTGACCCAATCCAACATATATTAGGGAGTTACGAGCATTTTATTCGCATCACGTGATTTTAAAAGATTAATGACCGGGATTGAGAAATGAGGATCGAAGGATTCTGGTATGGTTTAGGGGTAGAAGACAGCCTCAGAATCAGAGAAGTCCTGCTCTGTTTTGAAAGCTCGTCCAATTACCTTTCCAACAAGCCAAACATCGTTCAAATCCGACCTCCGATGAGGGAGTTATGAGGGTTTTCATGTGAACAGTGGATCTAAGGAAAATTTTGGACCATTTACTCTCACACCACTTTTGGAGGCCCAACTGGTCTCGTTATGCGACGATTCCTAAAGGAGTTTTGTAGAGCACTGACTTACCTTTCTAATGAATCCAAAATTCACCCAATTTGACATATATCGGGGAATTACGACCATTTTATTCACATCACGCGATTTCAAATGATTAACGACCAGGATTGAGAAACGACGATTGAATGCTTCTGGTGTGGTTTAGGGGTAGCGCATAACCTCAGAATCAGAAGAGTCCTCCTCCATTTTGAAAGCTCATCCAGTTACCTTTCCAACGAGATAAACATCGTCCAAATCTGACCTTCGATAAGGGAGTTATAAGGGTTTTCGTGGGAACAGGGGATGTAAGGAAAATTTTAGACCATTTACTCTCACACCACTTTTGGAGGCCCAACCAGTCTCGTTATGTGACGATTCATAAAGGAGTTTTGAAGAGAACTGACGCACCTTTCAAATGAATCCAAAATTGACCCAATCTGACTTATATCGGGGAGTTATGAGCGTTTTATTCGCATCACACGATTTCAAAAGATTAAAAACTGGGATTGAGAAACGACGATCGAAGGCTTCTAGTGTGGTTTTCGGGTAGCAAACAACCTCAAAATCAGAGGAGTCCTCCTTCGTTCTGAAAGCTCGTCTAGTTAACTTTCCAACGAGCTAAACATCGTCCAAATCCGACCTCCGATGAGGGAGTTATGTGGGTTTTCGTGGGAATAGAGGATGTAAGGAAAATTTTGGGCCATTTAGTCTCACACCACTTTTGGAGGCCCAACCTATCTCGGAATGTGACGATTCCTAAAGGATTTTGAAGAGCACTGACTTACCTTTCTAATGAACCCAGAATCGACCCAATCCGACATATATCGGGGAGTTACGAGCATTTTATTCGCATCACGCGATTTCAAAAGATTAACGACCGGGATTGAGAAACTAGGATCGAAGGTTTCTGTTGTAGTTTAGGGGTACCAGACAGCCTCAGAATTATAGGAGTCCTCCTCCATTTTGAAAGCTCGTCTAGTTACCTTTCCAACGAGCTAAACATCGTCCAAATCTGACCTTCGATGAGGGAGTTATGAGCATTTTTGTGGGAACAGGGGATGTAAGGAATATTTTGGACCATTTACTCTCACACCACTTTTGGAGGCCCAACCTGTCTCGGATTGCGATGATTGCTAAAGGAGTTTTGAAGAGCACTGACTCATCTTTCTAATGAACCTAAAATCGACCAAATCCAACATATATCGGGGAGTTACGAGCATTTTATTCGCATCACATGATTTCAAAAGATTAACGACCGGGATTGAGAAACAATGATCAAAGGCTTCTGGTGTGGTTTAGGGATAGAAGACAGCCTCGAAATCAGAGGAGTCCTCCTTCATTTTGAAATCTCGTCCAGTTACCTTTCCAACAAGCTAAACATCGTCCAAATCTAACCTCCAATGAGGGAGTTATGTGGGTTTTTGTGGGAACAGGGGATGTAAGGCAAATTTTGGACCATTTACTCTCACACCACTTTTGGAGGCCCAACCGGTCTCAGAATGCGACGATTCCTAACGGAGTTTTGAAGAGCACTGACTCACCTTTCTAATGAACCCAAAATTGATACAATCTAATATATATTAGGGAGTTACGAGCGTTTTATTTGCATCATGCAATTTTAAAAGAGTAAGGACCGGGATTGAGAAACGACGATCGAAGGCTTCTAGTGTGGTTTAGCGGTAGCAGACAGCCTTAGAATCAGAGGAGTCCTCCTCTGTTTTGAAAGCTCATCCAGTTACCTTTCTAACGAGTAAAACATCGTTCAAATCCGACCTCCGATGAGGAAGTTATGTGCATTTTCGTGGGAACAGGGGATGTAAGGAAAATTTTTGGCCATTTACTCTCACACCATTTTTGGAGGCCCAACGTGTTTGGAGTGCGATGATTCCTAAAGGAGTTTTGAAGAGCACTGACTCACCTTTATAATGAACCTAAAATCGACCCAATCCGACATATATCGGGGAGTTACGAGCATTTTATTCGCATCATGCGATTTCAAAAGATTAACGATCGGGTTAGAGAAACTACGATTGAAGGCTTCTGGTGTGATTTAGGGGTATCATACATCCTCAGAATCAGAGGAGTCCTCTGTTTTGAAAGCTCATCTAGTTACCTTTCCAATAAGCTAAACATCGTCTAAATCCGACCTCCGATGAGGGAGTTATGAGGGTTTTCGTGGGAATAGGAGATGTAAGGAAGATTTTGGACCATTTACTCTCACACCACTTTTGGAGGGCAAACCGATCTTATTTTGTGATGATTCCTAAAGGAGTTTTGAAGAGCACTGACTCACCTTTCTAATGAACCCAAAATCGACCTAATCTGATAAATATCGGGGAGTTACGAGCATTTTATTCGTATCACGCAATTTCAAAAGATTAACGACCGGGATTGATAAACGATGATCGAAGGCTTCTGGTGTGGTTTAGGGGTGGCACACAGCCATAAGAATCCTTCTCCATTTTGAAAGCTCGTCTAGTTACCTTTCCAATGATCTAAACATCGTTCAAATCCGACCTCCAATGAAGGTGTTATGAGGGTTTTCGCGGGAACAAGGGAAGTAAGGAAAAGTTTGGACCATTTACTCTCACACTACTTTGGAGGCCCATCCGTTCTCGTTATGCGACGATTCCTAAAGGAGTTTTGAAGAGCACTGACTCAACTTTCTAATGAACCTAAAATTGACCCAATCCGACATATATCAGGGAGTTATGAGCGTTTTATTCGCATCACGCGATTTCAAAAGATTAATGACCAGGATTGAGAAATGACAATCTAAGGCTTCTGGTGTGGTTTAGGGGTAGAAGATAGTCTCAGAATCAGAGGAGTCTCCTCCATTTTGAAAGCTCGTCCAATTACCTTTCCAATGAGCTAAACATCGTCGAAATCCGACTTCCGATGAGGGAGTTATGTGGGTTTTCGTGGGAACAGGGGATGTAAAAAAAATTTGAACCATTTACTCTCACACAACTTTTGGAGGCCCAACCTCTCTTGTAATGTGATGATTCCTAAAGGAGTTTTGAAGAGCACTGACTCACCTTTTTAATGAACCTAAAATCGTCCCAATCCGACATATATCGGGGAGTTACGAGCATTTTATTTGCGTCACGCGATTTCAAAAGATTAACAATCGGGATTGAGAAACTATGATTGAAGGCTTCTGGTGTGGTTTAGGGGTACCAGATAGCCTCAGAATAAGAGGAATCCTCCTCCATTTTGAAAGCTCGACCAGTTATCTTTCCAACGAGCTAAACATCGTCCAAATCTGACCTCCGATGAGGGAGTTATGAGAGTTTTCGTGGGAACAGGAGATGTGAGGAAAATTTTGGACCATTTACTCTCACACCACTTTTGGAGGCCCAACCGGTCTCGTTATGCGACGATTACTAAAGGAGTTTTGAAGACCACTGACTCACCTTTCTAATGAACCCAAAATTGACCCAACCTGACATATATTGGGGAGTTACGAGCGTTTTATTCGCATCACGCGATTTTAAAAGATTAAAGACTGGGATTGAGAAACGGCGATCGAAGGCTTCTAATGTGGTTTAGGGGTAGAAGATAGCCTTAAAATTAGTGGAGTCCTCCATTTTGAAAGCTCATCCAGTTACCTTTCCAACGAGCTAAACATCATCCAAATCCAACCTCCGATGAGGGAGTTATGTGGGTTTTCGTGGGAACAGGAGATGTAAAGAAAATTTTGGACCATTTACTCTCAGACGACTTTTGAAGGCACAACCTGTCTCGGAATATGATGATTACTAAAGGAGTTTTGAAGAGCATTGACTCACCTTTCTAATGAACCTAAAATCAACCCAATCTGACATATATCGGGGAGTTACGAGCGTTTTATTCGCATCATGCGATTTCAAAAGAATAACGATTGGGATTGAGAAACTACGATTGAAGGCTTCTGGTGTGGTTTAGGGGTACCAGATAGCCTCAGAATTAGAGGTGTCCTCCTCCATTTTGAAAGCTTATCCAGTTACCTTTCCAACCAGCTGAACTTCGTCCAAATCCGATCTCTGATGAGGGAGTTATGAGGGTTTTCGTGGGAACAGGGGATGTAAGGAAAATTTTGGACCATTTACTCTCACACCACTTTTGGAGGCCCAACCGGTCTCGTTATGCGATGATTCCTAAAGGAGTTTTGTATAGCATTGACTCACCTTTCTAATGAACCCAAAATTAACCCAATCCTACATATATCGGGGAGTTACGAGCATTTTATTCACATCACGCGATTTCAAAAGATTAAGGACTGGGATTGAGAAACGACGATCGAAGGCTTCTAGTGTGGTTTAGGGGTAGAAGACAGCCTCAAAATTAGAGGAGTCCTCCATTTAAAAGCTTGTCTAGTTACCTTTCCAACGAGCTAAACATCATCCAAATCCAACCTCCGATGAGGGAGTTATGTGGGTTTCCGTGGGAACAGGGGATGTAAAGAAAATTTTCGACCATTTACTCTCACACGACTTTTGAAGGCACAACCTGTCTCGGAATGCGATGATTCCTAAAGAAGTTTTGAAGAGCACTGACTCACCTTTCTAATGAACTAAAAATCGACCCAATCTGATAAATATCAGGGAGTTGCGAGCGTTTTACTCACATCATGCGATTTCAAAAGATTAACGATCGGGATTGAGAAACTATGATGGAAGGCTTCTGGTGTGGTTTAGGGGTACCAGACAGCCTTAGAATCAGAGGAGACCTCCTCCATTTTGAAAGCTCGTCCAGTTACCTTTCCAACGAGCTAAACATCGTCCAAATCCAACCTCCGATGAGGGAGTTATGAGGGTTTTTGTTGGAACAGGGGATGTAAGGAAAATTTTGGGCCATTTACTATCACACAACTTTTGGAGGCCCAACTGGTCTCGTTATGCGACGATTCTTAAAGGAGTTTTGAAGAACACTGAATCACCTTTCTAATGAACCTAAAATCGACCCAATCTAACATATATCGGGGAGTTACGAGCGTTTTATTCGCATCAGGCGATTTTAAAAGATTAACGACCGGGATTTAGAAACGACGATCGAAGGCTTCTTTTGTAGTTTAGGGGTAGAAGACAGCATCAGAATCAGAGGAGTCCTTGTTTTGAAACTCGTCCAGTTACCTTTCCAACGAGCTAAACATCGTCCAAATGCGACCTCCGATGAGGGAGTTATGTGGGTTTTCGTGGGAACAGGGGATGTAAAGAAAATTTTGGACCATTTACTCTCACATGACTTTTGGAGGCCCAACCTGCCTCGGAATGCGATTATTCCTAAAGGAGTTTTGAAGACCACTGACTCACCTTTCTAATGAACCTAAAATCGACCCAATCCGACATATATTAGGGAGTTACGAGCATTTTATTCGCATCACGTGATTTTAAAAATTAACGACCAGGATTGAGAAATGAGGATCGAAGGATTCTGGTATGGTTTAGGGGTAGAAGACAGCCTCTAAATCAGAGAAGTCCTGCTTTGTTTTGAAACTCGTCCAATTACCTTTCCAACAAGCTAAACATCGTCCAAATCCGACCTCCGATGAGGGAGTTATGAGGGTTTTCGTGGGAACAGTGGATCTAAGGAAAATTTTGGACCATTTACTCTCACACCACTTTTGGAGGCCCAACTGGTCTCGTTATGCGACGATTCCTAAAGGAGTTTTGTAGTGCACTGACTTACCTTTCTAATGAATCTAAAATTCACCCAATTTGACATATATCGGGGAATTACGACCATTTTATTCACATCACGCGATTTCAAATGATTAACGACCAGGATTGAGAAACGACGATTGAATGCTTCTGGTGTGGTTTAGGGGTAGCGCATAACCTCAGAATCAGAAGAGTCCTCCTCCATTTTGAAAGCTCATCCAGTTACCTTTCTAACGAGCTAAACATCGTCCAAATCCGACCTTCGATAAGGGAGTTATAAGGGTTTTCGTGGGAATAGGGGATGTAAGAAAAATTTTAGACCATTTACTCTCACACCACTTTTGGAGGCCCAACCAGTCTCGTTATGTGACGATTCATAAAGGAGTTTTGAAGAGAACTGATGCACCTTTCAAATGAATCCAAAATTGACCCAATCCGACTTATATCGGGGAGTTATGAGCATTTTATTCGCATCACACGATTTCAAAAGATTAAAAACTGGGATTGAGAAACGACGATCGAAGGCTTCTAGTGTGGTTTTCGGGTAGCAAACAACCTCAAAATCAGAGGAATCCTCCTTTGTTCTGAAAGCTCGTCTAGTTAACTTTCCAACGAGCTAAACATCGTCCAAATCCGACCTCCGATGAGGGAGTTATGTGGGTTCTCGTGGGAACAGAGGATGTAAGGAAAATTTTGGGCCATTTAGTCTCACACCACTTTTGGAGGCCCAACCTATCTCGGAATGTGACGATTCCTAAAGGATTTTGAAGAGCACTGACTTACCTTTCTAATGAACCCAGAATCGACCCAATCCGACATATATCGGGGAGTTACGAGCATTTTATTCGCATCACGCGATTTCAAAAGATTAACGACCGGGATTGAGAAACTAGGATCGAAGGCTTCTGTTGTAGTTTAGGGGTACCAGACAGCCTCAGAATTAGATGAGTCCTGTCCATTTTGAAAGCTCATCTAGTTACCTTTCCAACGAGCTAAACATCGTCCAAATCTGACCTCCGATGAGGGAGTTATGAGCATTTTCGTGAGAACAGGGGATGTAAGGAATATTTTGGACCATTTACTCTCACACCACTTTTGGAGGCCCAACCTGTCTCGGATTGCGATGATTGCTAAAAGAGTTTTGAAGAGCACTGACTCATCTTTCTAATGAACCTAAAATCGACCAAATCCAACATATATCGGGGAGTTACGAGCATTTTATTCGCATCACATGATTTCAAAAGATTAACGACCGGGATTGAGAAACAATGATCAAAGGCTTCTGGTGTGGTTTAGGGATAGAAGACAGCCTCGGAATCGGAGGAGTCCTCCTCCATTTTAAAATCTCGTCCAGTTACCTTTCCAACAAGCTAAACATCGTCCAAATCTAACCTCCAATGAGGGAGTTATGTGGGTTTTTGTGGGAACAGGGGATGTAAGGCAAATTTTGGACCATTTACTCTCACACCACTTTTGAAGGCCCAACCGGTCTCAGAATGCGACGATTCCTAACGGAGTTTTGAAGAGCACTGACTCACCTTTCTAATGAACCCAAAATTGATCCAATCTAATATATATTAGGGAGTTACGAGCGTTTTATTTGCATCATGCGATTTTAAAAGAGTAAGGACCGGGATTGAGAAACGACGATCGAAGGCTTCTAGTGTGGTTTAGCGGTAGCAGACAGCCTTAGAATTAGAGGAGTCCTCCTCTATTTTAAAAGCTCATCCAGTTACCTTTCTAACGAGTAAAACATCGTTCAAATCCGACCTCCGATGAGGAAGTTATGTGCGTTTTCGTGGGAACAGGGGATGTAAGGAAAATTTTTGGCCATTTACTCTCACACCATTTTTGGAGGCCCAACGTGTTTGGAGTGCGATGATTCCTAAAGGAGTTTTGAAGAGCACTGACTCACCTTTATAATGAACCTAAAATCGACCCAATCCGACATATATCGGGGAGTTACGAGCATTTTATTCGCATCATGCGATTTCAAAAGATTAACGATCGGGTTAGAGAAACTACGATTGAAGGCTTCTGGTGTGATTTAGGGGTATCATACAGCCTCAGAATCAGAGGAGTCCTCTGTTTTGAAAACTCATCCAGTTACCTTTCCAATAAGCTAAACATCGTCTAAATTCGACCTCCGATGAGGGAGTTATGAAGGTTTTCGTGGGAATAGGGGATGTAAGGAAGATTTTGGACCATTTACTCTCACACCACTTTTGGAGGGCAAACCGGTCTTATTTTGCGATGATTCCTAAAGGAATTTTGAAGAGCACTGACTCACCTTTCTAATGAACCCAAAATTGACCCAATCTGATAAATATCGGGGAGTTACGAGCATTTTATTCGTATCACGCAATTTCAAAAGATTAACAACCGGGATTGATAAACGATGATCGAAGGCTTCTGGTGTGGTTTAGTGGTAGCACACAGCCATAAGAGTCCTTCTCCATTTTGAAAGCTCGTCTAGTTACCTTTCCAATGATCTAAACATCGTTCAAATCCGACCTCCAATGAAAGTGTTATGAGGGTTTTCGCGGGAACAAGGGAAGTAAGGAAAAGTTTGGACCATTTACTCTCACACTACTTTGGAGGCCCATCCGTTCTCGTTATGCGACGATTCCTAAAGGAGTTTTGAAGAGCACTGACTCAACTTTCTAATGAACCTAAAATTGACCCAATCCGACATATATCAGGGAGTTATGAGCGTTTTATTCGCATCACGCGATTTCAAAAGATTAATGACCAGGATTGAGAAATGACAATCCAAGGATTCTGGTGTGGTTTAGGGGTAGAAGACAGCCTTAGACTCAGAGGAGTCTCCTCCATTTTGAAAGCTCGTCCAATTACCTTTCCAATGAGCTAAACATCGTCGAAATCCGACTTCCGATGAGGGAGTTATGTGGGTTTTCGTGGGAACAGGGGATGTAAAAAAAATTTTGAACCATTTACTCTCACACAACTTTTGGAGGCCCAACCTGTCTTGTAATGTGATGATTCCTAAAGGAGTTTTGAAGAGCACTGACTCACCTTTTTAATGAACCTAAAATCGTCCCAATCCGATATATATCGGGGAGTTACGAGCATTTTATTTGCATCACGCGATTCCAAAAGATTAACAATCGGGATTGAGAAACTATGATTGAAGGCTTCTGGTGTGGTTTAGGGGTACCAGATAGCCTCAGAATAAGAGGAATCCTCCTCCATTTTGAAAGCTCGACCAGTTATCTTTCCAACGAGCTAAACATCGTCCAAATCTGACCTCCGATGAGGGAGTTATGAGAGTTTTCATGGGAACAGGAGATGTGAGGAAAATTTTGGACCATTTACTCTCACACCACTTTTGGAGGCCCAACCGGTCTCGTTATGCGACGATTTCTAAAGGAGTTTTGAAGACTACTGACTCACCTTTCTAATGAACCCAAAATTGACCCAACCTGACATATATTGGGGAGTTACGAGCGTTTTATTCGCATCACGCAATTTTAAAAGATCAAAGACTGGGATTGAGAAACGGCGATCGAAGGCTTCTAATGTGGTTTAGGGGTAGAAGATAGCCTTAAAATCAGTGGAGCCCTCCATTTTGAAAGCTCATCCAGTTACCTTTCCAACGAGCTAAACATCATCCAAATCCAACCTCCGATGAGGGAGTTATGTGGGTTTTCGTGGGAACAGGAGATGTAAAGAAAATTTTGGACCATTTACTCTCAGACGACTTTTGAAGGCACAACCTGTCTCGGAATATGATGATTACTAAAGGAGTTTTGAAGAGCATTGACTCACCTTTCTAATGAACCTAAAATCAACCCAATCTGACATATATCGGGGAGTTACGAGCGTTTTATTCGCATCACGCGATTTCAAAAGAATAACGATTGGGATTGAGAAACTACGATTGAAGGCTTCTGGTGTGGTTTAGGGGTACCAGATAGCCTCAGAATTAGAGGTGTCCTCCTCCATTTGAAAGCTTATCCAGTTACCTTTCCAACGAGCTAAACTTCGTCCAAATCTGACCTCTGATGAGGGAGTTATGAGGGTTTTCGTGGGAACAGGGGATGTAAGGAAAATTTTGGACCATTTACTCTCACACCACTTTTGGAGGCCCAACCGGTCTCGTTATGCGATGATTCCTAAAGGAGTTTTGTATAGCACTGACTCACCTTTCTAATGAACCCAAAATTAACCCAATCCTACATATATCGGGGAGTTACGGGCGTTTTATTCGCATCACGCGATTTCAAAAGATTAAAGACTGGGATTGAGAAACGATGATCGAAGGCTTCTAGTGTGGTTTAAGTGTAGAAGACAGCCTCAAAATTAGAGGAGTCCTCCATTTAAAAGCTTGTCTAGTTACCTTTCCAACGAGCTAAACATCATCCAAATCCAACCTCCGATGAGGGAGTTATGTGGGTTTCCGTGGGAACAGGGGATGTAAAGAAAATTTTCGACCATTTACTCTCACACGACTTTTGAAGGCACAACCTGTCTCGGAATGCGATGATTCCTAAAGAAGTTTTGAAGAGCACTGACTCACCTTTCTAATGAACTAAAAATCGACCTAATCTGATAAATATCAGGGAGTTGCGAGCGTTTTACTCGCATCACGCGATTTCAAAAGATTAACGATCGGGATTGAGAAACTATGATGGAAGGCTACTGGTGTGGTTTAGGGGTACCAAACAGCCTTAGAATCAGAGGAGACCTCCTCCATTTTGAAAGCTCGTCCAGTTACCTTTCCAACGAGCTAAACATCGTCCAAATCCAACCTCTGATGAGGGAGTTATGAGGGTTTTTGTTGGAACAGGGGATGTAAGGAAAATTTTGGGCCATTTACTATCACACAACTTTTGGAGGCCCAACTGGTCTCGTTATGCGACGATTCTTAAAGGAGTTTTGAAGAACACTGACTCACCTTTCTAATGAACCCAAAATCGACCCAATCTAACATATATCGGGGAGTTACGAGTGTTTTATTCGCATCAGGCGATTTCAAAAGATTAACGACCGGGATTGAGAAACGATGATCGAAGGCTTCTTTTGTGGTTTAGGGGTAGAAGACAGCATCAGAATCAGAGGAGTCCTCCTCATTTTGAAAGCTCGTCTAATTACCTTTCCAACGAGCTAAACATCGTCCAAATGCAACCTCCGATGTGGGAGTTATGTGGGTTTTCGTGGGAACAGGGGATGTAAAGAAAATTTTGGACCATTTACTCTCTCACATGACTTTTGGAGGACCAACCTGCCTCGGAATGCGATTATTCCTAAAGGAGTTTTGAAGACCACTGACTCACCTTTCTAATGAACCTAAAATCGACCCAATCCGACATATATTAGGGAGTTACGAGCATTTTATTCGCATCACGTGATTTTAAAAGATTAACGACCGGGATTGAGAAATGAGGATCGAAGGATTCTGGTATGGTTTAGGGGTAGAAGACAGCCTCAGAATCAGAGAAGTCCTACTCTGCTTTGAAAGCTCGTCCAATTACCTTTCCAACAAGCTAAACATCGTCCAAATCCGACCTCTGATGAGGGAGTTATGAGGGTTTTCATGTGAACAGTGGATCTAAGAAAAATTTTGGACCATTTACTCTCACACCACTTTTGGAGGCCCAACTGGTCTCGTTATGCGACGATTCCTAAAGGAGTTTTGTAGAGCACTGACTTACCTTTCTAATGAATCCAAAATTCACACAATTTGACATATATCGGGGAATTACGACCATTTTATTCACATCACGCGATTTTAAATGATTAACGACCAGGCTTGAGAAACGACGATTGAATGCTTCTCGTGTGGTTTAGGGCAGCGCATAACCTCAGAATCAGAAGAGTCCTCATCCATTTTGAAAGCTCATCCAGTTACCTTTCCAACGAGCTAAACATCATCCAAATCCGACCTTCGATAAGGGAGTTATAAGGGTTTTCGTGGGAACAGGGGATGTAAGGAAAATTTTAGACCATTTACTCTCACACCACTTTTGGAGGCCCAACCAGTCTCGTTATGTGACGATTTATAAAGGAGTTTTGAAGAGAACTGACGCACCTTTCTAATGAATCCAAAATTGACCCAATCCGACTTATATCGGGGAGTTATGAGCGTTTTATTCGCATCACACGATTTCAAAAGATTAAAAACTGGGATTGAGAAACGACGATCAAAGGCTTCTAGTGTGGTTTTCGGGTAGCAAACAACCTCAAAATCAGAGGAGTCCTCCTTCGTTCTGAAAGCTCGTCTAGTTAACTTTCCAACGAGCTAAACATCGTCCAAATCCGACCTCCGATGAGAGAGGTATGTGGGTTTTTGTGGGAACAGGGGATGTAAGGAAAATTTTGGACCATTTACTCTCACACCACTTTTGGAGGCCCAACCGGTCTCGTTATGCGATGATTGCTAAAGGAGTTTTGAAGAGCACTGACTCACCTTTCTAATGAACCCAAAATTGACCCAATCCGACATATATCGGGGAGTTATGAGCGTTTTATTTGCATCACGCGATTTTAAAAGATTAAACACCGGGATTGAGAAATGATGATCGAAGGCTTCTAGTGTGGTTTATGGGTAGAAGACAGCCTCAGAATTAGAGGAGTCCTCCGTTTTGAAAGCTCATCCAATTACCTTTCCAACGAGCTAAACATCGTCCAAATCTGACCTCTGATGAGGGAGTTATGTGGGTTTTCGTGGGAACAGGGGATGTAAGGAAAATTTTAGACCATTTACTCTCACACGACTTTTGGAGGCATAACCTGTCTCGTTATGCGATGATTGCTAAAGGTGTTTTGAAGAGCACTGACTCACCTTTCTAATGAACCCAAAATCGACTCAATCTGACATATATCGGGGAGTTACGAGCATTTTATTCGCATCACGCGATTTCAAAAGATTAACGACTGGGATTGAGAAACGACGATCGAAGGCTTCTGGTATGGTTTAGGGGTAAAAAACAGCCTTAGAATCAGAGGAGTCCTCCTCCGATTTGAAAGCTCGTCCAGTTACCTTTCCAACGAGCTAAACATCATCCAAATCCGACCTCCGATGAGGGAGTTATGTGGTTTTCGTGGGAATAGGGGATGTAAAGAAAATTTTGGACCATTTACTCTCACATGACTTTTGGTGCCCAACCTGTCTTAGAATGTGATAATTCCTAAAGGAGTTTTGAAGAGAACTGACTCACCTTTCTAATGAACCTAAAATTGACCCAATCCGACATATATCGGGGAGTTACGAGTGTTTTATTCGCATCACGCGATTTTAAAAGATTAACAACCGGGATTGAGAAACGACGATCGAAGGATTCTGGTGTGGTTTAGCGGTAGAAGACAACCTCATAATCAGATGAGTCTTCCTCCATTTTGAAAGCTCATCCAGTTAACTTTCTAACGAGCTAAACATCGTCCAAATCTAACCTCCGATGAGGGAGTTATGAGGGTTTTTGTAGGAATAGGGGATGTAAGGAAAATTTTGGACCATTTACTCTCACACCACTTTTGGAGGCCCAACCGGTCTCGTTATGCGACGATTCCTAAAATAGTTTTAAAGAGCACTGACTCACCTTTCTAATGAATCCAGAATCGACCCAATCCGACATATATTGCAGAGTTACGAGCGTTTTGTTCGCATTGCGCGATTTCAAAAGATTAACGACCAGGATTGAGAAACGACGATCGAAAGCTTCTGGTGTGGTTCAGGGGTAGAAGACAGCCTCGTAATCAGAGTAGTCCTCCATTTTGAAAGCTCGTCCAGTTATCTTTTCAACGAGCTAAACATCGTCCAAATCTGACCTCCGATGAGGGAGTTATGTTTTCATGGGAATAGGGGATGTAAAGAAAATTTTGGACCATTTACTCTCACACGACTTTTGGAGGTCCAACCTGTCTCGGAATGCGACGATTCCTAAAGGAGTTTTGAAGAGCACTGACTCACCTTTCTAATGAGCCTAAAATTGGCCCAATCCAACATATATCGGGGAGTTAAGAGCATTTTATTCGCATCACGCGATTTCAAAAGATTTACAACCGGGATTGAGAAATGACGATCGAAGGCTTCTGGTGTGGTTTAGGGGTAGAAGACAACCTCATAATCAGAGTAGTCCTCCTCCGTTTTGAAAGCTCGTCTAGTTACATTTCCAATGAGTTAAATATCGTCCAAATCTGACCTCCGATGAGGGAGTTATGAGGGTTTTCGTGGGAACAGGGGATGTAAAGAAAATTTGGACCATTTACTCTCACACCAATTTTGGAGGAAGAACCGGTCTCGGAATGCGATGATTCCTAAAGGATTTTGAAAAGCACTGACCCACCTTTTTAATGAACCTAAAATCGACCTAATCCAACATATATCGGGGAATTACGAGCATTTTTTTTGCATCACGTGATTTTAAAAGATTGTGTCCTGCTGTATTGTCCACCAGTGTGTCGATGTGAGGCAGTGGAAAATCGTCTTTGGGACTGGCTTTGTTCAGATCCCGGAAGTCGATGCACATCCTGACTTTTCCGTCTTTCTTTAAAACTGGTACAATATTTGCGAGCCATTCTGGATAGTTGGAGGCTACCAGGAATCTTGCGTTGTATTGCTTGATGACTTCATCACGAACTTTCAGGGCCCATTCTGGCTTCATCCTTTGGAGCTTTTGCTTGACTGGTTTTATCTTGGACTTTGTTGGTAGGTGATGTACCACCAGCTCTTCATCAAGTCCAGGCATGTCTTCGTAGGAGGACGCAAAGTTGGATAATCTTGGCTTCGAAATTCTATCATCCTTTGCTTGTATTCCTAGGGCAAGGATCTGCCAATGCACACTTCTCTAGGGAGTTCCAGTGATCCCAAGTTCACAATTTCGAAATCGTCCGCAATGACATTGGCCGTTGTTTCAAACTTTTTGAGGGAATCCTCTAGTTCGAGAGCCAGGTCATCATTTTCCTCATCTTGGGCTTCATCCAAACCCATGAGTTCGAAGTCTAACTCTAGATCAAAATCATATGAGTCGACTTTGAACTCTGGTGTTGTGACTGGTGTATTTAGCACATTGTTGTTTGTATGTTTTTCTATTGTTTTTTAATTTTTGAAGAGTTTTTTATGTTTTTTTTGGATTTTGACAAATATCTGATTTTTTTTGTTGGTATTTCTTAAATATCTAGTGCTTTTGAATTTTGAAGATTTTTTTGGAAATTTTTGGAATCGTTCCTCCAAGGTAGACACCTTGTCCCCACAGACCATCCTAGTTTTGACAAACTGGATAGGTGTGCATTTGAATGACTCTCTTCTTGGGCCTTGCGGCTTGCTCCTCTGGTGAGGGTCGATACCCCAGTCTCTATCTTCATTCATTTGCCATGGTTTGTCTTACTATTGTACATTTTCCATGGAATTTGGTACGGTAGTTAAGGATTTGACACTCATTGGGAGGGATGACGTATTCTGGAGCAAGTGGATAGGGATTGGTGATGAAATTCACAGTTTCAAATTCGAAACTATGGTACAACATGTCACCCTCCGCATGTTGGATATTAATTACCGAGATATTAGGTTTTGGGGCAACGATCGCTACTGGCAGGATGATCTCAGGCTCAGCCAGTACAGAGATGACTCTATTCCCAGAAGGAAATTTAACCCTTTGATGGAGAGTTGATGGGATGGCCCCGACGGCATGAAGCTAGGGTCGTCCCAACAAGAGATTAAATGAGGTAGTGATATCAAGGACTTGGATAGTGATAGTTAATACATCTGGTCCGATTTGCATTTCTATGTCTATTTCTGCCTCTACTTACCTTCGGGAATTTCAAAGGCTCTGATGCTCATGTTATTAGGTCTGAAGGAGGATGGTCCGATTCCAAGACAATCAACAGTCCTCATGGAGCAGAAGTTCAAGCTTGATCTGTTATCAATGAGGACCAGAGGGACCTTAAGATCCCTATAACGGACAACTATGTTGAGTGAGCACTCATGTTTGCTGCCTTCTGGTGGCAGCTCGTCATTAGTAAATGTGATTGTTTGTGGTGCGAGGAGCTCACCTGTCATGTGTGCAATCATTTTGGGTGATACATCTAGAGGGATATGTGCATTGTTTAAGATCTTTGCAAACATTTCTTGGTGCGACCTTGATGTACACAACAATTCCGTTCCTGACAGGGCTCCTAGGGTTTCATTTCGATTCTAATTGTCTCTCTGGAAGCACCTCCTGTTGGGATTCATGTTACCGACCTCGGCGCACTCACAGTAATGCCATGGGACTGCTTTTGTGTCATAGGAAGGAGCTATCCTTCCTTCCAGAAATACCTAATTTTGAGACAGTGGTGGTGTTGCCAATTTTGGTATGTTCTGTGGTGTGTATGATGTCCTCCCTTGGAGCACAACTGAATTTCCTTGGGGGTTCAGTTGTTCTGTGATAGGACTTTTCTTCCCTCTTTGGGGTGTGTTTTGTGGGGGAGGAGTCCTTCTGGCATGTGCCAATTGATGGGGTAAGAGAAGAAAACCTGGAGATTGTGCCTGGGAAAAAGGTGCCCCTTACAGGACCAGTAGAGCTAGGTTTAGGAGTCCCCCTTGCGAGATGAAGGGTTTAGAGTTTGACCTGGTGGAGTTTTTCTAGTGAAATGCAGAATTTGGTACTGGAGGTGCCCCTTGGAGACTGAGAGGCTCTGTTACCGGTGTTACTTCTAGGAATACTTAAGGCCTGAGTGAGGGCGCCCGTTGGTACTCCCATGGCCAACTTACCAGGTTGGATATGATTACATGTATGAATTGATGAGGAGAGGAGTATGAAGGGCATCCTTCCTCGATCTTGTTGATGGTAGAGGTGCCCAATGAACTGGGCCCTGTTTAATGTGATGACAAGGGATTTTGGAGAATGTTAGCCTGAGCTGTAGCATTGGCCTGAGGGGTGATCCTAATCTTTTGGCTTTCAATCAAATCCTGGACCGCGTGTTTCAAAGTGAAGCAACGGTCCGTAGGATGGCCTCGAGATTGATGATAGGCACAATACTCATTTTCATTGTAGTTGGGTGGTAGGGGGTTTGGCAGAGGCTGGGGTTGGAGTGGTATGAGAAGTTGTTTTTACATTAACATTGTCATGATCTGGCTGTATGTTTGCGCTAATGGAGTGAATTTCCTGGCCAATATTGCTTGTTTGTTTTAGTATGAGTATTGTGTATTCCTCCTTGGTTGTTGCTGCTGTTGTTGGGGTGGCTGTGACTTATATCCTTGTTGAGGTTGTTGTGGATGGTATTGCTGGTTTTGGTGTTACTCTTATTGAGGAGCATATTGGTTGCCTTGAGTTGTTGCTACGATATTGTTCTTCTATGGTGTGTTGTACGAGATCATTGTCGTTTCCATTCCTATATCCGATGGGTTTCCCCTCAATCTTGTTTCTCTTGATTGAAGTGGCCTGGTGTGGCCATGGTGATGGTTCTGGGTCTTATCCCAACCTCTACTTGTTTTTCAGCACGGATGAGCTGAGAATAGTTCACGTATAGGTACAAGATCAGGTATCCAGAGATATTCAGATTTGCCGAATGGACGATCATGGAAATTTGTTCCTCATCGTTAATGGGATTTCTCATCCTGGCGCCCATGGCCCGCCAATGTCCCACATATACAAACAATGATTTGTCATTTTTCATCTTAAGGCGGCTAAGTCTACTATTCTTGGAGCCATGTTTAGATTGAAGGAAAATCGATCAATAAAGGTTTGGGAAAGTTGTTCCCAAGTCCGAATCTGATGGCTATCGAGTGATGTATACTAGTCCAAAGCATCACCCTTAAGGGATTTCTGAAAGAGCCGTATCAATGCTCCATCATTTCATGCAATCGCATTGAGTTCCCCATAAAAGGCTTTTAAATGTGCAGTGGGGCACCCACTACCATCGTATCTTTTGAACTTTGGTACCTCAAAGTTTTAAGGTACCCTGACATCTGGAAAGGGACATAAGTCTGTGAATTTGTAGATAGAGGATCCACTCCTTGCTGCCTTTGCAGCTGATTTTACATCAATTGGAGCTGTTCACGTAGCTCCTCAATCTCTGATCGATTTATTTGAGGGTATCTTGCCCCTTGCTGCATAGCTTGTGCTGCTTCTTCAACATAAGGGTCCATTTCATCGACCCTATGATTTCCATGAATGGGGGGTGGTTGAAAAGAGGCTAGGCTCTCAGTTGCGGGAGATAGTTAGAATTGAATGCCGCTCCCTTTCGGAGGAGGGTGTGAGATTCGTAAATGGCTCCCACTTGGGGTATCTGCCAAATCTTGATTGTGACTTCCGTTAGGGGGAGTATGTTGGACTTGAAATTGGCCCCCTTTATGGGCATCTGCCAATTCTTGTTTGTGGCTTTCGTTAGGGGGAGCCTGTGCTGTGATCTGATTAGGGTTCTTGTTTCTGGGGAGATGTGTTGAAAAATGTGCTGGAAGATGTGTGGGAAGGTTGTTCCCGTTTGTGGGAAGATGTTGAGGATCTTGTGCTGATTCAGTAGGGGAAGATAAAATTGGATTTGCTTCTGGAGGGAGGGAAAAAGCAAGGGGAAGTTGTGGGATTGAGTTGTTTTGACCACTTGGCTGTGGTGCCTGCATGCTTGGTATGATTCCTAGTACTAGGCAGTTCTTGCATTACCTTGAGATTTTGAGTCATCTCGTTCATGGTTACATTAGCTAGCGAATCTATGGGATTCGCTAGAGGTGTTAGCTCTGGTGCTTTGGGAGCTGGTAAGGCTATCAGTTCTTTTTCTTAACTAGCCATTGTTGTGCAAGATTGGGTAGTCATAGCGGAAGTTGATGCTTAAGCAAATGCGAGCTAAAGATCGATTTTTTTTCGAGAATGCAAATGTTTGAAGAATATCCCTTAAGATTGGATTACCACACTTTTTCGAGTTGGGTCTCAGCTAGTGCAAGCTAGCAAGTCCCCAGTAGAGTCACCATTCTGTGAATGCTGGAAAATCGGCGCCCACGCTAATTTGCTATGGTTTTCTATGATAGGGTAATTTTGCTGATTTGGATTGGTGATGCAATAGATTTGAAGTCGCCACTAGCCACTTAACTCAAAATCTCGCAGTCGGCTAGATCCTGTAGAATGTGTAAAGCTAGAGAATCCTAAGACTCTTGCTTTTAGTTGACTCCTGATCTGCGATTCGGGATTCTGAGTAAGGGACCTCGGTTACAAAGTGAGATGGTGTTAAGCACCCTCTCTGCCTATACAGATGTATGGTCTCTACTTCGTGTGGTAAAATATTCTTAAGGGATAGAATGGCAAGATCAGATGGGACTAGGTGGACTTAGATTTCTGATATGGTAGGGTTCAGAAATCAGGCAAACCACATAGCATACATTCGGGAACATCAAGAGGAATTTTAAACAGATGATGATGATGATGGAATATGGACTAGACTACCATGAATTTCTGATGTGATAGGATCCAGAGTTCTAGCAAGTCACAGAGCATATGTTTAACGACGATCTAGAGGAGCAAGGGGGTTGAGAAGGGAAGTAATGATGCCATTTGATAGAATATCACAACACCAAAATCCCTCTTTAACCGTTCTTAAACCATTTAGGAATGGTTTTCAACCATGGCTAAATAAGGTGTTGCAAAAAATTAGGGACGATTAAAACCGTTCCTGAAATAGGGTGTCGCAAAAAAAGTAGGGACTGTTGAAAATAGTCGTAAATTTTTGAAAAGTTCTTTAGCAACAGGTATATCTGAACATTAAGTTCATTGAGTGAAAAGATTCACGTCAAACCACATCCTTACACAAGGAATAAAAAGTATAAATTGGATGGATGCAACTAAGAATCTGTGAGATGACAAAATTTGAGAATAAAAGTGCCCCTCCATGATCATGATCATTACAGAGAACAGTATGGGAAATGTACTGGTAGCTTCGCTGTTAAAGAGGACTGACATTGAGTAAGAAAACAATCAAGTAATGTGAAGGAAAAGTTGTCAGTTGTGATGATAATTCCTTAATATGATCCTTTATCACCAACAGTGCTGATGACAATACCAACAAGGTTATTAGTATAAACGTATAAATTCGACCTTATTTTCTTAGGCAAAGAAATTAAATAACATACATATGCAAAGCATAATTTGTGCCCAGGATATTTTATTACTTCAAACTGCTCGCCATGGCCAGATATTTAACGCATGTTAGACCACAAAATTATATTTTGTGTTTTCCATGTAGGTCTAGCACTACAATCTTACACGACACTAGGTAGAAGATTGGACTTTTAATTCAAAAGTAACTAGTACAGTAAATTTCAGGTACCTTGCACATACAAGGAGTGGCCTCGAAAGGAAGGAATTTTCAACTCTCCTCAAACTAGGATTTTTTGGATCTGCATGAGATATTAAAGAACAAATACCCTGAAAATATGCAAATCCACAATCTAAACTCAATTGCAGTTTTATCCTGTAAAGACATTCTTAGAAGTAAAAAAAAAGAAAAAGAAAAAGAAAGTAGGAGCTGTGTTTCGACCGGAAACAATAAGTGTTTGATTTGGGGATTATCTTACTGAATAATAATAAAGAAAGAATGAAGAGAAAAGTTCATCATATTTTATTTCTTCTGAATTCATTTACATCCTTCTATCTCCCTTGATTCTAAGATAGAATGTAGAAAATACAAGTATAAAACAAATCTTAATATTGAAATCGACAGCATTTCAGCTTGTGATTTGTTCATCTCATTAAGAGGAATATTGTGTAGATATGATCATTTTGTATCTTCTTCTTCAGCTAATAACCACAGCCCTGAATTGAAGAAAAACTGGCCTGCTCCAATAATTTTAATAGAGTTTCAGCTCTTTGATATCGATCCACGTGTAACACCATGTTGTTACGTGTGCCCGTGCAACAACATGGTGTTACACGGGATGACATAATGGAAAAATCCATTTCTTCTTCTTTTCTCTTCCTTCTCTTCGGAATACCTTCGGAGTCTTTATCTTCTCTAGAGCTCTGATTCTTCTTGGTCTCCTTCGTTGTTGACTAAATGAGAGGGGAAGTGGCGTATTTATAGGCCTCCACACGTGCGAACCCTCGATCTTCGTGCTATGGACCCCACTTTTCATAATATGTTAGTCGTCCGGATCATTCTGATCAACAGCTATTGCGCAGACTTGCACAACCAATATGTGTTCCATGGGTGCGCGAAACACAAATATTTTCCTTATTTTTCTTTAACTTTTTCTTTGCTTTCTTCTTTCAATCTTTCTTCTGATTCATTTCTTCAACCCTCATCATTATTTTTGTCTCAACAGATGCCCCCTTGATCCTTTTGTTTGTTCTTCTTCTTTAGAACAAAGAAAAAGGATCAATCTACCATTTCTCGTGTTCATATACAGTTGCGCAAACCCACGCGATACTTTAATCGGGTCCCACTCAATCACTGTCGGGTCCATTCTCTCTATAAATACCAGACTTGACCCATTGTTTTCTTCTTATTCTCGCTTTCTTGTCCAAATTCTATCAAAACAGACTTTACCCGCACAACACATCATCTTTGCACACATACTCCACATAGTGAATATCATTTGCTTAACAAAATTTCTTCCTCTGTGCGTCTTCGCGCAACAACTATTTGTTGCTTGCTCTCGAGTAATCATTTCCCTTCTTGTGCAAAAAGTCATCAGAAATTTCAAAAATCTTCTAAGTCTTGAACCCTTACTTCTCAAAACTTTATATTTGTCCTGATAACTCTTGATCTATAAATATGCAACACTCGAAGGCTTCGTCTTTAAGAATGAATAGTCATCCATCTTCTTCAGGATCTAAACAAGCTTTCTAAAACACTTGGGACTACATAGGGATTCATGAAGAAGTTTTAGAATTCTATAATTCTTCTGAGAATGAGATAGTTATTATTCCTATAAATTTACGACATCGTTGGTCAATTCTGCACAGTGAACCATATAATCAAATGACTCGAAATAGTCTTGTTTCCATAGACAACTGGATTATTACAGAACTAAGGCTTTTAGAAGGATATCTGGAAGATAATGGACCCGGCCAAAGAGCTGGTAGAATTCAAAAGATGAGATTTTTACATCCATGTTATGATCCTCAACAACATTTTCCTGCTCATTATTTCGAAACTGCTCAACAACACTTCTTTTCTGAAAGATCACCTTGGAATACGGAAAGATTCTTAGCAACAAGTCTTCTGTCTCCTCGTAACTTTTATAGTGCTTGAGCTTGAGCTGTTGCTAGGAAACATACCACTATTCTGGAACAAATTAGCCTATTTGATGTGATTATAGCTACATCAGAACATTTCTATGAAGATGTGGCTATCTTCGGAGGCTTCCTCAACCATTGGTCTCCAATTACCAATTCATTCCATCTTCCCTTGGGCAAAATGGGTATTACCCTATGGGATCTTCTTTGCATAGCAGGTCTTCCTATAATGGGTAATATCTTTGATGCATATATACCTTCAAATGAAGAATTCGCTTTGACTTTTGCAAGGGATAACAAATCTGAGATTTCAAAGACCACTCTTGACCTCTTCAGAGAACTGGCTAATTTCCCACAGCCTGATCGTATTAATTCTCATGAATGGCTGGCTCATTTTTTCCGAAGACTACGGTATATTTCCTTCCTTCTACTTTCTCTTTCTAAAGTCTTCGTCTTATATACATTCATATCATCTTGCTTTAATAACTGTATCTTTTATCTCGACAGCTTTGTAGGACATAATCATCAAGAACTCAAGATCATTTGTGAGGCTATAAAGAGCACCATGGAATACAGTTCTTGTAAGACCTGTATCCTTGACCGTACCGTTACATAGACTTCCACGGTCTTTTTGGTCGAATTTCGGTAACCTTCGACCCTTAACCGGTGTTGCGCGTGACCTTGATTCACACGTCGTTAATCTGATTCGACTCAACCCGAGACTTGTGCTATTGCGACCGCACTGTCGCCGCGGTTCCGATGCCGTGACTCGCGTGCCGAGGCGATACTCTGGCCAGGAAATGTGGGCCAGCGTTCGGTGCGAGGAAAACGCCGCGCGTTGCGAAACCCAAGAGAATCTCAATGGGATGTCACATCAATCAACCATCAATCAATCCCATCAAGTCAAGTACACATTACTTCACACCCTTCCCCAAGCAAGCCTCAAAGTCAAAAAGGCTCTTACACACCCATGCCTTTCTTACACGAATTGCCACAAAAGTCAAAAAGTGCTCTTACATCCATCACCCATCTCCCTTTACAACACACACTCTCTCTCTCATTAAAAAAAAACTCTCCCAAGCAAGAGAAGCCTCACACGTTTAAGCCCTTCCCCATCTCTCCCAAAAACCACAAGTGTGGCCCACCTCTTCCAACCCTTCCATCTTCCATCTCAACCATCCAAACTCCTCCGTCGGAATCAAAGTAAAGGAGCAAAGGAAGCCTTGGGACCAAGAAGAAGCCGGTGGGTGATCGTAGATTTCGTTTTTCATTCATTTTATTGATTTAAGGGTCCATGTAGTGGGACTCACCTTGATGTATGCTTAAATTCAAGAGGGGCCCCTAGTGGCGGGGCCCCTTTGATATTGCCAATGTCTCCCTCTCTCTCCCTCTCTCTCTCTTTCTATGATTGTGGCCCACCTAATATGTATATTATCATCCATGCCATTTTCGGTGGACCCCATCTATGTGGGATACACCATGATGTTTTGTGCCATCCCAACCATCTATTGGGGGCCCACCTCGAGGTGGCTAACAGTGGGAGTGGTTGTTGGGGAAATGTGAACTAAGGTGGGCCCACTCAGCCCCCCTTGCTTTGGTAGTAGACCGAGTGAAGATACCTCGTTGTAACGCTGGCCCACGCCCAGCTCCCTACCTCACTGGCTGACCGAGTGAAGGATACCTCGCTTCACACAGGAGGTTTTGGCGTCAGTAGAGAAAAAGGTTTTAGGTGGGCCACTCATGCAGGCCCCACCCTGAGGTAAGGGTTCGATCCATGCCATCCATCCTATTCTTTGGCTCATTTTAGGCGTTGAGTCGAAAAATGAGGTTAATCCGATAACCAGGCGGACCATACCATAGGAAACTGTATTTCCTACTGTTCAAGGCTAGTCAGGCTCACCTTTCTATTTCTATACGCCAAAAATACCCAATATTAGACTGGTTTGGTGTATTCCGAGCCATAGAATCCACTTGACGGAGTGGATTCTCCGGTAGCAGGCCCCACATGCAATTTTTCCCTTGAAAATTAAAAAAAGAAAAGAAAACGAGCAAATAGCTGGCCGCTTCTACCGCCGTTAGAGAGGGCAGTGTGTTGCCTACGCCCGTCCGCTCGGGATGACGGACGGTAGCGACCCACGCCTCCACCGTGGGCCCCACCTTGATGTGTATCTGCCATCTAATCCATTCATATGGTGGACCCCCTCCTCAGGTGGGTCCCTTCCAAAAATGGGCCGCATCCAACGCTCAGGTGGCCCACACTGCAGAGAACAGTGGGATTAAACTTCTGCCATTGAAATCCTTTTGTGGGCCACAGAAGTTTTGGATCAAGATGAAATTTGTGTTTTCCTTTCACTGAGGTCCGTGGGACCTTGTCAACAGGTTGGATGGCCTGTAAACATTACGGTGGGCCCCACATGAAGCCCATATGATGTATGTATTTTACCTCCACCGTCCGCCTAGACGGTGGAGCCCACAGTTATGTATGTATTAAATCCCCACCGTCCAGGGACGGTGGGTGGGTGTGCGTGAGTGCGTACGTGTGCCTGTGTGCATGCATGTGTGCATTGGGTGCGTGTGTGTGCATGTGTGTGGTGTGTGCATGTCTGTCTGTGTGTATATTATATATATATATATTGTATTTATATGTTATATATATATTGTATATATATTATGTATATTTATATATTATATTATGTAATATACATATACCTGATGGTGGGCCTTCATGGGACCCACCATAATGCATGTGTTGCCTGCAAGCTTTCCATCTATTTTGCAAGCTCATTTCTATGGCATGAGCTAAAATGAGCCAGATCCATAGTTCAAGTGGACCCCACCTTGGTATGTTATGAGGCCCATCTTGTTTGATCTGTGGTAATCTATTGGGGCCCACTTTGATGTGAATGTAGGGCCCATGATATGGGGCCCATTCGATGTATTTGTGGCCATGGTTGAGGCCCACTTTGATATATATATATATATATATATATATATATAAGGCCCATGTTATGAGGCCCATTTTGATGCATTCTAAGGACTATGGGTTATGGCCCATTGCAATGTACATAAGGCCCGTTGGTGAGGCCCATTAATGCGACCCATTTGATAAATGTAAGGCCCATGTGATATGGCCCATTTGATGTATTTAAGGCCCAATGGGATGTACCTAAGGTCCATTGCAATGTGTGATCCCAACATGGTTTATGTAATGATGTTTACGACGGGCAATACCTTGGGAGCAATGTTGGTTTGACGTCCACATTATAGAATAATGTTGGTTAAATGTCCGCATTCTGATTCTCCTTAGGGCCCATTGTTAGGCCCATACTTGTAGGTCGTCTAGACCCATCTCCTTATGAACAGCATCTATCCCATATAATATGTTTAGTATAGTTCTATGATTCATGATCATATGCATCATATGTATGCTTGATATGAGAAGTGACTGATCATAGCATATGCCTTCGGGCAGATTGTTTAGGGGCTCCCGGTTAGGCGGTCTTGCCCCACATGAGCGTATGATATGCGCAGGATTTGTCGCATGACTGGATAGTGTGATTCATGCATTTCGCATTTAGTGATATGGTTACTGTATGCCCTAGCAACATCAGGGCCGTAGCCTCCACAGGTGTATCATGGTTGGAAGGATTGGATACCTAAAATTTTGTTCTACATGGGGTGCTATAGATATCCCTGGGTGAAAGTCCTTAAACCCTTATGGTACCAAGAGGTTGCTCCAACGTCTAGGCCGAGTGGGTGCATGAGTGCTGAGTGCTGATTACCAGACAGCTGCGCTTTCCACTGTGTCGTGGTTGGTTAGAAGGGGGTACGACCTTACCCGCCCGAGAGGAGGGGGCAATGCTAGGCTGAGTCTGACCAGCTCGAGGAATGGGTCCGCTATCGATGAGCTGAGCCCGATATTGGCAGGCGGGTAGTGAGGTCTCTTCCACTTACTTTATTACGCGGAATGGGGCGACAATCTGGTTTAGAGTGTACTAGACCCCGGTGATATCCCAGATTTTGAGCTATACTGATATGTGAACTTAGATGAGGATTTGTATGCTTAAGTTGCATTTCGCACTGCATGGCCTTGGTATGGCCGACATCATTCATGTCTTGCATCGCATAACCTTGGTACGGCTAACAGTATTCATGGATTCACCAGCATGTTCCGCATTACTCTGATATTATATATCTGCATTACAACCTTGCGCACACACTTTCACCACCCTCTAAGCTTTCTATAAGCTTATGTACGTCCATTATGTGCAGGTGACGTAAGGACGCAGCAGTGCTGAAGTAGGAGCGCAGAGTAGATCTTTTTGGAGCTTTTTGTCCATTCTCATTGTATTTTCCTTTATGCTCATTCTACTTGTAAAGTTTTTTATCATAGTGAAAATGTGATGGAGTTTTTGGTTGTTGTTTGTGGGTTATGCCTTTGGTTATGCTTATTACGAACTAAACCGATGTTGAAAATCCTCCTTGTAGCATCCCAGGATCGGAACCTGGCGTATGGGCGCTGGGAGCCGAGAATGGGGTTCTACGGAGGTTGTCGGCACTGGATTTGGTGATCGAAAATTTTATGAGTCTAATTTTCGAGTTTGGAGCGTGACAGAAGTTAGTATCAAAGCATAACTCGGGAATAACTAAGAACAACATTACATGTCTGCTATGAGTTTAGGATGATTAAGTCCCAAGTCCGGATAGCTTAGCAATCTTTATTACCGACCCTTAACGTTCGTACCTTCGAGAGTTTCCAAGTTGATAGGCGCCTTCGGTCTTCCTGTAGGACATGACGCGCTAGAGAGTGACCCGATCGACCCCCGCACCACCACCTGAGACTCCCGCATCACTGCCTGAGACTCCCGCACTACCACCTACGATGCCCATTCTACCACCAGGGATTCCTACTGCCCATCCTGAGTATGCTGCTCCTCCACTAGAGACCGGTGCAGACTCGACTGTATCCGTGAGTGCCTCCCAGTTGCAGCAAATGTTACAGGCTATGACGGCTGCACTTCAGGGGCAGGGCAGGCACCCTGTTGTTTCACCGGAGCAGGCCGAGTAGGACCACGTGAGTACCCTTCTTCGGTAGTTCCGATGACTCGATTCCCTGTGTTTCTAAGGTGAGCCAGACCCTGCGGTAGCTAAGAGATGGCGCGCCGATGTGGAGAAGATATTTAAGATGATGGGATGTGCGACCGAGCGGCTAGTCTGATTAGCCGTATTTCTCCTCCATGGTGAGGCTAAGCATTGGTGGGCGTCAGTCTCCCTAGCAGCAGGTGCTGATTTTGTGTGGACATGGGAGGATTTTGTGGATCGGTTCGACCGATAGTATTTTTCTGATCACATCCGACGACAGCGAGAGTTGGAGTTCGAGGCCCTGGTGTAGGGTGATATGACAGTGGCTCAGTACGTGGCCCATTTTGTAGCGCTGTCTAGATTTGCACTATATCTAGTAGGTGATGAGGGGTGAAAAGCCCGCCGATTCGAGGACGGCTTGCATTACGGTCTTCGAGGCCGTGTCATTGGGCATGAGCTCCCGACATTTGAGGGAGTGGTACGGAAGGCCCAGATTTATGAGGCTAAGTAGGCTGGTTCTCAGTCCGATCGCGGTCAGAGGAGAGACCGGAAGAGGCCCGCTCCTTCCGGTGACTCGCAACAGCATCGACAGCAGCAACAGAGGCGCACAGGTCGCCCAGCCTTCCGAGCACCAGCAGCACCTCCAGTACCACCTTCGAGGCAGTTCACCGGCACCTGTTTTGCGTGCGATGCGACGGGGCACCGTATGTGGGAGTGTCCCCACCCCCAGCAGCAGCAATAGAGGCCCCCACAGCAGCAGCAGCAGCCGAGAGGTCCACAGAAGCCTCCACCACAGCAGTAGAGACCTCCACAAAGCGAAGAACAAGATCCCCCACGACCGAGGCCACCTCAAGAACAAAGATCGCACCTACCCGAGATCGCCGCAGCAGAGGCAGCAGTTTCGACCGCCTCAGCGACCCCAGCAGCAGCAGCACGTTCAGAGGGAACAGGCACCTCCCCAGCCAGCTCAAGCTAGGTTCTAGGCAGCTCAGCAGGATCCGCAGTCATCTGAAGGGGTTGTCGAGGGTATGCTTTTAGTCTCTGCATGCGGTGCACGTGTGTTGTTTGATTCTGGTGCATCATATTCTTTTGTGGCCAAGAGTTTCTGCTGATCGACTGGCCTACCATTGGAGTCTACTCGTGAGAGTCTGTCAGTATCGACTCCCTTGGGGAAGACTGCAGTGTTGGGCCGATTTTTCTCGTCTTGCCCCGTTCTAGTCGGGGATACCTTTTTGCCTGTCGATCTGTTTACATTGCCGATATCCGAGTTTGATGTCATCCTGGGCATGGATTGGCTTGCCGAGTACCACACCATATTTGACTGTTCCGCGAGAAACGTCACATTCGATATACCAGGCTTGTCGCAGTTCCAATTCATTGCAGAGCCCTAAGGAGAGCCATTATCTTGCTTGATGTCTTCCACCGTTGAGGAGCCTGTTGCCGTTTGTATTGATCAGTTGCCGATCGTTTGTGATTTTCCCGATGTGTTTCAGGAGATTTCGGGATTACCGTGTCACCGACTCACCGAGTTTCAGATTGATCTTATGCCCGGTACCGCACCTATTTCGAAGGCCCCGTATCATATGGCACCGTTGGAGTTGTGGGAACTGCAAAAGCAGTCGGACGAGTTAGCGAGTTGGGTTTTATACGTTTGAGCAGTTCGCCGTGGGGAGCGCCGGTACTCTTCGTGAAGAAGAAGGATAGATCGTTGAGGCTCTGCATAGACTATCGCGAGCTCAATAAGGTCACGATCAAGAACAAGTACCCGCTCCCGAGGATTGATGATTTATTTGATCAGCTGCAGGGTGCACAGTTCTTTTCGAAGATTGACTTGCATTCCGGTTATCATCAGATTCGGGTCCGAGAGGAGGACATTCCGAAGACGGCTTTCAGGACGCGCCACGGTCATTTTGAGTTCCAGGTCATGTCCTTCGGACTGACCAATGCACCCGCAGTCTTCATGCAGTTGATAAACGAGGTCTTCCGCCCTTATCTTGATTAGTTTGTTGTAGTCTTCATCAACGACATTCTGATCTATTCGAGGACCCGTGAAGAACACGAGCAGCATCTGGAGGTTACGTTGTAGACCCTCCGCGCACACCAGCTGTATGCGAAGCTGGAGAAGTGCGAGTTCTGGCAAGAGGAGGTGAAGTTCCTCGGTCACATGGTGACAAGGGAGGGTATCGCAGTGGACCCCTCGAAGGTTGAGGCAGTGCGTCAGTGGGGTCAGCCCACAACCGCATCCAAGATCTATAGTTTCCTTGGTTTAGCGGGCTACTACCAGTGTTTCATTAAGGGCTTCTCCCGTATTGCAGCCCCGCTAACCAGGTTGACTCAGAAGGGCGTGAAGTTTATTTGGAGCGATGCCTGTGAGTGAGCATTTATGGAGTTAAAGGACCGCCTCATGTCCGCTCCTGTCCTCACTCTTCCCTCTGGGAGTGACAGATTTATTGTATTCACCGATGCCTCGCATATTGGTTTGGGTGTTGTCCTGATACAGCACAGGAGACCAGTGGCCTTCGCGTCTCACCAACTCAAGATCCATGAGTTGAACTACCCTACGCATGATTTGGAGCTCGCTGTAGTTGTCTTCGCACTGAAGGTGTGGAGGCACTATCTTTATGGGGTTAGGTTCGAGCTCTTCTTTGACCACAAGAGCTTGAAGTACCTCTTCTCACAGTCTGAGCTGAACATGAGGCAAATGCGCTGGATGGAGCTCCTGAAGGACTATGACTTCGATCTTCAGTACCACACGAATAAGGCGAATGTGGTGGCAGATGCCCTCAGCCGTCAGCCACGAGGCCTAGTAGCGCATATGATGATTCAGGAGTGGCTGATGCTTGAGGATGTAGCAGAGTATGATTTTGAGTTCAGGCTGCAGTCTTCTATCGTCTAGTTATTGAGCCTGTCGATTCAACCCTCTCTTATTGCAAGGGTGATCGAGGCTCAGTAGGCTGATGAGTCGTTGCAGAGTTATATGGCTGAGGCGGCATCTGAGAGTCAGGCAGATTGGCAGATTGGTACAGACGGTGGACTTCGCTTCAGAGGCCGATTATGTGTCCCAGATATCCCTGAGTTACGCAGAGATCTTATGACCGAGGCGCATCGATCGCGATTTTCTGTCCATCTTGGCTCGACGAAGATGTACCGTGATATGAGGCGATAATATTTTTGGGTAGGGATGAAGCGCCAGATCGCTAGTTTTGTGGCCGAGTGTGACACATGCCAGCGTGTCAAGGCCGATCATCAGAGACCCCCTGGTCTATTGTAGCCGTTGAGTATCCTGATGTGGAAGTGGGAGCACGTGTCGATAGATTTTGTTATGGGCTTGCCAAGGACTCAACGTGGTCATGACACCATTTGGGTTGTTGTGGATCGTCTGACGAAGTCAGCACATTTTCTCACGATGCATGCGACTTGGTCTATGGACCGGCTTGCGAGGTTATTCCTCGAGGAGATCATGAGACTGCATGGTGTTTCAGTCTCGATCGTTTCAGACCGAGACTCGAGGTTCACATCTCAGTTTTTGGGGAGCTTCCAGAGAGCGATGGGGACTGATTTGCAGCTCAGCACCGCGTACCATCCGCAGACCGATGACCAGACCGAGAGGGTCAACTAGATCCTTGAGGATATGCTTCGGGCTTGCGTGATTGATTTCTGGGGTAGCTAGGATGAGCATCTGCGATTGGCTGAGTTCGCATACAATAACAGCTATCAGGCGACCATCGGCATGGCTCCTTTTGAGATACTATATGGCAGACCATGCAGATTACCGAGTTGTTGGAACGAGGTTGGAGAGAGTCATCTCCTAGGTCTCGAGCTTGTGCAGGAGACGTCAGAAGCTATCGATATCATCAGGCAGAGGATGCACACAGCTCAGAGCCGGCAGAAGAGTTTTACTGATCGTCGGCGTCGTCCCTTGGAGTTTGATGTAGGGGACCATGTGTATCTCAAGGTCTCGCTCATGAAGGGCGTAGTTCGATTTGGAGTGAAGGGCAAACTTGCCCCGAGATTCATAGGACCTTTTGAGATCACTAGGCGCATTGGCGCCGTGGCCTATCGGCTTACCTTGATATCTCAGTTGTCTGGCGTCCACAACGTTTTTCATGTCTCTATGTTGAGGAAGTGTGGGTCAGACATCGCTCCTATTATTGATTGGCAGCCGTTAGAGGTTCATGAGGACGCTTCCTATATTGAGCAGTCAGTCCGTATCCTTGATCGGAAGGAGCAGGTCCTCCGGACCAAGGTCATTCCATTAGTGAAGGTTCAATGGGGTCACCATTCTGTTGAGGAGGCTGCGTGGGAGCGTGAGGCTGAGATTCGAGAGCGTTATCCCCATATCTTTGATGACTGATTATGTGTTGTATTTTGTATATTTTATATGATGATATTATGTCTCTTCTTCCTCATGAGTTATAACTAGTTACGATGATTGTGTAAATTTCGAGGATGAAATTTTTATTAGGAGGGGAGAGCTGTAAGACCCGTATCCTTGGCCGTACCGTTACATAGACTTCCATAGTCTTTCCGGTCGAATTTCGGTAACCTTCGACCCTTAACCGGCGTTGCGCGCGACCTTGATTCACACGTCGTTAATCTGATTCGACTCAACCTGAGACTTATGCCATTGCGACCCCACCGTCGCCGCGGTTTCGATGCCTCGACTCGAGCGCCGAGAAGATACTCTGGCCAGGAAATGTGGGCCAGCGTTCGGTGCGAGGAAAATGTCGCGCGTTGCGAAACTCAAGAGAATCTCAACGAGATGTCACATCAATAAACCATCAATCAATCCCATCAAGTCAAGTACACATCACTTCACACCCTTCCCCAAGCAAGCCCCAAAGTCAAAAAGGCTCTTACACACCCATGCCTTTCTTACACAAATTGCCATAAAAGTCAAAAAGTGCTCTTACATCCATCACACCACATCCATCACTCATCTCCCTTTACAACACACACTCTCTCTCTCATTTTCAAAAAACTCTCCTAAGAAAGAGAAGCCTCACATGTCCAAGCCCTTCCCTATCTCTCCCAAAAACCACAAGTGTGGCCCACCTCTTCCAACCCTTCCATCTTCCATCTCAACTATCCAAACCCAATCTCCTCCGTCGGAATCGAAGTAAAGGAGCAAAGGAAGCCTTAAGACCAAGAAGAAGCCGGTGGGTGATTCATTTTGTTGATTTAAGGGTCCATGTAGTGGAACCCACCTTGATGTATGCTTAAATTCAAGAGGGGCCCGTAGTGGCGGGGCCCCTCCGATAGTGCCGATGTCTCCCTCTCTCCCTCTCTCTCTCTCTCTCTCTCTTTCTATGATTGTGGCCCACCTAATATATATGTTATCATCCATGCCATTTTCGGTGGACCCCATCTATGTGGGATACACCATGATGTTTTGTGCCATCCGAACCATCTATTGGGGGCCCACCAACACTGGGAGTGGCTGTTGGGGAAATGTGAACTGAGGTGGGCCCACTCAGCCCCCTTGCTCTGATAGTAGACCGAGTGAAGATACCTCATTGCAACACTGGCCCACGCCCAACTCCCTACCTCACTGGCTGACCGAGTGAAGGATACCTCGCTTCACACATGAGGTTTTGGCATCAGTGGAGAAAAAGGTTTTAGGTGGGCCGCTCATGCAAGCCCCACCCTGAGGTAAGGGTTCGATCCACGCCGTCCATCCTATTCTTTGGCTCATTTTAGGCGTTGAGCTAAAAAATGAGGTCAATCCGATAACCAGGCCGACCATACCATAGGAAACTGTATTTCCTACTGTTCAAGGCTAGTCAGGCCCACCTTTCTATTTCTATACACCAAAAATACCCAATATTAGACTGGTTTGGTGTATTCCGAGCCATAGAATCCACTGGACGGAGTGGATTCTCCGGTAGCGGGCCCCACATGCAATTTTTCCCTCAAAAATTAAAAAAAGAAAAAGAAAAAAAAAGAAAACGTGTAAATTCTTCAATAAAGACTACAGTTAGAGAGGGTCGGCGTTGCACACTGCCGCATGACGGACGACGGACGACAGCAGCACCCACAACCTCCAGCCGTGGGCCCCACCTTGATGTGTATCTGTCATCTAATCCATTCATATGGTGGACCCCCTCCTCAGGTGGGTCCCTTCCAAAAATGGGCCGCATCCAACTCCCAGGTGGCCCACACTGCAGAGAACAGTGGGATTGAACATCTGCCATTGAAATCCTTCTGTGGGCCACAGAAGTTTTGGATCAAGATGAAATTTGTGTTTTCCTTTCACTGAGGTCCGTGGGACCTTGTCAACGGGTTGGATGGCCTGTAAACATTATGGTGGGCCCCACATGAAGCCCACATGATGTATGTATTTTACCTCCACCATCCACCTGGACGGTGGAGCCCACAGTTATGTATGTATTAAATCCCCACCGTCCAGGGACGGTGGGTGGGTGTGCGTGAGTGCGTACGTGTGCCTGTGTGCATGCGTGTGTGCATTGGGTGCGTGTGTGTGCATGTGTGTGGTGTGTGCATGTGTGTCTGTGTGTATATATTATATATATATATATATATTGTATTTATATGTTTTATATACATATTGTATATATATATTATATATATATATTATGTATATTTATATATTATATTATGTAATATACATATACCTGATGGTGGGCCTTCATGGGACCCACCATAATGCATGTGTTGCGTGCAAGCTGTCCATCTATTTTGCAAGCACATTTCTATGGCATGAGCTAAAATGAGCCAGATCCATAGTTCAAGTGGACCCCACCTTGGTATGTTATGAGGCCCATCTTGTTTGATCTGTGGTAATCCATTGGGGCCCACTTTGATGTGAATGTAAGGCCCATGATATGGGGCCCATTCGATGTATTTATGGCCATGGTTGAGGCCCACTTTAATATATATATGAGGCCCATGTTACGAGGCCCATTTTGATGCATTCTATGGACCATGGGTTATGGCCCATTGCAATGTACATAAGGCCCGTTGGTGAGGCCTATTAATGCGACCCATTTAATGAATGTAAGGCCCATGTGATATGGCCCATTTGATGTATTTAAGGCCCAATGGGATGTACCTAAGGTCCATTGCCATGTGTGATCCCAATATGGTTTATGTAATGATGTTTATGACGGGCAATGCCTTAGGAGCAATGTTGGTTTGACGTCCACATTATAGAATAATGTTGGTTAAATGTCCGCATTCTGATTCTCCCTAGGGCCCATTGTTAGGCCCATACTTGTAGGTCGTCTAGACCCATTCCTTATGAACAACATCTATACCATATAACATGTTTAGTACAGTTCTATGATTCATGATCATACGCATCATATGAATGCTTGATATGAGAAGTGACTGATCATAGCATATGCCTTTGGGTAGATTGTTTAGGGGCTCCCGGTTAGGCGGTGTTGCCCCACATGAGCGCATGATACACGCAGGATTTGTCGCATGACTGGATAGTGTGTTTCATGCATTTCACATTGAGTGATATGGTTACTGTATGCCCTCGCAGCATCAGGGTCGTAGCCTCCACAAGTGTATTGTGGTTAGTAAGATTAGATACCGAAAATTTTATTCTACATGGGGTGCTATAGATATCCCTGGGTGAAAGTCCCTAAACCCTTATGGTACCAAGAGGTTGCTCTAATGTCTAGACTGAGTGGGTGCATGAGTACCGAGTGCCAATTACCAGACGAATGCGCTTTCCACTATGTCGTGGTCGGTTGGAAGGGGGTACGGCCTTACCCGCCCGAGAGGAGGGGACAATGCTAGGCTGAGTCTGACCAGATTGAGTAATGGGTCCGCTATCGATGAGCTGAGCCCGATATTGGCAGGCAGGTAGTGAAGTCTCTTCCACTTACCTTATTGCGCGCGTGGGGCGGCAATCTGGTTTAGAGTGTACTAGACCCCGGTGATATCCCAGATTTTGAGCTGTACTGATATGTGGACTTAGATGAGAATTTGTATGTTTGAGTTGCATTTTGCACCGCATGGCCTTGGTATGGCCGACATCATTCATGTCTTGCATCGCATAACCTTAGTACGGCTAACGGTATTCATGGATTCACTAGCATGTTCCGCATTACTCTGATATTGTATATCTGCATTACTACCTTGCGCACACACTTTCACCACCCTTTAAACTTTCTATAAGCTTATGCACGACCGTTGCGTGCAGGTGAAGCGAAGACACAGCAGCACTGAGGCCAGGAGCGCAGTGCAGATCTTTTTGGAGCTTTTTATCCATTCTCATTGTATTTCCCTTTATGCTCATTGTACTTATAAAGTTTTTGATCATAGTGAAAATGTGATAGAGTTTTTGGTTGTTGTTTGTGGGTTATGCCTTTGGTTATGCTTATTACGAACTAAACCGATGTTGAAATCCTCCTTGTAGCATCCCAGGATCGGAACCTGGCGTATGGGCATTGGGAACTGAGAATGGGGTTCTACGGAGGCTATCGGCACCGGATTCGGCGATCGGGAATTTTGTGAGCCCGGTTTCCGAGTTTGGGGCGTGACAGTTCTTCTTGTGAATTAACCGCTTCTATAGCCTGTTGGCTAAGCTTGGTGATATTTCCCGATTCGAAACAAATAGATATCATTAAACCAAGCTCTCTTCGTAGTTGCGGGTGCAATGGCGGAGGGTCAGAGATATTCATTAGCTCCTCCGGTTCTATGTTCATTATATTGTTTGGTGATGTTGTTTCTGGTTCTAAAGATTCTACCTCCGAATCTTTCCCAGTTTGTGCTCTGTGTCACTTCTTCATAGGCTGGATAGGAGTGTATTTTCCTTGGACTTTTACTGATTCTGACAGAGCCTATTCAGATCCTCATCTGCTTCCTCTTTAGCATTATCAACTAAGGAGGATGATTAAAAAGTCGAAGGGTTGAGTCACCAGAAAAATAGAGAATAATGATCCTATCGATTTCTTTCAATTTCTGTTTACTAACTACCCAGAGGACATAGAAGTTATCGATGATGATTCTATCTCTTTTAGCGACCATTCATTCCTTGTTTTCATCAAATCCGCTACTCTTCCACTGAGGGAAGGTAATACATTCTGGCGCGAACCGTATTATCCAAGCAAATTCTCTCGCCAATTTGGAATTGATCAATATGTGCTGGAGACTTGTGATATAGTCACTAAGTTAATGAGAAGTTATGGTGTCGGACCATACAATTGGGCTTTAATATGGAGGCAGCTTTTGAACGTTAATACTGGATCACGTTTCATAATTCCTGGCTATAATTATCCGATTTACGCTTCTTATTGTTGAATGCACTAGAGGATCCATCAATATTACTTGGTAGACAATTGTTACCTAGCAAATCATGCCATATTGATTCTTCCTCATCGCCTAAAAGATTATCAGAAGACCAAGGCATTGGTTTCTTTGAAGAAACAGATCATGTCCCCTCTTCAGGCCAGTTTTGCATAAAGATTTCTTCGGAAGATAATATTTGCGAAGTGAAGTCTGCTAATATTCTCGAAGGATGGATAGCCTTCAATATTCCATTGAAAAATGCATCTGAATTTTCGGATCCTCAATGAGGAAATGATGATTCTTCACAATTCTATCCTCCTCCGCCCTTGCGGATTTTATGAGATAACCTTCCTTCATCATCGAAAAAGCAAGAGACAAGAAGACATCTTCATTCTCTTCAGAAGGATAAGTATATTAAAATTGAAAATTCATAATTCATATAGTTAATCTTGGAAGATTTGACTTTAGAATAGAAAATAGCAAGTATTTTGAACAAACTTGTTATTGCTTGTAATTTGTACCTAGTTCAAAAGGAGTGCATTTATGTTATTGTTTAATCAGTGTTTGATATTTGCATGATTTATTTTATCATATCAGGCAATCGTATATTTGAGCATATCTTAAGTAAAATAGGCAAACATATATATATATCTACAGCATTGTGATGTTATACGTAACTTAAGTTCTTGAGTAGCGGAGCAGATATACTCTCGACTGAACATACTTCGATTGGACATGACTTGACTTGACTTGACTTGACTCGACTTAACATGACTTTTTCACACATAGTTTAAGCTCATGAGTAGTGGAGCAGGCATAATTTTGCACAGTTTTTTAGACTTATAAGTAGTTAGAGTCATGTCTTATGCGAATGGTCTTTGTAACTCTTATGAGTTCACTAGACTTATCATGGTCGGCAGGGAGTTCACAAAACGTGATCCATTAGAGGGGCCCAGTGAAGCTACCGGGGCAGTGAACTTAGTGGGTTTTACGCACAAGGTTGGCCGTAGTAACTCTTTAGAGTTCATGGGGGGCGCAAGGCTACCTTAGGATACCAAATTCGAGCCCGCTAATCCATCAATGAGGGGAAAGACCCGTCCTCATGAGTTTTTACTGAAATCAAGCCAGGAATCTGGGGGGTGTTATGCATGGTTGACCTATCTATGGACAAGCTAAAGAGCACACACTGCAGCCCACTTTTCTTCATCTGCTAAGTTGGACCCATTCACGAGAGGTCATTTTCTCTCACCTTCCCTCGTAACGCTGTCGGAAGTTGCACAGATGGCATTGGTCTCATGCGTGATTGGTCGTTATAGACTTTTAGCCGCTTAAGGCTTTTAGCCGCTGGCTCCATCCGCTACCCGCATGGGTCTAAGCATGTGATGGCCTTCGTGGGCTTTTTAGGGCCACAGGCTTCTCACTGTTGCCCGCATAATATTTGATATATCATCGATTGTGGTAGGTCTTATGTGTAGCATTTCGTTGCCATAGATGATAAGTTGCCATCACCGCTGCCATATATGATAAGTCGGTAAATGTTATATTACCATTGTTAATAATAGTATCCTTGATAATATTTATGTTTTAAAATAGTGTATCGACTTAACAATAGTATCAATTTGACAACAATTCAAAAGTGATTCTTTTGTAATAGTAGTCGGCAGCGATAACGATAATATCAGTTTGACAACAGTCATCAGCGCTTGGTGATAATTGGCAATAATATTGACTTTGGCGATGATCAGTGATAAATTTGATATGCTTGATAATCTATCTTTTATTCATATAAGAAGAAAACTAATACATATGGCAAGGGAGGGGGAGGCTTCTTCATCCTTCTATTTATCTTGCCCCCTTTTCATCAAGAAGTATTATGCTTATAATCTTCATAATCAAAATTGTAACGATCTTCAGAGATGATATATTTGGGCATTGTCATGCATACTTGTACTCCCACATTCCAATCATAGAAATATAAAGAGTTATATCTGCACTATTCTTCTTTCAAACGATCATAGCTGACTTCAATCGGGATTGCATGTTGTTATCTTTTCTCTTACGTCATACATTTTCCTTATAACGATTTCACCGTTATCCATCATTTCTTGTAAAATTCTCTACAAAGTGAAGCAATTCTCAGTTTGATGCCCAAGAAGATGATGATAATGACAATAATCATTTTCTTTCATCATCTTTATTTCTTTTGGGCGTTTTGTCCATGGCAATTTGATCTTTTTTGCAGCCAATAGCTAGCTCATCATAGGAAGTATATCATTTTCTTCGAATGCATACTTTTCACAGTTATCGAATTGTCTAAATCTTTTCTTTACTTTCCTCATTGTGTAATTGCTCATATTTTCTTCATCAGAATTTCTTTGTTCCTCTTGATAGTTCTCCATTTCTCTCTCTTTCTTAACATTACATATCGAAGCCTTTTTGGAATCTTGAAGCCACCTGTTCATATAAAGATTGAACACTCTCCCACTGAGCTTTTCCAAATCGCAAGCTCTAATGATTAAATCTTAAAAGTTTTGTATATCTTAACTAATAATACTCATTGCAATATTTGGTCTTATGCATTCTATACATAACTTGACTTGTTTTTCTTAACCTTCGCCAGTTGGGGACATGATGCCCCTAGAATCCTCCATCGAACGATGAATTCTTTGACTGGTTCATCTTCTCTTTGGAAAATAGAATCTAAAATGTCTAGATTGATGATTTCAGTAGATGATCCAAGGGGCTGCAAATGATAATGATGAATATTCCTTATTGAGCTTGCTGTAGGGGATATAAAAAATGGTGCTTTTCTTGTCATAATAGCCATTCCTTTATCTTTCCATGCTTTTGCTGGATCCCTTGCAGAAACCATATTTGTAGTTACTCTTCTCTCTCTCTCTCTCTCTCTCTCTCTCTCTCTCTCTCTCTCTTTTCATCATTTTTTATTACTATCTCACCCTGCTTTATCATCTTCTGTAATATATCTTTCAACGTGAAGCAAAATTCTGTAAGGTGCCCCAGAAAATGATGATAATGGTAGTAATTTTTTTTTTTTTTGTCATTTCAACTTCTTCTGGATACTTCAGTTGATGCAATTTGATAGTTTCAGTAGCGAGCAGTTGCTTCATCATCTGTAAAACATCTTCTTTCCCGAATGCATATTCTTTATGAGAGTCATATACTTGAGATCGTTTAACCTTCATACGACCCTTGTAACGATCTGAATCTTCTCTTTTCCTTGCTTCTTGTCTATTGCAGAACATATCTCTTTTCTTTTCTTGATCAACGACATTTACCATTGTTCTATTTGGTACCCTTCTTTTTATTCTGTTTTGAAAGATTGACATTTTCTTGGCCATTAACTCTAGTGCATGTGCTTTTGTAGCCAAATCGCGAAAGGTTCTTATGTCAGTGCTTGTAAGTCCGAACGCGATTCCCATTTCCATAGAATTCAGGCCCATCTTTACCTGTTCTTTTTCTTCAAGCAATTGTCTACACGAAGCTCCCAAAATCTTCCACCTATCGATGAATTTCTCCACGGGTTCGTTTTCTCTTTGTCGTATAGCTGCTAATTCTGTAATACTAACATCGCGATCTGATGAATTTTTTTTTAACATAAAGGCATCCTACATTTGTTCCCAAGTGCGTATCGACTCTGGCGCCAAATTGGAATACCATCGGAATGCTTTTCCTGTTAACGAGGAACCAAACAGTCGTAAACAATATTGTGAGATTGTGGAGAAATTACCCATCGTGGTAATGAAGTGCATTAAGTGTTCTTCCGCAAACCCATCCCCGTTGAATTTTTTGAAAGTCTGGAAGTTTGAAATTAGCTGGAAATGGTATGTCCTCAACCTCTCTCGGATATGGCGTTCTATAGCGGAATATTCCAGTATGTTCATGCTCTCTGACTATTTATGTAACTAGTTGTTGCATTTCCTCTTGAGTTACGGCTCTCATAGCAGGCGCAAAATCATGTGATCCCATTTTTGGAGGTTGCGATCCTTCAAGCCGTTGCTCATTTTCATTTACTGTAGCCATCATTGACGGGGCCACAACTTGAGCCACATTATGGGCGAGAGTTGTCAAGGCTTCTCGAAGGTTCCGATATTCTTCCATTAGAACCCTCTGAGTTTGCACCATCTTAATCATACGCTCATTAACATTCGGTAACGGTCCCTGATTCATCCATGTCATATATACGGTAGCTTTTTCACTCATTGACGAAACTATTGCCGAAGCAGAAAATGAGCGCATTAGAGTGATAGAGCTTGATAAGAGAGAAGTCTCATTAAGTTCCCTTGTATTTTTCGCAAGATTCGACTAATTGTAACGTAACTAGCAAAGGCATCACTCACGGAGATACAGAGGATGATGAATCTTCTACAGGTGATTTACCCTTCTCTCTTCTTGTCCATCAGACATTTGCGATGGGCAGGATTGGAACGTCCCGCGACCTTAGGGAACAAGTAGATTTCCCTGGATAAAGTGCTGGAGGAGCGAGCGTAGGATTCTTTCTTGTCACGTTTCTCGTTACTGGGCCTCCGATCATTTGTGAGGGAATCAATTTGGAAGCTGTACTAGATCGTGCTTTCGACCTCTGACTGGAAACAACAATTCATTTGTCTTTCTTATGATAGTGGTGATATAAATATCACTCCAGCGACAGCTCTCGAAGTACTACTTTTAATCGACGTTGGCATATTTGAAATCAGCTGATTCTTTGAACCCGGAGAGTGATTATAAGCGTATTCCACTACGAATTGAGTGGGAGTAAAGTAAAAATTTGTTTTACTTGAAGTAATTGCCATTATTTGTAGTATGGAATTCTGTCCTCTATTCTGTAATTGACCACATGAAATATCAATTAATATTTGAACAGTAAAATTTTCTATCTTAGGGATGAAGGGGAGGATGTTCCCATTGAGAGTCGCCATTTTGGCATCGATATGATGCCAAACTATGATGAAATCTCTAAACTTTTTCTAAGTTAATATCAAATAAGATAAGGGTCCCCAGCATAGTCATCATTTTGTTTCAACCAGAAATGAAAAGTGTTTGATTCGGGGATTATCTTACTGAATAATAACAAAGAAAGAATGAAGAGAAAAGTTCATCATATTTTATTTCTTCTGAATTCATTTACTTCCTTCTATCTCCCTTGATTCTAAGATAGAATATAGAAAATACAAGTATAAAACAAATATGAATATCCAAATCGGTAGCATTTCGGCTTGTGATTTGTTCATCTCATTGAGAGGAATATTGTGTAGATATGATCATATTGTATCTTCTTCTTCAGCTCATAACCAAAGCCCTGAATTAAAGAAAAACTGGCCTGCTCCAATAATTTTAATAGAGTTTCGGCTCTTTGATATCGATCCACGCGTAACACCATGTTGTTGCACATGCCTGTGCAACAACATGGTGTTGCGCGGGATGGCATAATGGAAGAACTCCATTTCTTCTTCTCTTCTCTTCCTTCTCTTCGGAATACCTTTGGAGTCTTCATCTTCTCTGGAGCTCTGATTCTTCTTCGTCGCCTTCGTTGTTGTCCAAATGAGAGGGGAAGTGGGGTATTTATAGGCCTCCACACGTGTGAACCCTCGATCATCATGCTGTGGACCCCACTTTTCATAATATCTTAGCCGTCCGGATCATTCTGATCAAAAAGTTATTGCGCGGACCCGCGCAACCAATATGTGTTGCATGGGTGCGCGCAACACAAATATTTTCCCTATTTTTCTTCAACTTCTTCTTTACTTTCTTCTTTCAATCTTTCTTCTGATTCATTTCTTCAACCCTCATCATTATTTTTGTCTCAACAAGTTGCAACGGGTGTACACTTGGTGTGAGCTTCAACTAAGTATATATGATGGGATTTAGATAATTTGTCTTTTTAAAAATATTTTATTAAAATGGATGGTCCGAATTAGAATAATAAATGATTAAGACTAAATCAAAGTTTGCTTGGAAAAAAGTATATATGCATGTAATGACTTTTTTATGACTGAATGATGAATGGAACTTTAGTTTACTTGTCCTAACTCATTCTATTTCTGTTTCATTTTGGTCTACTGACTTGTTTTGTTGCTAGATGACAAGACAACTATGGCTGTACTTCAATCCCGACATTTGATTAACTAATCTTAGAATGAATTTACACAATTACCAGAACAATGCCCCTTGGAAATCTAAACATGGCAAACCATAACATAAATGCTTACTATCAAAAGCATAAACGGTCTATGTGATAGATTGTAGAAATTATTATGATCAACAAAGTAGCATTTTGACCCAACCTATGCAATTACAAATTAAAGAATAATAGTATGATTAGAATAAAGCCAATCTTTTTTCACCTTTAGAGCGTTTGTCCAAGCAAATGGGTCATGGATTTTCGAACACTTTAATAAGTTTTGCAAGCTCTGTAACTAGAAACACTTGAATTTAAGAAAAAATAAAATAAAATAACATCATAGCAATGCTGAAAATGATATAACTAGTAAAAGGTATCAATCCAAAACTTATAATTAGAGAGGAGAGGAGAAAATGCAGAAGATCGATGGAGAGATAACACACTCTTTTATTCTGTGCTGAAGATTTTGGAAGATCTGGTGGTCACTGTGCCTCTTTTGGAAGATCATAAGAGACTTAAGTTTCCAAATTCAAAATGAACCAGGAGAACTTCAAAGTAGAATTAATGGAGAAGTGCCTCTTATATAGGCAATCTAAACTCATCTGATTTGTCTTTGATATTGAGCTGCAATTCTACCTCTATATCTTTTAGTTCTCTTACCATTTCCTTATCAATTGCTCTAAGATATCTGATCCATCTGAATACAAGTCAGAACCTAAATGTAAATCTTTTTCTACAACGTGAAAGAAAAACCCATAAGAAACAAATTCAAGGAGATATTATACAATTCCACTAGAATAACCAGCATTTCCATATGGGCTAGCATTCCATACTATTTCTTGTGGTGTGGCCACTTGAGTATTTTATCCGCCTCACTTTTTATCTCACATCAAAAAAGGATACAATGAAACTGATGGACAGAGTGGATGTCATATGGACATCGTGGTGGGCCTCATAGAGCTTTCAGTTACAAGAGCTTGAGAGTACTTGGGCCATATCCACAATTTGTTCCTCCTGAGGAGCAAGCACCATAACAGGCAAGAAAGACATATCGCTTTTGTAACTGTGAACACATTCAATTAGAAATTTCACAGGCATAAAATGTAAATAGATTCAACATTACCAAGGTCGAATTAAAATCCAAGCATGCACTAAGTTGTACATATCTTTTTCCCTAAATAAAAGCTTGGCATGTATATTAATAGAAGGAGATTTACCATGTAGTGTCCATCCATGTATTCAAGAGTGGCACCAATTAGAACCTATGAATCATACACAACCAGTCCAACCTACCATTGATTATATATTTTACTTAAAATGCTCAATGTGCAATGACAACTAACAAATGAATAAGTAAATGAATATCAGGCAATTCTTACCTTTGATCACGTGCTTAATGGGTCTAAATTGACCCCTCTATTTATAAAAACACCAGTCAAATCTTGTCTACGAGTCTGTACAAAAACAGGGGAAAAAAAAAAGACATGAAGAAAAGAAATTCCACAAAACATAATCAAACAAATGCATCTTTCAAGCCAACTACAGTGATCTATCACAAATAATTGTACAGATGCCTCTACTAGGTGACCCACTTTACTAATTGCCCAAACACAAAGGCCATGATCATTATCTTCAAGGAAGAAAGAAAAGACTAAAACAAAGATAGAAAACTCTATGAGCAGGAAGTGGACCCACATAAATTATAGTTCCGCAAAAAGAAAAAGAAAAAGAAAAAAAGTAGTCGTTCCTGATAAATGATTTTGGTGTAGTGTATGAATGCTAGTGATCTTTGGCTCGTACTTGAAAAGACTTGGATGTTTTGGTACACTATGACTAGGTTTAACTCGAGTAGGTGTGAGAAGCTAAGGGATGGGTGAAGAGGCTAGAAGGATGGGAGCTTGAAGGTTCAAGCACTCTTCACTCTCACTTGCTTGCTCTCTCTCTCTCTCTCTCTCTCTCTCTCTCTCTCTCCCACTCTCTTTCTCTTGGTGCGGCTTTTGCTGGTGGTCGGATGATTTAGTTGATCTTGTTGATTGATTGTGGTGGTTGAAAATGAAGAGAAGTGAAGGTTATTTATAGTCTTTTGGGATAACATTTTGATAATTATAAGGGTTTTGAAGGGTGAATGATGATGTGGCAACTTGAGATTGGTTAAGGGGAGAGTAATGCCACATGATGCTACCTTATTGGTCTTTGGGCTTGGTAGGATGGTAAATAAGGTAAATTCTGAGGGTAAGTTTGTGGAAAAGTTGACTTTGGGAGGGAGAAACAATTGTTGCTCATAGGGGCACATCTGTCAAAGCAGGGTGGTAATTATCGGATTACCGCCAGTGGTAGTTCGACTACCACCTGGCCACTGTTGACTCTAGACTCAGCTTGTGGGTTTTATTTTGGGCTTTGGGTGTGGGCTTTTGGGTTTGTAGGCTTTTTGGGCTTTCTAGGCTTTTTGGGATTTTGGGGTTTTTGGAGAGATATTTAGAGTAGCGAGTGACCTAGGTTTGGTTTGTTTGAGGTTTGAGGTAGGGTGTGGGGTTCAGGTTCAGTTCCTAAGGATCATTCATGTCTTATCAAGTTGCTGCCTGGGTCGGGTGTCTACAGGGCTGAAAAGCTTAAGGACCCGAAAGAAATTGAGAATAATAGATCTAATAATGCCCCACATGGGTTAAAACCAGAACCTTAAAGTAAGCCGATTGCTTCATTCCCCCAGCGGTTGATTGCACCAAAACCTCTTTCTAACTCTTAGGATATTCTAAAAGTGCTTAAACAAGTGAAGGTCAACATCCCTCTACTAGATGTCGTTAAACAAATTCCTTCATATGCCAAATTTCTGAAAGATCTATGCACTACCAAAAGATGGCAAAACATACAAAAGAAAATCTTTTTGATAGAAAAAGTGAGTGTCATCCTCAAGCAAGATGTACCACAAAAATACAAAGATTCCGGTAACCCAACCATCACTTGTGTAAGTGGGAGTTATCAGATTGAGCATGCACTTCTTGATTTAAGGGCGAGTGTAAATCTGATTCCTTACTTGGTCTACGAACAACTGGGTCTTGGTGAATTAAAACCCACCCGGATCACGTTATAACTTGCTGATCGATCAGTTTGTGTACCGAGAGGGATGATCGAGGATGTGTTGGTCCAGGTTGATAAATTTTACTACTCAGTAGATTTTATTGTTATGAATACTCAACCCATCATGGATGTGAGCACTCAGATACCCGTCATTCTTGGTCGCTCATCCTTTGCTACATTAAATGTTATCATTAATTATAGGAATGTGATTATAAATTATAGGAATGTGATTATAAATCTATCTTTTGGAAATATGACATTGGACCTCAACATCTTTTTCAAAATGAACAAACAGTCAGAGAATGATGACGATACCCACGATATTAACATGATTGATTCTTTTGTGGAAGATAGAGCACTTTTGACTTTATACTCTGACACTCTAGAGACATGCTTGGCCCACTTCCCTGATTTATATAATGACATGATTAGGGAGATGGATGCATTGCTTGATATTACACTGGTACTTGAAGTTAACCGGTGGAGGCCACAATTTGAGAAATTACCCCAAACTGATGTAGTGTCTCTACCGTCTAGCCTCAAAGCACTAAAGCTTGACCTAAAACCTTTGCCCATTGATCTTAAATATGACTACTTAAGTCAAGATGAAACATACCCGGTAGTGATTTCTTTCCTCCTTAAGAAAGAACGGGACAGTATGCTTATCTCTACTCGCATTGAGTATAAAGGAGCCATTGGATGGTCGATTGTGGACCTCAAGGGAATTAACCTTTTGATTTGTACTCACCACATTCATCTTCAGGATAATACGAAGACCTCCTAACAACCACAATGCAGATTAAATCTAAACATGAAGGAAGTGGTTAAGACCGAGGTACTTAAGTTGTTAGATGTGGGTATCGTATACCCCATATTTTATAGCCAATGGGTGAGTCCAACTTAGGTGGTTCCTAAGAAGTCAGGAATCACTATCGTAGCCAATGTTGACAATGAACTTGTGCCAACTAGAGTTACTACTGGTTGGAGAATATGCATTGACTACAAAAAGTTGAATACCATCACGAGGAAGGACCACTTTCCTTTGCCCTTTATTGATCAAATCTTGAAAAGGCTAGCTGGTCACTCTTATTATTGCTTCCTTGACGGATATTCGGGCTACAATCAGATAGAGATAGCCCTTGAAGATCAAGTAAAGACCACTTTCATATGCCCTTTTGACACTTTTGCTTACCGAATGATGTCATTTAGACTATGTAATGCCCCTGTCACTTTTCAGCGATGCATGTTGAGTATATTTTCTGACATGGTAGGGCAATATTTAGAGGTCTTCATGGATGACTTCTCTATAACATCCTGGATTTTTGCCAACCTGGAATTAGACGTCCTTAGGCAATGGGTCGATCCTAACACCTTATTAACTTGTCAGAACCCAATCCCGTAATTTAAAATCGCTTCTTAACCCATTTCCTCACAAATCTCACCTTTCATCACCTCGTTCTTTAAATCTTTCTAAGTACTTTCATCCTAGATACTATCTTAAACTAGCCAAGTAGTATAACTTGGATCACTTTATATACAAACTACAAAGGCCCAAGTACCACCTCAGACAGAAATCTTACAGGACTAAATCCTTTAGAAATTTGATAAAGTTAACTAAGTGCTAAACTAGATTAGTTACGAATTCCACTTGATTCACTTTAAATACGATCTGCAAGACCCAAAACTTATAGAATCATTGACGCTAGGTTACCCTAAAATCTAGGATCAAACTCATTACCCGGCTGCTCTCGGGAGCATCCCAAAACTCCGTATCAGATCTGGACAATACGTCAGAAGTCTAATTAATACGAAGTTAAGGAATTAGGACCGCCTCGCTGGGCTTGACAATCATCTCGAAAATCAAATCCCGCTAGTGTCCCGCGGCTATTCGCTTGAGTCCGGGGTGAGAGAGTGTGAAAATACTTGTTTTCTTTATAAAATAAATATCTTGAATAGTGATCTGAGACTTGTTACTTACGGTCAATTTGTAAGCAACCAAACCATCAGAATCTGACCCAAATACACCCTCGGATCAGGAAAAATTTCATAAATATATCCATGTACTTAGAATTTCTGATAGAGATCCGCTGACCATTGAACTGAAACTGGTCCGCCACGTGTGATCTGGAAACCCGACTGAAACGAAAACTTAACTAAACCTAGATCCAGTGTTAGTGAGCTTAAGTCCGACCGCACACAGAAAAGGGGCCGCCAGAAGTCCTCCGTTGAGCTGAAACAGGTCCACTTTAGTTATAACCTAAGTATACCTTGACTTGAGGTCTATTTTGGTTATGTTCTAACCTATATAAGGACCTTAAAACCCTCTCTCTCACAGCCATACGAATTTGAGAGAAACCCTAGAGAGAGAAGAGAGAAAAGAGAGAGAAAGTGAGAGAGTTGTGGGAGATCCTTCCTTCCTTTCTTTCTTGCTGCTTTAGGTGCTTAACCACCTCATTCTTATCGCTTTTCCAGAGATTTCAGCGATCTTTCTAGGTAAGAAACCCTAACCCTAAACTGATTTGGAGTTTTAAGAGTTGTAGGTTATGAAATAGCTAACCTATTTCATCATATAGGTTGTCGAATCGCCATATACAAAGCCTTAGCAAATCTATCGACTCCGTTACGATTTTACGACAAAAGGTGCGGACTTTAGGTGTATAGGTTATGGTTTTCAACACTTTCAATGTCAGATAATGATAGATTCATAATCTACATCCAATTGCACATGTACAAAGTGCTGTCTGTTTTCCGTTTCGATTAAAGGTGAAGAATATGAAATTTTACATATTCTAGGTATTCGTAGAAAATACCGTATATGTATATATTTTGAAAATGTGTTTGACATGATTATTTGTTGTATGAATATATGATACTTGGATAAAATACTTATTTGGCGAAAGGATTCGCCCTAATACATGTTATGCTAATATACACTATGTATGTAGAAATAGTGTATTGTAGAAAATACCGTATATGTATATATTTTGGAAATGTGTTTGACATGATTATTTGTTACATGAATTTATGATATATGGATAAAATACTTATTTAGCGAAAGGATTTGCCCTAATACATGTTTGGTTAACATACACTAAGTATGTTGAAATAGTGTATGCTAAGTGTTTGTGAAAATGCTTGTGTGAGTAAGTGTTTGGATGATGATGCCTTAGGAGGGTGTTGAGATGGGATTCTCAACTACCTTAGAGACATGCATGATTTCCTCCATGAGGTTGTTTACTTGTGCAATATATGTATTGGTATTCCTATTTATGTAGTGCTTTATAACATGCTTTATAACATGCTTTATAACATACTTTATGACATGCTTACTAATATGCTTGAATTACTTTGTTTACCATGCTTTACTCCACATGCTACGGATAAGGATTGATTGAGTTTGGGACTATGTCTATAGTCCAGACAATCGGTACCAGATTTGAGATCGTGGCTGAGATTCATGTCGCCACGTAAGATGTGTTTGACGAACACGAGTCGTACGTCAATTGGCGATAGTGGTTAGGCCACGCGAAGTGCTTATGCACTTCATGTCGTCTAATTGATTGTGCGCTCGAGCTAGTCAGGCTCGTCAAGTAACCCGATATGTCTAATGTATGTTCACCATGTTTGGTCGCTACTGCTTGAACCTAGGGTACCAAAATTATCAGTGAAATCCCGTTAACCATGGTACCTCGATCCGCTAAGACTCATGAGCTGGGCATGGTGGTATGGGACACCGTGGTCGAGCTGTCAGCTTACGCTGGGGCCACGTGCCTCCCCGAAGTGACCAATGGGCAACCAGACTCATGAGCAGATTATGGTGGTATGGGACACTATATTCGTGTTGTCGGCCTACAGTGATAAGGTGATGGGGGAGCGGTGTAACCTTGGTGTGTAACAGCCCTAACAGCCCTTTGTAGTGACCTCGAGCATACTCTGAAATTACCGTGAGCCTTAGAGTTTTGCCGCGGTGTATAGAGTATGAACTAGGTCTGTTTCTGTATAGTGATGAATCGTTAAAGAGGTGATGGGGGAGTGGTATAACCTTTGTGTGTAACAGCCCTGACAGCCTTTGAAGTGACCTAGAAAATACACTATCGTCTGAGATTAACTAGGACTGACGACCCTAGAATGGATCGTGTTTGGGAATGATACAAGGGAGGTACCTTAGTTTTCCAATCCTGCTGTTTGAAATGGACTAATAACAACTCGGTAATCATGCTCATCATGCATTGCATGTGCCTGGAAGATGTGGAGCACTGAGGGATGAAAGCATGCTGTGAACGTGAGATAGTGTCGCACGAGGGAGGGTGTGGTGAGGGCATACGTCATGAATGCATCCATACTTGCATTAATAAGAGTAGTTAGGAGTGTTTGATTGTACTGCTTTATCGTTACTGCTTGACTGAATTGATAAACATGTTAACCTATGCTTTATTGTTCCACTGAGTTAGCTACTCACTCCCACGTTATGGGACGGTGTTTCGAACACCCACCAGATATTGTCTAATTTCAGATGGCGACGCTACTTCTGAGGCAGAGCCGGACCTTTGCAATGACTACGATGTCTGCTTGTATTGGTTGTCTTCTGACGGCTTCCTGTGAGCCGTGTCCTGATTGACGGGGCTTTCTGGGATATTGACTAGAGGACCTTACACATTTGGTATATTTTAGGATTGTACTTATAATTATTTAACCTGGTAATGTTATCACACTCTGGAGACTCATCATAGTTTATATATTTTATCTATCTATCATAGTCTTCCGCTTGCAAATTTAACTATCTCTGGAGTATGATATGCTGTTTTGGCTTAATCTCACTCATGTTCACTACTCTAATACAGTCAACATTCAATCATCATTCATTTTGTTGCATAAGTGATGCGTTGGAACTCAGGAGTCGAGTTTATGCTTGACCCCCGATTTTCAGGGCATTACATTCTCTATCTTTTCTCTATCCTTCAGCGAGTGTTTGGAAATTTTGAAAAATGTGCTGAAGAGATGTGAAGGAAAAATTTGGTTCTAAATTGGGAGAAATGTCATTTCATGGTTCCCAAGGGAGTTCTTGGACATATAATTTCGTTCAAGGGAATTGAGATAGACAAGGCTAAAATTGATCTTATTTCTAACCTACCTCCACCCAAGAGCATAGGTAACGTGCGATCCTTCTTAGGACATGCTAAATTTTATAAACGATTCATAAAAGACTTTAGTCATCTCTCTCGTCCTTTATGCAATTTACTTCAAAAGGATGTAGCATACGAGTAGACTAAGCAATGCCAGGAAGCTTTTACTAAGCTCAAAAGCATGTTGACTACCGCTCCTATCATGCAGCCACCCGATTGGAGCATACCTTTTGAGATTATGTACGATGCATCTGACTATGCTATTGGGACGATGTTAGGACAGAGAAAAGAAAAGAAGCTCTATGTTATTCACTATGCAAATAGAACTCTAAATCCTTTCTAAGTGAACTACTCTACTACAGAGAAGGAACTCTTAGCCGTAGTGTTCGCTTTAGACAAATTTAGGTCCTATTTAATCGAATTCAAGATCATCATCTACACTGATCATACGGCACTAAAGTACCTTCTTTCTAAGAATGATGCTAAGCCCCGCTTGATAAGATGGATCCTCCTACTTCAGGAATTTAATTTGAAAATACGAGACAAAAAGGGGGTAGAAAATGTAGTGGTTGACCATCTTTCAAGACTTGATCTCCCAGATTCCCTTGAGATGACACCTATAAATGACAAGTTCCCTGATGAACAACTGTTTAAACTCTCCCAATTACCTTAGTTTGTTGACATTGCGAACTATCTTACTACAGGTTTCACACCAACATATTGGACTGTGCAAGCTAAGAAAAAAAATTCTTCATCGAGGTACATAAGTTTTTTTAGGATGATCCTTATCTATTTAAATATTGCGTAGACCAAATTCTAAGGAGATATGTGTCAGACAATAAATATCAAAGTGTCATCTCCTTTTGTCATTCTCAGGCCTGTGGTGGTGACTTTTCTGCTAAAAAAATCACGACCAAAATTTTGTAATGTGGCTTTTACTGGCCCACGATGTTTAGAGATACTCATGAGTTTTGCAAAGCTTATGAGCGTTGTCAGAAATTGGGAGGATTGTCCCAGCGAAATATGATGCCACTAAACCTAATTCTAATCATTTAAAGCATTCAATTGCTGGGGCATTGATTTCATGGGACCATTTCCCTAATCTTTTAGAAATATTTACATATTGTTGGCAATAGATTATGTCACTAAATGGGTTGAAGCGATCTCGAGTTGGAACAATGACCATAAAACGGTGATTAGATTCTTAAAAGAAAATATCCTTTCCCAGTTCGGAATGCCTCGGGCCATCATTAGTGATGCGGGTTCACACTTTTGTAATAGGCCATTTGAGAACTTAATGAAGAAATATGACATCTCTCATAAAGTGAGCACTCCATACCACCCGCAAACAAGCGGGTAAGCCGAGATTTCTAATAGAGAAATTAAACAAATTCTGGAAAAAACAGTTAACTCTAACTATAAGGATTGGTCAATTCACTTAATTGATGCCTTATAGGCTTACTGTACAACTTTTAAGACCCCCATTGGAATGTCTCCTTTTAGACTCATATATGGGAAAGCTCACCACCTACCTGCGGAGCTGGAGCATAGAGCATACTGGGCTATCAAAAATTTGAACTTTAATTTAGACAACGCTAGTTCGCTGCATAAACTTCAATTGAATGAACTCGAAGAAATCCGGAACGACGCTTATGAGAACTAGAGAATTTACAAAGACAAGATGAAGGTGTTCTACAACAAGAACATCCTTCGGAAATCATTCATAACCGGTCAAAAAGTCCTTCTGTATAATTCTCGGTTACACCTTTTTCCGGGTAAACTCCGATCTCAATAGACCGGCCCTTTTACTGTTACTAATGTCTATCCACATGGGGCCATTCAGATAAAGAATCCAATGAATGACCATATTTTTAAAGTGAACGGACATCGTTTAAGGCCATTTGTTGAGAAATTTGACTCAGAGGACATGTTCATGCCTCTGACTGATCCTGTGTACCAGGATTGATCTCCTAGTCTAACGGAGGTGTAGTTAACTTTTATTACTTTCGTAGGATTTAAGATTAAGATAGTTTGCTTTCAGTTTGTTTTAGTCTTTGTGCTAACCCATCTTTACATTGAGAACCTGGGAAAAGCTTCAATCCCCTTTCTTTAGGTACTACCTTTCCACCAGTTCTCATTTCTTTTTGTTGTCTCATATGCATTGCATGCTTATATTTTTTTTCCATTGAGGACAATATAGATTTTAGGTTGGGGGTGTGGATTACGTAAACTAATCAGTGTTTTCTTAGTTATGAGCTAATTTTTTTAAAAAAATTTCAATGTTTCAAGTTAAAATCTATTTGAAAAATGATAAATTGTGTATGTAAAGAATGTTTTGAGTATGATGATAAGATTGAGAATGAATTTTGAATTGTTGGAGTTTGATCAACTAAGTAGTCTATCACCTAAAATTCTTGCACTCAATTGATTACGAGAAAGTTTGAATATCATGTTAATCTAAGTCACAAGACATGTTTAAGTCGCTTTCTGTGAATTATGCTAGAATTTTTTATTATTAGTATGTGAAGCATTGATAGATGATTGTGAATTAAGCCTAGAGAATTTTATCCACCTTAAAAGATGAAAAGAACCATTAAAAAAAACAGTGAGATCGACAAAAAGGTCATATATGATGAAAAGACTGGAAAAGAATGGAAAATAATGGAAAGTCTAAAAAGAATGAATAAATAAAAAGAGACCATTGATATAAAATAAAAAACTGGAAAAAGAAGGAAAAGGGGATAAGTTTGGAATCAGTACTTGATTATTTAATTGATATTGAGGTAATGATCATGGGTAATATTATGTAATGATAGTATATTTTTGTGAAAAGTAAATTGGAATTCACTAAGCACGTTAGAAAAACTTAATATATGAACTTATACTCTGATTTAATCGATAAAGAACCTATTTGATGGATTGCTTATATGATTCGGCTCTAGGTTTTTAAAATCCCACTTTCTCGTCTTAATTCTACTCATCCATACTTGATTGCACAAATGATTGATTTCTGAAAAAAGGTTTGAACATTGAGAATTGAGAATTACTTCATGCATGTTTTGCTCGGGACTAGCAAAAAGTTAGTTGGGGGTGTGTTGAGTGTGGAATATTGCATATTCTCCCTATTTATACCTTAGTTTTATAAACATGATGGTGCTTAATCGATTTAATTATACATGTTTTCATGTGCGAAGTGATTTCGAGAGCTTAAGGTGAAATTGATGCCAAAGGAAGATTTATAATCAAAAGATTATTAAATGAAGATTTGGAGATTTAAAAGTCATTAATGAAGAATTCACATGTCAAAGATCTAAGGAAACCAAGTGAAGAATGAAGAGAATCAAAGATTTAAAGTGAAGAAAAGGAATCCTGAACTTGTCCTGAAAACAAACATATTCTTGAAATTGTCCTGAAAAGCATATTCTGAAACTTCGAGTATATTTTGAAAAACTGTGTTAAGTGCTATATTTGAGGCAGTTTAAACCCCGAGTCCATTTTGGAAAACTACGCAGAGTGCATAAATTTGAGGTGGTTTTGAGATTTTTCCAATTCGGTGCTAAAGTTGGAGTTCTACAACTATAAATAGGACTCCCTAAGATGCTCCAAAGCATCTTCTAGGGTTTGAAAAGGTCTCAAGGAGCATAACACAAGAATGAAGTAGCTGCCAAAGAGTTTTTCTTCTTTCCTAGTTTATTTTTTATGCTTCATTTACGAGATTTGGTTTCAATCATGTCTATGGTTGGCTAAACCTTTTAACTAGGGCGAAGAGGTGAAGCTTATAGCGTGTTGGTATATTTATTTTGCTTTAATTCTTGTTCTTATTAAACTTCATTGATTTCTAGTTTGATATTAAAGGAATATTTTCAGTTTTCTATGATTTATTGTGACTTAAATTACAATAGATGCTGTGATAGCTTTGGATATCTTCTTTTCCTGTTTTGAGATAGTGAGATTGGTAAATTCCATTGTTCACCATCGTCTCCTAGGCATGGTAAGGTGATGAAATCTATTCCAACCTTCACAATTCTCCTCCATTGAGAATTAGGTCAATGAAAAGTTGAGATTTAATTTAAATTATTTTACCTTCCAATTGGATAGGATATGACTCCAATTCCAATTGTGTTTATTGAATCAAGCAAGGTAGCATCTTAATAGCTACAAGTGGATCCTTGGCACCCTAATTCCCTCTTTTAATTGATAGTTTAAACATTATTCACAATTACTCTCTTTTATTCCAGAATTTAGATTTAGATCTTCTTTTAGTTCTAGTTCTAGTTCTTTTCAGAATACGTACAAGTTTAGTCCCTGTGGATTCAACCTTGTTCTTACGAGTTACTACTACATCGTGACCCTACACTTGGGGTTGTGAATACCAGTCCCATATACATGCCTTTATATAGGTTTAGAAAGAAACCTAAACAAAATTAGAACTAAAAATCGCAGAATCTGCGTTTCCGCAAAAAATCTGCATAAACCTTCGATGTCATCGAAGAACGATAAAACTGTCCAGCGACCGGAGCTAAAAATCCTAAAAATACTCAATGGCATCGAGTGGCTTCGATGTTATCGAAGCCTGCTCGATGTTATCGAGCCCAGTCTGGCAGATTAAAGACAGCTGTCAATAATAATCTTCACCATATCTTCAATCTTCAGATGTGTTACTTCTTGTCCTCTTCTCTTATCTCTGCCTTACATTATAGTTGTATTAATGCTTCTTGTGCACACTCCGTCCTACTTTTATGCCATCGCCAAGCCCAAAGAAGTTGTATAAAACTTAAACTTCTCTGTAGGAACAACCTTAGCGAGCATGTTTGTTAGATTCACGCTAGTGTGAATCTTCTCTAGTGTTACGCCTCCTTAAGCACCTGTTGGATAAAATGGTGATGAATATCAATGTGTTTAGTACGAGAGTGATAAACAAATTTTTTAGCCAAGTTGATAGCACTCTCGCTATCATAATTAACAGGCACAGCCTCCTACTGAAGTCCCAATTGATTTATCATGCCTCTTAATCAAACATCTTTCTTAAATGCTTCCGTCACTACCATTTATTTTACTTCGATCGTGGAAAGAGCTACCACAGACTGAAGCTTTGACATCTAATTAATTGCTCTACCCACTAGTACAAACGAGTATCGGGAAGTAGACTTTTTGAAATTTATACTTCTTGCGTAGTCTGAATCCACACACCCTACCAACTTTGTCCCTGTCTTCTCAAAAGTTAAGACGTAGTCTTTTGTACTTCAAATGCATCAAAGTAGCCATTTCACCACTTCCCAATGTTGTTTGCCAGGATTTGACATGTATCTGTTCACAACACCGACTGCCTATGAAATATCTGGTCTCGTGCAGACCATGACATACATTAAACTGCCAACCGTATTCGAATAAGGCACATGAGACATAACCTGCTTTTTCTCATTTGATTTAGGACATTGTTATAAGGAAAGCTTAAAGTGAGCCGTGTGGGGAACGCTCACTGGCTTTGCCTAATCCATCCCATACTTAATCAACACCTTTTCAGGGTATTCTATCTGTGATAATAAAAGTCTGCTCCTCTTCCTGTCTCTATGAATATCTATGCCAAGAACCCTCTATGCAGCCCCCAGATCTTTCATCTCGAATGTCCCTGATAACTGAGTCTTCAGTATGTTGATTTCAGACATATCATGACAGGCGATCAACATATCATCAACATACAACACTAGGATGATGAATTTGTTATCACTTAGTGTCTTGTAATAGACATAATGATCGTATTCACTTCGAGTAAACTTCTGACTCAACATGAAAAAATCAAATTTTTTATACTACTGCCTAGACGACTATTTCAGGCCGTACAACGACCTCATTAACCTGCAAACCTTTTTCTCTACCCCTTTAACTTCGTAGCCCTCTGGTTGCTCTATGTATATCTGTTCTTCCAACTCCCCGTACAGGAAAGCAGTCTTGATATCCGTCTGTTCTAGCTCGAAATCGTATTGGGCAGCCGGTGCCAACATGAATCTAATAGACACTTAACCACCAGCGTGAATATCTCTGTAAATTTAATTCCTTTTCTCTGAGTGTACCCCTTCGCTACCAGCCTTGCTTTGTATCCATCCTGTTTCCTTTTGAATAATCACTTGCATCCGATCGCTTTTCGGCCCACTTGAAGCTCCACCAGCTTCCATGTGTTGATTTTGTGCAACGAGTCCATCTCATCGTCCATATCCGCCTTCCACTTTTCTACATCAGGCTCATTAAGAGCCTCCTGAATAGTAGACGGGTCCCCCTCATCTGTAATGAGGACATATGCAATATTAGAGTCGTTCCTGTATCTTATCGGTAACCTGTGATCACGTGGTGAGTTTCTTCTCACAGATGGCTGCTCCACCTGATCCTATACCTCTGTCTACACATTTGTCTCTACTTAAATATCATCTGTGTCAATACAAACGTCTATGATTAACCTTTCTGGTTCCTCTTGCTCATCTTGACATTCTTGTGAAATAGGCAGCTTTCATCGAATCTGACGTCACGGCTAGCGATGACCTTGCGTGTGACCTTGTCGAATAACATATAACCTTTCACACATACACCACAGCCAACAAAAATGTACTTTTTTACTCTATGGTCTAACTTATCTCTCTTAATTGATAATACATGAGAGTAAGCTTCACAATCAAATATGCGCAGATCTGAGTAGTCGATCTTATGATCACTCCATACTTCCTCTCGAATTTTACGTTTAATTGTCGTAGAAGGAGACCGGTTCACCAAATAACAGGTTGTGTTAATGGCCTCCGTCCATAGGTCCATACCCAACGCAACATTATTTAACATACATTTGACCCTCCAAGAGAGTCCGATTCATTCGCTCAGCCACACCGTTTTGTTCGGGCATATGATGCACTATGTTGTGCCTAATGATCCTTCATCTTTGTGATATTCATTAAATTCAGTAAAAGTAAATTCTCAACCATTGTCAGTCCTTAAAACATTTATTTCTCGCCCTGACTATTTTTTCACCATTGTCTTTCATTGTTTGAATATGGTGAAAACTTCGGATTTACGTTTCATGAAGTAAATCCAAACTTTCCGAGAGTAGTCATCAATGAATGAAACAAACCATGATGACTCCCCAATGTAAACCTCTGGCGATGGCCCCCATACGTCAGAGTGCATATAATCAAGCACTCCCTTACATATATGTTTTTCAGAAGTAAAGGATAATCTAGATTGTTTACCATATATACAATGCTAGCATATACCTAAATCAAAATTCTTAAATGCTAAAATTAAACAACGATCAGATAGTACCTTCATGCCCCGCTCGCTCATGTGGCCCAAACAAGCATGCAACATATATACAAAAGTAGAATCTGCAACAGATGCTACTGCTCCACCTGTTGAAGTGCTTCCGATCAACCTGTAAAGATTTTCGTGTCTTTGCGCTCTCATAACCACGAGTGCCCCCCTTGAAACTTTAAGGACACCATTAAGACCGGTGAACTTACACCCTATAGCCTTGAAAGAAATCAAACTTTTCTTTATATCAGGAACGTACCTGACATCAGTCAAGGTACTCTCCATCCCATCAAACATCTTGATGCTCATTATACCAATAGCCACAACATTACAGGCATTGTCATCGCCCATAAAGACATGTCCACCATCGCATTCTCTGTAACTAGCGAACCAACTCCGATGAGGAGTCATGTGATATGATGCTCCCGTGTCAAGGATCTATTCATCTTTATGATTGTCGTGCAAGTGACCAATCATGGACACAGACAGAATGTCACCACCACTTGTCTCTTCATCAGATGTGATGTAACACCCCGTATTTTCTATACTCAGGTGTTTCTATTATTTTGGACATGTGTAACGACCCTAAACTTTTATCGTAAATTTCAACTCGAGATGGGACTAATCACCTCACTTTCCAACAACTACGATCTAACCTAAACCCAGTAATAAGGTCCTAATGCTAAGAAAGATTCTATCTTCCTGTAAACGCGCCTTAGGATTACTAACTTAATATTGAGAATAAAAAAAAATAACAGCCCAATTGAAATGATCAACCCTCATCTAGGATAAAATTCACAAGTAGGACCCACCTTTGAACTCACCAACCACTTTATAAAATAAGAAAATCAGTAATCCAATATCTACATCGTAGTGTGCACATATACATAGCCTAATCATATAATCAACACCACTAACCTTTACTATATCAGACCATCTAAACCATAAGTCCAATTAATCTTCTCACCATAAGTGGTAGCTAAAACAATAAAATAAATGTGTGGCTCAGTCGCTCAGGTCCACCTTTAAAAAATCATACCAAAACTAACACAAACACCATTTTACTATGTTAAGACCCCAAATAACAAACTCCAAAAATGATGATACTAGGAAATCTTTAACCTTAAGTGCTCTAGGGACCACCCGAGAAGAATGAACAGCGTGGATCATGCTGATCACCATGTGGACCACTTTTGAATTGCATGGGTATACGGATTGTGTGCACTCGCTGTGCATGAGACTATGTACATAGTCAGAACGCCTTTGACCCTATAAAAACCACAAAAAAAATCAGGGAAATTTGAATTTCCTTTCCCGCCTGAGCATGATTTAAACGAACAGTCCCCATTCTCTTTGACCATGGCCCACCGTAGAAGATCACTTCGACAATCTGAACCGTCCATCTCACTGGACGGTTCAGATCACTTCGACAATCTGACCCTATAAAAACCACAAAAAAATCAGGGAAATTTGAATTTCCTTTCCCGCCTGAGCATGATTTAAACGAACAGTCCCCATTCTCTTTGACCATGGCCCACCGTAGAAGATCACTTCGACAATCTGAACCGTCCATCTCACTGGACGGGAAAATTCGACCATGACCTTATTCATTGCCCTCCGATGGTTCCATTTGCGTGAGCACAAATCTAGGTGTACCTGGACTGTGGATCGGTCAGCGTTCGTTGGCTGAGATGAGGCCCACCAACCATCCCAGTTTGGAAAATCCGAACTATTCATCAAACTCAACTAGAACCACCGATCTTGCATTGCTGGTAGTTAGAGCCATGTCTACACGCTCCATAAAAGCCGAGTCCCCTATTTCCATAAATGTATATTCCCAACCAAAAGGCGGAGGGAATATTTCCGTTTTAGGCTAACAAAATCTCAACCTTTCCACACCATCTGGAAGCTTCTCTTAGGCGATCCTGCACGTCAAAACTAGGGCTGCTGAGAGCTTAACAGCAAGGCGAGAAACTGAAGTGAATTTGACGCAAAATCAAAACGGCGCAAGATGACTCTTCATCTCGACTATCAATGCTCCATACTCTGTGAGATGGACCCCACACTCTTTTTAGGATAGATCAAGACCGCCCTAACGACTCAGATCATTGAATCAATCGAACATTGCAAAAGTGCCATGATCGTCGGGTCAGTAGCGGATCTTGATAGGTCGATCCTTTCTCAAATCCAAGTCGTCCATCACGTAGCCCACCCCCTCTAATACCTATCTGAGTTTAGATCAGAGACCCCTATGGAATATCCGATGTGCAGTGAAGCCCTGATGTCAACCTAATCTCGACCGACTCGCGTTAATAGCACACTAATATCGGAGATTAGCCATAAAGGACCTAGAAATAGAAAGGCTATAAATAGCCGGTTCTTTAAGGCAAATTCGAAGGGAAGAAAAGAAAGAAAAAGAGATTGAGCACTGCTGGAGCAAGTTGCAGGCCTGGTAGCAACTCAACTCAGTTCAAGTCATCCATTTGCTGAGAAAGGATTGAGAGAGAGGAAGAAGGTAGTTAGAGAGAAAGAAGAAGGGGGAAGAGAGAGAAGGGAGAAAGTTGCTTGAGCGAGTTGCATCTCTGTAGCAACTCGACTCAGCCACCTTGCAAGGCGAGTCGTGATTCATTCTCTATCTGAGGAAGAGAGAAAGAAGGAGAGGGAGGCTTTGAGAGCTCCGTCTACTAAGTCCGATCCCAAGGTTCATCTCCACTCTGTAGAGGATCTCCGATCTTGTAGTAACTCGGCTTTGCGGAGACCAGCTCGACCCCGAGCAAATTCCAACCGTACTAACACGGTCAGTCGCCTCCAACAACATCTGCCATTGCGGATCAGGAAGATCCACTAATCGAAAAATGTCCTTAAGCAGCAAGCCATCACAGGTACCGGACTACTATCCCACCGAGTTTCAAGGTTAAATTACTAGTGAGTCAATAATATTCTAACTAGACTGAGTCGACTCAGTAATAACTCGTGAATGGCTACTTCTAGGAATGTTTTTTTAATCAGAGTATTTTAGAAGATAATCATACATCATCAGCAACATAGAACGACCCAATTCAGGTATAAACCAAAGCTCTACCATTTGCATTTGAAATTTCCCTCTCGGTTTGGTCGTGAGTCGACTCAACCGGTTCCCTAACTGAGTTGAAGTAAAACTGTTACCAGGCTAACTAGAGGAAACTTGGAGAACATCTGACTCAGGAAAATTAGTAATATTATCATACAAACAGAACTACCCGAAGGCGTCTACCTTGAAGGACACTCCTTCCTTCGACAAGTCTCATTAGGATCGTTTCATCCACCTCATAAGAACGTCTCAATTTGAAAGGAACCTTCATTCAAGGTGAGGGATATCCCACTTGGCTTCCTCATTCATGGAATTCTAAGATAGTTTGAACTTAATTTTATAATAATATTGTGATTGTGTGGATAGTAATTATGTCTCTTCTAAATTTCAATTGATGATCTTGCCCCTAATCATCTTATAAGAATTGTGTTACACCCATTATGCTACACTTAGAAATGCTTATATCCATGTACACTCCCACTAGTTACATCATGAGGTATGAGATCTTGTTTTCATTTAAAAAATGAATTGCTACACTACTCTTATCCAAGTTAGAATGGTCTTAGAATATCAAACATATTAAGTTAGTCCTTAGTTTCTTGTTTGGATGAAATATATGTGAACTATTATATTAACTTCTATAATCCATGCCATACAATTGTCCTACAAATAACGACAATATGTTTAGGAGTAGCCTTACATTCTCTATGTTTTTCCTAAGTAATGGTTTGATTTGTACCTAGCCTTATTATAGGATAAAAGTGACATGATGCTTCCATTACTTGTATCTCATAAGTTGTACAAAGAATGTCAAGGGTGGACTACCTCCTCACTTAAGAAGGATAGTGGACTTGTTTTGAATGCTTGAAATGTCCCACTTGTGGGCCCTCACTTGAGCCTAAAGAAAGCAATCGGATTTATATTGAGCTCATATTTAAATGCTAGATATTCTATTAAAAGACCACAAGTCTTGATTATGCTTATGAGAGTAAACTTGTGAATCCTATGGAATATGCATGGGCATCATGGTACATGACATTCGCACATGACATGTGAGCTTTTTTTAGTGTTCAATGTAAGCCACACTCTGTTCGATTTACTAAAAGTTCTAAAACTTCAGTTAAACTCACAGAGCATGTGCATTTGTGTCACTTTGGGCGCTCTTTCTTTACATGAGGCTTTTTCGGTATTAGACACTCCTCGGACGTACCCCATGTATTTTTTCAAGAGATATCATTGGGCGCACTCACGTACATGACTTTTTTCAGGTAGATGATCTACCGCGGGTGGTCTGCATGGTCTTTTCTGGGTGACTAGTTCTCCTTGGGCATACCAATGAGTATTTTTTCGAGTGACTAGTTCGCCTTATTTTGATAGCTGGATGTGCATCCCCAGATCTGTGACTTGTACATACATTCATACACCCATACATTTATTTATAATTTCATAATTAGTCTCCTTGTAATTTAAATATGTTGATTTAAACTGTTTTGGAATGATATGATATGTATGAATACTTGCGGGAAGTTCCCACTGAGTTTTCACTCACCCAATCGTGCAGTTGCACCAAATAGACATAGGTATGATGAACAGGTGGAGACCCCTATGACGGGATTCTAGGGATGACTGAGGTGGAGATTGACAATGAGGACCTTTATGTGAATGTAGTCGAGCCGTTGGAGCTTACTGATATTTTAGGATTTACATATTTTCCATGTTTCAAACTTGGCATTATATTTGAATTGTAATAAAAATTTCCCTGCTGTGGGATTTTATTTTTGTTTCCATTTACATGTATTAAACTTCCTTTTGTTACCCTTGATATCCTTAGTTTAGGCAGTAGTTACTTTACTTTGTGTCTTGAGAATTGCCATTAATTAACTGTATGATAGTCCACTTCGTGACGTAACACTCGGGTTCTCTGTGAGGAGTGACTATCCTCAGGTTTCGAGAACCAGGGTGTTACATGTGACAACATTGGCCTCCTTGGAAGAAGCCATTGAATTTTCTTTCTTCGCTACCAATCATTCTTCATGTGTCTAGTCATCCCACAGTTCCATCAATTTAGTTTTCCTTTGCCATTGCCCTTGCCCTTCGATTTGGATATAGGCCTTGAAGATCCTATACCTCGATCAGTATTCCTACCTCTCGTAATCAGTGCATCGGAAGATGTTCCCATGCCGCCATTTAGCTTTCTTATGGCCTTCCCTTCAAGGGCTGAGATAACGGTGTCTACACTCAGGATTTTATTTGCGGTGCACATTGAGTCCCTGAATGACTCATACGATGCTAGAAGAGAATTTAACAACTTACATGCTTGTTCCTCATCTTTAATTACTTCCTCCATATCCAGCAGTTTGCAAACTAATTTATTAAAGTTGTTGATGTGGGCCTCCAGGTCTCCACCCTCTGCCATCTTGAAGGCATACCATTGTAGCTTCAAGTGTAGGCAATTTTCAGAGGATTTTTTTCGTATAAATATCCTCTAACTTCTTTCATAAACTAGCCGCAATTTTCTCCCTCAAAACATTATAGAGAACCTCATCCGTAAGACATAAACGGATAGAAGATAAAGCATTCATATCAAGAGTATTCCAGTTTCGTTATTCATAGTTGATTTCTGCTCCTCAAGGGCCTTAGCTTCGCCTTGCTTAGTTAATAGACTAATGATCTTAATCTTCCATAACTTAAAATTATTTTTACCTGAGTACTCTCAATATCAAACTTGGCGTTTCCCATTGATGTTAATCCTGTGGATCCAGATCTGTGCCCTAACGATTGCTCTGATACCACTTGTTGAGGATTGTGCAGCGAAATTACACAGAGATAGATCTAGGATTACAATCTAAAAGCACCAAGTAAACACAAAAGAATACAAAGATTTAATGTAGAAAACCCCTTCGAAAAAAAACCATGGCACAAAGCGACAGATCTTCACTATGAAAGTATAAATTACAAAGAGAAAGGATTTACCAGACTTGAGCAATCCTCAAATCTCTCACTTGCTCCATCCCTTTGTAACCCTAGAACCCTTTTAGAAAGCCTAGAATCCCTAAGAATACTTCCCAGTGCCGTATACATGTCTTTATATAGGTTTAGAAAGAAACCTAAACAAAATCGAAAGGAAAAATCACAGAATCTGTATTTCCGCAAAAAATCTGTGTAAACCTTCGATGACATCGAGCAAAAATCCCCAAAATACTCGATGACATCGAGTGGCTTCGATGTCATCGAGCTCAGTCTGGCAGATTAAAAACATCTGTCAATAACAAATTCGACAGTATATTTAATGGTATTTTGCAAATTCGGTGTGCGAGCCAGGTTGCGTGGCTAAATGATGTAGAGCGGGTCGCGGACAGTTTCATGGCCAAGATGGATCAGAAAAGGCCCGGTCGGTGACAGAAGTGATCCAGACCATCGGACCTTAAATTGGGCGTATCTCGCAATCCGGAATGAGTTAGGCGAAGTAAAATATATGATTTTGGGGTAGAACGAGCTACTTTAGCCAACCAACCCCACTATGCCGGGTTGCAATGCCCGAAATTGCGAAAAACCCCTGGATCGACAGTTGTTTCCCTATTTTAATTTTGTTTTTACTATAAATAGTAAGTTTTAGTTTGATTATAACTCTTCATCCGTCGGGCTTTAGGAGTTGCGCCCAACGTGAAAAGAGCTTAGAATAATTAGGAGAACGGTTTGGTGAAGCCAAATAGGACACTTACTATTTTTTGGCCGAAAACCTTGCACACTAGTAGACATCACAACCGTCTATAAATAGTAAGTTTACTATTTATAGTAAGTCACGATTTCTAGGAGTTTTAGTTGTAGTTTGATTTTGATTTCTTTCCCATTGCTTGGTACCCCTATTTAAAGGGTTGTGAACTTATTTTTATTCATTCATTAATTAATTTCGAATTTATTTTTATTTTATGCTCTCTTTCCTCGTGGATTCGAAAAGTCGCTGTGAAGAGTCCAGAGAAGTTCCGTGGATTCGGAATACCTATCCTCTTGAGGAAGACGGTGCTCGACCTCACGTCCTCCTCTGCGTCAGTTTGGTATCAGAGCGAGGTTTCTCCTCGGATCGATGGCTTCTATCGACGGGTCGGGCAACAATCCCATGGGCGGTGCTCCAGGAAATTTACCTTTAATGGCGGCAGCTTTCGAAGTAGCGCAACAAGAGAATCGGCAAGCCATGCAAGGGGTTCAGGCTTCCATCGACCGCATAGCGGATCTCTTGGCGAAAAACTTAAGGCAACTCTATGTTCCTTGTGGTAATCCTCCACCGCCAATTCTTTGAAACTTCGTGTCATACGATCGCGAGGATAGTACCGGCAGTACATCCAAGGGTCATTCCTGAGGAAGGGGGCTCCAGTGAGGAGAAAATCGACGACATAATCTTTCAACACCCCAGACATGGCAGCGATCGAGTAAAATTGAACGAATCGAGAATTAAAGGTGCGGGTTGATATTCTTAGCTTCAATGGCCAACTTCACATTGAGGATTTTCTCGATTGGCTTTCTGAAGTTGAGCGATTTTTCGACTATATGGACATCCCTAAAGTAAAGAAGGTCAAGCTTGTGGCTTATAAGCTGAAAGGAGGAGCTTCGGCTTGGTGGGAACAACTGCAACTCGCACGAACCAGGCAGACGAAAGCACCAATCCACACCTGGCAGCGGATGAAGCAGCTACTATGTGCCCGATTCCTCCCTAGCGATTACGATCAGGTATTATTCCAATAATACCAGAATTGTAGACAGGGTAGTCGGTCGGTGAGAGAATACACAGAAAAATTTTACCGCTTAGCGGCATGTAACGATTTAGTCGAAACTGAATCGCAGCAAGTCGCCCGATTCAATGGTGGGTTGCGTATGACTATCCAGGATCGGGTCCAGATACAGTCCGTCTGGACGATGAATGATGCGATCAAGTTGGCTACTCCAGCAGAAGCGCAACTTGAACGTCCTAACACACGGACCTATCCTACTGCAAGGATCCCTGTGGCAGGTCCGCCCCAAGGAACTGTATAGCCCAAGGGGAAGGAGCCCGTAGGAGCACGTACTCAACCTACTACGTCTGAGAACCGAGATCAGGCTAGACCCCAAAGGGGCATATCGACTGCTACTGGTCCAAGTAGAATCCCGAACCCCTATGCTCGGCCAAGGCCCCACAACTACTATCGTTGTGGCCAACCAGGCCACCTATCAAATACTTGTCCCCAGCAAAAAGTGGCAAACCTCGCCATCAATGATGGTAGTGCTGATAACGCTTATGAAGATCCAGATATTGAAGAATAAGAGCATACCACCGAGGATGAGGCAGATGATTCAGGTTGGGTTCAGCAAGATCACAGCGAGTCGCTCGTCGTGAGGCGTCTATTATATGCACCAAGAAAAGAAGTGCATCCACAGCGGCATAACATCTTCCGCAATAGGTGTACGGTGAATCGAAAGGTTTGTGACGTGATCATTGACAGTGGGAGCAGCGAGAACATCGTATCCAAGGTCATGGTGGAAAAATTACAATTGAAAACGGAGCGTCATCCCTCTCCATATACAATCGATTCGATCAAGAAGGTCAGCGAAACAAAGGTAACTGAACGGTGCACCATATCTTTTTCAATTGACAAATATTATAAGGATGAAGTAGTATGCGATATGGTTGACATGGAAGCATGTCACATACTACTCAGTCTGCCCTAGCAATATGACCGTGACGCCACTCATAAAGTGCGAGATAACATATATATCTTCGTTAAAGACAACTTCCATGTCAACCACATCGCATACCACTCCACTCGAGCGTCATCCCTCATAGATTCGAGAAGCATGTGAGGAGTCCAGAGAAGTTCCGTGGATTCGGACTCCTCATAGAGATTTCTCGAATCCATGAGGAAAGAGAGCATAAAATAAAAATAAATTCGAAATTAATTAATGAATGAATAAAAACGAGTTCACAACCCTTTAAATAGGGGTACCAAGTAATGGGAAAGAAATCAAAATCAAACTACAACTAAAACTCCTAGAAATCGCAACTTCCTATAAATAGTAAACTTACTATTTATAAACGGTCGTGATGTCTACTAGTGCACAAGGTTTTCGACCAAAAATAGTAAGTGTCCTATTTGGCTTCACCAAACCGTTCTCCTAATTATTCTAAGCTCTTTTCACGTTGGGCGCAACTCCTAAAGCCCGATGGATGAAGAATTATAATCAAACTAAAACTTACTATTTATAGTAAAAACAAAATTAAAACAGGGAAACGACTGTCGATCCAGGGGTTTTTTGCAATTCCGGGCGTCGCAACCCGACATATCGGGGTTAGTTGGCTAAAGTAGCTCGTTCTACCCCAAAATCATATATTTTACTTCACCTAACTCATTCCGGATTGCGAGATACGCCCGATTTAAGGTCCGATGGTCTAAATCACTTCTGTCGCCGACCGGGCCTTTTCTGATCCATCTTGGCCATGAAACTGTCCGCGACCCGCTCTACAGCACTAAAGTAGCTCGTCCTACCCAAAATCATATATGGTTCGCCAAATAACTCATTTTAGATTGCAAGATAAGCTTGATTTAAGATCTTGATAGTCTGGATCACTTCCGCTTGCAATCGGGCCTCTTCTTATCCATCTTAGACATGAATCTTTCCGTGATCCGCTCCACATCAGATTCTTTTCCATTGAAGACGGACGGTCATACTAACTTTAAACAATCAAAGGTTCAACTATTGAATCTTGTTAGATTTATTATTTAAAAAAAAAAAAAACTAATCCTCCGTCCACCCACAGCGGGGCCTATCACGTACAATCAAGGGTTCAAATAATTCAAGCATAGTTTTCTTTTCAAAGGATCCACCGAAGATGGTGAAGCCCATCGTATGCACGTTTTTGGTAATTGAAAAAGGACGCGGATTGGCTACTCCCCCTGACACCAGCCCCGGAGCTGGTGGTCGGTGCTCTGTGGGCCCCACCATGATGTACGTGTTTCATTCATTCCGTTCATCCATTTTTAAAGATCATTTTAGGGCTTGATACAAAAAATGGGAGGGACATAAATCTCCAGTGGATCACACCACAGGAAAAAAAATAGTGAGTGGATATCCATCATTTAAATCCTCCTAAGGCCCGATGTACTGTTTATTTGACATCCAATCCATTGATTAGGTTATAAAAACCCAGATGAAGGGATAAAACAAATATCAACTTGATCCAATACTTTTATGGCCCCCAAAAAGTTTTTAATGGTCGAAGTTCATTAAACACTGTTTCCTGTAATGTGGTCCACTTGAGACTGGGATATACCTCATTTTTGGTATCAATCCCTAAAATGATCTTTAAAAATGAATGAATGGAATGGATGAAACACATACATCATGGTGGGCCCACAGAGCACCGACCACCAGCTCCGGGGCTGGTGTCAGGGGGAGTAGCCAATCCGCGTCCATTGAAAAAGACCCGTGCTAAAGTCTTGCCGTGTACTATTAGAACACGTAAGTGTACTCTTACCTAACCTCTAGGTGCAGCCCCTGCCTTTTGGGACGCGGGTTTCCTGCGAAAGCCTTTCGCTGGAAGTTCCTGCGCAAGGTTTCTGTGTGGGGCCCACTTAGATGTTTTTGAGAAATCCAACCCCTCTATCCGTTTTTGAAGCTCATTTTATAACCTGAGACCAAAAATTAGAAGGATCCACAACTCAAGTGGACCACACAAGAGGAAAAAGTGAATATTTAGTGACCACCGTTAAAACATCTATATGGCTATAAAAGTTTTGTAACGGTCCACGTCTCTGATGTTTTCATTTTATCTGAGTGAAAATGACCGTATAAACGGTTTAGATGGCATCTAAACAGAAAGGTGGAGCTTAGGAAGGTTCAACTGTGGCCATTCGTTTCCCCACTGTTTCATCTCCTATGGCTCACTTGAGTTTTGGATCCTTCTCATTTTTCTTAGAATTTCTTCAAACGAGGTCGAAAAACGGATGGACGGATTTAATTTCTCACAAAAATCGCAGTCGGCCCCACCCAGAATCCTTGGGCAGGAACTTCCTGGGAAAGGCTTTGGCAGGAAATCGGCGTCCTGCCTTTTGGGCGAATATATCACTGCCGACATGGACTGCGTGCGTGAGCCAGGAAATCTTTAAGATCCTGCCGATGGCTCTTTTGACCGGACTCGGATTCGGAAGTGGCCCCTCAAGTACCCACCTCGGTGCTGGGAAATCTATGTGGGCCCGCAATGATGTATGTGTTTTTATTTACACCGTTCATTCATAATGTAATATTATTTTAAAGCATGAATAAAAAAAATGAGATAGATCGAAAGTTTAAATAGAACCTACCACCGTTGAAACCTTACTAAGGCCCCCCTTGATGTTTATTTGTATGGATGAAGGGAAAACACAAATATCAGTTTTGTCTAAGACGTATACGGCTCTTAAGAAAATTTTGACGGTGGATGTTTAATGCCCACTATGTGGTTCTCTTTAGCTTTGAATCTGCCTCAATTGTTTTTTCAGGAGTTAAATTATTCTAAAAAAATAATAATAAATGGACGGCGTGGATAAAAACACATATATCATGGTTCACAAGGCTTTTCCAGCACCCACTTCTCGGTGCTGGAGGGGTCACTACCGAATCCGCGTATCTTTTGGCAGTTTCAAGCTGCTGATAATTTCTGTACCCCTTCCCCCTCACGTGGCGTGAGGGGGGCAGAGCACATGTCAGAGATCCACAGCACACGTGTTAGGGACAGTGAACGCGCCATGTGCCAAAATCGGACGTGGATTGCGCCCTACCCCTGCCCGTCTCTAGCCACGAACGGACAAATCTGTGGGGGACCCACCAAGATGTATCGGCTTATCCACGCGGTCCATTCCTTTTCTCGTATTATTTTAAAATATGAGACTAAAAATAAGGCAGATCCAACTGTCAAGTGAGCCACATATATCTCTTGCATTTAATGTAACTTGCATTCATTCGATGCAACCCAAGCTTGATACTTGGTATGGTCAACCTTAGCGTTGGAAGTGCCTATTTTTTTGCTCATGCCTTAAAATGATACATGGATGATAAGCTTATACATCATGGTGGGCCCCTTACAGATCTGCCCATTCGTAGCTAAAAGACAGTCAGGAGTTTGGACGCAATCTGCGTCCCTGAAGAATGCAGATTAAGTACTACCCCAACATATATCCAGCTGGGAATGAACGGCTGGGTCACCTTAATTCATTGGTTATCCATTTTACCATATTATTTTAAGATATTGTTGCCTAACTTGGTTTGTGCATGGTGTTAAAATTGAAGGTGTGACTCAATTCAAACCAAATAACTAAGAATCCAAGTGCCTGTGATAGGTAGATATGTCGAAATCGGCCATATATGACCGAGATAAAAAAAGATTGATTACTTATTCAGCCATTTGCATAATGTTGTTTAAGATGATTAAGTGATTATCAGAGAGTGGGGTTCATCATTTGAAAATGGGTTGCACCTTTGCCTTTTGTATGAAAGGACTTCTTCAACATATATAAAATAAAAAGGAAATTCTTACGACATAGACCCGTATTACAATTAAAGTTTATAGATACTTAATTATTATTACCGATTACAATAAAGAATGTAAATGACTAATAATGCTAAAAAATATAAAGTAATTGAAAGATAAATTTGATTTGATTTGATTACTATGAGACGCCTTCTTTTACTAAATTTTCTTGTTATTTATAGTCTTGAATTGACCATCCAGATATTTGTTATGAGAAAAGTCTTCACCGCCTTCGACTGGTCATTGGATTGCTCGACCGGTCGTAGGAGCTGCTCGACTGGTCGTGGCTTGCACGACTCAAAGTCCAGCGAGCTTAGTTTTTCATGTCTGGGCCCTTCGATCAATCGTAGGGATTGTTCGACCAGTCGTAGCTCGACTAGTCGTAAATCCCCTTCGACTAGTTGTAGTTTACGTAGATTTGTTCCGCGATTTTACAGATTGTGGAAATCTGTGTCATTTTGCAACTGGGATGTGGAATGGAAGTTGCCTAAACTATAAATAGATGTTCCTAGGGCTTTTCTAGGGTATGGTAATGATGAGAAATAATTCTAAGGCTTTCTAAAAGGGGTTCTAGGGGAAGTTAAAGGGTGTAGGAAGGGTGAGATTCGAGGTTGTTCGAATCGGTTAAGTCCTCTCCTTTGTAATTTTTATTTTCATAGTGGAGATCTGTCGCTTTATGCCGTGGTTTTTTCCTGTAAGGGTTTTTCACTTTAAATTTGTGTGTTCTCTTGTATGTGCTTGGGGCCATTGAATTGCTATCCTAGATCTAGATATGTGTGATTTCGCAGGTTAAAACTCCAACAAGTGGTATCAAAGCAATCGTTGGGCATATATCTAAATCTGATGGATTAGTAATAATGGCAAGCACCAGATATGAGATTGAGAAGTACTCAGGGAAAAATAATTTTGAGTTATGGAAGATCAAGATGATGAGTTCCTTAATCAAACAAGGCGAAGATGGTGCTCCTGAGGAGCGAAAGTCTACTATGACTGATGGTGATTAGAATACTCTTGATAAGAAAGCATTATCATCAATCTGTTTATGTCTCACGGATGAAGTTCTCTACTACGTCATGAGGGAGAAAACTGCAGTTAAGTTATGGGCGAAGTTAGAGGATGTTTATGCAAAAAAATCCTCTGAAAATCGCCTGCACTTGAAGCAGTAGTGGTATAACTTCAAGATGGCAGAGAGTAGAGATCTGGAGGCTCACATCGGCAACTTAAATAAATTAGTTTACAAATTGCTGGATATGGAAGAAGCGATAAAAGATAGAGAACAAGCATGTATGTTACTGAATTCTCTTCTGGTGTCGTATGAGTTATTCAAGGACACTATGTGCAGCATGAATAAAACCCTAAGTATCGACACTGTTATCTCAGTCCTTCAAGGGAAGGCTATGAGACAGCTAAACAGCGACATAGGGACATCTTCTGATGCAATGTTTACAGTGGATAGGAATTCTGAACAAGGTACAGGTTCTAGATCCAAATCCAAGGGTAAGGGCAAAGGAAAGGTAAATTGCTGGAATTGTGGGAAGGAAGGACATGTGAAGAAGGATTGTGGAAATCCTAAATCGAAGAGAGACGATTCTGAGGCTCGTACAGGGAGGCCAATGTTGCCACGTCAGATGTATCGAGTGGATGTGATGGTAATGTTTTGTCTGTGTCTACTGTTAAGAGGTCATACGATGATCGTAAGAACGAGTGGATGCTAGACACAGGGGCATCTTTTCACATGACTCCTCATCGGAGTTGGTTCACCAGCTACAAGGAGTGCGATGGTGGACAAGTATTTATGGGCAATGATATTGCCTATAGTGTTGTGGTTGTTGGTTCGGTGTGCATTAAGATGTTTGATGGGGTGGAGCGTACCCTGACTAATGTCAGGCACATTCCTGATTTGAAGTAGAATCTGATTTCTCTTGGTGTGCTTAAGGTAAAAGGATGCAAGTACACAACATTGATAGTGCTCTTAAGGTATCTAATGGGGCACGGGTAATCATGAAAGCTCAACGACTCGGTAACTTGTACAAGTTGATCGGGAGCACTTCAAACGGTGGAGCTACAGCACATATAGCGGATTCCACCTTTGCACGTGTGTGACATATTAGGCATGGCCACATGAACGAGCAGGGCAGGAAGACTGAGACATGTGGACAAGGATACAGAGCAGGTTGAGCAGCCACCTGTGAAAAGAATCACACGGCATGATCGTAGAATATCGGCGAAGTACATGAATGACTCCAATATCGCAGAGGATTCATCTTCTATTCAAATGGCTCTAGGTGAGCCTGGTGCTAAGAAGTGAAAGGTGATTATGGGCGATGTGATGGATTTATTGTACCAGACCGACATATGGGAGCGGGTGGAGCTTCCAATGGGCCGGAAAGTGGTTGGATACAGGTGGATCTTCAAGAGGATACAACATAGATACAGGGCGAGGTTGGTAGCGAAGAGTTATGCTCAGAGAGAAGGGATCAGCTTCTCAGAGATATTCGCGCTGACGGTATAGTAGGTGTCTATTAGATCCATGATTGGCACTGGTTGGCCAATGTGATCTTAAGCTGGAAGAATGGATGTGGAGTCTGCACTTCTACAAGAAAAAGTGAAGAGCAGATCTACATGAAGCAACCAGAGCAGTTTGGAGCTAAAGGGGCTGAGAAAAGATTTTGTAGGAGGTCGTGGTTCGACCTGTCGCCTAGGCAATGGTTTGATTCCTTCATGGATGAAAGATCGAGGGGCTGCAAAGATGGTTTTTGGCATTGAGACTGAAGGAGGAGTATGTTGTGGTAATCATAGGAGGAATACCTTGTGTGTAGGTATTGATCAAGGATGTGATGGGCCACGTAAAGCCAGAGAGTATTCCCTACACGTCTCTCCTCAAGTTTTCTTTAGGACATGTCCCAAAACAGATGAGAAAAAATAGGATATCTCATGAGCCTTATTCGAATGCGGTTGACAGTGTATGCCATGGTCTGGATTAGACCGGTTATTTCACAAGCTATCAGTGCTATGAGCAAGTACCCCGGCAAACAATGTTGGGTAGTAGTGAGATGGTAAGAAGACTACGTCTTTCCTTTTGAAAAGACAGGAGCAAAGGTGGTTGAGCTTGTGGATTTTGATCCTGTAGACATGCTCACCTAGATCATTCTTATAGAGAAGTTCAAGGTCTATGTAACTTCTCTGGGCTTGGCAATGGTGTAAAAGAAAGAGGGAGTGTGCACAAGAAGATATGATGTGATACAGAAATAAGAGAAGAAGTCAAAAAGCTATACGGTTGAAGGTTGAAGACTTGGTGGAGATTGTTGTGAGAAAAGTCTTCACCGCCTTCGACCAGTCGTAGGAACTGCTCGACTAGTCATGGCTTGCACGACTCAAAGTCTAGCGAGCTCAGTTTTTCATATTCGGGCCCTTCGACCAATCGTAGCTCAACTAGTCGTAGCTCCCCTTCGACAAGTCGTAGTTTACGCAGATTCATTCCTCGATTTTGCGGATTGCAGAAATCTGTGTCCTTTTGTAACTGGAATGCAGAAGGGAAGTTGCTTAAACTATAAATATGTATTCTTAGGGCTTTTCTAGGGTATGGGAATGATGAGAAATAATTCTAAGGCTTTCTAAAAGGGGTTCTAGGGAAGTTAAAGGGTGTAGGAAGAGTGAGATTTGAGGCTGTTCGAATCAGGTAAGTCCTCTCTCTTTGTAATTTCTATTTTCATAGTGGAGATCTGTTGCTTTGTGCCATGGTTTTTTCCTGCAAGAGTTTTCCACGTTAAATTTGTGTGTTCTCTTGTATGTGCTTGGCGCCATTGAATTGCTATCCTAGATCTAGATCTGTGTGATTCCGCAGGTTAAAACCCCAACAATATTTCCCATGTTCTGACGGTTATTGTAACCATTTCAATACTATTGACCTTCTGAAGCTATCATTTTAACAATATTGACCTTCCGAAGCTCTCCTTCTAGGCTTGCTGCCTATTCTGATAACCACTTTAGGCTTTTTTATCTACTCGACCACGTTCTGCTCGAATACTATTGCTTTGTAGATGACGTGACATCGCTCGATAGACACCAGATATATTACCATAAAATCTTCTTCCGGTATCTCCATAAATCTCGAATACACCACACGACTCTCATAAAACTACACGTGTTTCCTTCTAATTAGTTTTCTTGAGGATGGATGAAAATATAGTACAACAAGTATAAACCCAAAAATGAGACATATTCAAGCCTTAAGTTTTATCCATGTATATCAGCTTGATCCAAAACTTCAAAATAGCCTTCAAGAAGTTTCCAACCGTAGGTGTTTAATCCCCACTGTGTGGTCCACTTGAGCCTTGAATCTGCCTCATTACACATCCGAAAACAATTATAGTGGAATTACAAGTCCAAGGACTGAGTGATCACAAGTTTCAAAAATGATTTTCATGTGATTAAAAGAGCCCTGATATGTGACTAGCTAGAGGCAAGCAATGTAGTACCCAATTCGCATCCCTCATTGAATCACAACCCTTTCTATTAAAGGATGGAACACTCTCTATTGTCCAGTCTATATACATTTTGATCAAAACCATAGGGGTGGCAATGTGCCAGACTCGCCAACCTGGTCTTGACTTTGAAGGCCTATAGCTTTGGCTACTAAACTTTCCTAAGGGAAGGGCTTAGGCTTGAAATTTAGACCTAGTGTTGAGAACAAGCTTGACCTTAGCCAATGATGAAAAAGCCCGCCCAAACTAGCCAACTTATCCTGACCATAAAGTCTTTATCCTACATCATGTAATATAAAGAACTCTTTATATATATATATATATATATATATATATATATATATATATATATATACACACACACTACACGACATGTGGTGGGCTTTCACTACTTATGGATACTCGAACCCTTGACCTGGGTTGAAACTCCTAAGAATCTGCCATCAGAGCAAGAGCAATGATCCAATATAAAGAACTTTGATACTCTTGCAATATTGTAAATGTTATGTAATTAGTTGTAAATTATAATTCTAATTTAAATGAAAACAGTACATTAATACGTACTTGTTTAAATTCATGCATACAGTGGATAGTTAGCTGGGGTATATGCTTTGTTGATGAACGAATGATCTTATTCGATAAGTAGGCCACGAAAACTTGATATTTTGGAATAGCTCAATTCTTCATAAGCGTATATTCACCAATTGTAAACTTATTATACAAATAGAATGTACAACTTGTCATTAACTTATAGGGTTAGCCATGTCTTGGCCCTAGCCTACGTGGCCCTTCCACTAGGAAGGCTGAAGCCAGGCTATTGTGGGCTAAGGCTTGGGGCTCTAGGGCTAAGCCAACCTTAGCCCAGCCCTAGCAGTGTCCATTGTCACCCCTATTTAGTTATGGACTTTCTGGACCATGGGAAGAGGCTCAACGGATGGACTGTCCAAACCACCACCCCACCCTATCATAACGGGAAGCGGATTGGCTGGTGTACCACTGGGGTGTACCTCCGGGCTACACCAGCTATATGGCTCGACTCACCGACTGTATTCGGGTCAAGATGGGCCAATTTTCTAGGCCCGAAAGTGAGTTCAAGTTCGGATATTTCCCAGGACTCGCCCCCCATCCTCGACATGAGCCCAACCCGTGTATGATCAGTATTTAATTTGTATAAAATGTTTTATTTTATGCTTTGTCAAATGTATGTAAATGTCCTGACTAGTTAGATTTTTTGTGGAGTCTATAGTTCAACTATCTAAACCGTTGATCGAGGGCCTTGTAATGGGACGCGGATTACAAAGCCCTTCCCATGAACTTCTTTGTGAAGGTTCGAAACCGCCCGAACTCGGTTGAAATCGCTAAGGTTCGAAACCGCTCGAACTCGGCCCGAACTCCGCACGGCCGGTTCGGGCTAAAGATGTTGGCCCTGGTGACAAATGTGCCCGACGGGTTTGGGCCTTGCGTGGCATTGTTGAACGAGCCCGACGGGCTTAGGCCGCTTCGACTCGGCCCGACCCGTGTACACCCCTATGTACCACACACCAGCTATATGGCTGGTGTATTATCATCAGCAAGTTCTGTGGGTCCCATCATGAGATATGTGTTATATCCAAATCGTCCATCCATCTGGTGAGCTCGTCTTAAGGCTTGAGCCGAAAAATAAGACAAATATAAAGATCAATTGGACCACACTCAAAAAAGCAGTTGGGAATTGAATGTCTACCATTGAAACCTTTTTGAGGGTTAGAAGTTTCGGATCAATATGAAATTTGTTTTTCCTCTTCATCCATGTATTTTTGACCTTATTAACAGATTGGATGGAAAGTAAGCGTTATGTTGGGCCCTACGAATTTTTTAACGGTGAAAATCACTATCCTCGCTGCTTCTTTTTTTTTTTTTTTTTTTTTTTTTTTTTTAATGCTATAAAATGATCTCAAAAAATGGTGTGGATATAATAAATACATCATTGTGGGGCCATGTAATTTTGATCTCCTTTCAACGGTTGGTACAACTCGGAGCTCGAGGAGCGTCGGCTATGGTTTTCGCACGACACGTATCTACACCAGCTATATAGCTGGTGTGTGGTGCATCAGCCAATCCCCTTCCATCATACCTACAGCACAAGAGACAACCCGACTACGGTTTGGCCAGTGACCCAAACACTACCCATCAAAGCTCCGTGAGCCGCACCATGATGTATGTGTTTTATCCATGCCGTACATTCATTTTTTAAAGATCATTTTAGGGCGTTAGCGAAAAATGAGGAAGATCCAAATCTCAGGTGGGGCACACTTTAGGAAACAGTGGGGATTCTACGCTCACTGTTGAAATTTTTTTGGGGGCCACAGGTTTTGATTCAAGCCGATATTTGTGTTTTCCCATCATCCAGGTCTGTGTGACCCTATCAACAGGTTGGATGGCAAATAAACATTACAGTGGTTCCTAGGAAATTTTTAATGGTGGGCATTCAATCAATGCTGATTTCCTGTGGCGTGGTCCACCTGTGATTTGGATCTGCCTCATTTTTGGGCATGAACCCAAAAATAAGATGGCAAAATGGATGGACAGCTTCGATAGGTTGGATAAAACACATGGTGGGGCCCACACGGCTCTGACACCGGCTGGCTGGCTGGCTGGTGTTGGGTCGCCAAACCGCGTCCCTGCATTGCCTTACCTGAAAGCTAACCACATTGGGAAACTTCGGACGCTGATTTCCGTTTCGCAGGAAGTTCTGCCCAGGGATGCAAGGTGGGGTGCACCGTGATGTTTGTGAGAAATCCACTCCGTCCATCCGTTTTGGGAGCTCATTTTAGAACATTTAATGAAAAATAAGGCAGAGCCAAAACTCAAGTGGGCCACACGAGATGGAACAGTAGAAAAGAGATGCTCTTATCATTGAAATCTCCCAAGGCTCCCCTTGATGTTTATACGCCATCCAAACCGAAGGAAATTCCCACCGGAATGAAGTGAAAACACGAAAAACGAAGCCTGATACAAAACTTTTGTGTCCTTACAAATGTTTCAACAGTGGTAACTGAATCCCCACTCTTCCCTCTCGTTTGGCCTACTTGAGTTTAGGATCTGAATAACTTTTGGTCTCTTGTCCTAAAATAAGTTCTCAAAACGAATAGACAGAGCGGATTTATCACAAACATCACGGTGAGCCCACCTAGCATCCCTGCGCAGAAACTTCATGCCAACGGATTTAACAGGAAATGGGCGTCGGGATATTTCCTCTCTCTCTCTCTCCAATGAATTCAATGATTCAAAAGGATTCCATAAAGAAACTCAAAACATCTTTTAGATTGAGAAAGCCTCCCACCCACACCAAACCACTGCACAAGCAATCCCTCCTCTTTGACTTCATCACTTTCTATAAACATTCATCTCACCAACCATTTATTCACTTTCCCTTCTCCCTCCTTTTTCTATTATAAATGTCTCTGTCCATTCCAATCCATCCCCCTTTTAGTGGGCCCCACCATCCCTCCACCACCATTTAAAAAATACACCCCCACTGTCCCCACCACCAAACAAACCCTTTCTTGGTAATCCACCACTACCTCCCAAGAGGGAGAGAGAGAGAGAGAAAGAGGGAGAGAGAGAGAGAGAGAGAGAGAGAGAGAGAGAGGAAATTGCAAATAAGAGCATTGACAAAACCTTCCCTCCACTCAAAATTATGAGGAATATCTCTTAACTTTTTTTTCCTAGGCATGGCATTAAAGCATGTTTGACAAAAGATAAAACAAAAGGAAATAAAAAAAGAAAAGGGCGAAAGCAAAATATGGCATCTGACTTTGATTGCAACTGAAGGGAAAAGTGGGAAGGAGAAGATATCCTAAAAACCCAGCCACCCAGTGGAACCACTGGGGGAGGGCGGGATCGGAATGTGGGGCCCGACCGCTTTGCAGGAGTTGTCGATGGGCACGTGCAGAGTCACGTTGTCTTTTCCGTCGTATTTTCCCGGCCTATGACGGGGCGTTCGGCTCAGGCTTGATGATCGTGGGAGCATCCGGTTGAAGTGTGTGGTAGATGGCTGCAGCGAGTGAGATGGGCATGATGCACAACGCCTTCGACTGCAGGAACTGCATGGCCGCCCCGACGTCCTCGTCCATGAGCTTCGCTACTTCTTGCTCTGTTCCATCACTCGACCACTTCTCCCACTCTTGTTGGTTGCTCCCATCTTCGCTCATGTCCCCCTTGGTTACAAAATATATAAAGAACAAATACAAAAATTACACATATATCATCATGCATGCGCAAGCACATACCATTGCAAGCACCAACACAGAACAAAAGATAATGAATTAGATGACAGACACCAGCCTCAAAATATATCCTACGTTCACATGCATGCATTTGTAGCTAATTTAACAGGAGTACATGGAGATATTATGCATCCACACTTTAAATAAATAAATAATTCGCACACACCTCTTTTTCGAAAATGGGTGAATGCAAAAAAATAAAAATAAGAAGTATACATAAATAATTACCTCAATGGAAGGCAATGGCATGTCGGCTACAAGCTGCGCCACTGCACCAGCTCCACCCAGTCTGCTCATGCTCAGAACCTGTTAATTTTTCCAACAAAAATGAAATAAAATCAGTCACTGAAAATTAGAAAATACATTGAGATAATCTGGACTTCCTAAATCCAGAACCCGTTTTTTCATATAGCGGGTATGAAACTCAAAATACTCAAAATAGCAGTGGCCAAGGAGGTGTAGGGCACCCTATACTGCTGGGATAAAGTGCTTAACCTTACAACTCTTTCTTTCTACAAACTCCCCTACAATGACTCACCATGAATGTTTTGTTGATGAGGATGACTGCTACTTGGGGAGATAGAAGCAGCAAAAAAATCGGCATGTCAGACTTAGAAAGAAACATGAGTCAAGATATGACTTGGGCTTGGTATTGGTGTTGATGGGGGCATTAGAATATGAATTCAACAAATACAGTACAAGGTTGCATGGGAAACGAGGACCATGTACGACATGTTCAAAGGGCGTTTAATATGCTAGTAGGTACAAGTTTGGTAGAGGTTTGGTATGAAAGTTGGTAATAGGTTGATATGGATTGGTAAGGGTTGTTTATGGTGGTTCTTTGATCAGAGATGCTTTTAACTATTATTGAGAGGGGATTTCATAGATCAAGCTTTTAAGAGTAACGACGCAGCCATTTCTGACGAAATATGAACATTTGTTTGAGGAAAATGATAATTAAAGCACCTGTTTTTTTTTACACATACGTCATTCATGCCAACGCGTAAATTCATTAATGCCATAAAAAGGTAATTATCCAGATCGTACTGTATCCGACAGTCCAATTTCAAAATAAAAAAATCATGTTCACATCATGTCTGTGCTGCATTAATTACAGCACCAATTGCAATGATTGCACGGATTTTAGGTCCAAACAGTTCCGTTTGTAAGTTGCTATTCATTTCGATGCAAGTATTGAAATTGGAGGCTGCTTTAAATATTCATTTAAAAGGCTACAATTTAGATTAGGATGGTATTGATATATATTAAAAAAAAAAAAAAAAAATTTAAAGAAGAAGATAATTCTCTGCTGGAAACCCATAGATATTCCAGGAATTGATACACCTTAAAATCACCATTAAGAGTTTGAATTACTCTCATGAAACATGGGCATACTGTGATGTCTGCGTGGCATCAAATCAGAGTCTATCATGTGCACCCCCTCATGTTATTCTTGGCACCCAAAGTCAGGCCGATCTAAAACTCAGATGGGCCACACTGCAGGGGAACAGTTTGATGGGGACACCCACCATTAAAACCTTCTAGATTGCTTGCAGGGCCCACTGTGTTCTGTGAATGCCATCAAATCCATTTAGATGATGCGCCTTACAAAGATGAATGGACACCCCTAAAATCAGGGCACCTCACAGATTGTGTGGGCCCACCATGTTCTGCGAATGCCATCAAAACCATTTAGATGATGCATCCCACCAGGATGAATGGACACCCCTAAAATCAGGCCACTAGAGGCTTTAGGCATCATTTTTATAATGCATAAGTTTTGGATGGGCCTGAATTTTGGGACCCAAGGAGAACATGAGGGGGCTCACATGATGGATGGATTGGATGTCATGTACACATCATGGTGGGCTCCACATGCGTATTGTAATAGAAAGCTTAACCTACAAAGCTTTGTGGTGGATCTGGCCTATTACTTGAAATTCAGTAAACAATTAAATAATTCATTTACCTTGACCTGGAGCCTTAAGAACTTCACATAATCCACAATTTCATCAAGCATGGCTGCTCTATCTGTCTGCAAAAATAAATGCAAAATAATAGGTTCTGAAATGGGGAAAGAAAACATGTTTTTTCCGACAACATCAAAGTGGCCCATGATCAGGAGATCACAGAAACAAGGTTGGCATAACACAGATAAATTTCTCAAAATCTCAAATGATATCAACTACAGAAACTTTAGGAGCAAAATCACCATTACATACTACACAGGGAAAGATTGTGGGCACATCCATCTCTCACCACCTACAGATGGTGTGCAGGAATCCCAACATATATTTCAAAATGAAAGTTTCAAACTCCCTTTTTGAGATGGTGTTTGGTTTCCCTCACCATCCCTGGACAGTCAGAGATGTGAATGCACTGACTGCTGGTGCACATGGTGTCCACCGGAGTAAAGCCCTTATTACACATGGATTAGTAAAGGTTATTAAGTGCTGCTTTTCTAACGAAAATGGAAAGACCTTCAGAATTGCTACAGTGAATAAAGTCTCTCAGTTTAAAGTGTAAAACGGGCAGAACCTTGCTTCTTGTAACAATTTGGATTCATCCTAGAGGAAGAAGGAAATGGATTGGCGAGAGAAAAGAGAGTTGGTCTTTGAAGGATGGAAGGGGAACTTCCCAAAGAGATTTTATTGGAATGGAAGGGGAAGGACCAGCTCCTGTACTACACAGCGTAGCAGAGACTGCCCTACTGTCTGTTCTTTACTCTGTTAGCATGAAGTATATATACAGAGCACAGAAAAAAAATATAGCTGCCTGTCTGCCGGATGAATCACAAGTTCTGGGCAGAGAAAGTGAAATTTTTTTCAGAAAAGCTTGGGGGCCATGTCTGGCTGTGACTTCTGAATTGCAGCAAAAAGCATATGCAATTTAGATGAGGCTACCCACAACCTTGAATGAGTCAATATCCTCCCTCATTTCTTTTAGGAAATAGGTTGCCCATGCTCTGAGACAGCCCCTATATTTCAAAGCAAATCAATTGCATTTCCAAACTGAGAACCTTTTCAAACTCTGAAAAAGGAAACATCCTAGTCTTATGAATTCAGCAGGAGATTTGTGGAAGAATGACTCATCTCTCTCTTCTTCCTTTTTTAAACCTTCCAAGGCACAAATATCCATGTTCAAGCCAACTAGCACAATTGACGGTTGACTTCGAAATGTTTCCATGAAATTAGCATCACTTGGGTTCTACCTAGCTAATGATCATGGTCACCAACCACAGGTTCAAATTCAATAGCCTTAATATTGGCAGGATTACTCAGCAACCTGATCCGACAAGGACATTATTTAACTTCCTCGAAAGAGTGAACTACTTGCCCGTGCAGGCTACCAGAAGCAAATGTCATGTATACTCAGCTTAGCAAGGTTTAAAGTATCATCTGATACCAGACGTATCACCCGATACCCATCAGTATCACACATGAACAATATGGCTGTATCGGCCTAAACAGGCCGATATAGGGGCGATGGAGGCCATATCAGTGGTGAATTGGACGATGCTCAATACACCAACTTAGAACCATGCAACTTAGTGATGGAATATAGTAAGCCCTTTGTGCCTTCAACTATTCTTTTTAGGAGTTGTCACATGTTCCCAAGAAAAGGGGACCCTTCCCTGCTTGATTTTTTTCTTCTTTTTAAAAAAAAATTTTTTTTTTAAAAATAATAATAAACCAAGTTTGTAGGCCAAGTCTTGCTGTTTAATCTCTCCTTCTGACTGTCCGTATTGAATTATTAGCTCAGGAGGGTCAACTGGAGCATTTTTCAAACTGGCACCATCCTCTACATCTGCACCTATGAAAACATATCCTCTCACTTTGTTGATTTTTTAATTAATGGATGCACCAATACAGCTCAAAGAGGAATTCTACATAAAAATTTGCATCTGTAAAAGCTCCATGCATACACCCAAGGATAACTATGTGGTCCTGGGAAATTAGCAAAATACTCTCTCAAAGTTTAGTCAAACTAGGCAATTAGTGGATGGACAAAAGCCTGGAAGCATACAAAAATGACCATGGATAATTTTTTTTAAAAGGGAAAATACACAGAAAGGGAGGACTATAATCCTCTTACAGCTGGCGCCATGCATGGCCCCACTTAAAAAGGTGATGGGGTCCAGTATGCTATGTTTCAGCTACCATTCAAAATTTCAGTATCAGATAAAATCACATCTTCCAGAAAGTAACCAGGTTTGCTGACTGAATTCCATCAAATGAAAGATTTGGGAAGATAAATAACCACATCTTTTGGGTCAAGAACTAAATGAATGAGGGGGATGAAAATGCTAAGTGGGGCCCTCTTACCTTGCATGGGTACTTTGTCAGGATTTGGTGGATAGTTTGGAGGAAATAGAAATTAATAGCCACCGAATTTCCTTCATATGTGAGGTACCTTCTTTCGGAATCTGGATGTATTTTAATATAGGGGGCATAAGCATAACTGGCGCCCAACAAACTCCATGAAGTCAACAACAATTGACTTGGGAATTCCCTCTATCAGGTGGGCCCTTAGGGCAAGGCACATGCTGTGACTGTAGAGATTGAAACTTCAAGGCAAATGTTAGAAGCTTCTCTTAGATGCTTTTTATGCACCTACCTATTGTGGTAGGGGGAGATTATACCAACACAACTGGCTGTGGTTGGGTTAGATTCAAGCAAGAGTTCCCAAAGATTAGCCATCATTTGGATAAAATTTTTGTTCAGAAAGAAGATTGAGCAGAAGAATTCACAGACGAGGTTTAAGGCCAGACTTGTGGTGAAAGGTTTTGGTCAGAGAAAAGGTATAGACTTCGAAGAGATATTCTCACCAGTGGTGAATATGACATCCATACGGGTGTTGCTTGGGTTGGCGGCTAGCATAGATCTGGAGATAGAGCAGTTAGATGTTAAAACTGCCTTTCTCCATGGTGACCTAGAAGAAGAGATCTACATGCACCAACCAGAGGGATTCGAAGTCAAGGGCAAGGAGCATATGGTGTATAGGCTGAGGAAGAGCTTGTATGGGCTGAAATAAGCTCCACGGCAATGGTACAAGAAGTTCGACTCGTTTATGTTGAAACATGGGTATGACAGAACGGAGTCGGACCACTGTGTGTTCACGCGCAAGTTCTCAGATGGTGATTTCTTAGTTCTGCTGTTATATGTTGATGACATGCTCATCATGGGAAAAGACATCAAGAAGATTGACAGTGACGAAACAGAGTTGGGCAAGTCTTTTGCGATGAAAGACTTGGGCCCGCTAGACAGATCCTAGGAATGGAGATAACCCGTGATGAAGCGTAGCGAGAAGCTTTGGGCTGTCACAAGAGCGGTATATTGAGAAAGTCCTAGAGCGATTCAATATGAATGCGTGGCCAAGTCGATGTACTCCACTGGATGGTCACTTCAGCTTGAGTGACAGACAATGTCCCAAGACGAAGGCAGAGGTGGAAGAGATGCAGAAAATACCCTACGCGTCAGCTGTAGAAAGTTTGATGTATGCTATGGTATGTACACGCCCAGACATAGCATATGCGGTTGGTGTTGTTAGCCGGTACCTTGCCAATCCTGGCAAAGAGCATTGGGCAGCGGTAAAATGGATACTACGGTATCTAAGAGGCTCATCCAGGTTGAGCCTATGCTATGGTAACGGAAAACCTGTGTTAGAGGGCTACACAGATGCAGATATGGCAGGTGACATAGACTCCAGGAAGTCTACATTGGGGTTCATGTTCACGTTTGCAGGGAGAGCGGTTTCTTGGCAGAGCAAGCTACAGAAGGTCGTAGCATTGTCGACGACAGAGGCCGAATACATTGCAATCACAGAAGCATGTAAAAAGATGCTTTGGATGAAAAGGTTCCTACAGGAACTTAGCCTAAAGCAGGAGGAGCACGTGGTCTATTACGATAGTCAGAGTGCTATACACTTGAGCAAGAATCCAAGTCAGCATTCCAAGTCGAAGCACATAGAGATTCGGTATCACTGGATCAGGGATACTTTGGAACAGAAGGTGTTACAGCTTGAGAAGGTTCACACGGACGATAATGGGTCAGACATGATGACCAAGGCTTTGCTCAAGGGCAAGTTTGAGGTTTGTAGAAACCTGGCTGGCTTGAAGAAGGTGGATCCCTCCTGGGTCAAAAAGGGGGAGATTTGATGGGTGTTTTTGACCCATCTTCGACTGGTCGAGAGCCCTGCTCTACCGATCGAAGGCTGGTGGTCAACCGGTCGAAGGTTCGAGTCGAAACTTCGACTCAAAGTCCAGCGAGTAATGTTGTTGTTTTTTACTGTAGCTAGGATTGGTCAAAGGAATGTTCGACTGGTCGAAGGGGACCTACGACTGGTCGAAGGGATGTCTCGACGAGTCGAAGGTTACGCAGTTTATTCCGCGATTTTGCGCGAAACTGCGGATTTGAGTCCTTTCGCAACAGGGATGCGGAAAGGAGTTTCCCAAAACTATAAATGGGGTTGCCTAGGGTTTTTCTAGGTACACACACATACAGCAAGAGGGTTTCCTAAAGCTTTACAAGGGATTTGCTAAAGGGTTTAGGGCTATCAAAGGTGAGAGAGAGAGAGAGAGAAAGAGAGAGAGGAAGCTTATAAAAGGGAGGTTCTGCTCGTGGAGGTTTTCTACTTTGCAATTTATATCTCAGCGCTTCTATGTCCTCATAATCGGTTAGATCTCTCCGTTTTCTCTATTTCTCTTATTGTTTATCCACTCCTGCGTGAGTGAAGAAGATTGTAACGTTCTACTTCATAGTGGATTGTTGATCTGGACGAGGTCCCGTGGTTTTTACCTCTTTGAGGGTTTTCCACGTAAAAATCTCTTGTGTGGTGTGTGATTGATGATTTGATTTATTTCATTGCTTTATTATCCATAATTCTGGTTTGTTTCGGGAGGCTAGATCCTAAGGTTTGTGCAAGGCATCCCAACAATTTTAAACTAAACCTAGAGTAGTTATGAAAGGCAGGTCCACATTCTACACAGCTGCCAGCACTGTGGCGGTGATATGATTGGAAGTGAGACTCAACACATGGACTGGCCAAGCAGGCTTTACTATGATGTTTTTGGCATGTCCAATGCTTCCCATCCATTGCTCATCTTTTATTACTTCATTAATTTTGGAAAGCTAAGTTTCGTTTAATGAAAAGCTGGAAGCCTTGGTTTTTCTAGTGGGCTCCAGGAAAAATGGTGAAATGTTATCTTCATTCATTGATGAAATACTATTTTATTTCACAAAAAGTAACTACCTATGTCAGTAAGGGAAAGTGATCTAGCCTAGAATTTGTGAAAGCAAATATGTTCCTATGTTGTGGGCCAAGCAGGCCTTCTTTAATAACTGGGAATCCATGGGAGAAGAAAGGAAAAGAAAAAGTTTTCCTTTGACAAGATTTTTTCCATGTTTGATTTGGAAAGAAAACCATGGATTCCATGGAATAATCATTATTACACTTTTTCATTTCTATAATTCTCAAGCAGAAAATTCAAAGTTACATTTGAGATGAATTAGAGATGTCCGCTTGCAAATCAAACATACCATGAAAAATGGAATCCATTGGAATTCATTTCTCAATAATATGTTGGGAAATAATCACTAAATAATGATTATGAATTCCTTTTTTTTCCCATGAATTCCCGCTTATAAAAAAGGCCCTGTAAGACAGAAGTGACCTAAAATATCCATGGGCCTAAAAATCAGGCTAATCTCCAACTTAGGTGGACCACACACACCACGGGTAGCAGTTGAAAGTGGATACCCACCCATTGAAACCTTCATGGTCGTCTATAGGGCCCACTGAGATGTGGTACAGACATCCAGCCCCTGCATTGTGTGTTTCCCACCCGGATGAGGGATCACACTAAGTTTCAGCCATATCCCAAAGTCAGGTGGGCCCCACCAAGTGCTTTTAGATGTTTTAGGCATGATTTCGCATGGTTTCAGATTGTGTGACCCACTTGAGCTCCAGATACAGCTGATTTTTTTATTTTTTTTTATATCCCATGACCTAAAAGGGACCCACCAAATGCGCGGTGTGGATGCCCGAAATAGATCACGGTGGGGCCCATAAAGTTCAACCTCATGGGAAGCTCTCATGAGGTCGACCTCATAGTACCAATTTCCCTATGTGTGTGTGTGTGTGTGTGTGAGAGAGAGAGAGAGAGAGAGAGAGAGAGAGAGAGAGAGAGAGAGAGAGAGTAAAAAACATTGCATAAAAAGAATAAATGTGTGCAGTGTTAGAACAATCACCTTGTTGGAACTGGGAACCAGTTCCTGCAAAGCCTTCATCCTTTCTGCTATTCTTTCCCGACGCAGCTACAACCACAGAACAAAATGCAGTGAATAGTTGGAACATAAGATGGAACAGAACGAGCTGTAGCAAAATGTGACCCTGGTTGCCTCTGTAACTACAAATGTGCCCTTTGAGATTATTGAAGTATTAGCTTCTAGTCATCTCAAGCTGAATAAGATGTCAATTTGAAGTTAAAACTCCTTAAATATGAGATGTTCCTTTATTCAATTATCTATTTGTGGCAACTAAAGTTGATTTTCATATTGTAACAGAATGGTCCTTTTTCTAGATAGTTAAAGGCTCCCAGCATTTGGAGTATAATTGCATCAAATACAAAGGGAAGTGGCAACAGATTTAATTATGGAAGCACTGAACTTCTGTTTCAAAATGTTAGCAAGTACAAACAGCTATGATGCAGGGGCCATGGAACATGCATGTGTTTTGATCTGAAGCAGGAGTGGCATTTGGGAAGGTTCATAGAATTTTTTTTAAAGACCCAATCAAGTACACTACAACACAAACAAAGGCAGCTTGACTGCTTGAGTCAAAGCAGTTATTATTATAATTGTTCTTTATTATTGTCATTTTCACCCCTCTTTCCTCAACTCCCAACCAAAAAAAAAAAAGTTTATTTAAAAAAAATAAAATCCAACAGTATGCAGAAATTTCTTATGTTCAAAATACTAGATTGAATATTCACACCAGGTTACTGGTCCACCTGGATGCATGATCTCATCAAGTCCCAGTTTTTCCTTTTTGCTAGATAAGGTTACAATGCATTAATCTCAAAGTAGAACATCCCCAACTCCCATTAGGGCTTGTTTGGTCCGTGGAATTAAATGGTATGGAATTGTATTAGATGGGATTAACACTATTATTGCACAATGATTACATGTCTAGAAATACCATGGTATTTGGGCCATCCAATCCCCATGTTTGGGATAAAATTTTTGTCATGGGAAAAACGCTGGATTAAGCAAAATCCTGTTTGGTGGACAATGGAATTGTAATCAACAAACCAAATTCACAATGGATATCGGCCACTTGTACATGTATATAACTAGAATGTCACATGTAAAGGGCATACATGGATGAATGGCATGGATAAAACATGTGTATCAATGTGGGGCCCACATGTGTAGTGGATTTCAAAATCCGCAGAAATCCAGCATGGGACCAAATGCAATTCCATCCCACCTAATCCTAACTCATCCTGTCATCCCCAAACGCTGGATGGAATTTGCACCGGACCAAATGCAATTCCATCTCACTTAATCCCATCTAATACCCTGTGCCAAACGCCCGAGTAAATAGGCCTGAAAGAAAAAATAAGAATAACAAAAAGACAGGAAACAGGAATGAAAAGAAAAAAACTGCACATATGCTCATCAGCAGAACTAACCAAGTACGACCCTCCCACCAAAGAAACCACATTTGCGAAACTCCTTAACCTTTAGGTCCTTGTTATATTACAAATTATAATCTCAAAGCCTCAGAAGGAAAGCTAGAAAACCATCAATTCTAAGTTTGAGAGGTAATAGCCATGTGTACCAAAAGATTCATTCCACCATTCCATTCTAATGAAAAGTGAGAAGCCTTCATCTCATGTATGGTAAAAAATGCCCCGTTCTGGATCCAGGTCATCATCTCTCGATCCTTCTTGGCTTGCCCAAAAGCCATTCTTTTATCTCATCAATCCAATGAAGGAGGAAGTATACGATATGTAATCCACATCTTTGCACAGCATACACAAGTTTTCAGTTCTGATAATGATGCCCATGGTTCAATAATCCAAATCACTATGCCTAAAATATCTCCTAGATGGCACAATCTTACCCTTGTAATTGTAGCTTGTAGCCTAAAGAAGACATTTATGACGAGAAATACAACAATGGTCCACATCCCACTAAAAGAAGTCTTAGGGCGTGTTTGGCCGGGTGCTGGATGTGGGCTATCCTGTGATTAGGTGACGCAGGAGAGGACGTGAGGTCGAGCACCGTCTTCCTCAAGAGGATAACTATTCCGAATCCACGGAACTTCTCTGGACTCCTCACAGAGACTTCTCGAATCCACGAGAAAAGAGAGCAAAAAATAGAAATAAATTCTAAATAAATTCAAAATAGATTAATTAATGAATAAAAATGAGTTCACAACCCTTTAAATAAGGGTACTAAGCAATGGGAAAGAAATCAGAATCAAACTACAACTAGGACTCCTAGAATTCACGACTTACTATAAATAGTAAACTTACTATTTATAGACGGTTGTGATGTCTACTAGTGCTTGTGAGTTTTCGGCCAAAAATAGTAAGTGTCCTATTTGGCTTCACCAACCCGTTCTCCTAATTATTCTAAGCTCTTTTCACGTTGGGCGCAACTCCTAAAGCCCGACGGATGAAGAGTTATAAGTAAACTAAAACTTACTATTTATAGTAAAAACGAAACTGAAACAGGGAAATGACCGTCAAATCAGGGGTTTCTCGCAATTCCGAGCATCGCAACCCTGCATGGCTGGGTTGGTTGGCTAAAGTAGCTCGTTCTACCCCAAAATCATATATTTTTTGTCGGCTAACTCATCCCGGATTGTGAGATACGCCTGATTTAAGGTCTGAAGGTCCAGATCACTTCTATCGCCAACCGGGCCTTTTCTGATCCATCTTTGCCATGTAATTGTCCGCGACCCGCTCTACATCAGTCTCCTCTACTTCAAAAGAACTCGTCCTCGAGTTATCATTATGCGCTGGTTCATGATACTCAGTCAGGTCTGCGACATTGAAAGTTCGTAAGATCGCCATATCATCTGGAAGATCAACAACATAAGCGTTGTCATTGATCTTTCGGATGATTGGTACCGGTCCAATCTTTTTATTCTTCGACTTGTTGTACGTTCCGGTCGGAAATCTTTCTTTACGCAGATGGACCATTACTTGATCGCCCACCTCGAACACTTTCTGTCGCCAATGCTTGTCCGCTTGCTCCTTGTACTTTTCGTTCGAGGCATGTAGCTTGTTCTGTACCTCCGCATGAATGCCCATGATTTTGTCTGCCATATGTTCTGCTGCAATGCTTATGTCTGGGAGCTTGGGCAGAGGGACCAAGTCTAGTGTATGGCGAGGTACTCGTCCGTAGATAACCTGGAACGGGGATTTTCCTGTCGAGCGGTTCACCATGTTGTTGAATGCAAACTCAGCTTGAGACAAGGCCAAATCCCACTGCTTCGGTTTTTCTCCTGAAATACATCGAAGGAGGTTTCCCAACGTGCGATTCACAACCTCAGTTTGACCGTCAGTCTGTGGGTGATACGCGCTGCTGAACTGAAGGCGTGTATCGAATCGAGTCCACAAAGTCCGCCAAAAGTGGCTTATGAACTTCGTGTCACGGTCGAAAGTAATAGTCTTGGGAACCCCGTGTAGCCGTACAATTTCTTTGAAGAATAGATTCGCCACGTGTGTTGCATCGAGAGTCTTCTTGCATGGAATAAAGTGCGCCATCTTGGAAAAACGATCTACTACCACGAACACCGAATCCATGCCGCGTTGTGTTCGTGGGAGACCAAGCACAAAGTCCATAGATAAATCCTCCCAATGGCCGTCAGGCACGGGTAACGGGGTGTAGAGGCCCGTATTTTGAGATTGCCCCTTGAAAGTCTGACAAATATAACAGCGTTGGACTGCCTTTCCCACATCACGTACCAATTGCGGCCAGTAATACCGTTCTTCTACAAGAGCTCGCGTCTTGTCTCGCCCAAGGTGTCCACTGAGGCCACCTCCATGTAGCTCTTGGATTATCTGTTCCCTTAGTGAACTCTTTGGGATACATAGTCGATTTCCCTTGAAAAGGAACCCGTCTTGTATATGTAAGTCACCGGGGTGACCTTCCTGACATCTAACCCATGCATCCTTGAAGTCGTCGTCGTCGGCATATATGTCTTTGAGGCGATCGAATCCAACAACTTCATTGCTCATAGTGACTAGTAAAGTTGCACGGCGACTCAGCGCATCGGCTACTTTGTTCTGTTGCCTTGACTTATACTTTAGCACGAATGTGAATTCCTGTAAAAACGAGATCCATCTAGCATGCACACGGTTAATGTTAGCTTGACTATTAATAAATTTGAGAGCTTGATGGTCCGTGTAAAGTATGAATTCCCTTTAAATCAAATAATGTCGCCAATGTCGCAGTGCTTGGACCACCGCGTACAACTCGATCTCATATGTAGACCACTTCTTGCGTGCATCATTAAGTTTCTCACTGTAGAAGGCTACCGGCCTACCTTCTTGAGACAAAACTCCCCCAATCCTGACATATGAGGCATCACATTCGACTTCAAACAGTTTGTCGAAGTTGGGAAGTACAAGAACCGGGGTGGTGGATAATCTGAGCTTGATTTCGACAAAGCTCTTGTCGGCTTCGTCAGTCTACTGAAACTGCCCTTTCTTCATGCAATCTGTGATCAGTGACACAATGCTACTGAAATTTTTCACGAACTGACGATAGAATGTCGCTAGTCCATTGAAACTTCGCACTTCATGAATATTTTTTGGAACCGGCCATTCTCTGATTGTCTTCACCTTTTCCTCATCCACTCGAATGCCCGTGGATGTAACCACAAAACCCAGAAACAATTGACTATCAGTCATGAAGCTACACTTTTTTAAATTGAGGTACAGTTTATTTTCAGTGAGCACTTGAAGGACCTTCTTGAGGTGCTCCATATGGGTGGTTTCGTCTTGACTGTATATCAAAATATCATCAAAATAAACCACAACGAACCGCCCAATGAAAGGTTTCAGAACTTGGTTCATCAATCGCATGAATGTGCTAGGCGCATTAGAAAGACCGAAAGGCATGACCATCCATTCGTACAATCCTTCCTTGGTCTTGAAGGTCATTTTCCACTCATCACCCTACCGTATTCGAATCGATGGTAGCCGCTCCTTAAGTTCAATTTACGAGAATATTTTTGCGCCCTCTAAGCATATCCAACATATCATCCAACCGTGGTATAGGAAACCCGTATTTTATGGTGATCTTGTTGATGGCTGGTTGTCGACACACATGCGCCAACTCCCATCTTTCTTTGGAGTTAGTAGAGTGAGTACAAAGACATGGGCTCATGCTTTCTCGAATAAGACCCTTACGGATCAGTTCCTCCACTTGTCCCTGCAGAATCTCGCACTCATTCAGGCTCATTCGATAATGAGGACGATTAGGTAAACTGGACCCAGGGACAAAGTCGATATGGTGTTGGATATCTCGCATAGGGGGTAACCCATCGGGAAGGTCCTCGGGTCAGATTTCTTGGAATTCATGTAACAAGGACCTTAGTCTTTCAGGGATGATGGTAGGCTCGAGTTCTTCCCCTTTTACAATTAATGCATAAGTCTGTCCTGTTTCTTTGGATTCTTCCACGAAGTCCCGAATGGTTAAGAGAAAATGACCCTCCACTTTAGAAGTTTCAGGTGGTCCTTCTGAATCCATAGGGGCCAATATGGTCTTCCGACCGTCCTTGACGAAGATATATATGTTATCTCGCCCTTTATGAGTGGCGTCACGGTCAGATTGCCAGGGTCGACCGAGTAGTATGTGACATGCTTCCATATCAACCACATCGCATACTACTTCATCCTTATAATGTTTGCCAATTGAAAAAGATATGGTGCACCGTTCAGTTACCTTTGTTTCGCTGACCTTCTTGATCCAACCGATTGTATATGGAGAGGGATGACGCTCTGTTTTCAATTGTAATTTTTCCACCATGCCCCTGGAGACGATGTTCTCGCTGCTTCCACTGTCAATGATCACGTCACAAACCTTTCGATTCACCGTACACCTAGTGCGGAAGATGTTATGCCGCTGTGGATGCACTTCTTTTCTTGGCGCATATAATAGCCGCTTCACGACGAGCGACTCACCGTGATTTTGCTGAACTCAATCTGAATCATCTACCTCGTCCTCGGCGGTATGCTCCTGTTCTTCAATATCTAGATCTTCATAAGCGTTATCAGCACTACCATCATTAATGGCGAGGTTTGCCACTTTTCGCTGAGGACAAGTATTTGACAGGTGGCCTGGTTGGCCACAACGATAGCAGTTGTTGGGCCTTGGTCGAGCATAAGGGTTCGGGATTGTACTTGGACCAGCAGCAGTTGATACGCCCCTTTGGGGTCTAGTTTGCCTGCTTCCCTGATCTCGGTTCTCAGGCGTAGGAGGTTGAGTGCGTGCTCCTACGGGCTCCTTCCCTTTAGGCTGTGGAGCTCCCTAGGGTGGAGCTGCAGCAGTGATTCTCGCAGTAGGATAGGCCCGTGTGTTAGAACGTTCAAGTTGCGCTTTTGCCCGAGTAGCCAACTTGATTGCATCATTCATCGTCCAGACGAACTGCATCTGGACCCGATCCTGGATCGCCATACGCAATCCACCGTTGAATCGGGCGACTTGCTGCGATTCAGTCTCGACCAAATCGTTGCGCGCCACTAGGCAGTAAAATTCTTCTGCGTACTCTCTCACCGACCGACTACCCTGTCGACAATTTTGGTATTGTTGGAATAATACCTGATCGTAATCGCTAGGGAGGAATCGGGCACGTAGTAGCTGCTTCATTCGCTGCCATGTGCGGATTGGTGCTTTCATCTGCCTGGTTCGTGCGAGTTGCAGTTGTTCCCACCAAGCTGAAGCTCCTCCTTTCAACTTGTAGGCCACAAGCTTGACCTTCTTTGTTTCAGGGATGTCCATATAGTCAAAAAATCGCTCAACTTCAGAAAGCCAATCGAGAAAATCCTCAATGTGTAGTTGGCCGTTGAAGTTAGGAATATCAACCCGTATCTTGAAGTCTCGATCTATTCGATCTACCCGATCGCCGCCTTGCCTGGGGTGTTGGAAGATCACGTCATCGATCTCCTCTTCACTGGAGCCCCCGTCCTCAGGGACGGCCCTTGGATGCACTGCTGGTATTATCCTGCGATCAGGGCGATTACGGGTTTCAGCAATTGGTGGTGGAGGATTACCACCAGGAACACGGAGTTGCCCTAGGGTTTCTGCTAAGAGATTCGCTATGCGGTCCATGGAAGCCTGCAGCCCTTGCATGGCTTGCCGATTCTCTTGCTGCGCTGCTTTGAAAGTTGCCGCCGTTAAAGAAAAATTTCCTGGAGCACCGCCTATGGGATTGTTGCCTGACCCGTCGTTAGAAGCCATCGACCCGAGGAGAAACCTCGCTTTGATACCAAACTGACGCAGGAGAGGACGTGAGGTTGAGCACCGTCTTCCTCAAGAGGATAACTATTCCGAATCCACGGAACTTCTCTGGACTCCTCACAGAGACTTCTCGAATCCACGAGAAAAGAGAGCAGAAAATAGAAATAAATTCTAAATAAATTCAAAATAGATTAATTAATGAATAAAAACGAGTTCACAACCCTTTAAATAAGGGTACTAAGCAATGGGAAAGAAATCGAATCAAACTACAACTAGGACTCTAGAATTAGCGACTTACTATAAATAGTAAACTTACTATTTATAGACGGTCGTGATGTCTACTAGTGTCTTGTGAAGGTTTTCGGCCAAAAATAGTAAGTGTCCTATTTGGCTTCACCAACCCGTTCTCCTAATTATTCTAAGCTCTTTTCACGTTGGGCGCAACTCCTAAAGCCCGACGGATGAAGAGTTATAAGCAAACTAAAACTTACTATTTATAGTAAAAACGAAATTGAAACAGGGAAACGACCGTCAAATCAGGGGTTTCTTGCAATTCCGAGCGTCGCAAACCTGCGTAGCTGGGTTGGTTGGCTAAAGTAGCTCGTTCTACCCCAAAATCATATATTTTTTGTCGGCTAACTCATCCCGAATTGTGAGATACGCCTGATTTAAGGTCTGATGGTCCAGATCACTTCTGTCGCCGACCGGGCCTTTTCTGATCCATCTTTGCCATGTAATTGTCCGCGACCCGCTCTACATCATTAGGAGGGTTATCCTGCGCCATCTCATCCCATCCCCCATTTGGGATGGCGGGATGTACCTCGCCTCGTAAACACCGCCCTTTGGCTAACATGGATTCTGCCAATCCTAGGATGTGGATTTTCACCTCTATGTGGGGCCCACCAAGATATCAATGAGATATCCACTCCGTCCATCATTTTCACCGGCCTACATTTAGCCATAAATCTGTTTTAAGGCAAATATAAAACAGTGAGTGGGGCACACCACAAGAAGCAGTGTAGATGCAAACCCATCCATTTGGGACAGTCCAAACAGGCTGCTGTATATCCCATGGGCTATCCCAAACCCATGGGATCAAGGGACAAACACTGACACCACCATCATTACCTTAAAATCCATTCCATCCCACCTAATCCCATGGAATTGGTCCGGCCAAACACGACCTTAGGATCTTTCAATCTGGGGGATTTTGTCTCATGCTCAATCCAGTGGGCCCCGCTTCTCCGAATATGCAGGTCACATTTTGTATAGTTCCTTACAAAGAAGAAGGTAAAGCTAGAAAGCGACAACTCAGCAGTTCTTCCAAATAAGGTGGCAGTTCAATAATATTTTAACTTGGCAAATCTTCTAAAAAGAACCGAATCCCGACCAATCATTGTATTTAAAATTCCTGGATGATACCTTGAAATGTTTACATAATCAACATGGGAGACCATTGTTCATATCTTCAACGAGAAGGATATTATTATTTCAGCAATTATCCAAAAACTACTATTAGTGTATACATATGTGGTCCTGCGGACCACCATACAAGTCCTTACATATTTGATTGTATTCCATATTTACCTATACACATACCACATTTGTGCATTTCTCTTCTCTATAAATTAATGAAATTGAGGGGAGCAAAATTATAAAGGTAGACTGTAATTTTGTTCATGAAAAACCAACAAGTGGCTTACACCTCATGTTGCGTCTTAAGGATCAACTAGCAGATATTTTCACAAAAGGTGTAACTAGGTCTGGCTTGAATGACATTGTATTTTCAAGCTGGGCATGTGCGATTTCCATGCTCCGCCTTGAAGGGGAGTGTTAGCATATACATATGTGGCACATATGCATGATTCCATCTATATTTGCTTATATTCCATATTTACCTGTACACATACCATATTTGTACATTTCTCTTCTTGATAAATTAACGAAATTAGAGGGGAAAAAATTATTCCATGAATTCTACAACTACTAAGAATCAGAATATGCATTCTTGTATAAAATCAGCATACCCGCTCGGCGATACTATGGGGATCAGTGGCTTGCCCCCGTCTTGCCCGAACTCTCGGACGGATGGGAGGTGGGTGCGGCGCAACTGCAACCACACCAATCGTCGCTTGGCCATGGAAAGTCTGGAAATACCACAGTTTCATCCACTCAGCATTAATAATTAAAGACAAGATGAATAAATCAAATGTGAATTCAAAATGTCGAATATCAGACAGTGCATGAAGTCCAGTAAAGTCATTGAGTACATGACGTGAAGGCGGGAAATTGCACATACAGAATTCATTGATTACATCAACCATCTGATTCCACCCAATGAATTTGAATTATTTTCAGACCATTTTGGCCACCAATTGGATGGTTGAGATCATTTGAATAAATGTGTTCCCATGTTTCCCACAGCTCAAAAATCACCCAAGAAAAAAAAAAAAAAACAGATAGAGAGAGAGTTTTGGTACTCTGGCAGGGTGGAATGGATTATACACAGGCACTAAAAGAATCACAGTGACAAATCTCATTCTTGGCAATTTCTGGTCTAGGGAATTTCTTGGGGGATTTTTAGAGTTTGACATTTTTCTCACAATATTATTGGAAAAATCTCACTGAAAATAAGAATATTAAAATATTTTATTTATAAAATAATAAATAATTTTAAATATTCAAATATGTAGGTATAAATTATTTTAAACTTCTAAATTAAAAAAATCATTAAAGTCGCCATAATTTTAATAATATCGTGAAAATTAAAAAGTACTGAGATCTTGAAAATCTTGAGATATCATCACAATAATATCATATATTCAATTTCCATTCGGGATATTTTCATAATCTCAGCACTTTTTGTCTTAGGAATTGCATATGACATACAAATAATTCAAATTAAAATATCTAAATTATGAGTACCAGTCTAGATGTATCATGAACCAAGATTTAGGCTTTCTTTATTGATTTGACTGTCAGATTGGTGGACAAATATTCAACGGTTGAATATAAAAATATCCAATGGTTTTATTTCGACTAACAAGTGTATGCAAATCATAGGTCAACAGTGGTTTCCACAACTTAGTCCACTTACTTTGAGCTAATATATGCCCCATGTACCATTTCTAAGTGCATGCTTATCAACCACAAAGGCAGCCAGAGCATCAAATAACTCCCTCCATGAAAAAGAAAAAAAAAAAATAATCAAATGACTACTTGGCCATGTGATTTTGAAAACAGAAAATGATGGACCGTCGGTGGGACCACTAGTTCCTGGGCCCACTGTTGTGCACGTGGCCCACTTTCAAAGGTTTGACGCAGAATTGGTACCTACCCTTGCGAGCACCAGCCCCCCTCCGGACATGCCTCGATGAGATTTAATTGTGCAGTGCAGCAAACCTTGCCAAGTCATGTCTGCAAGGAGGAATGTGCTGGCAAGGGCAGTACCCAATCCACCTCTTAGTAAGAATCGTACGGATTGCCTACGTGGTAGGATTTGATTCGGCCATGTGTTTCCTGTCAGAGATGGCCCATGCAAAGAACTCCGATTAGGTTATGTGGGCCCCGCTTTGATGTATGTGTTTTGTCTATTTTGCCAGCTCATTTTAGGGCCTGTTTGGCCAGTGGTATTAAGTTGTATTAAATGAAATTGCATTGCTAATCTCACCTCGGGATTTGGAATGACATGTTTGGAGGGAGTGTGAGATAGATTAAAATTACTTTTATAGGCTTTGAAAAATGAGCCTTGTGTTGGAAAGTGTGAGATGGGATATCCATATCCCATGATGATGAATTTCCAAGTGTAATTTGAAAGGAAATCTCAGGATTTACTTTTAATTGCATACATTCCAAACATGGTATTGAAAAACATGGGATACACCCAATGGACAATACCTTACATATGCATTTATTGTTACTTTAACAATTTCAATACCTTAATCCCACCTAATGCAGTTGGCCAAACGGGCAGAACATTGCTCCAAAAAATGAAGTAGATACAAATCTCAGGCAGACCACACAACAACTGTGATTGAATGCTCACCACTAAAAACTTCTTAAGAGCCACAAAAGTTTTGGTTCAAGCTGATATTTATGTCTTCCTTAGTTCGAGGTCTGTGTTACCTTATCAACATGTTGGATGGAAAATGAACATTACAGTGGGCCATGGGAACTTTTTAATGGTGGGCAACCGATCACCACTATTTCATTTGGTTTGGTACACCTCATATATGGATCTGCCTCATTTTTTGGGCTCATGCGCTAAAATGAGCTGGAAAAATGAATGGACAGCATGATTAAGTAGTAGAGCCCACAACATTGACCTCCCGAGTTAAGCATGTTTGAAAGTTATCTCCAACGGACATGCCTACACATGGCCTGGTTAAGAGCGACCAAACAAAGAACTCCCGATGATGTTGATAGTCATCCAATGGCCCCACCGTGGTCTTGAAAAGAATTCATTTGTCATCAGATACAACAACGGCCACTGGTCATGCCAAACTCCTCATTTGATGGGGAAAATGGTCCGTTCAATAAAAATTATTGCACTGGGCCATCCACGCCAGACCCACCTGATGAACGGGTCTGATCTTGCCGGTGACGCGTCCAACTGCTGGAGGACTACAATTTTAAGTGGCCCAAGGACCGCTAATCGGTCCTCATCTGAATGGGACGTGGATTGCTTCCTGCCCCACCAGTCTCTAGCCCCGAAAGGGCAGTTCTGTGAGTGGGCGGGCCCACCGTGATGTATTTGTTTATCCATGCCGTCCATCCCTTTTATCATATCATTCTAAGATATGAACCAAAAAAAAAAAAAAAAACAAGAGAGAGAGAGATCCAACGCTCAAGTGTACCACACGAAATAATAATCTTAGTTGCATTAAATGCAAGAGAGTCGCATCGCACATGTGGTGTGGTACATTTGAGCGTTGTATCTGACTCAATTTTGTATGTAGGCTCCGAATGACACGAGAAAAGGGATGTACGGCGTGGATAAACGGATACATCACGGTGGGCCCACCCACAGAACTGCCCGTTCGGGGATAGAGACGGGCGGGGGTAAGACGAAATGCGTAATACTGAGTTCAACAACCACACGTGCGAGCACAGCATGTGTACGGCATGCTGACTTCATCCAGCACGTGGACCCCTGCACCTTGCTGACGCGGATGTTACTTTTCACGGTTTCCAACCATGGAAGTGCATTACCAACAGGCGCCCATTTGCCCGAAATGACCCTCTCTCCTCAAAATCACTCCGCTCCGCTTTCGAAGAAACGGAGGGCATCTTCGTCACTAGAAAAAAATGCGATCGAAGCCACGCGAGAACGCAGCCGAACATCAGCGGACCCACCGCGCAGGACTTTGAATATGGACCGCCTGTCATGCTTTTCCACCGCTCATTATCACGAACCGGCCCACCTGATAATCGGCTTGGATCTTGCAAAGACACGTGTGGCGAGCTAGTAGGAAGTAGCACGTGCACTTGCTCGTGTGAACCAGACAACTAAATCGCCGATCATATTAAAAGAAGAAGCAACGTTGAAGAACAAAACGAGAGCGGGCTACCACTATTTACACCCACTCTTTTTGCCTTTTCCATACACTCATTACCATATTTGGATTCGACATACTATACTTTTGTAGTTTTCAATTCCAAAAATGGAAAAATGGGTCTAAAAATCAAATTCAGACCGGCGATTTTTTCATCCATACGAACCTGAGGATGATTAGGCCGGATTAAATGAGGCTGCACGTGTCCGAACGACGGGAAGAGACTCGCCAAATGCCCGGAATCTCTTTCCTGCTCAAAACCAAATGGAAAAAATGAATATAATAAAATAACACCAGCTTCCTTTATAAATCCCAACCATGTACTTTTCTGTCTCTTCATATATTTTCAGTGACGATTTTGCCGCCGAGGGCAGCTACTTAAAAGTACGGTGGCATGCATGCTGTTTCCAGAAAATCCAGGGCATACGTGTCATTTCACCGGAAAGAAATTTCGAATCTGGCATGTTTTCGTTCGTTGTTGTTTTGAAAAAGACCATTTTGCCACTGTAGGGAACACGGGAAGAGCAGTGGAGGACATGTATGTCCATTCAGAAAAGTCAGGGACAAATAAGTCATTTAAGATTTACGGGAACTTGTGTTTTATATCTCAAAAGGACGATTTTGCCAATGACACTAGCACGTAAAGAAGACGGGGACATGCACGACCCTCACGCAAAGCGCAGGGGCATGACCGTCATTAAAGAATCCTCCACTCACCATCTTCCCAGACGCTTTCGCGGCCTCCGCGCCAGCTTCCCGAAACCGCTTACCACTCCCAGACCCCTCCTCGGGTTTCATAAAACCGCCTTTTCCCTGCTCCAAGCTCAGCCCCAGCGGGAAAACCGCTGGCTGAAAACCGCCCCCGGTGACCTGGCCTGACCCGTCGCCGGAGTTCAGCTGCAAGCCCATCGCCGTCCCAGAGAGATTCCCCCCGTCATTCCCGTGGTAGGAGGGCATGGCGAGGATCTGCTCGAGGAAGTCGTCAGGCAAGCCTTCCGGCGGGTTTGCCATGCCGGGAACGTGTTGGAGAGATCACGGGAGCGGTTTTCTGGCGAGTCTTCGAAGGAGGAGGTCTGGGTTTTTTAAAGGGCATGGAAGGGAAGGGAGGGATTTCCGAAACTCGAGAGCGTGTCGGAGAAACGGGTAACAGAAACGAGGCCCAGTGAAACGGAGGGTTTGCGGGCTTCGAGGGATTTTTTGGGGAATTGAAAGGAAATCGAGGGGTAAAAAGGGAAGGAGGGATTTTGGAGCGGGGAGCAGACTGGCTTCCTTTCTCGCGCTTATAAGGGCTAGAAGAAAAAGAATAAAAAAAAGAGAAAACGTTTGATACTCTGAAAGAGTATGATACTTGATACGCAGGTACTAAAACAAACATACACGTCATGAAATTAACTTAAATCAAACCGTTCAAACAGTTTTAAATAGTTTAAATGGATACTAAATGAAAATAATACGGATTTGATTTTCTAAATGGCTCATTGGTGGAGTTTTAATTAACAGTCAAAATGAAAATATTCAACGGATTAAATTTTTTAAATGCCCATTAATCATAGAAATGGTTAGTATGATCATTTTCGTTTTGTGAAACAATCTATCTAAATTGGGCCCTACGATTTGGACGATTTTTATTTATTTACTTACCCCCGTATAAATTCTTGATGCCTGCGTATCAACCATCACGATTGCCTGAGTATTGAAGAACTCCGCCACGTAAAAGGCGTGGGTTATTAAAAATTTTGGAAATTGATATTTAGACCCACCTTGGTTATTTTACAGTACACATTTTCCATTTAGGGATTGAAATTAGTACGGCTGTGTACCATATTGATTCTCAAATGAAAATAATTGCCGTGGGTGTAAATAGCGGCTTACTTTTTCATCCCTCTTTTTTTTTTTTTTTTCATTGGAAAGGTGTAAAGACCGAAGTCCTCTGCCCTGTTTATGCAGCGCGTAAAGCACCCAAACTCCGTGGATCCAACCATGTTGTATAGGTAAATCCACTCCGCTCATCAGATCAGAACCCTTATTTTAACCGTATATATGAAATATTAGTCTGATAATAGAACAATGTAAAATTTCTATTAAAACCACTAATTTAACTAGCTGTGCCTGCCTGAGATTTAGAACAGGCTGATTTTTGTACATTCACTTTATCCTGGTTATTTACTCCTAATTAACGGATTTGATGAAAGAAAGAAACAATGGTGGCCACACAAACTAACCTATGGTTGAAACCCATCCATATTTTTCCTGGTAGAATGACCCACTTGAGTTACCTATTTATATTGTTTCTGTGCATCAGGGACTAAAATTGAGTAAAAAACATGATAGATAGGGTAGATTTGTCATATACATCATGGTGGGTCCACAAGGCTAGGGTGTTTACGGGCTGCGTAAAACAGAAGTGACAGTGGATTCCGGAGGATTTTGCTTCGCGTAGACCCAACGTAATACCCACGTTTTTTCTTTAACCCGAGTAGTACCTCTCTAGTCGAACAGACCAACCTAAAAAGATAAAAATACCTGTGCTTTTTCAGTAACTTTATCCTAACAAACTGGCCCATTTTCGTCAAAAAAAATCTAACGTCCGTACATTTAAAATCACCGAAAGCCGGAGTATTTTCGTCAAAAAAACACTAACGTCCATACATTTAAAATCGCCTTCGGTGAGATTTTAAAAAAAGTGTTGTACGGTGGTGCCAAAATTTTCGGGATTCCGATGGTCGGAGTGGACTGGGTACTACCCCTGCCTGTATTGAACTCGGCACTGGCAGGGCCTTTGAGGGCCATCGTTATGTATGCATTTTATCCATGCCGTCCATCAATTTTTCCAGATTATTACAGGGCATTTTATAAAAAATGAGGAAGATTTAAATTTCAGGTGGTTCACAACACATGAAAAAAATAGTGACTTAACGTCCACCATTGAAAACATTTTAGGCTCAACGTAATGTTTATTTAGCCATACAAGCATTTGATGAGATCATAAAGACAAAACACAAATATCAGCTTGAAACAAAACTTTTATAGTCCTCGTGAATTTTTCAACGGCAGAAATTCAATCCTTCTGCGTGGCCCACTTGAGGGTTTTGTCCGCTTCATTTTTTGTTTTATAACCCCAGCATGTTATGATATATAAAACACATACGTTACAGGTACCTCTCAGAAGCCCTGCATATGCCGAGATCCGGACAGGCGGGGGTTGTACCCAACCCGAGTACGAAAAGCTCCCGTAATTTGATAGAATTACGAAAGGAGTTTATGTACAAGTGGCGTACATCTACACCAATCTAGACCGTCCAGATAATGGGACTCGTAATGGATGGAGCATATCTTGAGAATCGTCCTGATCGAACATTCGTTGACTGGTTTATTTTTAAATTGAGTTTAAACCGTGGGAACTTTTTAGATGTCCATTTAACGGCCTAGATTTTGTCTACTGAGATGGCCTGATCGACCTGATTTTTTGAACTCAAATAAGGGGAAATCTGGAAGAGTGGGTTGGCTTTTGAGCCTGCAATTGTAGTAACAAAACACGTTATCCGCAATTTCTGGGGATATTTTCAAATTTATGTTTTTTCTTGCTATATTACCTTGAAGATGAAAGATTTATAAATATTTATTATAAAAGAAAAAGTTTAAATTTATAAAATATAAGAATAAATTAATTTATTTTACTTTGGAATAAATACTACGACAAAATCCTGATAATTTCAAGAATAAAATTGCAAAAAGTAAAACCTTGGGTGATTTTTAAAATATCACAATAATATGGCGAGATTTACAAAATATCGGCAATACTTGTTACACTGGGTGCAATGTGTATGGTGGAATGGGTAGTTTATCATTGATCTGGACCATATATCAGGTCCACTCCTTTCTCCATAGAGCACCATGAACTCGGTGTGGGCCTTCTGTAACATAACAGTGAATTTTTCAATCCAAAATTATGAAAATTTGTGATGGACAGATCAAACTGATCTTTGCAATAGGATCAAGTAGGGAATTAATAAGATGAAAAATGATCATAAGATGAGCATTATTTTTATTTTTATTTAATGTTTATTATTATTTTTTTTTTAACTTGTTCATAAAGGAAAGGGAAGCGGATTACGTGGTGTAAAACGCACCACCACCACAGTGGTGTGATGATGTCACCAAGTTCCGTGGGCCACAAATGATGTACGTGTTATATCCACATTCTTCATTAGTTTTAATACATCATTTTAGGATATAAGATTAAAAATAATAATAATAATAATAATAATAATAATAATAATAAATAAGATTTAAAGCTAAAGTGGACCACAACATTTATTTGCCACATACATATGTTCATGAGGCCATACAAGCCTGGAGGAAGGGATAAGACAAATATTAGCTTATTCAAAACTATAGTGCCTTAAAAAGTTTTCAACCGTAGGCATTCAATTCCAACTACTTTCTTCAATGTGGTCAACGTGAGCATTGAATTTACCACATTTGTTTGGCGGGAAATTGACCATACTCGCCTCAAAGTTTGGGTCAATTACCTCGATCGCTACGACACTCCATATATTATCTAAAGGGCTTTCTGACATCTTTTGGAGATTGTTTTGGACGAAAATGCCCCTGACCTTGGTTCAGGACGTGTACGGTTCTGGCGTGAAACATAAATCACCCACTGTCTTAACCCCTGAGAAACGGACAGATCGGCTACTCCCCGGGACACCGGCCAATCATCGGCTAATGGCTGGTGCTCGGCGCTCTGTGGGCTCCACAACCAAGCACGTGTTTCATCCATGCCGTCCATATATTTCTACAGATCATTTTATGGCACGAGACTAAAAATGAGCATGATCCAATCACAGCGGGCCCTAGGGGGATTTTAATGGTGGATATCCAATAACTATAATTTCCCCGCGATGTGGTCCAACGGAGAGTTCTATCACTCTCTTTTTTCGGTTTAAGCCATAAAATGATATTTTAAACTGGACGAACGGACTGAACGAAGCACATACATCATGCTGGGGCCCACAGATCACCGATCACCTGCACCATGAGCTTCGAAAGGGGCAAATGTCGCACTTATGTACATTTGAAAGACTCTCTCCTTCCTCTTCTTTTGTTTTCCTAAAGAAGCCAAGATTCAGGGACCAACAGCTGGAGAGCGATATTGTTTCTCCTCATCGTTTCGCTCGTCAGAAAGCCTCTTCCACTACGAGGTTTGTATTTTATTTTGTTTCAATTGTAGGTAGGCATCTGCCAAGGTAACGGAAGAACAGAGTTGACAAGTCGAGGTACTTTGGCGGTCACGTGAAAGAGAGTGTAACGTAGGGCACACCTTGATCAAACCTCCACCATTGGATGGTAGACAACCACGGCATCATGTTTGTGACAGTATTTGGATCGTGGCTGCCACTTGTCACGACCGTAGTTGTGATGTTATATGGATCATGCTCGTCAGGGATATGACACTGGATACAACTATGACCTAGTGTTCTTCATTACCACGATCCAACGTATATGAGAACCACGATCCAGTGTGCTTCATTACCATAAGATTACGACCCAGTGTGCTTCATTACCATAAGATTACGAAAACTACGTCGGTTAAATTCGATTTGATAATTAAAGTTGTGTACGGTGATGTAACTCAAAAGTGTGAAAAACAATGTGTCGCGATTTCAGCGGATGAGTTGCTAGTCACCAGACACAGGGAATGACCGATGTAGTGAATCTAAGAGAAATGAAGTGTCTGTGCGATCAGTTTACAAAGTGTTTCACAAGACACAACGAGACATTTCAGATGAAGTGAAGGTTTTATTTGAGAATATGAAGCCTCTAGAAACTAGAAAATCTATAGGAGATCCAAAAAGGTTCAAATTACATCCCAGTGAGAAGATAGGCCAACACCCAGATGCTCAAGATGCGAACGAATAGGTCACAATCGGCGTTGATCCACTTTCGTCCCTCTTGGCCAAATAGGAGGCGGATGATGAAATTTTTTTTTTATATTGCTTGTGATAAGGTAATGTGAACTGTAATGTATACTTATTATTTATTGATTCATTAACTTTAGTGCATGTTAACCACTTTTCAATGTGTATGCTAACCACGATCTGTTATGCATTTAAACCACGACCCATATAGGAAAACCTGAACTTAACAACGAGTCGTGGTTGTCATGACAATACGATCGTGATTGAAATGTTATATGGATTGTCTTTCTCATTAAGTCATGGTTGTCAGCGCCAAATCAACAAGGACGACAACCACGATCCATTACAACTATGACCACGACCCATTTAACATTACAGGCACGTCTCATATCAACTACGATAAATGATTCACGTATACCACAACTCATATAACACGATAGCAACAACCCATATATCATTCCAGTTAGGGTCCATGTATCATGACAACCACGACCTACACAACCTCACAACCCTTACCCATATACAATGGCAGTGGGGACCCATGTATCATGACAAACACGACCCAATGTGTACGATAATCAAGAGCCTTTATGCATATTAACCACGAACCCAAAGATCTGAATAGTGTACATAACACACGACCTATACAACCTCACAACCTTGACCCATATATAATGACAGTGGGGACCCATGTATCATGACAAACACGACCTAATGTGTACGATAATCAAGAGCTTTTATGCATATCAACCACGAACCCAAAGATCGGAATAGTGTACATAATATATGTCGTGGCTTTCGTGATATATGGATCGTGGTTGTCATGCTCATCGGTCGGCCTTTACTTAGTGTCGTGGTTATCAACATCGTTCCGGTACGGATGATAACCACGATCTATTACAAATATATGATAACCACGACGCATGTGAATCGTCAACCACGTTCCATGAAACACGATAACCACGACCCGTATAACATGACATACAGGTTCCATATTTCATGATAATCACGACCTATACAACATTAAAACCACGATCCATATTCCAGGCTGATGTGAAATGGCCTATGCTGCCGTCTAGGCAAACAAACTCGATATATTGTAAAATGACAACAACGATCCATACAACACGACAACCCCGATCCATAATACATGAAAACCACGATCCATATGACATGACAGCAACGATCCGCATAATACGACAACAACGATCCATAAAACATGAAAACCACGACCCATTGAAACCGACACCACGACCCATGTAACTTTGACAACCACAATCCATATATCATAACAACCACAATCCATTTTACATGAAAACCACTTTTTTAAAAAAAAAAAGAAAAGAAAAAAGACAACGTCAACAACGATCCGTTGCCAACGTGAAGGATCGTGGTTGTCATCTACAAAGGGTCCTGTTTGTCATTGTGCAAGGTAGAGATGACTTTGATAAAGTTGTGACAACAAAAGCCCTCACCATATCCAGTTTGAAGCCCAAGTCTCTGGCCCACAACTCTGTATCATGGTCATTATGTTATATGGGTCGTGGTGTCAATGTTCAATGGGTTGTAGTTAACATGACGATATATATCATGGTTTTCATTGTATATATCGCGTAGTTGATCACACCGAAATAAATGACTAGAAGGTGTTGAAAACTACGTGGGCCGTACATCCACCTGATAAAACTTACTTTTATGCTAATGCATATTATACATGTACATTACATACGATGGTTAGTTTAGATGACATTTATTTATTTATATATCACTGTGGACTCCATATATCTTAGTTTGTACTGAATTAATATGTCACATGTACATACATACAGTAAAGATGACGTGCTAAAGGCAGGAAGTTCGCTTATGATTACAAACACAGAACATCAATCGTCCATCATCTAGTTCAAGTCTATGGCCCATCATAAATCGAATCTAATCCATTGGAATTGTTCATGGATGATGGATTCCTTCAAAAATCTTATGAGCGACACGTATCTAGCCATCAGTGGTCCACACGGCGTAAATATGACAAATTATGGGATTTTACTTAATCTATTGGTTGAACTCTTGTGGTCCATTGGATTCGAATATTTTGTCCATTGTTTGGGTTTCTTGATGTTACAAATTAAATGGACGGTGTGGATCAGAGAATATTTGCACTTCGATGTGACTTACGGAACACTAACTATATATTGGACGCTTACGGACGCCTTGACGGACGCTTACGATTCCAATCGCGGAACATTAATGGACGCTATCATGGGAAATATGATTGCTTACTAAGTTACTCAGTATGCTTTTATCATACTGAGTACACTTAGTTGGGCCTACTATGAATGTGTGTGGGTTATCCACGCCATCCATATGCTTTTCCAAATCCTTTTAGTGGTTGAGTCCAGATAACAAGTACGCCCAAAGCTCAAGTGGACCACCCAAAGGAAACAGTGGAAATAATGACTTCCACTGTTGAAACCTATCTATGGCTCACTACAATGTTTATTTGTCATCCAACATGTTCATAAGATCACAAAGACATGAATGAAGGGAAAACACAAATATCAGCTTGATTCAAAAATTCCGTGGGCCCCAAGAACTCAATTCACACCGTTTCCTGTGGTGAGGTCTACTTGAGATTTGGATATATTTCAATTTCGGGCTCAAGCCATTAAATTATCTGTTAAAATGGATGAACGGAGTAGATAAAATATGTAAATCACGGTGGACCCCACAGAGTTTACACTGTACACTTAGCGTTCTGAGTTACTCAGTACGCAATCCTTTTCCCTTTTACGGACACTTACGCTTCCAAACGCAAACATCAACGAATGCTTTGACGGACGCTTACCATTCCAAACACTGAACATTCATCGCTTGTGCCCGTACGGAACGCCGACTATATATTGGAGCTTCTTTTCTGGGATCCCTTCACTTTTTTTCCTGACCCTACTGGTTTTGGATCTTCTTCACTGGGCCCCTCCATCGCCACTCAACAAGTACACCCCTTCACTTTTTATCCCTAACCCTATTTTTTTTTACTGGTTTTGAATCTTCTTCACTGGGCCCCTCCATCGCCACTCAACAAGTACACCTATAAGTTCAGTGCAGCTCAGTCAATATAAATGGTAAAGTAAGGTAATGGTTGGAGGGACAGTGTATGGTATTATTATGTTATGTGGGTCGTGGCTGTGAACCATGACCCAATGTATATGACTATAACGATATGTATAGCATGACAATCACGAACGTTGTTGTGATCGGTGTGGATATGCCGAATGGATCGTATTTGACAGGGTCAGTGTATCATGGCCCACATGTTATGTGGGTCGTGGTTGTGAACCACGACCCAAATGACAACGACGATCATGGTCGTGATTGTGGTTTGTTGCATTATTGATTGTGGTTGACAGACAATATGGATCGTGGATAACATTTTATGTGGGTCGGGGTTGTGAACCACGATTCAACATATATAACAACAACGATCTTTATGCCATGACAACCACGATCGTTGTTGCGATCGTAGTTAGTTTGCGTAATGGATCATTGTTGACAGGCACACAGATGACATCGACAAACCATGTAACACGACTGACAACCACTACCCAGCACAAATGACAACCACAATCTGGCGTAGATGACAACAACGAGCCGCGTAGCATGATAACCACGTTCCTTTAGAACTCGTGATAAACATGACCCTTCATGGAATACAACCCCGATCCACTATGTATTATAATGACGACCCATGCTAGATTTTGTAAGACCATCTTATTATTGATTAACAATCCATGACCATATTAGAGTGCAGGCCAAAACAGGCCAATCATGACCACATGCCTAGACTTTCAAAAGGCACAGGTCTCTCCCAAGTGCTCCGTTAGTTTTCTAAAAGTCCTAGTTGAAGATGTGGAGAAAAAACCTGATAGAAGGAAACTATTTAGAGACACCTGTTTTGGATTTCTGCTTGACTGGCCAGTGGCTAAGTGGATGGCACAGTCTCAGATCATGCATTGCCTGATGCAAATGCATGTTAGTGATCTGAAATTCAATGTTCAAGGCACCAAGATAAAATTTACAAAGCTCGATTTTGTGCTAATAATGGGTCTTAAGTTTGGACCACTTAGGATAGATGGTGGCGGTCATGCTGAGGAAGGAAGAGCAGAGGCAGAAAAAGGCGTTAGGGAGACCTACTTGAGAGCAGGTGGTGTTAGTAAAAAAAAACTGAAAGAAGCCTATTTGTCACGCGCTGATAAAGGCGAACGTATGGACGCGGTAAAGCTGGCTCTATTAATTTGTGTTGAGAGTCTATTAGTTGGATCTCCACAAAAGAATAACTTTGTTGATAAGTTTATCGACATGGTCGATGACTTGGGTTTTTTTAATAACTACCCCTGGCGTAGTGTAGGGTATGATTATTTGAAGAATGGGGTAAACTCTGTGTCTGGCATTATTCGGGGGGAAAGGGCGACTGACCAGTACTCCAAATCATAAACATATGTGGATGCGCGTTTGCCCTACAAGTACATTATTCTTGTCCTCATTCATACTTTGATTTTTTTCCTTTTTCCTCCATACATGTCAACCAATATGTAATGCATGATAATTGTTCTTAAACAGATTTAGGCCTACGAACGGTTCCCTCAACTCACTGGTGACCGTAGGTGGGCCGTTAGAAGACTGCCTACAAGGATTCCTCGAATACGAAATTGGGATACCAAGAAAAAAGGCAGATATGAAACCATATCCGTCATCTTTACAGCTGTGCCGGTAAAATTTATTCAGTTAGTAGTGTAAGAATCATGCAGTATGTTTATAATTAATAAATCAATTTTGCTCCTGCAGGTTGTGCTAGCTCTAGAGCTTCAACCAACGGTCGAAGAAGCAGAGACCGAGGCTGTCAGGAGTATAACTGACGACAACATTCATACGAAGGACAAGGCTCTGCGGTCAGCACCCACGGCAGAGACAACGGAGGATGACAGAAGAAATAACGTTGAGGTTGATCTTACAACCTCTCTCTTGGAAATGAAAAATACAATTGAGTTTGATGGGAAATCTACCCATCTTAGGAATGTATTGAAATATATTAAAAAAACAAGATCCGCCCATCTTAGGAATGTATTGAAAGATATTAAAAAAATAAGATCCGCAATAAGGAAATGTAATAAGCGGAATGATTTACTCACCACTGAACTACAAGGAATAAAGGGTGAATTGAAGCGGATTGATGAGTTTGGAGTAGAAATAAAGCACCTCAGGGAGGATTATGCTTCTATACGAGAAGTGATGTTGATGAGAGATTATATTAATACAAATCAGGTACGTGAAATTACTTTGCTTTATCTAACCTATTTGTTAATAGCTCACGGTGAAGGAAAATGGAAAATGGATCGTGGTTGTCGTCCACACAGGATCATTGTTACCATACACGAAGGGTTGTCGTTTTCATGCACCTCGGGTCCACGACCCAACATCGATGGCCTAGGGTCGTGGTTTCCGTGTAACATGGTTCGTGGTTTAAATGAAATATGGATCATTGTTATCATACATAGTGGATCGTGGTGGTTTTCATCCACGATGGTTCATGTGGATGAACCACGACCTAACATGGATAACAACCATGCCCCATTGGTCGTAATAAACATAACCCTAATCTTGATCGTAGCTGTCACCCACATATGTTTTAACCACGACCCAATACGGTCGAGAAACACGATCCACTGTTTGTAATGGCCACGACACTTAGTTCATGGTTGTTGTCATCCACAGTGTGTCGTGGTTCACATACACGATATCATGGTTGGGTTCCTTGTAGAAAGACATATTGAAATACATAATAATAGTGATTTTACTACAGGACATTGTCTTTTCGATCAGCTCTCTCAGAGCTGAAAATGCTTCACTCCATGAGCAGGTGAAGCAACATAGAGAGGAGATAAATGCTTCACTACAAGAGAAGGTGAAGCAGCATAGAGAGGAGATCCGTGCTTCACTACTAGGATCAAGTGAAGCAACTCAGGGAGGAGATCAATCCTGCAGGAGCATGTAAAGCAACTCAGAGAGGAGATCAAATCTTCACCGCAGGAGCAGGTGAAGCAACTCAGAGAGGAGATCAATTATTCACTGCATGAGCAAGTGAAGCAACTCAGAGAGGAGATCAATTCTTCATTGCAGGAGCAGGTGAATCAACTCAGAGATGAGATCTGGGCAATGAAGGTATATGAAGTTGAATATATCCAGAATCATTGTTATCATATACATGGGATCGTGGTTGACATGCACATTGGATCGTGGATGAGTCGTGATCGATGGAACATGATAATCTTCTATCCACACAAGTGACATATTTTCTATGATATGTGGATCATAATTATCGTTTAGTGTGGATTTTATTATCATCCGTCGCGATCGTTATTCTCATCCAATGTGGATTGTGATTATCATACATAGTGGATCGTTGTTGACATCCACGAACTTTCATGGATGTGAACCACGACCCACTATGGACGACAACCAAGCTCCCTTGGCCGTAATAACCATTTTTGATATACGATTTCATTACAAGACAATGTTCCTTGGACTAGCCCTCTGACAGTAGAGAATGCTTCACTGCTGGAGCAGATGAGGCAGCTTAGGGAGGAAATACAAGGAATAAAGGTAGAAAAAATTAAATTTTACCCTTGTCATATTTGGTCATTGTTGTGTTCCCTTTTTGGTCGTGGTTATGATCCAATGAGGGTCGCTGTTACATGCCCTTGCCCATTCAACGAGTCCTCTCGGGCATGAGAATGCTTACTTGAATGCGGAGTTGACGCAGCTTAAAGAGGAGGTAGAAGCAATATATGTATATGAAATGGAAATTTAGTTGTTGTTGTGTTCCACCTTGGACAACAGTAAATGTCAATGCTGGATTGTTGTTATCATGCGTGATTGGTCATGGTTATCATCCACCATGGGTCGAGTTGACGCACGTCCCAATGTGGATGAGATAGGATATACATAGAAAATATGTACGTGATTTGTCTTTGGTTTAATAGCGAACAAGTCATTATATATGTAATGTCTTCTAATCGATTTGATAACAGGTCAATAACTCCAATTTCGAGGATGAGATCAGCCAACTTTTTAGTTTTGAATCTAGGATGACCCATCTTAAAGATGAGAATGCTACACTACGAGCGCAAATGAAGTGGGAGATGAACCTGCTAAAGGATGAAGTCAATAAGTCTATTGTACATGAAATTACATTTGGATCATGGTTTAAATCAGACATTATATTATGATCTCCATAGATAATATGTCATTTTATTACAGCTCAACTTCGCTGCCCCGCGAGTGAGTGAGGAAGGAAGACCATGCCGTGATATAGCGGATCCCGACAGAGCTCTAACTGTAAAAGAGCCTCGTCAGGGGCTTAATGAACTCCACCGAGCTCTAACTGATGCCGAAGAGGACGAGTTGAGAGTTGTCAGAGAGTCAGGTTCACTCGTTTGGTTGAAAAGTGTCTATGACCTAAATGAATGGGTCGACTCTGAGGTATGTTTCTACCCTTTCTCCTTCATTGTTTCATATCAATGTATGAATATGAAAGTTGCACCACATATTTTCCTCGTTACGTAGGCTATAGACCTATACCTAAGATACCTATCAGCGCATCAAGAAAATCGACCACTAGGTAGACAGGATTGCGCATTCGTCTCGTCGCTATTTTCGGTAATGTGAATTTAAGAACCGTAGTTATCTTTAAAAGGTCATTAATCATTTATGTTTCTAACACTATTCAATATATCAATAACAATGCATGGAACAACAACTTGACCTGCTGCGAACTTATGGTGCTGGGAACTATAAGGATCGTGGGACCATGAAGTCTGAAAGGTTGATTGAAGTGCTTATAGAAATAGTCAATTGTAAATTGAAACCTCTATGGAAGTATGATGTGGTAAGATCTTAGTTTCTTGCACATGTACATAGACTTAAATGATTAGATCCATTTTTGGAAGGGCAATGCTTTAACTGTTGTCGTATTTCTTGTGCTTCATAGGTGTACATCCCTCTTAATGCGAGGGGGCAGCATTGGCTAATGGCTGTTGTTTATCTGAGTCAAGCCGAGGTCACTTTGTATGATACCTTGAGTACCGAATTGGAAGAGAAAAATGAGCTGGTCATTGTGCAGGTAACAGACGGACTGAGGTGGTTATTCCATGTTCTTGATGACGAATTAGTTAGGTGGGAGAAGCCATCTGCTGACAGGCCTACACAAGTGAACTCGGAAGATTGTGGCGTCTACATGCTGAAATATATAGACTTCTTGTACAGTATGAGTGCAATTGACTTTACGCATGTAAGTATATATATTTATTTGTCTACATTCAATCTTGATTGCTTTGTACCTTGTTTTAATACGAGTTCATTCTGATTATGTAGGAGAAAATTCTAAAATTTAGAAAGACGATTGCATATGACTGTCTGCTGCAGACAAGAGCAGATGATGCTGTGTTCCCAAAAAAACAAAGAGAAGAGGTATTAGGTAGACCAGCGAAGAAAGCCAAACACTGATTTGATGTTGAATGATGAATGGATTGGTGTATTTGATGTTTCTTTTTCTTATTGATATCTATAATGGGTTGATGATGTTTTATTTAAACCAACCTGATTTAAATTGATTTTAAACTCGCAAGTATACGAATCAGGTGTAGACACGGTACATATTACGAGATCGTTCCCACGAGGACTGGTTATCACAATTCAAATTTTATGATTCTTCTTAACTAATCCAACAAATAGTTTAACTAGTTATTGAGTAAAATAACAAAAATCAAAGAAAAATAACTGAGAGCAAGAAGGAAAATTCACTCAAGGAGAACACTAGGGCTTTTGAATCCACCCTAATTATCCTAACTCTTGTTTTACTTGTTGATTCACCCTAATTCAGATTGATGTACATTTAATAAATAAAGTACAAGCTGTGTCCTTGTTCAGGCACACAGGATGTATAATTCCCTTGAAGTACAAGTGATTTTTCCCTTAACATCAATTGTCCCTAATGTATGCACATCAATTGTCATGTATATATAGACATTAAGAATCAACCAAACCACTTAAATCCACATCCACCATCTAATATCTTGATTATGAATTACATAAGATGAAATTGGGAAAAAATCTCAAGGATCACATCTTTCCATCCATGTTTAGGCATGAATAGATGTAAATTCCTATTTCTTTCTCTGTAGGAAAACCTGTTCATAGTCAGACACAAGCACACCTAGAATAAGATTCCAAACAACATCCACATCTAGACTTTGGGTAAGCTCATAGATTGGAGAGGTATGGAGTTTTCATTTAATCATAATAGAGAAAGAAATAAACAGTCAATTCCGGATGAAATCAACAATCAACAAGAATCATTCAAATTAGGGGCTTCATCTCAGCCCTAGCTAAGAAATTAAAAATTCATAGGAAGTAACATAGATTTAAATGGAAAGAAGAAAAATATAATTGATAAGAAGTACATCCCTTACACAACCATCTGATTACTTTCGATTTGTGATGAATCTGTCAACCCCAACACCACGTTGTTTTGAAGCAATCCCTCTTCTCGAGCAATCTCCCCTTTTCTTTTTCTTCTCTCTCTCTCTCTCTCTCTCTTTTCTTCTCTCTTTATAGCCTGCTAAGGGTGGTGGAGAGGTCGGTTTGGAGAACCGACCTTGCTAGAGTCGGTGGAGTGTGTGAAAGTTACACAGTAAGTAACATTTCATAGCTGGAACGTCACTGAGAAAGACAGTAAGTTTGTTGTTTCGCTTACACATACAATTATGATCTTCAATGTGCGGAGTCTACTCCTCCTTGGTGAGTTTTGAATTACTGAGAAGATGAATGGTTTGGATTGCCTCGACAGCCAGCCGTGATGGCCCACCCGGAGCATCATTTTCGTACATAAAACAAAGTTTGCATAACGTTTGCCGGCGCTGATTGATTGGTGGAGCCCCCGATCGAATCTGGACATGAAATCCACTCCGTTCATTGAACTCACCTCGAAAAATCGGTCAGAGATAGACAGTTTTGGATTTTCGTTAACGTGACCCACCTGTTTGATCTTACGGTAAATATTCTACCATTCAGTGCATTTTCAACCTTTGTCTGGCATGTTTCAAATCAAGATCAAACAGGTCTTCGTCAGGATCCTTGTCTGATTCGAATGGACGGATCAGATTGATCTTCCGGATCGAGATGGTGGCCCACTGGAGTTCGTCCGTGGGTCCCTGTTTCACATTTTTGCATAGCAGTAAATAGAAATTTCTGTTTTGACTGGAGCTGCGGTCAAAGTCAGTTTGACCCGACTTTGACTACAGTGCTCAGTTAGTGCACTAGTGTATTATGCACACATTGCTCGGGTGGGGTCCACTGCGATGTTTTTGAGAAATCCAATCCATCCATTCATTTTGCCTCCCCATTTAAGGGGTTGAAACAAAAATTGAATGACATCCAGAAATCAGGTGGGTGTGAAATCAATGGTTTATAGGCTGATTTGTCCGTTGGACAACTTCCACAGGGATCCGAGGGTTGAAATTTAACGTGTGCGGTTAATTTGTGGTCCTCAGGCCATATATGAATTTTCGAGTCAAACGGATGGTGAGAACCCTGTGATCTTGCATTCTGGATGAATTTCAGGCCTTTTTATCTCGACACACTAGATTTTCTTGAATCCCGAGCATGTAATGTCTTCGATATCGGTCCCCTGGAGTCCGTCCCTTGCCTTGGTGATTTCTGAGCGTAAAATCCATGCTTTTAACATCCTTTTCCAGTCCAAGCTCCTAAATTTACCTTGTAGTACAAATATGATTAAAATAGGGCGTTAAATGGTATCATGTTCATAAATCCAGGTAAGAAATGGGGTCTAATATGCAATATTTGACCCTCAACATAACCCCCAACCAGCATTTTGCTAGTCCCGAACAAAGTATACGAAAAATAAGTTGAGAATTATAGGACAATTTCTATGAACTCGAGTGATTTTTGAAAACAATCCAAGTACTAGAATTCTAAGATTCAGGAATGTTGAACATTAATTTCTCCTGAATGCGAGTGCACGATAATCTTCATAGTCAAGTTTAAAGTATTAATCTTTCAATTAGAAAATTTCTAAACATTAAGATCCATGAGTGTATAGTGTAATCTCAGCTTATCCTCATTAAGAGATCCAATCGACAATTTCATGCTAACATTGATAATTAAAATGGGTATTCAGGATAACCAAAACCCAAACCAAAACTTGCCTCATAGATCATCTTTTCATTCTTCCAGTTTTTGATTTTTCGATTAAAAGTAACGCCAAGAAGGGGAATCAAATCCTCACTTATAGGGAGCAAACTTATGGTGAAAACTAGTCGCCTAACTCTTTCCAAATGTCAACCATGGGGAATCGAATCTACACATATAGGGAGCAAACCTATGGTGAAGTTCGATCACCCAACCATTTCTACAGGCAGCTATCATGTAGCTGGGTATTTCCTTTTTCTTTCATTCTTCTTATTGAACGTGATGGACAAATTCCCTAGGTTGGTTCCTTCCATGCTTAATGATCACCAAGTTACAATTTAATATCGAACTGAAACCTTAATGTGTAAGCGAGATGTGTCCTGTGAAATCATGACTCAATCAATGTTTAAAACTTCTAATCATGGGTTAACAATTCAAACTTAACTGTGAAATCTAATAGATGGCTGAATCCAAGAGTCATAAATTACCAACATTCTGTATCTTGTAATTCTAAAATCACGACTATCCTTCAAAATCACTTCGAATTCACAAGAAATTCTAAAAAAATTTTCAAAAATTTTCATAATTTTTGCTTAAGACCAAGAAAATACTGATTAGGTAACCTAATTTCCTACCCCCAACCTAAAATCTACATTGTTCTCAATGTAAAATATATGAGCATGCACTGCACATGAGACAATGAAATTGAAAAAGAAGTTGTGTTAGTCCTCGAGCAAAATAAAAATAGCAAAAATAAAATCCTACCTACACCACTTTCGCAAGTACTCTCAATTGCATTTATCGTATGTAACAAGCCTTTAAACCCCTAGGTTACCCCTAGTGGACAAGTTGTAGTCTCGTGAGGGTTTGCAGCAATGTTACCCACAAACATTGAACTAACTAGGAAAAAGAAATGAAATGAAAGGTTGGGTTGCCTCCCAAGAGTGCTAAGTTTAACGTCTTCAACTAGACAAGCAATGAAAGCAACCATGGATCATGAATTAATCAATCTTGATAACCTGGGTCCTCCAAATAAATATCCTCAACATCTTGATTAACCAAATCCTCTAAATATGGTTTCAGCCGTTGACCATTTACTTTGAAAATATTCTCGTCCTTTAGATTTTGAATCTCAACTGCTCCATGAGGAAATACTTTAACTACCTGATAAGGACCATACCATCGCGAATGTAGTTTTCCAGGAAAGAAGCATAACCTAGAATTATACAATAAAACTTTCTGCAAAGACATTTGAATTTCTTCTAACTCATTGAGTTGAAGTTTACGGTGTGATCCAGCCTTGTTTAAGTCAAAATTAAAGGTTTTGATGGCCCAATAAGCATGATGTTCTAATTCCACAGGCAAGTGACATGCTTTCCCAAAGACAAGCCTATAGGGGGACATTCGAATCGGGGTTTTGAAAGTCGTACGATATGCCTAAAGAGCATCATTCAAATGTTGCAACCAATCCTTACGATCAGGGCGAACTGTTTTTTCTAAAATTTATTTAATCTCCCGATTCGAAACCTTTACTTGACCACTTGTTTATGGATGGTATGGCATTGCAACTTTATGGGTGATGAAATATTTCTTCATTAAAGATTCAAACGGTTTATTACAAAAATGAGTACCCCCATCACTTATAATTGCTCGAGGAGTACCAAAATGAGAAAAGATATTTTCTTTCAAGAAGCTGACCACAACTTTGTGATCATTCGTTTTACATGACATTGCTTCAATCCACTTAGAGACATAGTCAACGGCTACAAGGATATACATATAACCAAATGACGAGGGAAATGGACCCATGAAGTCAATACCCCAAACATCAAATATCTCAACAATGAGAATATTGGTAAGTGACATCATGTTCCTGCGGGAAATATTACCCGTACGTTGGCATTTATCACATGTAGAACAAAAGACGTAAGTGTCTCGAAAAAGTGTAGGCCAATAAAATCCACTTTGTAAAACTTTTGCAGCTATTTTCTTTAAACCAAAATGACCACCACATGCATGGTCATGACAAAAGGAGATTATACTATGAAACTCACTCTCAGGCACACATCTCTTAATAACCTGGTCAGGACAAAGTTTGAATAAGTATGGGTCATCCCAAAAGAAATGTTTAACCTCAGCAAGAAATTTGGATTTATCCTGTTTAGTCCAATGAGAAGGAAATTGACTTATAACAAGATAATTTATAATATTCGCATACCAAGGTAATTGAGAAATAACTAAAAGTTGTTCATCAGGGAAAGACTCGTTCATTGGCAAAGGATCCACTGTGGATTCCAAGACAAGTCTAGACAAGTGGTTGGCTACCCCATTTTCGGAATGCTTTTTATCTCGAATTTCAATGTCGAATTCTTGTAGCAAGAGAATCCAACGAATCAATCGAGGTTTAGCATCTTTTTTAGAAAGAAGATATTTCAATGCTACATGATCTGAGAACGCTATAACCTTTGATCCGATGAGATACGACTTGAATTTGTCTAGAGAAATACCACTGCCAACAATTCTTTTTCAGTGGTAGAGTAGTTAAGTTGAGCATCATTTAGGGTCCTACTAGCATAATAAATGACATGAGGCATTTTGTTCAATCTTTGTCCTAAGACGGCTCCAACAACATAATCAGAAGCATCACACATAAGCTCAAAAGGTAAACTCCAATTAGGTGGTTAGATGATTGGAGCAGAAGTTAATAAATGCTTTAATTATCGAAAGCTTTCCGACAATCATCATTAAGGACAAATGTAACATTTTTAGCTAATAAATTATATAAGGGTCGAGAAATGTTGCTAAAATCCTTAATGAATCTCCTGTAGAATCCTGCATGCCCTAAGAACGATCTAATCTCCTTCACTGTTCTAGGTGGAGGAAGACTATAAATTAAATCAATCTTGGCTTTATCAACTTCAATGCCTTTACTTGAAATAACATGCTCGAGTACAATCCCTTTTTAAACCATAAAATAACATTTTTTCCAATTTAATACCAGGTTCGTTTTCTTACATCTTTCCAAGACAAGAGATAGATGGAATAAACATTCATCAAATGAAGAGTCAAAACTTAAAAAATCATCCATGAAAACCTTAAGGAAACGCTCAACCATGTCTGAAAAAAATACTCATCGTGCATCGTTGAAAAGTAGTAGGCGCATTACCCAACCCAAATAGCATACACCGATTGGACAAAAGGACATGTAAATGTGGTTTTCTCTTGATCCTCGGGAGCAATGAGAATCTGATTATACCTAGAATAACCATCTAGGAAACAATAGTAGCTATGCCCTACCAATCTCTCAAGCATCTGGTCTATGAAAGGAAGAGAAAAGCGATCCTTCCTTGTGACCAGATTCAGTTTATGGTAATCAATACAAGCTCGCCAACCCATAGTCATGCGGGTTGGCACTAACTCATTATTATCATTTTTTTCACCGTAATCCCAGACTTTTTGGGAACAACTTGAATTGGGCTGACCCATGTGCTATCTGAAATGGAGTAAATGATACCAACATCTAATAATTTAAGCACCTCCACCCAAACGATCTTTTTCATATTAGGGTTAAGCCTCCTTTGCATTTCACACGACGTTTTTGCATTTTCTTCAAGATGAATACGAAGCATACACACAGTGGGGCTTATTCCCTTTATGTTTGCTATTGTCCACCCAATAACTGCCTTATATTCTCTAAGAACATTAAGCAACTTACCCTCCTGTTCCTTATCAAGGTTAGAAGCTATGATGACAGGAAGGGTCTCAAAAGGACTTAAAAATGCATACTTGAGAGTTTTAGGTAATTGTTTAATGTCAAGTTCGGGTGGTTTCTCAATAGACGGGACCAGTTTAGACTCAGATGGTGGAAGAAGTTCCACTTTAGCTTTTCATTTTGTAGTGTCCATTATAGGATTAGAGTTAAGTAATGCATTGATTTCTTGGATGGAACTTCCTATGCCAAAATGTGCTAAACAAGCCTCAAGAGAGTCTTCGGAAGATTTAAGGAAAGAGTCATGCACTAGACTCTCAATCATGTTCACTTCAAATATATCATTTGAGTTTGACAGTTGTTGTCCAGCATTGAAAACATTGAGTTTAATATTCATATTACGAAAAGATAACTTCATAACTCCATTCCTGTAATTTATGATAGCATTGGATGTGGCTAAGAATGGACGTCCCAAGATAATAGTAGGATTCTGGACAGGCTGAGTATTTAGAACGATGAAATCTACTGGAAAATAAAACTTATTAACCTGGATTAGCACATCCTCAATAACACCACGGGGCACCTTGACAGATCTATCAGCTAGTTGTAGTGTTATTTTGGTTGATTTTAGCTCACCAAGTCCTAGTTGCTCATATATAGACGCTCACCCCTAAATCAAGCAATGCCTTCTTAATCCTATGATCTCCTATGACACAAGAAATGGTGGGAGCTCTTGGATCCCTAAATTTAGGATGGGTGTTGTGTTGAATCATAGAGCTGAGTTGCTCTGCAAGGAAGACCTTCTTGTGAACATTAAATCAGGGACCTGCTTATTGGACATGTAAGCTTAACATTCCATTGCTTGAAGACCTTCATGGAGTTTTCATTTAATCATAATAGAGAAAGAAATAAATAGTCAATTCCAGATGAAATCAACAATCAACAAGAATCATTCAAATTAAGGGCTTCATCTCAGCCCTAGCTAAGAAATTAAAAATTCATAGGAAGTAACATAGATTCAAATGGAAAGAAGAAAAATATAATTGATAAGAAGCACATCCCTTACACAACCCTCTGATTTCTTTCGATCGGTGATGAATCTGTCAACCCTAACACCACGCTGTTCTGAAGCAATCCCTCTTCTCGAGCAATCTCTCCTTTTCTTTTTCTCCTCTCTCTCTCTCTCTCTCTCTCTCTCTCTCTCTCTCTTTTCTTCTCTCTTTATAGCCTGCTAAGGGCGGTGGAGAGGTCGGTTTAGAGAACTGACCTTGCTAGAGCCGGTGGAGTGCGTGAAAGTTACGCGGTAAGTAACGTTTCATAGCCGAAACGTCACTGAGAAAGACAACAAGTTTGCTATTTCGCTTACACATACAATTATGATCTTCAACGTGCAGAGTCTACTCCTCCTTGGTGAGTTTTGAATTGCTAAGAAGATGAATGGTTTGGATTGCCTCGATAGCCAGCCGTGATGGCCCACTTGGAGCATCATTTTCGTACACAAAATAGAGTCTGCGTAACGTCTGCTGGTGCTGATTGATTGGTGGAGCCCTTGATCGAATCCGGAAAAGGAAATCCACTCCGTCCATTGAACTCACCTCGAAAAATCGGTCAGAGATGAACAGTTTTGGATTTTCGTTGACGCGACCCACCTGTTTGATCTTGTGGCAAATATTCTGCCTTTCAATGCATTTTCAACCTCTGTCTGGCATGTTTCAGATTAAGATCAAACAGGTCTTGGTCAGGATCCTTGTCTGATTCGAATGGACGGATCAGATTGATCTTCTGGATCGAGATGGTGGCCCACTAGAGTCCGTCCGTGGGTCCCTGTTTCACGTTTTTGCGCAGTAGGAAATAGAAATTTCTGTTTTGGCTGGAGATGTGGGTCAAAGTCAGTTTCACCTAACTTTGACTACAGTGCTCAGCTAGTGCTCTGAGCACTAGTGTATTATGCACACACTACTCGGGTAGGGTCCACTGCGATGTTTTTGAGAAATTCAATCCATCCATTCATTTTGCCTCCCCCATTTAAGGGGTTGAAAAAAAAAATTGAATCACTTCCAGATATTAGGTGGGCATGAAATCAACGGTTTATAGGCTGATTTGTCCGTTGGGCCACTTCCACAGGGATCCGAGGGTTGAAATTTGACGTGTACGGTTAATCTATGGTCCTCAGGCCATATATGAATTTTTGAGTCGAATGGATGGTGAGAACCTTGTGATCTTGCATTCTGGATGAATTTCAGGCCTTTTTAGCTGGACACACTAGATTTTCTTGAATCCCGAGCATGTAATGTCTTCGATATCGGTCCCCTGGAGTCTGTCCCTTACCTTGGTGATTTTTAAGCATAAAATCCACGCTTTTAGCATCCTTTTATAGTCCAAGCTCCTAAATTTACCTTGCAGCATAAACATGATTAAAATTGGGTGTTAAATGGTATCATGTTCATAAATCCAGGTAATAAATGGGGTCTAATATGCAATATTTGACCCTCAACAGTTGGTGAATGAGATGGGTTGTAATTGTCTGTGAACATTTTAAAGTTGTATTGCGCTTTGACTGTCATCCACGTTGGTTGACTTGCACAATGGATCGTTGTTGTATATGTGTGGTTGAAGGTGTATGCCAAACACGTTCCATATCATCTTACAACCATGATCCGTCGAACACAATAACAATGACCCGTCTAAAATAATAACCACGGACCAAAGAACAACAACACAGTCTCTATGACAACCCCGATACTGTCATGCAACCAACAACGATCTATAAAACATGAAAACCACGACCCATAGCAACCAACACCACGACCCATGTAACCTTGACAACCACGATCCATATATCATAACAACCACAGTTAAATTTACATGAAAACCACGATTCGTAGCAAGTGTCTAGAAGGGAAACGGTCCTTTTCCACTTGTAAATCTATTACATTAAATTCTCTGTAAGGGGAATGGTAGTTTTCCTTTTCCTAGAACTTTCTAGGTATGGGGAAAATGATCATTTTATGACGAAGTTTGGGTCGTGGTTGTCATGTTAATGGGTTCGTAGTTGTCGTGTTAATGGGTCGTGGTTGTCATTTAATGGGTTTGTGGTTCTTACAGGATCCATGTCATCTTACAATCATGACCTTTCTAACATGCAAACCACGACACATATAACATGACATGAATGAGCCATATCTACTAGAACCCACGAAGCATATTTAGTCACAACCACGACCCATGTTCAAGGGGCCGTGTTGAAGCCCAATTATTTGACCCACAACTTTATATCGTGGTTATTCTGATATATAGTCGTGGTGTTAATGTTCGATGGGTCGTAGTTGACATTTGTTGGTTATGCTATTATATATATACTTATTGGTCGTTTGGGAAATTTGCAGAAGGAACAAATGGACATCTGGTCGTGTTAATATTGGTTGTAGTGTCGTGTTAATATTTTCGTTGTTCATACATGTAATCATTCGCGAGTGTCATCCATTTTGGATCGTCGTTGACAACCATGAAACTAAGAGAAACACGATCCATACGTCATGGAAACCACGATCAATACGTCATGGCAACTACGATCCCCATGTCATGGAAACAATGACTCGTTAAAGTGGTTACAAGGGCCGCGTTTTCTTGTTATATTGTAAACTTAAGTGGAAGAAACTAGCAGAGTCTTGCACATCACTGAGTTTCACTTCTGGCAGTTACTGTGTTATATGGGTTGTGGTTATAATGTTATAAGGGTCGATGTTTCCATGTTATACTATCGTGGTTATAATGTTATTGGGCTGTAGTTGCCATGTTATATGGATCGTGGTTGTTATGTTGCCTTGATTGTGGTTGTGGTGTGCAAGATTCATATTGTATTGTAATTATGGTCGGGGAGGACTACTCTGTACTTCTCTTTGAAGTACTGAATGAAATTTACGATACATGGGGAAAATATGATTCTTTGTCAGATGGATGGAATGGATCTTACATTAACATGTTCCCTCATTATCTTCTGCTTAATCCCATATTTTCTTCTTACAATCACGATCCATCAAACACAATCACGACCCACCGTGCAAGAGAACCACGATCACACGGAATGGTCATTGATGCCATACACATTGGGTTGTGATTCTCAACCACGATTAATGTGGAAGACAATCACGACCCTTTGTTCGTCCCATCCATGACCATTCCCTTGGAATTCGGCGCGACCCTCCGGAAACAGCTCTATATTCTTCTTCTTCACTCAATCATACCAAAGTCGCTACTTCCCCGTAATCTATTGGGCACCGAGTACGACCCTTCGTTATCCGTGCGATTGTACCGAATCGGCGCGACCCTTCGGAATTGGCGCCTTGACCATTGAATGTCCAGCTTATAAGAGTGATACTTTAGTGATACTTCCACAAGCCAAATCATGTATTTCTTTGCCATCTCATTCAAAACAATGGAGTAGATATTTGAAGAAACAATAGAGCCCCTATCACGTTCTTCCTTTATTCGTGATCCCTTCTCCTTCCTCAGGGACATTCATGATCTGCCTAAAGCTCAATGGCCTCCACTGGAAGTTCTGAAGACAACTTCCAAACTCCGCCAACTCAACAATTTCAACGGGCACCCAGCCATCAGAAAAAGGTTAGGACATGGCATACGTGGATATCGAAAATCCCATGTGTGTGTGTATGTGTGTGTGTGTGTGTGTGTATAGCTGTGCATAAATTTACTTTTAGAAACGACAAGCACATAATTATGTAATTTGTTATGTGTCTCTAACAGAGGACAGCTTGTTCAAATTTACTAGAAAAATAAAATAAAATAAGATGAGAGAAGAGAAAAGCAAAAAACTCATGGGGAACCTTTCCTTGCCTTGTAGGTTTTTAAAGAGATGTTCATTGCCCATGCATCAATTGGGATCAAACGAATGGGGGAACTCGATGTAAAACCATTCAAGGTGGCATAGAACTCAGGTGGACCACATAAAATGAAATATTACTGATCTGTAAAAGAGGAGCAATCAAGAAAGCAATATCCACAAACGGAGGTTCGGCGCAAGATTGCTAGCTGAAGGGAGATCTTCTTCCTATTGTAAATCCCATCATGGTCGTAGTTGTCATGTTAAATCGGTCATGGCTATCTTACAATGGATCCTGATTTTCAGTTTATACGGGTTGTGGTTTGTAATGTAATATGGGATGTATTTGTCATGTTAGATCCATCGTGGGTGTCTTACGATAAACAATTCTCTTCAACGTGCACCCAACGAGGTTTGGTCAAATTTGCATGGAAGATTTGTCGTGAAGATGACATGGGTCATTGTTCACATGAGGAATGGGTCGTTAATGTCACGTTATATTGGTCATGGTTCTCATCTGACGACAACGATCCAATATTCATCGTAACCACGACACAACGCAATGGACATTTACGACCTACTAATTATCAAAGTTTCATTGGTCGTGGTATCGTTTGATATGGGTTGCTGTTGTAATGTTCTATATGTCTCGACTGTTATGATATTTGGATCCTGCATGTAAGTATTAAAGGGTTGTGGTTGTCTTATTATACCGATCGTGGTTGTCGTATAATATGGTTCGTAGTTGAAGTGAAGCATTGATCGTAGTTGTCATTTTATATGGTAAGCTCTTAATTTCTTGCACTGATTTTTTGCACTACCGATCTTTCTGTTAGTGGCTCAGATGCACCCAGACAGTCGTGATTATAGTCCATGTTGGGTCGTGGTTGACATGAAACATGGGTCGTGACTGTCATTAGATAAGTCTTGTTTGTCATGATACATGGATGCTGAATCGATTGATACATAGGTCGTTGTTGTGCTGTTATTTTGATCATTGTCATTAGCAATGGTCATAGTTGATCTGTGTTATGGTCACCACGTTAAATTGGTCGAGGTTCACAGTTGTTACTGTTCGTGATTGCCATCCATTTTGGATCGTCGCTAATAACCATGATATAATGAGAAATACGACCCATACAACATGACAACCACGGTCCACCTATCATGAGTGCCACCACCCGTTGTTAAGCTCACCATGTCCTCTATGGGTCGAGGTTCAAATGCTCAAGAATTTGTGGATCGTGGTTAATAGGTATATGAATCAATATATATATATATATATATATATATATATATATATATATATATATATATATTACAGTGCCATGATCGGTTACGTTCACCATTTCCACTATGGGTCGTGGTTTAAAAGCACAATAATTCATGGTTATTCTCCACATTGGATCGTGGTTAACATGCACCAAGGTTCATGAATCAATGTGTGCATATATATATATATATATATATATATATATATATATATAACAGGTCAAATTACATTATCGCAGGCAATATATTTTTAAAATAAACCAACATATTAAGCCGAGGCCTCAGTCAGCAGGGACGAAAGTGCATCGACGCCGATTGTGACCTATTCGATTGCATTTAGAGCATCTGGGTGCTGTCCTATCTTTTCCCTGGGATGTAATGCGAACCTTTTTCTGTCTCTCAGCAGATCTTCTTATTTTCATCTCACATAAAATCTTCACTTCCTCCAGAATGTTCCATTGTGTTCTGTCAAGCACTGGGTAAACTGACTGTTGATATGTTTTATGATACATTTAATTAAAGTAGAATGGAGAGCAGTATTTGTATACATCAAGCTGATACTTATCACATGTCTCTATCACATGAACACAAGGCAGCAACATTTTTTCAAACTCATTGCACATACACTTCATTGCTCTTAGATTCACTACATCGGTTATTCCCTGTGCGGTCACTCGAAACTCATTTGCTGAAATTGCAATGCATTGTGTCTTTCGCACCTCCAATTGATAAAGTTTGGACAGTCTTTTTTATGCCCAACGAGTCAAAACTTCGTTACAAGTCAAGGCCTTGTCCCATCGGTAGAGGAAGAAGTGTTGGATTTTACTCCTTATTGATTCGAGAAGTTTAGTGACAGGGCACTCTCTTGCATCTACGAACAATGCATTCATGCTTTCCACGATATTGGTGGTGACGATGTAATACCGCATGCCAGGAAAGAAAGCGGTTGCCCATCTTTCTTTTTCTATACCATTGAGGAACTGATGCGCCATGGGATTCAACACTTGAATGCATTGCATAATCTTCCAGAACGTGGATGTCCGATATGTCTTAATAGCACCCCAAAAGTATTCCTTCATAAAATCATCCAAACATTCCTTCTTCATGTTTCCAAGTATATGATGAGCACAATATCCATGGATCGCATGCGGGAACATGTTAGGGACTTCACTAACCAACCATTTGTGATGATTTGACACTATCACTAGTCCTGGAAGATTTTCGATTGACTTGGATAAAATCCCAAGGCACCACCTCCAGCTATTATTGTTCTCAGATTCTCCGATCCCATACGCCATAGGGAGGATGTGATTATTTCCATCCAATGTAGTAGCCATAAAGAGGACGCCCTTGTACCTTCCTGTCAAATGTGTGACATCAACACACAACACCCTCCGAACATGTAAAATTATGCTTCTAATGCACTGCCTAAGCGCAATAAAGAATCATTGGAAACTATTCGTCTCCTCGTTCACCTGCAACTCCATCACAGTCCTTAAATTGGCCTTTTTCAACTCATGAAGGTATGCTGGGAGCTCATTATAAGAACCCTCATAGGATCCCAAGACTTGTTTGGTTGCCATCTCTTTACCCTTCTACGCTTTCTTGTAACTGATCTCAACACCGTACATCTTACTCATACGATATTGAATTTTCTTTATCATGCATGTCAGCCCTGAACTCATACGACCGACGCCAAATTCACTACTCATCAAACTGGTGGCTTGGCGATGATCTCTCCCCTTCCTCTTCAAGGTCACTGTATTAGTACGGTCATCCGCGATCGTGGTCTCAGATTAGCGTATTGCCTCAAACGATATGGTACAGGCATGCTTCAAGTTGTATGTCTTGATCTTGAACATCCCTATGCCATTAAGTTTTGAAGCATGCATCCTCCAACTACAATTTTCTACAATGTAGTCAATCGTATATATCTTGTTAGACTTCAAGACCTTATACTGGAACTCGTGGTGCATCGCATATTTACATAGACAATATTGTAGTCGACCTTTATCCTTGAACACTTGCCTGACTACTATTTCGTTCAGATCATCCACAAAATCTAGGTATCCTTGTCGATCTAAATTGACAAAAGCATCATCAGATGGATCAACAGACGGATCATTAACGAGTGGGGTTTGGAGATCGCACTGGTCAGCTGTTCCTCGGTCATGATATCTATCACTACTTGATGGGCCAAGTATGTCGCGGTCATCATTCCCCAGATCGTGATGTGTATCATTAGCTAAAGGGTTGCCTATATCGCAGTCGTCGATGACCCATTCGGGATATCTATCACTACTGGATGGGCCAGGTATGTCATAGTCATCATTCCCCAAACCATGTTATGTATCATAGGTTGAAGGGCCGCCTATATCACAATCATTGAGCTCCCGATCATGATATCTATCACTCCTTGATGGGCCAGGTATATCGCTGTCGTCATCATTCGAGGAATCATGATGTGTATCGTTGTATGAAGGGCCGCTTATATCGCAGTCGTTGACTCCTTGGTCTTCATATCTAACAGAAGGGTCAGGTATATTGGAATCATCGATTATTCGATCATTGCCTGAAGGTTGCGAAGGAAGAAACGAAGGGTTCGAATGTAATATATAATCTTTGTTGTAATCCTCAATGACAGGACAACGCCTCACTTTCTCCACATACAATGGTATTTGTGTTGAAGGTGTCTGTCTATAGAATAACATATATGCTTCGAGATCTTCATTGTCTTTGATTGTATGTGTGCGTAGAAATCCACAAATTGCATCACTGTACACAACTTTAATTATCAAATCGAAATCATCCGCCGTAGTCTTCGTAATCTGGTGCATTTTATCGAGCAACTGTCCATAAGTGATATCATCACTCACAACAAATCCCTTTGAGTCTCCACCGTCATAGGTAAACATTGCCTTGTCATACACACTCTCTCCATCATAGTAGCATAATACAGCCCTGCGACCCATGCACATTCCAATGCTGGTTATTCTGTTTAAAAAAATGAATGGGTCCAACTTGTGAGTAATGTAGGATGCTAGTTGTCAATTAAATGGGTCGTGGTTATCATCCTCATTGGTTTGTGATTGTAATTCACATTAGGTTATGGTTGACGACAATGGCCTACTGTGAATGGCAACAATGAACCACTCGAAGGGTCATGGTTTGACCCAATGACAACAACGAACCACTCGAGGGGTTGTGGTTTTAACCCACAATGGGTCACGGTTGTGTTCTTATAAGGATCGTCCTGTTCATTGGACTGTGCGACGCCCAAATTGTTGGGGCGTGGTCATCATGTTATATGGCTCATGGTTTTTAAGCTAGAGGGTTCTTGGTTGTCAACTGATGAGCGTCGCATAGTCCAGTAACATCTTAATTGTGGTTGTCACGGTATATGGATTCATTCATGGATTTCGTTGCTATTACAATCAAAATAATGGAGAAGATATTCAATTAAGGGTTCGAGTCCTCCCTGCGTTATTCCTAACATGGCAACTACATTCAACGACCGATATACAACTACGATCCATTGTTTATCGTAATCATGATCCTCATTTGATGGCAACAACGGTCAATTGTGTATGTGAACGACGACCACATGTTAGAGGAGTCGTGGTTGTCAGCTGATATGGGTCGTGGTTCTCATGTTACATAGGTCGTAGTTTTCACAGGTGTTATATGGGTCGAGGTTGACATGTTATATGGGTCGTGGTTCACAGTTATATAGGTGTCGTGATTTACACTTAGGAATCACTCAAAGGGTCGTGGTTTTCAACCAAAATGGGTCGTGGCTCATAGGGCAGTGAAAAGCAAGACCCATATAACACGATGACCACCACTCACTTGGCATGACAATCACGACCCATAACATCTGCCAACCACGACACATGTATCATGATCTAATGTGCATGGGAACCCGATCCTTATAGCGTGACAACCAAGATCATTGTAGCATGACAAGCAAGATCCAATGTGCATGAGAATCTGGCACCACGATCCTTCGAATGTGAACTTTGTCGACTCTACCTTGACCTTAGCAAACTAACCTCCTAGTGGAAGAGGATTACAGTCAAGGACAAAGAACATGGCTCTAAGGCAATTGGGACCCCTGGATCTTTTCTTTTCCTCTTTTCTATCTTATTAATGAAATAAGAAGAAAGTTTGTAAAAGTTTCATGTGAAATGCTACATTTGGCCCTTCCAATGCTCATATATTCTTTCGTTTAGTCCGCGGGATAACGGATTGGCTACTCCCCTGTCACCAGCCATGGGCCCAACCATGACATATGTGTTAGATCCATTCCGTTTATCTGCACCTACAGTGAAAGGCACGATCGTTCGTCAGCTCTTACAGATCATTTGTGGGCTTGATCCCGAAAATGAGAGGGATATTTTTAATGGTCTAGGACGATCAATCATCACTGTTCCATGTAATGTCCACCGCCTGTGATTGGAGTGTCGTTCATTTTTTGGACTCCTACCATTAAATCATCTGGAGAAACGTATGGAGTAGTCGGCGAGCACCAGCCATTGGCCGGTGTCCCGGAGAGTAGCCGATTCGTTCGTGGCTTAGGGGCTGCAACAGTAGGTGACCTCTACTTATTCCAGGTCCGTACGTCTCTGAACCAAGGTCAGGGGCATTTTCGTCCAAAATGGAAAGGTGTCAGAAGGCCTTCATGTATGGGCGCAGATTGCTTACTACCCCTGTAAGACCCTAGCTTCGAACGGGCAGTTCTGTGGGTGGGCCCACCTTGATGTATCTGTACATCCAAGTCGTCTATCCCTATTCTCAAGTTATTTTAAGGTATCAAAACTAAGATGGGCTAGATCCAACGGTCAACTGGATCACACCACAGATGCCTCTTGCAATTAATGAAACTAACATTTAATGCTTTGTGCATTATAAAGCAACCAAGCTTATTATTTGGTGTGGTCCACTTGAGTGTTGGATCTGCCACATTTTTCTGCTCATTCATTGGCCATCATGTATGTATTTTATCCATGTCGTCCATATAGATTTCTAGATCATTTTATGGTAACCATAAAAATGAGTTATATCCCAATATAAAGTGGACCACATCATAACAAACAGTGGTGAATGAGCGTTGTCGTTGATCCCTCTCATTTTTTGGATGAAGCCCTAAAATGTTCTGTCAGAACAAATGAACGATCGTGCCTGACGAAAATGTCCTTGACCTCGGTTCAGGAGACGCACGGACCTGGAGTGAAGCAGAAGTTACCTTCAGTTTCAACTCCCGATAAAGTGACTGATCGGCTACTCCTCGGGTCACCGGCCAATTGCTGGATCTCGGCGATCTGTGGGCCCCATCACACACGTATGTGTTTCATCCATGCCGTCCATACGTTTGTCCAGATGATTTAATGGTAGGAGTCCAAAAACGAACGACATCCAATGACATGAGGTGGACTTTACATGGAATAGTGATAATTCACCGTCGTAGACCATTAAAATGATCCCTCTAATTTCTGGGATCAAGCCCACATATGATATGTAAGAGCTAATGAATGATCGTGCCTTTCACTATAGTTGCAGATGAACGGAATGGATCTAACACATACATTATGGTTGGGCCCACGGATGGTGACAGGGGCTATAATAGAAAATAATGGGGACAATGGAACCCACTGTTAGAAGTGGACATGTAACAACCACAGATCATATAAAATGACAACCACAACCCATATGGGCCCATGATTGAAGTATGATTAGTGTCCGTGTCACCCATCAGTTTGTCATGTGATTTTATCGCTATGACCCATTTCACATTAGAAACTCGATCCATTTTACATGACAATAACGATCCATATTATATGAAAACCACGGTGCATATTACATTACAATCATGACCCACATTACATTGACATCAACAATGCACGTTACATTACCGACACGACCACTATTACATGATAACAACGACCTATATTTGATTATAATCATGGCTGATGTGAACCACGACTGAAATAACGTGATAACTATGACCAATTGAGCACCATGAAAAGCATTACAATATTATGAAAGGCTACGTTTATTGCATGTTCACCACGACCCATAACATGGGATTTTCGATATGTACGTATGTCATGTCCTAGCATTGATGGGCAGATTTCCATACACTTCAACGAGAACAAATCAAACTACGTTGATGGGCACATTTCCATATAATTCTAGCCCATTAGATAATTTCTCACAGCCAACCTCTCTATAAATACGAAGGTGGGAAGAAAACTATCAGCCCCTTCAGAGGGAGAGGGAAGACATTCCCAAAAGTGCTTTACAGCTCGCTGGGTGCCCTTCGAAGAGAATTGTTCTTCACACTGTTTTTTAATTATGGTCGTGGTTGTCATGTTTTATGGGTCGTGGTTATCATGAAATAGGGTGGAGGGTTTTCTACCCATCGTCGTATTTATTTATAGAGAGGTCTGGTTGGGAAATTATCTTATGAACTATAGGTGTATGGAAATCTCCCCATCCACATATTTTGATCTGTTCTCGTTAAAGTGTATGAAAATCTGGCCATCAATGTTAGGAAATGAAATAAGTAGATATCGAAAATCTCATGTTATGGGTTGTGGTGAACATACAATAAAGGCGACCCAAGTAACATGACAACCACAACCATATTACATGATAACCACGACCCATGTTACATGACAACCACATCCCATGACAACTACACTCTCACTTCTCTGGTCAGAAAGTTGGATCGTAAACATATTTTTGCCGTGAGAATAGAGTTTGAGAGATCTCCAAAAAGAACATGGAATTAAGCGGGAGATAGTATGGGATGGAGACGTTTATATTGAAATCACTGACGACAACTATAAGCTACGATTATGAAGAACAGTTCTCTTCAAAGGAGACCCAGGAAGCCGAAGACATCTGTTGAGAATGAGTCGTTGATCTTCCATGGGGAGCAAACGGTCTTTGAAATTTCAGGTAGAGGCCATTGATCTTCAGGAAGATCAACAACTTTCCTGAAGAAAGGGATGGGATCACCCATGAAGGAAGAACGCTGGAAGGACTTGTGGTTCAGATTGGCTTCTGAAAAAATACAACCCAAGTACCATTTTTATAGGCTATTTAACCAATGGTTAATGTGGGGGTGGTAATTCCGAAGGGTCGCTTTGATTCCGAAGGATTCTGGGTAGGTATTGTCATTAATGTGATTTCATGCACTTGAATGTGGTGCTAATTGCGAAGGGAAGGGTCGTGGATAGAATGAACGTTGGGTCGTGGATGTGAACCACAACTCAACATAGATAACAATAACGATCTCTATAGCATGACAATCACGTTTGTGGTTGACAATAAGGAAACTAGTGGATTAGATGGTAGACAGTCTTGATTTTTGACTTCGACCCAGCATAGACGACAACAACGAACCGTGTAGCATGACAACCACGACCCTTTAGAAATCGTGATAACCTCGACCCTTTGATGGTTACATTAGTGATCAACTATGTAGTACAATCATGTTAGATTTTGCAATAAATTCTTATTGTTGAATGACAATCCACGACCATTTATATTGTCATTCAATGCACTGGTCATTCAATGTTCGACTGAGGATGGAGCACCATGAAAAACAGAGCAAGGTTACTCTCCTTCCTCCTCTGAAGGGGTGGATAGTTTTCTACTGCTGTCGTACTTATTTATAGGGAGGTGTGGTTGAGAGAAATTATCTAATGGGTTAGAATAGTATGGAAATGTGCTCATCCATGTATTTTGATTTGTTCTCGTTGAAGTGTATGGAAAACTGCCCATCAAAGTTAGGACATGACATACGTACATATCGAAAATCCCATGTATATATATCTGTGGTAGGTATGAACATGTGGAGAATATGTTCGTCGGTGAATTTATTGTTGTCGCGAGAGTAGTTTTTGAGATATTTGTAAAAAGATCAACTGGATTGTTGGTCGTGTTAATATATGTCGTTGTTGTGTGCTAATATTTTCATGGTTCATATATGTAATAGATCGTGGTTGTCTTTCATGCTCGATTGTTGCTGTCAATTACGACATTAAAAGAAACACGATCCATATGTCATGGAAGCCACAATCTATACGTAAAGGCCACAATGATCCCCATGTCACGACAACCATGACTAGTTAAAGTGATTATAAGGGCCGCGTCTTCTTATTATATTGTAAACTTTAGTGGAAGAAACTTGCGGAGTCTTGAGATCAATGAGCTTCTCTTCTGGCAGTTACTGTGTTATATGAGTCGTGGTTATAATGCTATAAGAGTCGATGTTTTCATGCTACATTCTTATGATTATAATGTTATATGGGCTGTAATTGCCATGTTATATGGATTGTGGTAGTCATACTGACTGGATCGCTGTTGTGGTGCACAAGGTTCCCGATTGACTTGGACATGGTTGTCGTTGAGAATGGATCAAGGACTTAACAACAGATTGTGGTTCTCAGTATATATGGATCGTGGTTTCCATGTTGTATGGGTCGTGTTCCTCATACGGTCGTTGTTGTCGAATACGACTCAACATGGACAAGGACCACGATCCATTACAGATGTGAACGACGATTAATTTAACATGAGAATAGGACCCATAACAACTATGACCTGGTCGTCACGTATATCACGACCCATATAACACGACAACAACGAACCATATATCATATCATTCAGGGTCCATATATCATGACAACCACGATCCGTATAACATGACAGCCTTATCAAATGACAACTGCGATCAATGCTTCACGTGAACCATGAATAGTATAACACGACAACCACAATTTTTATTAGGCGCAACCACGACTCATTTCTCATTGCATTCATGTTCCATAATTCATAACAACCATGACCTATACAAATTTATTACCACGACCCAACATGCAAACCACGACTCATATAATATGACTCATATGTTTTGTGGTTGTGATCGTTGTTGATGTGCCTAGTGGATCGTGGCTCATCTGTTTTGTGGTTCGTTGAGTTGGATTACCCCATAACAGAAGCCCCTTACTCTTATAGTCCGATCTCGGACTTAGAGAGTAAATGCCTAGGGAAATAAGACGACCTCTTCCTGTCCCTGCTATTGATTGGGATGATCGGACACGGATTGCGTCCTACCCCCACCCGAATGGCAATCCATCCGGTTAGGGATTTATGGGGCCCACCGTGATGTAAATGTTTTATATACGCTGTTCAACGCTTTTATATGGTCATTTTAAGATATAAGACATAAATTGAAGCACATACACAGCTCCAGTGGACCACATCAAAGGAATTTGCAGCAATAATGACACTCACCGTTGAAACCTTTTCAAGGGCCACTGCGATGTTTTTTTTTTTTTTAACCATCAAACGTATTAATAAGGTCATGCAGACGTGGACAAAGTGAAAACACAAAATATCAGATTGATTCAAAACTTCTTTCCCGCCCCTAGGAAGCTTTTAATGTGAACGTTAAATCCCCACTTTATGGTCCATTTAAGCCCTGGACTTGCCTCATTTTTTGTATCTCACATTATAATGATCTGAAAAAATGATTAATGGAGTGGATAAAACACTCACGTCACGGTGGGCCCCACATATCCCAGCCCGGACGGATTACCGTTTGGGCGGGAAATGGATTGGCTACTTCCCTTGCCACCAGCTCCATGGCTGGTGGTCGGTGCTCTGTGGGCCCTACCATGATGTATGTGTTTCATCCATTCCGTTCATCCGTTTTTAAAGATCATTTTATGTCTTGATCCCAAAAATGAGAGAGATATAAATCTTAGGTGGACCACACCACATGAAAACAGTAGTGATTGGATATCCACCATTAAAATCCTCCTAAAGCCCACTATATTGTTTATTTGACATCCAATCTGTTCATTAGGTCATACAGGCCCAGATTAAGAGAAAAAACAAAGATCAGCATGATCCAAGGCTTTTATCGCCCCCCAAAATGTTTTTAATGGTTGACCCTCATTCAACACTGTTTCCTGTAATGTGGTCCACTTGAGATTTGGATATACCTCATTTTTGGATTCATGGAGTAAAATGATCTGTAAAAATGGATGGACGACATGGATGAAACACATACATTGTGGTGGGGCCCACATAGCACGGACCACTCGCCATTGGTTGGTGTCAAGGGGAGTAGCCAACCCGTTTTCGTCTGGGCGGGGGTAGGACCCAATTCGTGTTCAGGATGATCGGGGGCATATTTAATGTGATTCGCTTCTCTCACCTCGCGTGCGATGCAACGACTGAATCCCTTCGACTACCGTCCTCTAGGGAAAGGACACGTGGTGACGGTTACGCTTTACAGACGGCGGACGAAGGAATGACGCCATTTTGACCCCTGCGCTTTTAAATGGCATTAAATGCTAGGAAGATTCTGACATTGAAGCATGGGCTCGGGTATATTGCACCATTCCACGTGTCCCGTGTCGCTGATGGTTCTTTTTTTGCGTGGATGGAGGCAGGTGACTCAAAGAGGAGGCGGCCTTGTGCCCTCCGATGGATGTCGTCCTCTCCTCTAAACCAAGGATAACAGCGGCGTCGAAGAAGAGGAAGGCTCCTAAGGATGAGCCCGAGGTCGATCCAGTTGTAGACCCGGCTAGGACCATGCCTGTAATAGCCCTTCCAGAGGATGCTCTTGCTACTGCTCCGACCCCCGTTCCTGAGGCTTCGGAGGTTGGAGCTCCTGCCCGAGCCAAGGCCATCACCATTTCGTCGCATTCTACGGACAAGTAATCCCCTAAGGTGGGTCCTTCTACGTTGTGGAGGGAGGTAGTCGGGGAGACCCTAGGTGCAGTAGCCTCTTCGTTTCCTCATGCTGATGCTAAGCCCATGGTCGGCCATGCAGATGCACCTGAGGCAGCTGTCCATGCTTCTGCGGGTAGTGGGATCAGAGGAACTTTCGCACCTTCTCCAAGGGGGAAAGCTTTCACATCTTCTCTAAATGGGGGAGTTTCCGCACCCTCTTCAAATGTCCTGTCGCCCGATTTTCACATGGCTTAGCTGAATCCTTGGGCAGCTGAGCACGCACTGATCGTCGACACCCTTTCTAGCCGTCACGCTAGCTTCATGGATGATTTTACGGCTGTATGTTACACGTCGCTACCGAAGATGTTGGAGGTGAAGGAGATAGATTAGCTCGAAGCTGAGCAGGCCAAACTGGTGGCCGAAAAGGTCGAACAAGACGCAGCCCAGGCCAAGTCTGTGGTGGAGAAGACTGAGTAAGACGCTCAACAAGTCGTGTGACGCCCCATCACTGTGTGGTCATACACGTGGGCGGACGCTAATGTGGGCGGGGCCTAAAGGGCCTGGGCGAGCTACTAGTAGTTGGCAGGCTACTGTACCTACAGTGAAGGTGAAACCTTGTCCCACATCAGAAGAGTTGTCTGGAGTTATGGTGGTTATATCTTGGGTTCCTCCCTTAACAGACATGATGCGTTTTAAAGCTGTGAGCTTTGGCAGAGCGGATAATATCATGTGCTATGGGATTAGGCCTTACAAATGGTATCAAAGTCGAGGACGGCTCTGCCCTCGGTGAAGGGTATTGTGACGCCCCGTCACTGTGTGGTCACATGTGGGTAGACGCTGATGTGGGCGGGGCCTAAAGGGCCTGGGCGAGCTAACAGTGGTTGGCAGGCTACTGTACCCATAGTGAAGGCGAAACCTTGTCCCACATCGGAAGAGTTGTCTGGAGTTGTGGTGGCTATATCTTGGGTTCCTCCCTTAATAGACATGACGCGTTTTAAAGCCGTGAGCTTTGGTAGAGCGGACAATATCATGTGCTGTGGGGGTAGCCCTTACAAGTCGAGCTCGAGAAGAGGATGGAGGCCTCTACTACTGACCTGGAGGAGTTGAGGAAGGCTGTTGCCGAAGGCCGGGTGAGAGAGTTTTCACCCCAAGGTGAAGTCAACGAACTTCAAGCTCGCTTGGAAGTGGCCGAGCCCGAAGTCAGGAGTTTGCACCGGCTAACAAGGACCTGGAGTTCAGGGCCTTGGACGCCGAGTCAGGGATCGAAGTGGCGAAAGAGGATCTCCAGTCAGAGCGACTGATGGCGGCGAACCATCTAGTAGAGCAACGGAGTGTCCTTGAGACTGCTGCGTCCGCAGAGAAGGCTTCCTTACGAGCAGAGCTCGAGGCTCAAGCGGTCTCACAGGTAGCCGCGACAGTTGTGGAATACAAGGACTCCGCTGAAAGGGCTAAGGAGCTGGATAAATTATACTATTTCGGCGATGACACTGGCTTTGATACTTACCTGGTCGAAGTTAGGAGGCTTTACCCGACCCTCAACTTTGACACCCTCATGGCAGACACCACCGGTGACGTCGAGCCTGTCATGATAATCGTGCCTGAGAGCGCCCTTCCTGCTTCGGGGATTGCCCAAGATGCCCTTGTCACTGAGGCTGTCGTCGATGCTCAGCCCCCTAGTTTAGTAGTTGGTCCATCTGCTCAGAGGGGATAACAAGTTTATGTTATTATATATATATATATTTATTTATTGATGTAAATTGACTTATTTTATGTCAATGATGATTGTTTGCATGGTCGCGGTTGTCCTGTTGCATGGATCGTTGCTGACAACCACAATCTTATGAAAAAACACGATCCAAATAATGAAAACGTCAACGCATTCTAAGTGTCAGAAACGACCCATTCGACACGACAACCACGATTTGTATAACATGACAGCCATATAGAATGACATTTGCGAACAATCCTTTACGCCAACCACGAACCATATAACACGACACCCACGACCCATTTCTCATTACATTCACGATCCATAATTCACAACACACCACGACCTATACAAGATTATTATCACGACCCATATTCAATGACAGTCACGACCCATATATCGTGTTTCGAGTGCGATCATAGGGCTTGTCTCTGTCCAAGCCAGACCTTATAATCTGAATTATTCCTCCTTCACTTTTCTGAGTTCCAGTCTGATGTAAAAGCCCTATAAAAGATGATGAAATTTTATCGATGGGCACTTACTCGCAGTTAGGGGACCCGGTGTGTAATGGCTTCTTCGGGATTACAGGCTGATGTAACATGGCTTCTTCCGGGTTCCAAGCAAAGAACTCGTTATTTTGTAGCATGACAATAACGATCAGTATAATACGACAACAAAGATTCATAAAACATCAAAACCACGACCCTTAGCAATCGACACCACTACCCATGTTACTTTGAAAACCACATTCCATAAAACATGACAACCACCATTAAATTTACATGAAAAGCATGATAATTAAAAACTGTACATAACAATCCTTTGTCTGGGTTGTGTTTTGACAACGTGAAGGATTGCGGTTGTCATGTACGAAGGGTCGTGTTTAGTGGAAGGTTGACATGACTTTGATCAAGGTTGAGCCCTACAATAAGCTCCTTTCACTTGATCACAAAAGCCCTCACCATACCATGTTTGATCTTTGCGATCCGTATCAAGTATCTGCAAGAAGATTCGATTTATAGATACAACCCCGTATAGGGAAACGGTCCTTTCCACTGGTAAATCTATTAGATTACATTCCCTGCATGGGGAACGGTAGTTATCCTTTTCCCATAACATTCCAGGTATCGGGAAATAGTCATTGTATGGCAGAGTTTGGGTCGTGGTTGACATGTGAATGGGTTCGTGTTTATCTTGTTAATGGGTCGTGGTTGTCATGTCAATGGGTTCGTGGTTGCCTTGTAATGGGTCATGGTTGTCATTTAATGTGTCGCGGTTGCTTTACGACCCATATCACCTTACAATCACGACCCTTCCAACATGCAAACCACAACTCATATAACATGACATGAACGAGCCACATCTACTAGAACGCATGAAACATATTCTGTCACAACCATGATCCATGGGGGGTTGTTGAAGCCCAGTTCTTTGGCCCATAACTTTGTAACTATGTTATATAGTCATGGTGTTAATGTTCGATGGGTCGTAGTAGACATTACCATTTATAACTCGTTTGATCATTGTATATGGCTTGCTGTAATCATGATATATGGATCGTGTATTCGAATTTTGCGGACCAATACGCCGTCAACATGCAAAAAGTTGTAATGATGAAAATGTAAGGTCAGTGTGGGCACGCTTTCCTGCGAATGCCTTTAACCGGAAGTTCCTTCAATAGAATCCCAAGTGAGCCCCACCCTGATGTCTGTGATAAATCTATCCCATTCATCCATTTTTTTGGGATCAATTTATTGCATGAGACAAAAAGTGAGCAGGATCCATGACTCAGGTGGACAACATTAATTGAAAATGTGGGCAGGGAAATGCCAACTGCTGAAACTTCCCTGGGGTCGACAGTTATGTTTACGTGCCATCCATACCATTCATAACGTAATTCCTAATGGGATGAACTGAAAACACGAATATTGTCCTGACTCAACACTTCGGCTAGCCTGTAAATATTTCAATTGTGGAGTTTTATAATCACGTTTTCAGCACAATTGAGCCTCAAATCCGGTTCATTTATGGTTCCAAGCCCTAAACTGAGCTCAAAAAGCATATGGACGAAGTTGATTTCTCACATACATCATGGTGGGCCCCAATCCACGTATATTAGCTTGTACCAAAACAATATGTCACATGTACATACATTACATTAAAATGGCATGTAAAAGGCGCAAGGTTCACTTACGATTCCCAACACATAACATCGATCGTCTATCATCTTGGTCAAGTCCATGGGCCCTACATAAATCGGATCTAATCTGTTGGAATAGTTCATGACTGATAGATTCATTCGATAAGTTAAACAATGACACGTATCGAGCCATCAGTGGCCCACACTGCGTTGAGATGACAAATTATGGGATTTTACGGAATCCGTTGGTTTGAAGTGTTGTGGTCCATTGGATTTAAATATTCTAATCATTCTTTGGGTAATTCTGTTTCCTGTTGTTACAAGTAGAATGGTCGGTGCAAATAAGAGAAAAGGCAGTTTGGTGTGACTTAGAAATAACCGAGCTTCGAATGTGTATAGTGTCAAGCAACCACTTCTCCCCATACGGAACACTGATTTTATACCCCTTATTTTATTAGAGCTTCTTCTCTAGGACTCCTTCACTTCTCATCCCCACCCTTTTGTTTTTTACTAGTTTTAAATCTTCTTCACTAGGCCCATCCATCATCACTCAGTGAGTACATCTATACAATTTGAGTGCAACTCAGTTCGTATAAATGGCAAGGCAAGGTAATGGTTGACAGGGACAGTATGTCGTTGTTCACATGTTACTTGTGCAGTGCTGTCAACCACGACCCAGTGTATATGACTACAACGATTTGTATAGCATGACAACAGCGATTGTAGTTGTGATCGTTGTTGATATGCCGAATGGATCGTGGTTGACAAGCACAGTGGATCGTTGCTCACATGTTATTTGGTTCGGGGCTATGAGTCATGGTAGTTACGCTATATGGGTAGTGGTTATGCCCACTTAGATGACAACAATGAACCGTATTGCATGACAACCTCATGCGATTCATTGTAAATGAACCGTATAGCATGACAAGGAATCGTGGTTATGATTGTTGTTGATGTGCCCAGTGGATCGTGGCTCACATGTTATCTGGGTCGATGTGAACCACAACTCAATGGATTGTGGTTGACAAGCACAGTGGATCATTGCTCACATGTTATTTGGGTCGGGGCTATGAGTCATGGTAGTCACACTATATGGGTAGTGGTTATGCACACATAGATGACAACAATGAACCATATAGCATGACAACCATGATCATGGTTGCGATTCATTATAAACGACAACATCGATATGTATAGCATGATAGAAACGATCGTGGTTGTGATTGTTGTTGATATGCCAAGTGGATTGTGGCCCACATGTTATGTGGGTCTTAGATGTGAACCACAACTCAATGAATCGTGGTTGACAGGGACAATTTATGTTCAAAGTGGATGTGAACCGTGACCTGTTGTAGATGACTACAATAGTATGTATAGCATGACAATCACGATCGTGGTGAGTTGTGATTGTGGTTAATATGCCCAGTGGATCATGTTGACATGATCGTGGGTGGGTGGTTAGTTTGCCTATTAGATCGTGGTTGACAGCACGGTGGATCGTTGATCACATTGTGGGAGGGTAGTCTTGACTGTCAACCCATACCCAGAGTAGATGACAACAATGATCCGTGCTGCATGACAACCCCGATCCTTTAGAACACGTGATAACCACGACCATTTGTTGGTTACATCAGCGATCAACTATGTAGTTCATTTACGATCGTGTTAGATTTTGTAAGACCTTATTATTGATTGATTAATAGTCAATGGCCATATTGGAATACAGGTCGAGGGAGGCCAATGATGACCACGTGCTTAGACTTCGAAAAGGAATAGGTCTCTCTCAAGTGCTCTGTCAGTTTTTGGAGCATATGGTTGTAGATATGGGGAAGAATCCTGATAGACAAAATATATTTAGAGGCAACTGTTTTGGATTTCTTCTTCCCTTTCCAAAGACTGGGTGGAGGGCACACTCCTAGATCTTGCATTGCCTAATGCAAAGGCATGTTGGTGATCTGAAATTCGATGTTCAGGGCACCAAGATAAAATTTACTGAGCTCGACTTTGCTTTAATAATGGGTCTCAAGTTTGGACTTGTTAGGATAGATGGTGACGGTTGTACCGAGGCCGACAGAGCAGAAGGAGGAAGAGGTATTAGGGAGACCTGCCTGAGAGCTGGTAGTGTTAGTAAAAAGAACTGAATAAAGCCTATTGATCACTCGCCGACTCTAGCCAAGTTCACTTTTTCAGATAATGATGATTCAACCAATGAAGAAAATCTGAATAGTGACCATGAAAATGAAGAAGATCTTCAAGATGCTTATGATGCCCTATATAAGGAAAGTTGTAAAATTGTTGTAAAGCTAAAACTTCAGAAAGAAAAGTTTTCAAAACTAAAAGAAAATTTTAATAATCTAGTCTTAGAAAAATCACACATTTCATATTGCTGTGAAAAACTAAGTGCGACTTAGATTTCAAAACCTCCCATGTTGAAAAATTAAAATCTGAAAATGAAAAGCTAAAACTAGAAGTCTCTTCACTTTTGAGTTTGAAAGACACATGGAAGTATGCCCAAGGTAATCCTAAATTAGAAAAACTTTTATCCAGATCCAGAAAATGTGGTGATCAATCTAGATTGGGCTACGATAAAAGTATTCCTCCAAAACATAAGCATACTCCTAAATTTGTTAAAGGAGAGTCTTCTAACTCAAAAGGGAAAAGTGTGAATCAATATAATTCTAAAAATGCTAAGACTTTTTAGACCTTAAAACCTAAAAGCAACCATATCAACTATAAAAATCAGAATCGTAATCGTTTAGCTGAGAAAATTGTTGATTTACTTAAGGAGCTCTTAAATTCTAACTCAGTGGGTCAGACTTATAACAACTATAAACATAAGAAGACCAACTATACCCCTAAACCCAAAACAGTATTGAAATGGGTCCCTAAGGTGACAAAGGTCTGTTCACTAATCTTAAAGACATGACTGATGGTTTAGTCACATTTGGTGATGGTAACAACCGTAGAATTATTGGCCAAGGTACGGTTTAGCTCTTTAACCTCCCTCTATTTGAGATTGTTTTATATGTAGAAGGGTTAAAACATAATTTATTAAGCATCTCTCAAATATGTGATAATAATCATAGTGTCAAATTTACTAAACAAGGGTGTGAAATTTTAAATAAAAATGGTTATGTAATATTAACTAGTCGCAGAACTTTTGAGAATTGCTACATTATTAGTGATTCAAGCTCATCTAAGCTATCATGCTACGTGGTCCATACTGATGAAACCAAATTATGGCATAAGTGCCTCGGACACGTACACTACCACAACTTGTATAGATTGAGCAAAACAGAGTTGGTAAGAGGTCTACCCAAGTAAAGAAAGTAGACAAAATATGTGGCGAATACTAGATTGGTAAACAAACCAAGAGTACTCACAAAAAGGTGAACTCTAATGCCACATTTAAACCACTCGAACTTCTCCACATGGATCTCATTGGACCAACTAGAACGGAGAGTCGAGGTGGCAAGAAGTATATTCTGGTGATAGTAGATGACTTTACCAGATATACTTGGGTAGTCTTCTTGAGAGAGAAATCAGAAACTCTCGATGAAATAAAATGGGTACTTAAACGTATCCAAACTGAAAAAGAATCACAAGTCACTAAGATCCGTAGTGATCATAGTTCTGAGTTTGAAAATAGCAGTTTTGAGAAATTTCACAATGATCAGGGAATATCACATGAATTTTCTGCACTCAAAATGCCACAACAAAATGGTGTGGTGGAAAGGAAAAATAGAGTGCTTCAAGAAATGATAAATGTAATGCTAAATAGTATTAAGCTTCCTAAAAATCTTTGGGCTGAGGTGGTAAATACTGCTTGTTATATAATTAACCGTGTTTACATTAGAAAATTAAACAGTAAAACTTCTTATGAAATGTGGCTTGATAAGAAGCCTACTGTCAAATACTTTCGAGTTTTCGACAACAATTGCTACATTATACGTGACCAAGAAAATCTGGGTAAATTTGACACCAAAAGTGATGAAGGGATATTTTTAGGGTATACTCTGAATAGTCGAGTGTATCGGGTTCTTAACAAGAGGATTGGTGTAATTCAAGAGTCCATTAATGTGGTTATAGACGATCACTTGAATACACTTGCCTCAAGTTTAAAAAATGATGTTCTTTTAATTGATAAACCAGACTTTTCATCAAGTCAAAATAACACTAAACTGAGGACAGTTAAAGACCATCCATTTAATTAAATCCTTGAAAACCCTCTCACTGGTGTGCGCACTCGTAAACAACTTGAAGATATGTGTAACTACGTGTGTTTTACATCTCAGATAGAACCGACTAATGTAAAAGAAGCTCTTACTGATGAAAGCTGGATTGTTGCAATGCAAGAAGAGCTAAATCAGTTTGTAAGAAATGATGTTTGATACTTAGTTTCAAGATCAAAAGATAAACACATTATCAGAACAAAATGGATTTTCAAAAATTAAGTCTGATGAACTTGGTAATATTATTAGAAACAAAGCTAGGCTGGTTGTACAAGGGTACACTCAAATAGAAGACATTGATTATGATGAGACCTTTGCTTCAGAAGCTCGTCTTGAATCAATCAGACTATTTATATCCCTTACGTGCTTTAGAAAATTCAAAATATACAAATGGATGTAAAGAGTACATTCTTAAATGGCGATTTGCATGAAGAAGTGTATGTTGAACAACCAACGGGTTTTGAAGACCCTAAGCATGTTAATCATGTCTACCGCCTAAAAAAGGCACTCTATGGTTTGAAATAAGCTCCCAGGGCATGGTACGAAAAGTTGACTAAGTTTCTACTAAGTCATAACTTTATAATGGAAAGTGTTGATAAGACATTGTTTGTAAAGAAACATAACGATCATATACTAATAGCACAAATCTATGTTGATGATTTTATCTATGGATCTACCTATGCTAACATGACTGTTGAGTTTGCAGATCTTATGAAGTCTAAATTTCAAATGAGCATGGTTGGAGAACTAAACTATTTCCTAGGGTTGCAAGTCAAACAACTCCCTGATGGTTTCTTTATCTCTCAAACCAAATATGCTCTGAACTTAGTTAAAAAGTTTGGATTTGAGAATGAAAAAAATTTTGATACTCCAATGATTACTACTCTAAAATTCTTTCAGGATTCAACAGGTAAGAGTGTGGATCCTAAGTTGTATCGCAGTATGATAGGTAGTTTACTTTATTTAACTGCGAGCTGACCTGATATTGCATTTAGCATAGGAATTTGTGCTAGATATCAGTCTGATCCTAAAGAGTCACACCTGATTGCTGTTAAGCGTGTTTTGCGATATGTTGCTAGTTCAACTAATCTTGGTCTCTGTTATCCACATGATACTAGTGTGCAATTAGCTAGTTACATGGATGCTGATTGTGCTGGTAACATTGATGATCGTAAATAGACCAACAGTGGTTGTTTCTATATCGGGAACTGTTTAGTTTCTTGGCTAAGTAAGAAACAAAGTTCTGTATTACTCTCCACACCTAAGGCTGAATATATTATTGCTGGTAATATAAGTACTCAGCTTGTGTGGATGAAAAGAATGCTAAGCGATTACGGAATTGCGCAAGGATCCATGGTTTTATATTGTGACAATTCAAGCGCAATTAATATCTTTAAAAATCCAATTCAGTATTCACGAACCAAGCATATTGACATTAGATGTCATTATATTCATGAACTGGTGGAAGACAAGATAATTTCTTTGAAATATATTCCGACCGAGACTCAACTTGCTGACATATTCACAAAACCACTCGACAAAAACAGGTTTGTAAAATTAAAATTTGATCTTGGTATGTGCAATATGAACTGATGATTTGTGCCTTTCTGTATCATAATATATATATTTATTATATTGAAATTTTAAAATTCAAAATAACGAAAAATTGTAAATTTTCAGTGTTGTACGATTAGTCAAGGACACACTCGACCAGTCGTGGCTGGACTAGTCCAGTATGTACTCGACTAGTCATGAAACTCGGGTTTTACTTTTTATTTGGGGAAAATCACTTTTTTCTTCATTTGGTCCTTCTTCTCCAACAAGCCCTACTACGACCGGTCTAACCTATCTTCGATTCCTCCATGGTTAGTGCATTATTTTTAATTTCTTTATTGATTTAAGTCCTTTGCACTTCCTTTTCTTCATTTATGTGATTTATTTCATGCTTTATGATTGTTTGGTGGGTTTTCTATCAAAAAATATGATCAACTAGAAACCCTTCTTGCCTCTTTTGTAATCTCTTTATTCTTTGATTTCTTTATTGCAATGGAGGGTAAAACTAAGAAGAAAGGATCTTGTGGTCCCTCTTCTTCTCGTTTGGCTCTTATCACGGTGCGCCATCTTCGGTCACCTGAGGAAGATCCCGAGTTTGTGTGGGATATTTGCTTGCACGATGTGATAGTTGAATGGATTGTTAATCCTAATTATTTGGCACTATTTGACATTGTTCCTCTCCTTCAGTCAGTAGGATGTGATAACATATTACATTGGGGTGGACCGGCATACTGCTCCATTGCGCAGGTTATGTATGCTTGCATTAGTGACTTCTCTTCTGAGAATCTGACATTTACAATTACGACCAAAGAAGGTCCAATTGATGTGGACCGTCATGTTATTTCTGGGTTAATGGATATACCTGTCAATGACGACGGTATTCCCATTAGTTCTCTTGTTGCAAAACCTTCTGAATCTGAGAAGCGAATGCTCACTAGAGTTTTATGTAATATGGATGCGAAATAGAGTACTGGAAATGCGCTCGCTTCCAAGTTTATGTTACCCAGATACAGAGTTCTTTATAGGATTTTCATTTCAAATGTCTATCCTATATCTGGTAATAAAACTGAGCTTATTACATTCATGGTTCGTATTATTCATTCTATCATTTCTAGAGTCTCTGTGTGTCTTCCTTCTCTTATTTGTTATATCATGATTCAGTTCCGTCTCCACCCAGGTCACAATGACATACCCTTTGCTTATCTTATGACTATTTTAGCGACCTATAGTCTAGTAGTTAAGCCTATTGGAGAAGCTCCCATTCACTATCTACCCTTCAACAACTCGAACATTAACAAGATGAATTTGAAGTTGACCCCAGGTCAAGTTGATGTGGGTGTTAGTGGAGCTGCTGAAGTAAATGACGAGGGTGATTTGTCTCCAGATGATATCAATATGGATGACCTCTTTGATGAAATTGAATTCGATTCTGTTGTTGATCCTGATTATCAGCCATCTGATTTTGATGCGCGTTTGCGCTCACTTGAGGAGAAGGTTGAAGGTATGCATGTGTCCCAAGAAATGCAATTTAAATATATGTGCAAATATCTTAGGCACATTAACAAGGGACTTCATCAAATTGATCGTTCCATTCCTGCTCCTTCTTCTGGTTCGGATTAGTTTTGAGTATCTGATATGTAATAACTTTTAATACTTGAATTTCTTCTTGTGATTGGACATGTTTTTAATGGTTACCTTGTCTCTATGTTATCTTAACCTTTCCTCTCTCATTACTATTGTGTTTCCATCACCATGTATAGGTTCTTTCCTTTGTCATATTATGACAAAAAGGGGGAGAATTAATCCTAACATGCCTATTTTATTATGATAATTGTGGAGAATGAATGTGGAACTGTGGAGAATGTGGTTAGGTGAAAGGTAGGTAAGCAATTTTTTTCTCCTCTTGGATTCTATGCAGTAAGGTATTAAGGGGGAGTATTGATGAGTATTGATTTGACCAGTTTGTAACTGGTGCATGATTCTTTGACTAGGTTGTAACTGGCGTATGATTCTTTGTCTAAGTTGTAATTGGTGCATGATTCTTTATTGTGCATATCTTTTCTATGTGCATCATATTATTTATTTTGTTTTGTCAAGAATTTGACAAAAAGGAAGATTGTAAATGTTATTCTAACTCCTATGATTGTCAAATTTTGTAGTGTTATAACCTCTTAGAATCTGTATCTTGTATAGCTCATCTTCATATTCAAGATCAAGCAATTTAAATACAAGTTCAAGATGTTTCAATTCAAGATTCAAGCAGCACAAGTATAAGAACAAGAGATTCTCATACAAGTTCAAGTACTAGATCAAGTTTTTAAGCTTCAACTATATCAAGATAGTGTGCATCACTTTAAGAGTTCAAGCTCAAGTAATCCTCACAAGCTTAAAGCTCATATACTCAAGTTGAAACACAAGTCACAAGTACTTCAAGTTCAAGCTTCAAAGTACTTCAAGATGTAAAGCTTCATGTACTTCAAGATTAACTATCAACCAAAGCAAATGATGTTTCAATGTTCAAATATCACATATAAGGTATGAATGACCCTAGATTGACCATAGGTTAGGTCATATGGATTGCATACTTAATTTGGGTTGTTATATAATTTTATAGGCTTTTTCTCGACTAGTCTTAGCCTATGTTCGACTAGTCCTAGTACTGGCTCGACCGGTCCAAGAATTTCCTCGACCAGTCCAAGGTTGTTACTAATTTTTGAGATTTTTTGTTGGACCCTCGACCAATTCTGGAGACTGCTCAACCAGTCGAGTGAACAGTGCTCAACCAGTCGAGCAGGCTTGACTCAAAGTCCAGCAACCATTTTTGGTCCCACTCGACCAGTCGAGTGCAGGGCTTGACAAGTCGAGCAAGCCACTTGACTAGTCGTGGAATTGTCTTATCTTATCGCGCCCAAAATTTTAAAAGTTTGTTGGTCGTTCGACCAGTCGAACCGACCACTGGGCCAGTCGAGTGAATAGTTTCTGCACTTATAAATAGAGCACGATTTTCAGAGTTTTTCTTTCAATTCAAGCAAAATCAAGACATCACTCTAAGATATAAGTTTATGATATTCTTAAGCTATTTAGTGCTCATTTAATATTCGCTTTTTGCATTTGATTTTGAGTTCTATATTCCAATCTTATTTGAAGAAGGGATTTAAGTTTTCCCCTTTCTTGGAATCAAAATCAAATCAAGCTAGCTCAAAGTGATTTGATCTAAAAATCATTTAGAACCCTTTCATAAGTGAGTGTGGACATTGAACATCTACATTGAACATCTACTTCGAATTGATTCTACCGAGCTTCATCAAAGGAGAATATCCAAATAAGTATATTTACATTTTTTTATAAATCTCTTTTTAATTTTTGAGGTTGTGCCAGGAAAAATCTCTTTTTGGTTTATCTGAGGTGATCTAGAAAATCTCAGAGTGTGGGGTTTTTAAATCGTGTAAGCCGACTTAAAAGACACAATTGTGAAGGTTTTAGGTGAACCTTGAAAAACCTATTTCATAGTAATGCCAATATCCTGAGGGAGAGGATATTGGGAGTGGAGTAGTTATGTGGCTGTTTTTCTAATCAGTTGGTGTACACACAAGCGAACCACTATAATTTCTGGTGTTATGATTTTTAGTTGATTGTGGCTTTGTGTGAATGTTGTAATTTCTTTTTAAGCCTTTGTGGAGAATGTTGTAATCTCTTTTATGCAAGTGTGGGAATGCTATAATAGCTTCATTTATTTTCTTTGCTATTTTTATTATCCTCTGTATTGGTTTGGGATTTTGATACACAGACCGTTTTAGAAATCAGGTTATCCTACCAAAAGCTATTGGTTTTTGGTGTAAGGTTGTCCTTAGAACAATATCTATATCAACCTCTCAATACTTGTACATTTGAGGTTGTTATTCATTTATGCTTTATGGGATTGTTAAGTGCTATCTTTATTTATATCTGTCTAATTCCGCATTTAAAATTTTAATTTGGCATAGTCTTATTCACCCCCCCCCCCTCTAGGACTCTTAATTTAGCCTTTTCAGGTCCCACAGTGATCAGCGGCCTCATCTAATCCGTCCAAATGGACCACATCACCTATTTAAACCATAAACAAGAATGAGACATTAACAGCCACATCATCTTCCCCATTAAAATGGGAAACCCACCATCATGACTTGAGCCCCATTTTAGATCGAATATACTTTTCTAATGGGCCACCGAGAGTGGAATCCATCCCTCGGGATGGATTAACCTTGTGCATTTGAAAATGAGGACGTGGACGTGAACTCGGCCACCAGATTTAGACCGTTGGATGGGCAGCTCCAGCGTGCCTCTCAGCCTATAAATCTGGGTTGTTCACCTCGGGATCTCCACCAGATAAACAAGGAGAAAAAGAGGGAGAGAAAATAGAAAGGGATATAGAAAAGAAGGAGAGAGCGAGTTGGCTCAGTGCACACCAAGCCAACTCACCTAACTCGGGTTGAGTTAGCTCAGTGCACACTAACGTCACCACTATAGGAGAAAAAGAGAAAGTGAGAGACAGAGAAGAGAGACAAGGGAGGAGAGAGAAAGAGAGAGAGAGAGAGAGAGAGAGAAAGAGAGAGAGAGAGAGAGAGAACGAACGCATAAGCGTGAACTTGGTGTCGCACTGCACCAGGTCGATTCGATCAACTTGGGTTGAGTGGGTCGGTGCAGACCAGAAACGCCATTGCAAAGAGGAGGTCAGAGGGTGAAGCAGAGGAAGTGGAGGAGGAAGACAGTCCAGGTTTGATCGTCTGAGTTTGTAAATGTTATTGTGTAAATCTAGCACCCGTAGTGTTGTCAAATTTTGTTGTGCCAAACCATTTAGTATTTATATCATGCTTTGAATTGAAGTGATCAGGTTCGCACATTTTAAAGTTCTTTGGATCTTCATCAAACATGCCTACATCTTCAACTTGAATTGAAGAGTGTTGAAGTTCACAGTTTCAAGCTAAAATTGAAGAACTCAAGTTCAAGATTGAAGTTCAACAACTATACGCTAAAGACTCAAGAATTCAAGCGTAACTCAAGTTCAAGTTCAAGAGATTGAACTCAAGCTTCAAGTATCACAAGATATCAAGATTCGGAAGCGAATGATGTGTCAATTGTTCATACTCACAAATAGATTTGGATGACCATAGATTGACCATAGGTTGTGTCATATTCATTGCATATTTTACGTGGGTCATTTAATATATTTATAGGTCATTTTTTTGACTACTCTTAGTCCTTGTTCGACTAGTCCAAGTACTGGCTCGACTAGTTTAAGAGTTTTCTCGACCAGTCCAAGGTTTGTTATGAATTTTTAGAATTTTCTATTGGACTCTCGACTAGTCGTGAAGATTGCTTGATCAGTCAAGTGAACAGTACTCGACCGGTCGTGCAGGCTCGACTCAAGGTCCAACAAGCTTTTCTGGTCCCACTCGACCAGTCGGGTGGAGTGCTCGACTAGTCGAGCAGGCCACTCGACCAGTCGAGCAAGCCACTCGACCAGTCGAGTAATGACCTTATCTTATCGCGCCAGAAATTTTAAAATTTTATTGGTCCTTCGACCAGTCAAACCGACCCTTAGACTAGTCAAGTGAATAGTATTTTCACCTATAAATACAGTACAAATTTTAAAGTTTATTTATTCATAAAAGCGAAATCAAGACACCACTCTGAGAGATAAGTTTTTGATATTATTAAATTATATTGTGCTCATTTTTTATTCTCTTTAATTAGCTTTTATAATTTAATTTTGTGATCTTTATTCCAATCTTATATTAAGAAGGGATTTGTGTTTTCTCCTTTCTTGAGATTAAAATCAAATCAAGCTAGCCCAGGTTGATTTAATTAAAAATTATTTAGAACTAGAACGTTGTCATCTGTGAGACTGGACATTGAACATCTTCGTCTACATCGGATCGGTTCTACCAGCTTCTTCAAAGGAGAATTTCTAGATAAGTGTCATTTACAATTCTGTATCTTTTTGGTTTTTGAGATTGTGCCAGAAAAATCTCTTTTTGGTTTTGTCTGAGGTGATCCAGAAAATCTCAGAGTGTGGGGTTTTTGTGATTGTGTAAGCCCAATCAAAGACACAATTGTGAAGGTTTTAAGGTGAACCTTGGAAACCCTTTTTCATAGTGAACGCTAAATCCTGAGGGAGTGGATATTAGGAGTGGAGTAGTTGTGTGGCTGTTTTCTAACAGTTGGTGTACACACAAGCGAACTAGTATAATTCCTGGAGTTATGGTGATTGATTGAATATGCTTATGTGTGTGAATGTTGTAATTTACTTTAAGCATTTGTGATGAATGGTGTAATTTATTTTATGCACTTGTGGGAATGTTGTAATAACGTAGTTTATTTCCTTTGCTATTTCCTTTGCCTCTTTATTGGTTTGGGTTTTTGATACTTACAAACGTTCTAGTAAGGTTGTCCTGCCATAAGCCTTTGGTTTTTTGTGTTAGGTTGTCCTTAGAACTAAGTTTGTATCAACCTCTCAAGACTAGTACATTTGAGGTTGTTATTTACTTGTTCTTCTTTAATTTTTTATTATGCTATCTTGCTTTCAATTCTGTATTTATTTTTTAATTTGGCATAGTCCTATTCACCCCCCTAAGATGTATAGCTCAACCTTTTTCAAGTGGTATCAAAGCCTAATAGCTCTTTTATTTGGATTTATTTCCTGAGCTAACCGATCTGAGCTTATAAGATGTCAAATTTTGATAGCCTCTCAATCACTATGCCTCCACCTTTTGATGGCTCCAATTATGCTTATTGGAAAGCCAAAATGAGGATCTTTTTAAGGTTCATGATGAGAGCGTGTGGCAAGCTACAGTGACTAAATTGACCCCTCAGTCACCATATTTTTCTTTGACCACACTTCAGAAAAATGTGATTAGTGCCAATACAAAAGCTTTAAATGCAATTACTTGCACACTATCACCGGATGAATTGAAAAGAATTATATCCTGTGATAGTACAAAGCAAGCCTGGGACATTCTAGAAATGACACACAAGGGTACAACTATTGTCAAGAAATCTAAACTTCAAATCTATGATACTCGATTTGAGGTGATACGTATGGAAGAAAGTGAAACTTTCATGGACTTCTATACTAAGTTAAATGACATAGTGAATTCTATTTGGGTCTTGGTGATAGCATCCCTAAAAGCAAAGACACTGTGCTCATTGCCTGATAGGTTCAATTCTAAGGTGACCGCGATCCAGGAACTAGTTGGTTCTTTACAAACCTACGAGTTAAACTTTAAGGCTCCTAAAGGTAAGTCCATAGACTTTAAGTTTTCTAAAAATATTTCTCATGATAAAGCTAGTAATTCTGATTGTGAAAATCCTAAAGATGATATGACACTATTAGCCAAGAAGTTTTATAAAATTTTCAAAAGTAAAAAGAGGGTAGATTTTCAAAAATCTTCTGAAAAGAAATGGACTAGATCTAAAAATTAAAAATCTATTAAAGATAACCAATGTTTCAACTACTATGAATATGGGCATCTGGTAAACAAATGTCTAAAGAGGGACAAATCTAAAAAGAAAGGCATGGTTACCCACATGGGATTAATCGTCTTGCTCTGAAGCCTCTTCTGATTCAGATAATTCTGAACCTGAGTCTACTAATGAGGTCAAAGCCTTAATGACTCTAGCCAAATTCACTTTCTCAGACAGTTGTGATTCAACTTGTGATGAAAATCTGAGAAGTGATCCTAAAAATGATGAGAATTTATAAGATGCCTATGATGCCCTATATGGGGAAAGTTGCAAGATAGCTGTAAAACTAAAACTCCGAAAGGAAAAGTTTTTGAAACTAAAAGAAAATTTTGATAATCTAGTTTTAGAAAAATTGAACCTTTCAGATTGTTTTGAAAAAACTAAGTGTGATTTATATTTCAAAACATCCCAAGTTGAAAACCTAAAATCTGAAAATGAAAAATTGAAACTAGAAGTCTCTTCTCTCTTGATTATGAAGGATACTTGGAGGTATGCCTAGGGTGATCCTAAACTAGAAAAATTGTTAGCTAGATTAAGAAAATGTGGCGATAGATCTTGTCTAGGCTACGATAAGTATACGCCTCCTAAATATAAGAACACTCCTCCAAAATTTGTTAAAGGGGAGTCCTCTAACTTAAAAGGGAAAAGTCTGAATCAAAATACTTTTAAAAATCCTAAAACTTTCAAGGCTATGAAACCTAAAAGCAATCATATCAATTATAGAAATTAGAAGCATAACCCCTTAGTTGAGAAAATTGTGGATTTACTTAAGAAGCTTCTAAAATCTAACTCGAATGGTAGAATATACAACAACTACAAGCATAAAAAAACTAACAATCCTCCAAAACCCAAAACTGTAATGAAATGGGTTCCTAAGGTTGCTTGTTTGGTTGCCCAAACCGCTTTCAAGGCTTCGAGTCAATCAAAGTAGTACCTAGACAGTGGTTGCTTTAGACATATGACAGGTGATAAAGATTTGTTCACCAATCTTAAAGATATGACTGATGGCTCAGTCACATTTAGTAATGTTAGCAACTGCGGGATTATTGGCCAAGGTACGGTTCAACTCTTTAATCTTTCTCCATTTGAGAATGTGTTGTTTGTAGAGGGCCTTAAGCATTTCTCAAATTTGTGATAACAAACATAGCGTCAAATTCACCAAGGGTGTGAGATTTCTAACGAGAATGGTTTTGTAATATTAAATGGTCGTAGAACATCTGAGAACTGTTATATAGTCAGTGATTCAAGCCCGTCTAAGTTATCATGTTACATGGTCCAAATCGATGAGACCGAACTATGACATAAACGCCCAGGACATGTACACTACCGTAATCTTTATAAACTGAGCAAAAGTGAAGTAATAAGAGGTCTACCCAAGTTAAAGAAATTGGATAAAATTTGTGAAAAATGTCAGATTGGAAAACAAACTAGGAGTGCTCACAAGAAAGTGAACTCCTATGTCACATCCAAACCCCTTGAACGCCTCCACATAGATCTCATTGGACCGAATAGAACGGAGAGTTGAGGTGGTAAGAAATATATTCTAGTTATAGTAGATGACTTTACCAGGTATACATGGGTAGTTTTCATAAGAGAGAAATTTGAAACTCTCGATGAAGTGAAAAAAGGGTACTCAAGCGTATCCAAACTGAGAATGAATCACATGTCTCTAAAATCTGTAGTGATCATGGTTTCGAATTTGATAATAGCAGTTTTGAGAAGTTCTGTAGTAATCATGGGATATCGCATGAGTATTCTGCACCCAAGACACCTTAACAGAATGGAGTTGTTGAAAGAAAAAATTGGGTACTTCAAGAAATGGCCAATGTGATGTTAAATAGTATGAAACTTCCTAAAAATCTTTGGGCTAAAGCTGTGAACATGGCGTATTATATTACTAACCATGTTTATACTAGAAATTCTAATAATAAAATTGCACATGAATTATGGTTCAATAAGAAGCCTACTGTTAAGTACTTTCGAGTTTTTGGCAACAAGTGCTACATTTTACGTGACAGGGAAAATCTGGAAAAATTTGACACTAAAAGTGACAAGGGTATTTTCCTAAGATATGCGCTAAATAGTCGAGCGTATCGTGTTCTCAACAAGAGGACCAGTGTTATTCAAGACTCCATTAATGTGGTTGTAGATGATCACTTGAATACACCTATCTTAAGTTCGAAAGATGAAGAAGTCTCTTTATTTGATAAACCAAACTCTTCATCTAGTCAAAATGACATTGAACTGAGGTCAGTTAAAGACCATCCAACCGATCAAATTCTTAGGAATCCTCTCATTGGTGTGCACGCATGTAGACAATTCGAAAATATTTGTAATTATGTGTGCTTCACATCCCAGATTGAGCTGGCTAATGTAAAAGAAGCGCTTGCTGATAAAAACTGGATAATGGCTATGTAAGATGAACTTAATCAATTCGTAAGGAATGATGTATGGTACTTAGTTCTTAAACCTAATGATAAACACATTATTGAAACTAAATGGATCTTTAAAAATAAGCCTGATGAACTTGGTAATTTTATAAGAAACAAGACTAGACTGGTTCTACAAGGGTACACTCAGATAGAAGGCATCGATTATGATGAAACTTTTGCCCCCGTAGCTCGTCTTGAATCTATTAGTGTAATACCCTGGTTCTCAAAACCCGAGGATAGTCGCTCGAGTACGAGAACTCGAGTATTATGTCATGAAGTGGACTAACATACATCTAAATAGCGGCAAATTCTATAACCTGGACTAAGGCGTCATTGTATAAACTAAGAATATCAAGAGTAACAACAAGGAAGCTTAATACATGTGAATGGGAGCAAAATCAAATCCCACAACAAGGAAAATATTTTATTACAATTCAAACAAGTTACAAAATCTAAAATATGAAAACAAGTAAATCTTATATTATCATTCAAGCTCCAACGGCTCAACTGCAATGGCATAGAGGCCCTCATTGCCAATCTCCTCCTCAGCTGTCCCTGGAATCTCATTCTAGGGGTCTCCACCTGTTATCAATCCTGCATCTATTTGGTGCAACCGCACTATTGGGTGACTGAAAACTCAGTGGAAATTTCACTCATAGATTTAACCATAACACATCATTCCAAAATAGATAACAATTCATATATAATTCACAAGGCAATACAAATACATATTCAACATATTCAAATTACAAGGAGACTGATCATGAAATTATAAATGAATGTATGTGTGTATGAATGTATGCTCAAGTCATAGATCTGGGTATGCAATCCAGCTGTTAAAATAAAAGACCGCCCATGATAGGTAGACTACCTGGAAAAGGCCGTGAAGGTGAGTGCGCCCAAGGACGACCTCCTGGAAAAGTACTAGGGGTACGCCCGAGGAGGTATTTAAAATCCTGAAAAAGCCTCATGTAAAATAAGAGCGCCCAAAGTGGTTCAAATGCACAAACTCTGTTCATTCGACTGGTCTATCAGTAAATCGAGCAGAGTGTGGCTTACATTAAACACTCGGAAAAGCTCACATGTCATGCGTGAATGTCATGCCTCATGATGCTCACATACATTCCATAGATTTGACAAGATTATTCTCACAAACATGATCAAGGTTCAACTGAGGCCCATAAATGTAGCATATCTTACCAAGTTCTCACAACATCCCACCCAAGGTGGCATTTCACACTTAGGCCTCATTTTACAACATTGATAATAGATGGATGCATCATGTCATATATTGCTACTTAGTAGAATATAACTCCAAGTTGGACTATTACTAACATGATCTGAAGGGTATAATACCAAGTCTTAATCAGATGTTTATCACACATAGAAATCAAGTAATTAGACATTTGCATATTAACTCATTCTCAACATAACTAATTAAGAATGAAAGAAATAGTGTGCTAGTTTAAGACTTGGTCATGCACATTAGCTTCAATTCAAAATGGTTCTAGCATATGAAATGGATTATGGAGTGAATTTACCAATTAGATAGAAGCAAGATTTACTAATTAACATACTTAATGAAATGTACATATAACTAAGCAAGTCTAGATATGGGACCAAGACTATGATGTGAATTTCTACAAGAGCAATAAGATATGAATATTTCCACCTGGTTAAGGAAGTAAGAATAACATATGTACAATTGATATTTCTACAATTTCAAACTTAACACTATCTTAGAATTCAATGAAATGGGGAAGCTATGGGGGATATCCCTCACCTTAGATGAATGTCTCCCATGTTTGATTATTTGCTTGAGGTTTGATGAATCATGATCTAATTTGAGTGGAGGTAGGAGAGTTATTTAGGGTAGGCAGCAGTGGATATTTTTTGGGGTCTTCCCTAGGTTCATTCAGCCTATGACTTAGTGTTCTTGAAACTCTTCTCAGGTGGTTCCAGACATTGGGCCTAACTGAGACCGGCACCAACTGATGGCGTGTGGAGGAGATTGAGGCACGACTCATGGCGAGTCTGGTTGCTAACCTCAAGGACGCGACTCGGTCGAGACTCCATGACGAACTATGACTCAAATCGAGTCAAGGAGGCTTGACTCGACAGTAGCCAAAACTGGACTCTCCCAGGTTCTTCTCCCTTCGATCTTCCTTTCCTTTCCTTCTCTTTTTCATCTCTCTTCTTTCTTTTCCCTTGTTGGAAAATGTCCAGCAATGCATCCCCGAGTTGGTCTGACTCAGTTTTAGGCGAGCTGAGTTGACCCCGTGTGGCACGGTACCGCGTCACAGACCCAACTCGATTCCAGCGAGTCGGGCAGCAAGCAAGTCTCACTCTTTCTCTCTTGTTTTCTTTCTCCCTATCTTCTTCTTCTTTTTTCTTGTTCTTCTTCTTCCTGTCCGGTTGGATAGGCCTGGTGAAGACTCGGAACTCGGCCCGACGCAACATGACCCGAACTGAGCCGAATGTCTCTGTGACGATCGAATGAACGGGGATGTACATCTCTTCTATCTTCTTTTACTTCGTACATCCCTCTTCTGCTTTTCTCTTTCTTTCTTCCTTTGATCTACTGGAAGACGCCCGGCCACGGACTCAGTAAGACTCGTCACTCTAACTCGCTGGGTCAGTGGCAAAAACGGCGCAGTCTCTCCCTCTCTTTCTCTATTTTATCTCTTTCCGTTCTTGGCTATCTGCCTTAGGATTTTCCCTAAACTCACGGGCTTTAAATATGCGATTCCCTACTTCGAGAGGTTTTTAATACTAAACATAGGATTAGCTATATCGTTATAGGAGGAAGGATCTAGAATCCTTGCTAGGGGGCCCTTAAGTTTGGTCCGATTATTGTATGGTTCTGTACAACGGCTTGGTATACGTTTAGGATGGATAAGAAATGCTATGGATGGATCGGATTAGTGGATGGGCCAGTTTTACAAAACGTGGGTTAATCGGCCAATCAGGGAAGATGACCCACCGACAATGGTGATTTCTCAACCAACGGCCAATCCCACTATCAGAGGTGTTCAACAGGTTTGGATTGTGTCCAGGAGGCTCGTGGGGTCCATCTTACGGCTAGGTATGGGTCGTTGATGACACATTCGCTAATACTGAGTTCGGTTCGGGTTGTGGCTGCGACTCATCAATATCTCATTTCCTTACGAGATTTTGCTGACCGCCTTAATTCTAATGCCCCGGATTAGCTTGAGAGGGGCTTTTAGAGGCCGATGATCGGGTGAGATGGTTTCTTACTATGAATGGAAAGAGTTTTCTCTGCTTTTCGATAGGTAGGGAACATTTTAGGAAAGGGTAGGGCTGACGAGGATTTTGGGTATTGCATGGACGGTGACACACGCAACCAAACAGTCGGATTCTGCCAGCGGGGTTGCTGATGTGGATTGCCACAATTGAAGAGGGAGTCACGACGCTACGCTGCGTGGTGTGAGATGTTATGCACGAGTGCGTGCATGACTATGTGTTATCCGAACATGGTTTTGGTCAGTGGGCCACCACGATCTCAATGGATGGTCCAGATCGTGGGAAAGGGTCCCTGATGGTGGGCCGTCATCAGCAACAGACGATCGGTCTGTTTAAAATGCGAGATGGGCAGGAGTATTTGGATGGAAATTGGTTTTCTATCGAGTCAAGCTTGTTTGACCCGATACTTAAGCTTGGTGCACGGCGTGTGCACGGTATCTGTGCACACGCATATATCTGATGTGGGGTTCACGTTATGATCTGGGCCAATCAATACTGTCCATTTGTCTTGAAAGGTCCACTAATGGCCCTTAATTGGAAGTTGGTACGTTATAAGGGTTAGGTGGGTCATACTTCTCCTTTCGTGAGCCTAACTATGTATTTACTAACTGTTTAGCGATCAGATCCTTTCCGATTTGGACATCAATGGTTTAAATTATCCTAGACTTCATTTTGAGTGAGAAAGAAGCGGAGTATTATTAGGTTGAAGGTTCTAGGCATTGTGAATGTTGGATGCAATGATTTAACCCCAACATTTACATGTTTTGAGGTCTATTGGCACACTAGGGTGGCGGTTTGGGTCATTACGAGACATCTGTAACTTTTCGATCTAATTTGGGTGGTTTGGATTTGTTTTGAATGTGATTTGATTGTCCACATGACTTCACATGATACAGACATGAAATGCCTTAGCCAAGTTTAATGGTTGGATTGTGATCTTACTAGGCAGATGGCACAATATGATGTAGGTAACGAATTACTGGTTTATTTTATATTTCCTTACTATATAAAGTGGTTGGTGAGTAGGATTTTTCTTGGGTTTCAATGGACTCTTAGAATGATCTTAGACCCGACTCGATGAGAGTTGTACTAATAAAATTTTTCTAGAGTTGTTCACGGTTTACAAAGGTGGTTTCTTTCTGAATTATCTGATGATGATATTCTGGATCCCCACACGCCTAAATACTTCATTCAGTTTAAGTGTAACACCCTGGTACTCGAAATGCTGGGTGTTACAATTAGACTGTTTATATCCATTGCTTGTTACAAAAAGTTTAAAATTTACCAAATGGATGTTAAGAGTGCTTTCTTGAATGGTGATCTGCATGAGGAAGTATATGTTGAACAGCCTAATGGTTTTGAAGACCCTAAACATTTTGATCATGTTTATCACCTGAAAATGGCACTCTATGGATTGAAATAAGCTCCCATGGCATGGTACAAGAAATTGACTAAGTTTCTACTAAGTCATAACTTTATACTGGGGAGTGTTGACAAAACACTTTTTTGTAAAGAAACACAATGATCACATACTGATAGTACAGATATATGTTGATGACATTATCTATGGATCTACCTGTTCTAACATGACTGTTGAGTTTGTAGATTTAATGAAGTCCAAATTTGAAATGAGCATAGTTGGAGAACTGAACTATTTCTTAGGCTTGCAAGTAAAACAGCTTGCTGATAGGTTCTTTATCTTTTAAACCAAATATGCTCTAAACTTGATGAAAAAGTTTGATTTTGAGAGCGGTAAAATTTTTGATACCCCTATGAGTATGACACTTTTAAGGATTCGACAGGTAAAAGTGTAGATCCTAAGTTGTATCGTAGTATGATAGATAGTTTATTATATTTAACTACGAGCCGACCTGATATTGCATTTAGCGTAGGAATATGTGCTAGATATCAATCGGACCCTAAAGAGTCCCACATGATTACAGTAAAGCGTATTTTGAGATATATCGCAAGTTCGGCCAAACTTGGTCTTTGGTATCCTCATGAAACTAATGTTCAATTAGCCGGTTATTCAGATGTTGATTGTGCTGGTAACATTTATGATCACAAGTCTACTAATGGTGGATGTAAGAAACAGAGTTTCGTTTCACTTTCCATAGCTAAGGCTGAGTATATTGCAGCATACACCCAACTTGTGTGGATGAAAAGGATGTTAAGTGATTATAGATTTGTGTAAGATTTTATGGTATTGTGTTGTGACAATTTTAGCCCAATTAACATTTCTAAAAATCCTATTCAGTATTCACGAATTAATCATATTGACATTAGATATCATTATATTCGTGAATTAGTAGAAGATAAGATTATTTCTGTGGATTATATTCAGACTGAAAATCAACTTGCAAACATATTTACAAAACTGGTTGATAGAAACAAGTTTGTTAAGTTGAAATTGGATATGGGTATGTGCAATATGATCTAAATTGCATGTGTTTATTTGTAATATATTGCATGTTTTTATTTTATTTAATTTTGTAAATTTTTTTGAACATTTCAAAAATATGAAAAATGCAGAATTTTTGAGGTGCACGACCAGTCGAGTACACACTCGACCAATCGAGCCGCTCGGTTTTGGGGCCTTTTATTGTGTAAAAAGCATTTTTTCTTCATTTGTTTTATCTTCCCCAACCAGCCCTACCATGACCGGTCGAACCCACCTTCGATTCCTTCATGGTTAGTACATCTTTTCCATTTTCCTTGTGGATTTAGGCTCTTTGCACTTCCATTTCCTTGTTGTTGTAGTTTATTTCAAGATTTATGGTGGTTTACTAGGTTTTCTAGCTAAAAATTTGATTTCCTTGAAAATCATTTTTCCTTTCTTGCATTGCTTGTATTCCTTCTATTTCTTATGCCATAGAGGGTAGAAATAAGAAGAGAGCCTCTTGTGGTCCCTCTTCTTTTCATTTTGTTCTAATGACGATGTGCCATCTTCGATCACCCAAAGAAGACCACGAGTATGTATGGGATATTCATCTTCGTAACGTGATTGTTGAATGGATGGTCAACTCTAATCATTTGGAACCTTTTGGTATTGTTCCCCTGCTTCAAACTATAGGTTGGGCTAACATTTTAAATTAGGGCGGTCCGACATACCGTTCTATTACACAGGCTATGTTTGCTTGCATAAGTGACTTCTCTACTGAGAATTTAACTTTTACAATTACAACCAGAGAAGGTCCTATTGATGTACACCATCACTTAATATCTGGATTGATGGATCTTCTAGTTAATGATGATGAAATTCTTATTTATACTCTTGTAGCAAGACCTTCTGAGTCTGAGAAAAGAATGCTAACTAGAGTGTTATGCAACATGGATACTAATTGAAACTCTGGTGTGGCACTCAGTTCTAAATTTATGTTACCCAGATACAAGATTCTCCATCGTATTTTCATCTTTAATGTCTATCCTAAGTCTGGTAACAAGACTGAGCTTACTTCTTTCATGGCTCACATCCTTCACTCTATTGTTACTGGTGTTCTTGTATGTCTTCCATCTCTTATCTGTTACATTATCATTCAGTTTCGTCTCCATTCGGGTCATAGTGATATTCCGTTTGCCTATCTTATGACTATCTTAACCACCCATAATTTTGTGGCTATGCCTGTTGGAGAAGCTCCCATTAACCATCTTCCCTTCAACAACTTGAACATAAATAAGATGAATATGAGGTTGTCTCCTGGCCAAGTTGATGTGGGTACTAGAGGAGTTGCTGAAGCAACTGAAGAGGAGGATGCTTTGCCTCCTGATGATGTTAATATGGATGACTTATTTGATGAAATTGAGTCAGATTTTGCGGCTAATATAGACTTTTAGCCTTTTGACTTTAATAAGCGATTGCGATCCCTTGAGGAGAACATAGAGGGTTTGCATGTGTCCTAGGAAAATCAATTCAAATACCTGCACAAATATCTTAAGCGCATTAACAAGGGACTACATCAGATAGATCCTTCTATTCCTGCTCCATCATCTGGATCTGATTAGTTGTTTATTTCATTCTGGTGATGTTTTAATACTTTCTACTCTTTATGTGTTGGGATATTTCTGGGACATACTTTTACTTTTTAGTATGTGGACATGCTATTGTACCTTACGTTGATATTTTGATTATTATGGTGATGCTTTTTCTTATCTTATTTCATTTACTTCTTTTATCTTTATATGTCTTTCCTTTGTCATATTATAATAAAAAAGGAGAGAAATTGTAGAGATGTGTGATTGTGGAATATGGAGTGTCGTATGTATGGAATTTTTTTTACAGGTTCTGCAAGTCACCTCTCCTGGATTGAGGGGGAGTTGTCTGTTGATCATTTATTACTCAAATGGTGCATGATTCTTTATTGTGCTTATATAACTGATGTATGATTTCTTATTGGTGCATGATTCTTTATTATGCGCATGATTCTTTATTTGGTTTTCTCACAAATTTGACAAAGGGGGAGATTGTAAATGTTATTGTGTAAATCTAGCACCCGTAGTGTTGTCAAATTTTGTTGTGCCAAACCATTTAGTATTTGTATTATTCTTTGAGTTAAAGTGATCACATTTGTACATTTTAAAGTTCTCTGGATCTTCATCGAACTTGCCTACATCTTCAACTTGAAGTGAAGAGTGTTGAAGTTCATGGTTTCAAGGTAAAATTCAAGAACTCAAGTTTAAGTTTAAAGTTCAACTACTATACGCTAAAGACTCAAGAACTCAAGCATAACTTAAGCTCAAGTTCAAAAGATCGAACTCAAGCTTCAAGTATCACAAGATATCAAGATTCGGAAGCGAATGATGTTTCATTTGTTCCTACTCACAAATAGGTTTGAATGACCCTAGATTGACCATAAGTTGTATCATATTCATTGCATATTTTATGTGGGTCATTTCATATGTTTATAGGTCATTTTTTCGACTAGTCTTAGTTGTTATTCGATTAGTCCAAGTACTGGCTTGACCAGTCTAAGAGTTTTCTCGACTAATCCAAGGTTTGTTGTAAATTTTTAGAGTTTTTTGTTGGACTCTCGACCAGTCGTGGAGATTGGTTGACTAGTCAAGTGAATAGTGCTCGACCGGTCGTGCAGGCTTGACTCAAAGTCTAGCAAGCTTTTCTTGTCCCACTCAACCAGTCGAGTGCAGTGCTCGACTAGTCGAGCAGGCCACTCGACCAGTCGAGCAAGAAACTCGACCAGTTGAGTAACGACCTTATCTTATCGTGCCAGAAATTTTAAAATTTTATTGGTCCTTCGACCAGTCGAACCGACCCTTAGACCAGTCGAGTGAATAGTATTTTCACCTATAAATAGAGCACGAATTTCAGACTTTATTTATTCATAAAAGCAAAATCAAGAGACCACTTTGAGAGATAAGTTTGTGATATTATAAAGCTATATTGTGCTCATTTTAGATTCTCTTTAATTAGCTTTTATAATTTAATTTTGTGATCTTTATTCCAATCTTATATTAAGAAGGGATTTGTATTTTCCCATTACTTAAGATTAAAATCAAATCAAGCTAGCTCAGGTTGATTTAATTAAAAATCATTTAGAACTAGAACCTTGTCATCTATAAGACTGGACATTAAACATCTTCGTCTACATCAGATTGGTTCTACCAAGCTTCTTCAAAGGAGAATTTCCAGATAAGTATCATTTACAATTCTATATCTTTTTGGTTTTTGAGGTTGTGCCAGAAAAATCTCTTTTTGGTTTTGTTTGAGGTGATCCAAAAAATCTTAGTGTGGGGTTTTTGTGATTGCGTAAGCCCAATCAAAGATACAATTGTGAAGGTTTTAAGGTGAACCTTGGAAAACCCTTTTTCATAGTGAACACTAATATCCCGAGGGAGTGGATATTAGGAGTGGAGTAGTTGTGTGGTTGTTTTCTAATAATTGGTGTACGCACAAGCGAACCACTATAATTCCTGGAGTTGTAGTGATTGATTAAATGTGCTTATGTGTGTGAATGTTGTAATTTACTTTAAGCATTTGTAGTGAATGGTGTAATTTATTTTATGCACTTGTGGGAATGTTGTAATAAATTATTTTATTTTCTTTGCTATTTCCTTTACCTCTTTATTGGTTTGGGTTTTTGATACTTACGAACGTTCTAGTAAGGTTGTCCTACCATAAGCCTTTGGTTTTTGGTATTAGGTTGTCCTTAGAACTAAGTTTGTATTAACCTCTTAAGACTAGTACATTTAAGGTTGCTATTTACTTGTGCTTCTTTAATTTTTTATTATGTTATCTTTCTTTCAATTCAGCATTTATTTTTTAATTTGGCATAGTCCTATTCACCCCTTCCCCCTCTAGGACTCATAGCTCGGCCTTTTCAAGTGGTATCAGAGCCTAATAGATCTTTTATTTGGATTTATTTCCTGAGCTAACCGATCTGAGCTTATAAGATGTCAAATTTGGATAGCCTCTCAATCACCAGGCCTCCACCTTTTGATGGCTCCAATTATGCCTATTGGAAAGCCAGAATGAGGATTTTTTAAGGTCCATAGATGAGAGCATGTGGCAAGCCATCTTTTCCTTGTTCTGGCTTGACAGTTTTCATTTCTTGTCATGATTATGTTGAAATTATAGGGGAAAAGGTTCTATGCAGAGGAAGGTAGAGGTACTTCGTGATTTGAGGCATTTGTTGTTGAAGTCTGAGGTGCCTCCTATTGAAGCAGCCCTCAAAGCTAGGGCAATTCCTGTTCATGTGCAGTGTCTTTCATTTGGAACACTAGATGAGCAGGTCCAGAAATTTTGACTTCTGTTGTGGTAGTAGCTAGTTTACAAATTTCTTGTACAGGTCATTCTTGTTAGAAATTGGAAGCTAATCACTTACTTAACATTCACAACTTAGGAGTAAGATTTTCCTGTTAATTACATGCTATTGGTAATGTTCATTCATATTGTGCGTGAGCACTTGTGCTTCTGTGGTTATGTGCAATATTCTACTTCTCTAACCCACTCATTTCCATCAATGACCTTCTTGTTGGCTATCATTTGCAGGTATAACACTCATCTCAGCATTTTAAGTTAGGATTTGTTTCGATTCATATAACATATCAAATTTTAGCACTTTCCAAAGGATCATGTAGACTTTGTAATAAGTAGAGAAGCATTGGCTTTTATTTTTGGGACATGGGTTTTCAAGTTTGGTGGATGGATGGTCTTCATCCCGTATTTATGCCCATTTCATGTTATGCAAGAAAAAGCGGAAAATGAACTTAAGAAACTACGTCAAAGCCTTGGTTTCACGTAACTTGGTGTCTTTTTCTAAAATTATATCATTCATATCTTAGTGAAATTGGTTCTTGTCAGTATATGAGAGACATTATTATTATAATTTCTATCAGGGCATGTACTACAATGGTAAGAAATACCACATATATATATAGGTAGTGGTTACGACTATTAACCGTAGCCCTTTATCTGGAAACTGTAGTTGTTGCTAACTTTAGCCTATCACTACAGCTCTTGTGCTAGCTTTAGCTACAAATATAATCCATAACTATATATACTTTTGCTCTATAGAAAGTATGGCTATGGATTTAATTCGTAGACATTGATTATATGGCTACAGTTTTAATTCGTAGCCATATCTTTAAGACCTATCGCTATGGTACCAATAGCTACGGCCATGCTACGGATGATAACCATAGCAATAGATCTTTAGCTACAGCTTTTATTCGTAGCCTTTGCCCCTTTTATGGTAGTGTAGACTTCGTGACCGGTGGATCCATTGATTGAGGTCTTGATATCAATTTGGGACTATTTACATGATATAACATAACAGAGTATTGTCTGAAGTTTTGTCGCAATTTGCTTCTTAGAGGTATGGTTTTTAAGGCTCAATGTCTAGTATGGAGCATATACACCCTAAGACGTTAAAGATGATCGGTAGCGTATTTTTATCAATGGGGATTTGATTTCTTTGATATTGTATATCCATCTATGTATCAGGATGAAGATCAAATGTTTAGATTCATTGATGATCAAATCTAAGGACTTGGATTGCATTCAAGTTCGATTCAAATGATGATATAAAGAGTGATCTTAAAAACCAGTGGTTGGTTGACTTGATCTATGGACCAGGATGGTTCTTAATGGTCAGATTTATGCTAGAATGATAGTAAATTTTTAGATAAATCGAGTTTATGTTTACACTAAGTTAGGTTCTCATGGTAACACCCGAGCATTAAAAAGTATGGGATGTTACAATCTACTCCCTTAAAGAGAATTTCGTCCTGAAATTCAAAACTTATATCATGAATGGAATCGAGGATAACCCCTACTATATAAAGTAAGGGAATATTTCTAATTTTATTATTCAGGAAAACACGTTAGGATGGTTGTACTTGGTCTGAGCCCAATAAGCCAAACTTTTTCCTGATCAAGGCGGTGAGTTCATCGATATCACTTATAATCCTTGATAAATATAAATCTTCTACTTGATCAGGGCATTGAGATTATTGTAATCATCATCAAAGTTGGGATACTGATTTCGAGACATGGCTATTACAAACAAAATCAAATATTACTACAAATCTCATTTATAGTAAATACTCAAACAATCATACGCTATTGAATTCTTAAAATTTTTAGTGTATTTTTCAAGTCTATTCCCATCAAAATTTAACCGTTGCAAAATATGTCAATATATTTCATTACAAATATACCGTAGTCATAACCATTCGTTTGCTTCGATTTTGATCAAACCGTGTATACTTCGCTTTAACATAGTTTCGTTAATTCGTGGTCCTGATCAGTCTCGTCACTTGGAGATATATTATTTAGTTCTATACTTTTATAATGAGAGTGCCCAAGGTTTATTTATATAAGAGAAATGGGCCCAAATGACCATCACTTTACCACTACGCACTTTGATTACCTAATGCACTACATGAAATTTCAGGACTAAAATTTCTACATCAGAACTTAAGTTGGAAGTTTACTATAGCCATACTACTACACATTCACAAAACTTTTAATTCTTATGAATCACTTTATAATTACTAATGAGAATTTATAGATATTGCACCTTGATGGGCTCTCTCAAGGTTGGGTGTATCCAAGGCGTACATGTGATGGGTTCCCTGTTCTCCTACTTGAGGTCGGGAGGCTTGAGCAGGATTTGAAGAATTTTGAATCACTGGACGAGGATCTTCTTGCCATACTAGAGGAAAAAAATTCTCTCATCTCTCATTTTCTTGAAACATTGTTTTAAGATATGACCCGGTTTTCCACAATAGTTGCAAAGCTTAACTTAACCTGAAGAATAGTTGGGTGAGATGTGAATTTCATCATCTTCTTGGTCATATGAGATGCAGATGGTGCTGACTTAACTTTTCTCGCTGAACTTCAAATAGGAATATGTGTTTTAGCCATATGCTCGAAATTTTTTTCTATTTACATGGCTTTGTCTATGACATATGCAAAGTTAACAAAATCCAAAGTGCACAACCTGAAACGAATTTTAGGTCGAAGGCCCTCCTCAAATTTTTACAGTTTATATGTCTCATACTCAATAACCTGTGGCGCATATCGTGACAACTCATCAAGGTGCATTTCATATTGAGACATTGACATATTTCCTTACTCCAACTTGAGGAACTAAGTTACTTTCTTGTTGCGGTAGCATTGGGAAAAAAATTATTCACTGAACTTTTTCTGAAACTCAACCCAGGTCCATTCATAATCAGTTGGAACTCTTCTTAACACACTCTCCCACCAAACATTTGCCTCACCTTCCAGGGCGTAAGTGGCAAGAGTAACCTTCTGGGCATTTGAACAACCCAGCGGTCTCATCATCTTAGCCATTTAATTCAACCAATGCTCTGCCATGATTGGATCTAGTGCTCTTGAGAAAGTCGGTAGCCTTAACCTTTGAAATCTTTCAAACATATCCACTTCGCTAATCCCCTTATACTTTAAGACTAGTGCATGAATATTGTGCTGAAGAGTCTCCAATAATGTGGCAATTAAAGCCTATTGTTGTATAATTGTAGTCATCTGACTAATGACATCGTACGGTGGGGCTTCATGTTACACATTTGATGGAGGTGTGCCAACAAAATCTACAAGCGGTGGAGATGGGATAGTTCTTGATGCTGACTCTCTTTCAGGGTTACATGGTCTGACTAGAGATATAAGAGTGCGCTCAAGACCCTCCTCCCTAAAAACCTCAATTATTGGCGAAACTAACAAATATTGAGTCTACGATTCCAGGAGATGGGATTTTGGAGCCATAATCCTGTCAAAATAAGGATTTGTCATGGTCCTATCCACATAGGCTTAAACAAGTCTCAACCTAAGATCATGAAGTGGTTTATACATTCTTAAGATACAAAGGAGAAACCTTGACAAAAATCTTGTGACTAGAGTGTCATTCGAATCAATATAAGTTTGACAACTCTCTATTCTTTACAATTATGTGCAGTAAAACCCCAAAGGTCATAAAATGAACAACCAACCATCCTTCTGACTATGGTGCAAATTGTAACCTATATCTTTTGTCACGCCCCAAACTCAGAAACCAGGCTCACAAAATTTTCAATTGCCGAATCCGGTGTCGACAGCCTCTGTAGTACCCCATTCTCGGTTCCCAGCGCCTATACGTTAGATTTCGATCCTAGGATCCTACAAGGAGGATTTTCCAATGTAAATTTATCTCATAAGAAGCATAATCACAAGTTTACCCAAATCACAAAGGCAACATCATCATCATAAATCCACTAATATAAATAGTTGAATACAGTGCTGAAAGGGAAATACAAGGTAAATGTCAAAAGCTCCATAAGCTCTGCTGCACACTCCTGCCTCAGCTCGATCATGTCCTATCGTCACCTGCACACATCTATCGTGCATAAGCTTATAGAAAGCTTAGAAGGTGGTGTACGTGTGTGCGCAAGATAAGTGTCAAGAACACAAATATTAGCATAAGCGAAATACTGGCAAGGCTATAAGTCATTCAATATCAAAGTAATGTGGAAACATGCTAGTAAATCCATAAGTACTATCAGCCTTATCCAGGCTATGCGATTCAAAAACATAATAAGCCAATATCATAAACTAAGGAAGCAATGTAGATCAGTTATGCAATGAGGAGACATAGTAAGCCAAATATCATATACTGAGGATGCAATGTAATATGCAAATCCTAACGAGTCCACGAATACTACCTGTCTCATATAGGCTATATAAATGCAGAAACATAGCGACCCAAATGCCATATATCGTAGATGTAATGCAATATGCAGATCCTATCGAGTCTATGATACCATTAACCTCATTTAGAATATGCAATACATGAGTATAGTAAACCAAATGCTATGTGCTAAGAATGCAATGCAATATGCGGTGCAAATGAAATGACCAAGCTAGAGCATGAAGTTGAGATGATAGTAAGTAGTATCGCAAGCTATGGGGTCTATCACAAGGGACTTTTATCCAAACCAGTCCCATACCTAAATTTGGATAGCTAGAGTCAATGTGGTAAACTCCTGATCTCAAGTTAGTTGCACGCCTAACTGAAATGCTAGCCATTGCGAAGGCACACATATCAAATTAGTTGCACACCACCAACACGAGTGGATAGTGAATGAATGAATGAATGAGTAACATACTGAGTATGTAACTCCTACTCAATAAGTCCACATATCAGTACCGTACATTCTGGGATCATCACCGAGGTCTAATACACTCTACACCACCTGCCACCCCATCAAGCGCACAATTGGGTAAGTGAAAGAGACCTTACTATCCACCTGCCAATATCAGTCCCGTCTCATTGATAACGGACCCATTTATGAGCTAGTGAGACTCATCATAACATTGCCTACTCCCTCAAGTGGGTAAGGCTACACCCCCTTCCAACTGACCATGACACAGTGGGAGATGTGGCCTACTAGTATACAGCCCTCATGCGCTCATATATATCCACTCGGTGTAGACGTTGGAGCATCCTCTGGTACCAAGAGGGTTTAGGAACTTTCACCCAGGGACATCTATGACACCCATTGTAGAAAAGATTTTTGGTGTCCCATCTATCCATTCACAATATGCCTATGGAGATTACGGCCCTGATGTCGCTATGGCGTATGGTGGTCATATCACAAAATGTGAGATGTATGAGTCATATCATCCAGTCATGCATCAAACCTGCGCATACCGCGCGCTCATATGGGATAACTCTGCCTATCAGGGAGTCTTATAAACAACCTGCTGAATGACATATACAATGGTCAATCGCATCTCATATCAAATATGCAATGATGCGTATAGTCATGTAACATGATGTTATGTATGATTATCGAACATAATAATGATTGATCTCACACAATCACAATGGGCCTCTCAAATCGCAATGGGCCTCATACATACACAATAGGCCTAAAACCATCAAAATGGGCCTTACATGGTCCACACGGCTGGTTGATCAAGCCGATATTTGTGATTTCCCTTTAAACACGGCTCGCCCAATCGAGCAGCAAGGTGGACGAAATGGTGGCTGCCAGTAATGATTCTAATTCATTCATTAAGGTGGGCCTCAACAGAAAAGAGAGAGAGAGAGAGAGAGAGAAAGATAGAGAAATGTGTGATGGAGGACTCCGCCACTATGAGCCCTCCTACGATTACAATACATGCATCAAGATGGGTTCTAAATAGGATCCATACCATCAATCGGTAGGCCTCACTTGATCCATCATAAAAATTGAAATATAATCATACAAAACACCCACCGATGGATCTTCTTGGTCCCTTAGAATCCTTGGCTCCTAAGCTCTCCCTTTGATGGTGGATGATGAAGATTGAAGGGTGAAGATGAGGATTTAGGGGCAGGGAGTGGGCCACACACTAGGCTTTCTCTCAGAATTTTTTTCTCATGGAGGCTTGGGATTTGTGGAGAATGGGATGGGATGGAGTGATGTATGGGAGAGAGGGATGGTGTTGTAAGAAAGAGATGGGTGGAGAGAGAGAGAGAGAGGGAGAGAGGGAGAGAGAGAGAGTTGACTTTGGGAATGGGAGAGAGATGGGTAGGGTATGGGTGTTGTAAGGGGAGTGATGAGATGTATACTTGACTTGAGGTGATTGATTGATATGATGGGTTGTAGAAATTCTCTCAGAATTTACAACGCGCCACATTTTTCTCGAAATAAATGCGGGCCCACAACTCCTGGCCTGGGTATCGTATTGGCACGTGAGACACGACGTTGGAACTGCGGCGACGGCTACGGTTGCTAGGATACATGTTTCGAGCGAGCTAACTCTGATCTTTGGGATGCGACTCAGGGTCGGTGCAAACACTGATTATAGGTCGTGGTTTGCCAGAATTCAACTGGGAGGACCACGGGAGTTCACAGAACGGTACGATCTAGGATACGGGCCTTATAGCTCTCCCCTCCTAATAAAAATTTCATCCTCAAAATTTATACAATCATCGCAACTGGACATAACTCATAAGGAAGAGGAAACACAGCATCATATATAGTCAGAGATAGCATACAAGATACAATATATAATCAATCATCAAAGAGATAGGGATAGTGTTCTCGAATCTTAGCCTCGTGCTCCTAAGATGCCTCATCAATAGAATGGTGACCCCTACTGAACCTCAGATCCTGGATCAGAAATGATCGAAACTGGGATACCTTGTAACCTCAGAATTTTATCAACGATTAATCTAACAAGATGGTCCTAAGGCTTGGTCACGCAAATCATTGGTGACTCCTTCTGACGACTGAGGGTCCCGCTGGCCTGCATAAAGTCTGCTCTGTGCCTATTGGGGAGGTGTGTGTCTTCTTTGTGGTCGTCGCTGCTGCGACTGCTACTGGGGTCCCGATTATAGGAGCTGTTATCGCTGCTACTGGTGCTGAAGGTGGGGATAGTCCCGCCAACGATGTCTTGTCCCACCGCACCCATGACAAACATTGACAAATTGCCTCAGAGGTTGTGCTGGGGGTGCTGCTGATGCTCGGACGGCTGGGCGGTTCCTGTGCCTCTGTAGCCGTTGACGCTGCTGCTGCTGGGAGTTATCGGAGGGGGCCTGCCTCTCTGGTCTCTTCTCTGGTCACGATCCCTCTGTGAACTAACCCACTCGGCCTTATAAATCTGGGCCCTCCATACTATCTCCTCAAAAGTTGGGAGCTCATGCCCAATAACATGGCCTCGGAGACCATAACATAAGTTGTTCTTAAAACGGCGAGCCTTCCTCTCCTCATTATCAACCAAATATGGCAGGAATCTAGACAGCGCTACAAAACGAGCTGCATACTGAGCCACCATCATATCCTCCTACATCAGAGTCTTGAATCTAGCGCACCCTATTGTCGAATGCGGTCGGGGAAGTACTACTGGTGGAATCGGTTTACGAAATCCTCCCATATGCAGATGAAATCAGGCCCTACAACACAGCTAATGGAGGTCCACCAGTGTTTTATCTCACCATGGAGAAGAAATACAGCTAATTGAACCCGTTGTTGGGTCATACATGTCATCGTATCAAAAATCTTCTTCACCTCGGAACGCTATCTCTGGGCTGCTGTCGGGTCAGGCTTGCCCTAGAAACGCGGGGGACCAAGCTGTCGGAACTCTCGAAGAAGGGCACTCGTGCGCTCCTGATTTACCTGCACTGGCAAAATAATAAGATGCCTGCCTAGCCCCGGAAGGGCGGTCGTCATAGCCTACAACATCTGATGTAACTGGGAGGCACTCACGGGTATGGTCGGATTCGCACCGGTCTCGAGTGGAGGAACGACATCCTTAGGCTAGGGAGCAGGGATCTCTGGTGGAGGAGTGAGAGTCGCTTGGGTCGCTCTCCTGGGCGGCATGTCCTATAGGAAGGAACAAATGAGCTTATTATCCTTAAACACTCTCGAATATACACATAATGGGGAGCTCTATCAGAAAGTCTCTAAGTTATTCGAACTCGGGGACCTAATAATTTTAAGTTCTCAACAATCATAGAGTGTAGGGTAGCTATCAGCAGATATGTGATGTTATCCTCAGGTATTCCCAAGTTATGCTCTGATACCAACTTCTATCACGCCCCAAACTCAGAAACCGGGCTTACAGAATTTCCGATCACCGAATCTCGTGCCAACAGCCTCCATAGTGCCCCATTCTCGGTTCCCAATGCCTATACGCCAGATTCCAATTCTAAGATCCTACAAGGAGGATTTTTCAATGTAAATTTATTTCGTAAGAAGTAAAACCACAAGTTTACCCAAATCACAAAGGCAACATCATCATCATATATCCACTAATATAAACAGTTGAATACAGTGCTAAAAGGGAAATACAAGGTAAATGTCAAAAGCTCCACAAGCTCTGCCGCACGCTCCTGCCTCAGCTCAATCGTGTCCTATCGTCACCTGCACACATCTATCGTGCATAAGTTTATAGAAAGCTTAGAGGGTGGTGTACGTGTGTGCGCAAGATAAGTGTCAAGCACACAAATATTAGCGTAAACGGAATACTGGTAAGGCTATAAGTCATTCAATATCAAAGTAATGCAGAAACATGTCGGTAAATCCATAAGTACTATCAGCCTTATCCAGGCTATGCAATGCAAAAACACAATATGCCAATATCATAAACAAAGGAAGCAATGTAGATCAGTTATGCAATGCAGAGACATAACAAGTCAAATATCATATACTGAGGATGCAATGCAATATGTAAATCCTGACGAGTCCATGAATACTACCAGTCTCATCTAGGCCATATAAATGCAGATACATAGTGACCCAAATGCCATATACCGCGGATGTAATGCAATATTCAGATCCTGTCGAGTCCATAATACCATTAACGTCATTCAGAATATGCAATACATGAGCATAGTAAACCAAATGCTATATGTTGAGAATGCAATGCAATATGCGGTGCGAATGAAATGACTAAGCTAGAGCTTGAAGTCAAGATGATAGTACGTAGTATCGCAAGCTGTGGGGTCCATCACAATGGACTTATATCCAAACCAGTCTTATACCTAAATTTGGATAGCTAGACTCAATGTGATAAACTCCTAATCTTAGGTTAGTTACACGCCTAACCGAAATATTGGCCATTGTGAAGGTACACATCAAATTAGTTACGCACCACTAGCCCGAGTGGATAGTGAATGAATGAATGAATGAGTAAAATGCTGAGTATGCAACTCTTGCTCAATAAATCCACATATCAATACTGTACATCTCTAGGATCATCACTGGGGTCTAATACACTCTACGCCACATGTCGCCCCATCAAGCACATAACTGGGTAAGTAGAAGAGACCTAATATTCACTAGCCAATATCGGGACCGGCTCATCAATAGTGGACCCATTTATGAGCTGGTCAGACTAAGCTTAACATTGCTTACTCCCTCAGGTGGGTAAGGCCACAACCCCTTCCAACCGACCATGACATAGTTGAAGACACGGTCTACTGGTATACGGCTCTCATGAGCTCATATATATCCACTCGGTCTAGATGTTGGGGCGTCCTTTGGTACCAAGAGGATTTAGGGACTTTCACTCAGGGACATCTATGACACCCCATGTAGAAAAGATTTTCAGTGTCCCATCTGGTCATCCATGATATGCCTGTGGAGACTACGACCCTAATGTTGTTAGGGCGTACGGTGGTCATATCACAAAATGTAAGATGTATGAGTCATACCATCCAGTCATGCATTAAACCTACGCGTACTGCGCGCTCATATGGGGTAACTCCGCCTATCAGGGAGTCCCATAAATAACTTGCCCAATGGCATATACAATGGTCAACTGCATCTCATATCAAACATGTAGATGATGCGTATGGGCATGTAACATGATGTTATACATGATTATCGAACATAATAATGATTGATCTCACACAATCACAGTGGGCCTCTCACATCGCAATGGGCCTCATACATACACAATATGCCTCATACCATTACAATGGGCCTTACATGGTCACAACGGGCTTCATACAATCACAATAGGCCTCATACGGTTACAATGGGCCTCAGGTAATCACAATGGGCCTCACGTGGTCACGATGGGCCTTATATAATCACAATGTTATGATAACACATACTAGTGCTTATACTAACATAGTTGTAATCGATGATCGGCCTATATATATGGTGGGGTCCATAGAAGACAACAGATTTAATCCATAATATGAGGATCAGTCCTCGATAGTGAATATATCAAATCAGATAACATGGATCCCTCCGTCTATGGTGATGTTGTAGTCTCCTCATATCAAGGTTGGGCCTAAGTGGCCTACCTATAATCCTAAAGATTCGAAGCGGACATCTTTTGCCATACTATCATATGGCCCGCTAGATGCCCTAGGGGGCCCAAATAAGTCCTAGATGGACTTCATGATTAAAAGGAAATAATCCTACGAGCAACGAATGGGGGCCCAACATTATGGGTTAACCTAATATGAATAGGTGGGTCATGTAAACATCAATGAGGCCCCATGATTAGGATCAACCTACTTAGAGAATGATGAGAATAGACCTAACAAAGGCCTAAGGGAAGGTCACAATGTGGACATTTAACCATCATTGCCCATCAATGTGGACATTTAACCAACATTGCTCCCAAGGAGTGGCCCACATGGAGCCTAATATATAATGGGTCAATGGCCTCACACAAGGGCCTAATACTCATTATAATGGGCCTCACATGGACCTCAAATACATCACAAATGGGCCGCATCACATGGGCCTTACACATTGCAATGGGCCGCATCTCATGGGCCTCATATACATCAAGTGGGCCTCATCAAATGGGTCGTAAATACATCACATTGGGCCTTATCAATGGGCACAAATACATCACATCGGGCCACATCAATGAGCTATAAATATATTACAATGGACCACGTCCCATGGGCCTCGAATACATCATAATGGGCCACAACCCTTGGGCCTTGAATACATTACAATGGGCCACAACCCATGGGCCACAAACACATCACTATGGGCCTCTCATACGGGCCCATCACATCAAGGTGGGCTTGCACATGCAGTAGGTGGCCTTGCACATGCCAGTGGGCCCTACCAGATGGACAACATGGATATACCATGCATACATTTCGGTGGGTCCCACATCTTATGGACAGTGTGAATATACAACACATATATAATAGTGGCCCCACATCTCACATGGCCGGACGGAGTAGATATAATACATACATCATGATGGCCCCATGTTTAGCCCATCTGAACGGACGGGATGGATAAAACCCATACATAGAGGGGGTCCCATGGAGGGGCGGTGTGTGTACAACACATACATATAAGGTGGGCCATACAATGCAATGGGGCCCACGACCCTAAGAAAAATAGTTGAGCAGTGTGGGTATACTACACACATCATGGTAGGGCCTGGGACTTAAAATCAAGTCAATCTGTGGCTTGTGTGGGCCACACCATACACACAGTTGAGAGGTTACCCTCAATTAAAGCACTCATAATCATTTGTTGGGCCCACCAAGCTGTGGTTCACAAATCCAACCCATCCATTATTTTTGTCCCACTAGGTTAAGGAGTCAAACTAAGTTTCAGGTGCACCCAAATCTCAAATGGACCCCAGTAAGTATTTTTTATGGTTTAACATGTCTTCACAAGATTATAGATGGTGTGGGCCACCTGAGTTTTGTGTACGACTGATTTTTGGGGGCACCCCATATATAAAGGGGACCCATCAAATGGACGATGTTGATGTTCAACACGCATCATGGTGGGGCCTGGGGTGGGGTCCACTGACCCTGCTCGTTCCAAGCAGCAGGACGCTGCTTGCTGCAACGTCTTGTGGACACTGTCAGTAAGTGGCATCCAACCCCTATTTTTTTTTTCTTAGGTTTTTCATAGGTGGGGCACACATTAGGATGATCTAGTCCTTCTGTTGGATTCTATGGCTCATAACAGACCCAACGAGCTTAATATTCAGCATGTTTTGACGTGAAGAAACATTACAGTGGGCCCTAATAGATTTTAACCATAAAAATTACTATTTTCTATGATGTGGCCCGCCAGAGATTTGGATTGGCTTCATTTTCGGCTCAATGCCTAAAATGAGCTGGGAAGTTGAATGGACGGTGTAGATAAAACACTTATATCACGGTGAGTCCCACAGTCCCAGCTGGACGATGTGGACACCACAAGTGCAGAGTCCCACAGTCCCAAGACGGTGTGAATATACAACATATACATCATGTGGCACCCACCGTCCACGTACTGGATGGTGTGTATCAACGCATACATCATGGTGAGGGGGGGGGGGGGGGGGCACCATCCCATGTGATGGACGGATGACCTGGATATCACATATATGTCAGGTGGGTCCACGTGGTGGCCCACCAGCTGGAAGGATCCAGCTGATATTCCTATTTTGCCTTCAACAGCAGGGCTTGCTGCTGGATAGCAGGTTGTCCAGCAGAAGGTGGCCCGCCTGCTTTAAATTGATCTAGAAAGACTGGATGGATAGCGTTGATACAATACATCATAGTGGCATCCACAGATGGGGGTCCACACGGCTGGTTGATCAAGCCGATATTTGTGATTTCCCTTCAAATAGGGCTTGCCCAATCAGGAAGCGAGGTGGATGATGTGGTGGCTGCCACAAATGGACGGTGTGTATCTAATCCATTCATCAAGGTGGGCCTCAACAGGAGAGAGAGAGAGAGAGAGAATCGTGTGATGAAGGGCTCCACCACTATGAGCTCTCTTAGGATTACAATACATGCATCAAGATGGGTCCCAAATAGGATCCATACCATCAATCGGTAGGCCCCATTTGGTCCCTTGGAATCCTTGGCTCCTAAGCTCTCCCTTTGATGGTGGATGATGAAGATTGAAGGGTGGAGATGAAGATTTAAGGGTAGGGAGTGGGCCACACACTAGGCTTTCTCTCCTTAGAATTTTTTTTCTCATGAAGACTTGGGATTTGGTGGAGAATGGGATGGGATGGAGTGATGTATGGGAGAGAGGGATGGTGTTGTAAGAAAGAGATGGGTGGAGGAGAGAGAGAGAGAGAGAGAGAGAGAGAGAGAGAGAGAGTTGACTTTGGGAATGGGAGAGAGATGGGTAGGGTATGGGTGTTGTAAGGGGAGTGATGGGATGTGTACTTAACTTGAGGTGATTGATTGATGTGATGGGTTGTAGAGATTCTCTCAGAATTCGTAACGCACGACGTTTTCCTCGAAATAAATACGGGCCCACAAGTCTTGGCCTGGGTATCGCATCGGCGTGGGAACCGCAGTGACGGCGCGGTCACTAGGATACATGTTTCGAGTTGAGCCGACTCTGATCTTCGAGATGCGACATAAGGTCACACGCAAACACTAATTACAGGTCATGGTTTATTAGAATTCGACCGGGAGGACCGTAGGAGTCCACGGAATGGTGCGGTCTAAGATACGGGCCTTACATCTTCTAATCTCAGACCTATTGTTAAGGTTTTACAAATATCCTAAAGTTATATTTATGACCCAATACGAATCACAAGATGACTAAACTTGTGAGTCCTTGGATCTAACTAGATTTCCCTATAACAGTTGAATTCTGTTTCTAAGTTCAATGACTATTCTAGTGATTTTCAAGGGAGCCTAAAATTTAAATCTCGAGATTCACAAAACACCCTAACGCTAAGGGAATTAAACCTGGTTTCAAGTCTCTAATTTCAATGTAACTTTCAAGTATTTATATTTATATAAGTCTCATTTCCCCAATGCATGGTTGTATAAACTCCGCTTTGATACCATCTGTAACACCCCGGTTCTCAAAACCTTAGTATACTAATCATTTCCCAAAAATCCGAGCGTCAACTTTTAAAATTTAAGTCTAAATTTAAACGGTCTTGACATCAATTAGATTTAGCATCAATTATTAGCAGAGTAAACTGTGCATTGAGTAAAAGTTTTTCCATTCATAACAAAATCCAAATGTAGTGCTCATACAGGATTTATACAACCCAAATACCAAAAGTACACTAAAAATGGAAATCTATCAACCAATGATGAAGCTCAATATGTTTCATTGAGACCTCGACTAGCTCCTCAACTGCCCGATCTGTTCCAACAACCAAGTGAACAACATCGGCTCGCTCTACACCTACATCAATTGATATCTTATGATAGTGTCAATGGCTATCGCAGTGAGGAATACCCTATAAGATTAAACACTCATATTTATAATCCAGTATAGTTCGTAAGACATAGAAAAAGATATATTAAGTAATGAAATTGGAAATCATGATCATACACCTAAATATAGTCAACCAACATAGTTTCACTATTAGGAAATTATAGTAGAAATCACAATACGAGTGAATATATCTAGATAGTCAGATAATCAACATACAACCTTATATTACACCCAAAAATCATATTGTATGTGAACTTTGCAAGATGACTAGAAAATCAATAAGTGAACTTCAACTTCACCCGAAAATCATATGAACTCCGCATGGTGACTCAAAAATTAATAAATGAACTTCAACTTCACATGAAAATCACATAGAACTCTATAAGGTGACTAGAAAATCAACATGTGAACTTCAGCTTCACCTGAAAATCACAATATAAGTGAACTCCACAAGATAAATAGAAAATAAATAATTAAATCTCTGCTTCACCTAGAAATCACATTTTACATGAACTCCGTAAGGTGACTAGAAAATCGGTAAATGAACTTCAGTTTCACTCGAAAATCACAACACAAGTAAACACTATAAGATGAAGAGAGAATTAACATGTGAACTCCGATGTTACTAGAAAATCATATGAACTCCACAAGGTGACTAAAAAATTAATAAACGAACTTCAGTTTCACTTGAAAATCATATAAAAATCCATATAATAAATTGAAAGTCAACAAGTTTTTACAAATTAAATCATCAAGACTTGAAAGGGTAAATATTCCATCAAAGCCACATAGGGCAAATATCCAAAGATTAAAGCTACATTGGGAAAATAGTCTATCAACAGATGCGATAAAAATTGGTTATCCCCAAATGCCGCATAGCCGCAAATGATCCACGAGAAAGTAAGTTCATAACAAATTCCATTCAATCTATTAAAAATATACATTGTTCGAATACCTCCAAAATATCATCAACTAAAGTGGCAAGCATCTAATTGATTAATAAATTTGGTAACTTGAGATAACATGTGGCAATCAAATCATTCAAGCTTACTAAAATTATAGAGACATACCACTTATCCAATTTAAGAGTCAATTGCACAACAGATCGGCATATTCGCATGGTGAGGCTAGTAGATTAATCAGGTACCTTAAGAGATACTAAATTTAAGAGATTAAAATATAATATATATCAAGATTAATGAATTTAAGTGGAAAGCTTAAAGGGGGAGTCCTCATCTCAGTCAATTCAAGATGAAATCAATATGAATTACTCTAATATGCATAAATCCAACTCAGTATCGACACCAACCTGACTTGGACTTAAATCATCTCAAGCAAAGAAGATCTACACATGTGAGATTTAAATCCTTACGAATAAATAGAGATTTAAGAAATAATACCTTAATTAAACACAATTTGAAATGTAATAGCAATGAAGCTTGCTCACCTAGTTGAGGTTGACTCGATTTAACTTGACTCGGACCCCAACGGTCCCAACTGTGATGAACTTGTTGGAACTCGACGAGTTAACTTGGCAATGACCCAGGCAGAGGCTTCCTTCTCTTCTTATTACCTTTGCTTGCTAAAATGACCCAACTCTTAACTCAACTTGACTGAGTTCAAGTGAGTTAGCGATTCGGCTCAAGTCAGTGACCTAACCCAATTTTGGACTAAGTCGACTCGATCTTCTTCCTCCTACTATCTTTCTTCTCTGCCTTCTCCTTCTTTCTTACTCTCCCACTTCTTAATTAACTAGTTAGGGGCTGGATTCAGGCCGAACTCATCCCAAACTTGTAGCACTAGATTTAGCGAGTCGATTTGTGTGACAAATTTCCCCTGAGTCAACTCTCCTCTCTCGTTTCTCTCTCTCCTTTCTCTTTCTCCTCTTCCTCTTCTCTTTCCTTCCATCATACCTCCCTAGAAAGGCTTAGACTGAGCTAAAGTTCAGCCTAGCCACCACCAACCCAACCTAAGGCTCAATATGGAGCTGCACGCTCGACGCTCCTCTCTCTCCTCTCCCCCTTCCTTTCTTCTTTGTCTCTTAGGTTGATCTAGCGAGGAAATTGGACCAAAACTCAACCCAACTCAGACTCGGTGAGTCGAGTCCACTTACTCGACAATAACCCATGACCCAAACTCTCTCTCTCTCTCTCTCGCTTCACTTCCTCTCTCTCCCTCCTTTCTCCTTTCTCTCTTCTACTTTCACTAATGCAATGTCCAGCCCCATAACTAGACTAAAAATGACCTAAGGGCAGTGCAACTCATCGAGCCAAAATAGTTTAGTGACCCAACTCCACTACTACTCTGCCACTCTCCCTTTCTCGCTCTTTTTCTTTCTTCTATCTTCCTTTTCCTTGCTCTCTCTCTCTCTCTCTCATTTTCAATTTTGGGGAAGGAAAGCCCTAAAAGGTTGTTTTTATAAGCTACGCTAATCTTATCCTAGAAGTTTTGACTATAACTAATCACTAGATTAGTTACGTTAAGTTAGTTTCAGACTCGGACGCAACACAGTGAAATTTCAATTATCCAAGTATGGTTGCCTTAAACGGATTGCATGGCTCTTATCGAACAATGATGATGAATTTCTAGGACCCCAACCCACCTAAAGGGCGTCTTTGATTAGAAAAATGGGGACTATCCAAGAAGATGGGTTTTTCGAACAAATCGGGAAGAAGACTCATCGATCATGGAAGAATTCCAATGGATGGCTAATCTTTTGATCTGAGGCCTATGGATGAATTAGATTAGGCCACTGAACATAGTGGAACCTACATTTTGGAGAGGCATCACCAAAATCTTAGTGGTGAATAAGATTTTATCTCTTTGCACGGTTCTCTTGAGATAATGAGATCTCACGAGATCTCGTTTTTCTTTTACTAAGGGACTAATCTGACGCCCTAAAATGAACACTCTGGATGATCCTAAAAGGTTTCTATAAGGGAAACGAGTGGCTAGGATCGTACGAGCAAACTACAACTCGCAAGAAGGAAATATTCTCTCCACCTTTCTTGCTACAAAGGAAAGCCCTAACATTGAGGGTGAGATTTGATATAATGAAAGGTCACGATGAGAGGAGGGGTGCAGATGGATTGCCAGCATAACACAAAGAAAAGTGGGATTTCCATTTTAGGCAAATCACTGCACGTAGCGCTGTTGCACCTGTTATTATGCATTTGCATTTGGGAGTTAACATGTGAAGGTCTCTGGGGTTTGGTTGAAATCATCAGCCGAACAGTATGGATGGTTCAAATCGTTTAAGGGATCACAGTTGGTGGCCCAAATTTAAATGAATAGTTGCGACGAGAAAAGAAAAAAAGAAAACAAAAGAAAGAGGGAGGAGTCCCTTCCACTGAGCTTGAGTCAAACTTGATTGACTAGTCTGGGAGTGTGATGCTCTGTGGTGTGCACCAGTCTGTGTACACGTGTAGACTTAAGAGGGGTCCACCATGATGTTCTAAGAAATCCACACCGTCCATTTGCTTTAGAGGTTCCAAGTAGGGTCTTTAATCAAAGATCATGTAGATCCAAAGCTCAGGTGGGTCGTACTCAATCAATTTGAGTTATTTTATTGATTCTTATCAATTCGATAGTCGGATTAACTCTAAATTTGGACATCAAGTGCCAAAGAGTCTAGGGACCCGTTTAAGTGAAAATAAATAGTGGTTTTAGTGGCGTGATGATCTAATTGGGTTAATCAAATGATAGAATTTTGCATTGGGTGCCCTAGACTCCGTGAACGGTGAATCCACTAATTCAAGTCTTGATATCGCTTTGGGACAAATTCCATGATCTAACAAAGTGTCATATGAAGTTTCGTCACAATCTGGTTCTTAGAGGTATGGTTTCTAAGGTTCAGTGTCTGGTATGGAGCATACACACCCTAGGACGTTATAGATGATCGATGGTGTATTTCTACCCATGAGGATTCAATTTCTTCAGTATTATATGTCCATTTATGTATTAAGATGAAGATAAAATGTTTAAATTCATTAATGACCAAATATAAGGACTTAAATTGCATTCAGGTACGATTCAAATAATGATATAAGGAGTGATCTTGAAAATCAATGGTTGGTTGACTTGATCTATGGACCAGGAGGGTTCTTAATGGTCGGATTTATGCTAGAATGGAAGTGAATGTTTAGATAAATTGGGTTTATGTTTATACTAAGTTTAGGTCCTCATGGTAACACCCGAGTACTAAGAAGTATAGGGTGTTAAAGCCTTATCATTTGAGAAATCAGGAGACAAGCTAGTAGGCTATGTGAATTTTGTTTATGCAAGTAATATGGATAATAGAAATTTAACTTTTGGTTACTCGTTTGTGCTAATAGATGGAGCGATTAGTTGGATGTCGAAGCGTCAGTATGTGGTGGCTCTTTCCACAATTGAAGTTAGGTGTATGACATTGATAGAAGCATTCAAGGAAGGTGTTTTTGTAACATCTCGAACTTTTCAATACTCAAGTATTGTAAGTTCTTGAGTATTATCATGAAATTTAATTTAATATATATATGTGTATGTCACCAATTTAGCCTATCCTAACCTTACATCTATTCTCTAACCTGAATATGACTAATTATAACATCCTAAATGTTACTGTTTTAGCCTAATTTAATCCTGCTGTTTGATATATGTATTTTTCCTCAATTAATAAGAATTTTAACTTATTTGGTGAATAACTCTTTATTTGTAATAATTTATATTTGTGTACTTTTGTAAGAATTGCTTAGAAATGTGTTGCAATGCCCCATGTTTTCGGAACCCGAGTATATGACCCGTTCTCCAAAAACCAGAGTGTTAATATTTAAGGATGGCCAAATTCCACATATTTTTTTCTTTTTCTTTTTTAGAGTGAGTAGTTTAGCAGAATAGGATTAAACCAAACATAAAGAAAATTGCATATACATTCAAATTATACGTGCGGTTGCCCAAATGACTTATACAAACTAATGTCTCAATACTTGCAATTACAAAATGAAATAACATCGCATGTGAAGCCAAATACATTATAACAATCTTGAGCTGTAAAATTGTGTAGCAACTCTTAACAATACAATCATGCATCCTTGACGATTTCACCCTGCTCCTCATCAATATGAACATGAATATCAACTGAGCCACCTGTACTACCTGTACAGTTATATATCTGATAAATGAGTGGCCAACTCAGTGTGAATTCTCCTCAAGATTACACACCGCCGCATTAGCTAAGCATAGTTAAAAACAATAAGGCAATTAAAACAATACATGACGTAGTTTTTTTAAATGCATGGATGCGTGAATGCACATCGACCTGGGGATGCTCATCCAGTCGGACTTGGGCTCGTCACCCATGTATAAGACTGGTTACTAGTGTAGCATATCTCGTACAGCATGGTGCCAAGTCATCAAAATATGTTGATAGTCGATGGTCTGGGAGCTAGCGAAATAATACCTCACTTAGCCTAAGGGCGCGTGCCACAGCATCCAGAATTAGCCACCCGTCATCGCCAATATGCTATGAATGCATGATTAGCCAAACCATTATTATTCAAATTATAACCAACCAATTTAAGTAAACTTAAGGGTCACTACGGAGGGGGGGGTTCATCACCCAGCGTAGGCCGACAACTCAGGTATAATATGTCATTCCACCATCCCTAACTCATGAGGCTACCACCTTAGGATGTTTAATGGAACTCATCGACTAGTAGCCAATCATATTTAGTATATGGGGCTTGCCATTGCATGGTTGCACAAAATAAAACATCGAACTCATATAGGAAAAATACCGAAATAAAGTCACATAGGGCGAATATCAAAACTAGGCCACATAGGACAAATATAAAAAACTATGCGACAAAAGACTATCCTTTAAAAAAATCACTTAGACACGACAACCCCTGGAAATCAGGCCCATATTAATAATCAATTTTAACCACTATTCAATAACCACTAAGTCGAAGGTCCATTACAATCACAATCAATCAAGTTACATCCCAAGTATGGGTGTACATTTAGAAGTGGGAGTTTCCCACTGATGTACTAGTTTAAGTTCCATAAGCAATTCATAAGTAATCCACAAGCATAAGAAAATATGCAGAATAAATATTAAGCATGTAATTTAGTAATTTAATTCCAACAGTTAATATATGTGATTATAAAATGAAGATATCAATTATCAATTGAAATTAAAATAAAAAACTATCACATAAGCTAATGGGAAAATAAAAGCTTAAGGGGAAGAAATCATCACCTCACGATCGAATCACCACTAATGTTGCTAGGGAATGAGTGTACCCTTAAAGTCGAATCCTACCACAAATCATGAACTTATACCATTATATCCAAGTTATATGTACTACCTAGGTTTAAGGTCATAGCCTAGGGCTTGAATTGTTTATCTTTAGGGTTTTGATGCAGAATTAGGATTTTCATCCTAAGGTTTAGTTAAATGTTTAGATTATAGGATTTGAATCCTAAATTATTATTATTATTATTATTATTATTATATAATAGATTAAATAATATTCATAATACGAGTATTAATCCATCAATATTAAAAATGATGATTTATAAGTTGATATTTAAATATACCAACAATATCTAATGTTCTTATAATGACTAATGATCTATTAAATAATAGAGGTAATAGAAATAGAATATTTACTAATAATAATATGATGATGACTAATAATAATATTCATATTAACAATACTTATACTAATCCCATAATGAAAGTGATAGTATTTTCTAGTGATGATAATAATAGCTATCAATACTAAACTTATTCATGATAATACTTAAGGATAGTAAATAAAATATAAATGTCTAATAATCATAGGTTTGTTTATAACATGTAATATTAGTATGAAGAATCAGCCAATGGTCAATCATGCTTGATAATCACAATGATCATGGTTACGATCTTAACTTAGGGTTTGGATTACCTAGGTTTAGGGTTTTATCCATTAATATAATATTAGACTTTGGTTTAGAGTTTGAAATCTAACTCATATAATTAATTCATAATAATATTAGAATGAAGTAAAAATAAATAATAATTGTCTATTAATACTGACAACACTAATCTTATAATCAATAACCTACTAATGACAAAATAAGAATAGCATTAATAATGATAATTGTTAATATCAAGTATCTATAATAAATAATACTAGCAAAATTAACCTACTAGTGGTTAACGATATTTAATAATTGTAATAATTATAGTAACACTAATGATGATGATAAATCATGAAATTTACTTTGGGAGAGGAAGCTAATTCACATTGGTTGACTTGACCGCAAGTTGGGTTCTAAACCTGATCTGCTCCCAACGGCCACATCGTCATCACTCCTCTCATGCAAGTTCAGCGCCAATTGAACTTGAACAAGGCTCAGCCCAAACACATCAGTCCATGCTAGACTCGGCCTAGCTGACTCAGCAGCGAGTCAACCCACAACTTCAAGTCCAAACTCTCTCTCTCTCTCTCTCTCTCTCTCTCTCTCTTCTTCTCCTTTTCTTCTTCTTTTCTCCTCACTCAAGACCCCACATCCAGCAAAGTTGCTGGACTCAACCAGCTAATGGGCCAGCGATCTAACTCGATCTCAAACCGAGTTGACTCGGTTTGGCTAGGACAGCCCCTGTCCTCTTTTCTTTTCAATTTCCCTTCTTCTCTCTCCTTCCTTGTAACGCCCGGAAAATTGGGGGTCGAGTATAACTCAACTCCCGAGTTCCAACGCATCACTTATGCAACATAATTAATGATGATTAAATGTTGTCTGTATTAGAGCAATAAACATGAGTGAGACTATACCAAAACAGTAATTCATACTCCAGATCATTTGTATAAAAGCAAGCGAAAGACTAAACTGTATATATATGTATGTAAAGAAACAAAAATCATTTTACTCTCCAGAGTATGAATCCCTCTGAGTCACCATATACATGTCTGTTTTATAAACAAAATGTTAAAAATAAAACTAAGTAACAATCCCTGTAAAACCCGTCGATCTTGGCAGCCTAGTCGAAGCCGCCAGAGTACTGCATATAGGAGAACTCCTCCTTGTCCTCATCATAATCAGGCTCCGCCTCCTGAGTCATCAGCTCACCTAAACCTGAGACAGAGTCTGGTTGGTGTGCGCAACACCGTCCCGTAACGTGGGAGTGAGTAGCTAACTCAGTGGAACAATAAAGCATAGGTTAACATGTTATCAATACAGACAAGCAGTAATGATAAAGTAGTAAAATCAAACACTCCTAATTACTCTTATTAATGTAAATATGAATGCAGGTATGATGGATGCCCTCACCACACCCTCCCTTGTGCGACACCATCTCACGTTCGCGGCATGCTTTCATCCCCCAGTGCTCCACATCTTCCAGGCACATGCAATGCATGATGAGCATGATTACTGAGTTTTTATTAGTCCATTTCAAATAGCAGGATTGGGAAACTAAGGTACCTCCCTTGTATCATTCCCAAACATGATCTATTCTAGGGTCGTCAGTCCTAGTTAATATCAGACGATGGTGTGTTTTCTAAGTCACTGCAAAGGCTGCCAGGGCTGTTACGCACAAAGGTTACACCACTCCCCCATCACCTCTTAAACGATTCATCAATATACAGAAACAGGCCTAGTTCATACTCTATATAACGCGGCAAAATCCTAAGGTTCACCGCGATTTCAGAGTATGCTCGCGGTCACTACAAAGGGCTGTCAGGGCTGTTGCTCGCTTTCGTTGCACCACTCCCCCATCACCTTATCAATGTAGGCCGACAGTACAAATATAGTGTCCCATACCACCATAATCGGCTCACGAGTCTGGTTGCTCACTGGTCACTACGGGGAGGCACGTGGCCCCAGCGTAGGCCGACAGCTCGACCACGGTGTCCCATACCACCATGCCCAGCTTATGAGTCTTAGCGGATCGAGGTACCATGGTTAAAAGGGATCTCATTGGTAAGTTCGGTACCCTAGGTTCAGGCAGTAGTGACCAAACATGGTGAACATACATTAGACACATCGGGTTACTTGACGGGCCTGACTAGCTCGAGCGCACAATCAATTAGATGACATGAAGTGCATAAGCACTTCGCGTGGCCTAACCACTGTCGCCAACTAACATACGACTCGGGTTCGTCAAACGCATCTCACGTGGCGACATGAACCTCAGCCACGATCTCAAATCTGGTACCGATTGTCTGGACTATAGACATAGTCCCAAACTCAGTTAATTCCCATCCATAGCATGTAGAGTAAAGCATGATAAACAAAGTAGTTCAAGCATGCTAGTAGGCATGTTATAAGGCATGTTATAAAGAATGATATAAAGCATGTTGTAAAGCACTACATTAATAGGAATACAAACACATGTATTGCAAGTAAGCGGTTTGAGTGATCAACCTCATGGAGGTAATCATACATGTTGCTAGGGTAGTTGAGAATCCAATCTCAACACCCTCCTAAGGCATCTACATCCAAATACTTACTCACCCTAACATTTCCACAAACACTTCACATACACTAATTCAACATACATAGCGTATGTTAACAAACATGTGTTAGGGCGAGTCCTTTCGCCAAGAAAATATTTTATGCGCACATACTATATTTATACAACAATTAATCATGGCAAACACATCGCTAAAATATACAGGTATACGGTACTTCTTACAATACCGTATTTCTACATACATAGTGTATATTAGTAAACATGTATTTAGGCGATTCTTTCGCCAAATAAGTATTTTATCCATGTATCGTATATCCATACGACAAATAAACATGTCAAACATATTTTCAAAAAAAATACGTATATGGTATTTTATACGAATACCTAGAATATGTGAAATTCCATATTCTACAATTTTAATCGAAATAGAAAATGGAAAGCACTTTGTACATGTGCAATTGCATGCAGATCATGAATCTATCATTATCTGACATTGAAAGCATTGAAAACCGTAACCTATACACCTAAAGTCCTCACCTTGCTCCTTGAAATCTCAACGGATCAGCAAGGTTTGATGAGCTTCCGTATTCGGGAGTTTTCTAGCCTAAAGAGTGAAATCGGTTAACTATTTCATAACCTATGGCCTATACACCTCAAAACAGATCTAGGATTAGGGTTTATTACCGTAAAATGGAGTCAGTATCACCGGAAAAGCGTCAAGGAAGGGGTGGTGCAGCCCATGTGGTGATTGGAAACAGTAGGAGGGAGTTTCTCCCACAACTCTCAAGCTTTCTCTCTCTTTCTTTCTCTTCTTCTTAGGGTTTTATCTCAAATTCGTATGGCTGTGAGAGAGGCTGCCCTAAGGTCCTTATATAGCCTAAAAACTCTCTGGAATGACTTATATTCAAGGTTTACTTATATTATAATCAATTCGGCATTGTTTCAGCTCAAAAGAGGGTTTCTGGCGGCCCTCCTTGAGCCAAAAGTCGGACTTAAGCTCACTAACCTTGGATCTACGTGGAGTTATGGTTTCGTCTCAGTCGGATTCCCAGATCACGCGTGGTGGACCAGTTTCAGTTCAACGGTCAGTGGGCCTTGATCCAAAATTCCAAGTACATGTAAATGTTCCTGAAATTTTTCCTGATCCGAGGGTGTATTTGGGTCAGATTCTGACGGTTTGGTTGCTTATAAATTGATCGTAAGTTTCAAGTCTCAGATCACTATTCCAGATATTTATTTTCTAAAGGAATAGTGTATTTTCACACTCCTTCGCTCTGGGCTCAAGCGAACGAGCCGTGGGACACTGTCTGGGGCTGATTTCCGAGATGGTTGTCAAGCCTAGCGAGGTGGTCCTAATTCCTTAACTTCGTATTATTCGGACTCCCGATGTGCGGTCTAGACCTGATACGGAGTTTCAATGTGGTCCCGAGAGCAGTCGGGTAATGAGTTTGATCCTAGGTTTTAGGGTAACCTAGCGTCAAGGATCCTACAAGTTTTGGGTCTTGCAGATCGTATTTAAAGCGATTCAATTGGATTTCATGGCTAATTTAGTTTAGCACTTAGTTAACTTTGTCAAATTTCTAAAGGATTTAATCCTAAGTGATTTCTGGTCGAGGTGGTACTCAAGCCATAGTACGGAAAATTACGAGTCGTTACATTCCTTTCTCTCTTTTCTCTCACTCTTATCATACTTTCTTTCTCTTTCTTCCTTCTCTGCTGGAACTCCATGAATGCCTAGCCCAGACCCAACTCGTAACCCACAAGCTAAGTCAAGATGGTGCGGTGAGTTGGTGCAACACGGCACTAACCCAACCCAACTCTCTCTCTCTCTCTCTCTCTCTCTCTCTCTCTCTCTCTTGTTAGTCCTTCTTAGTTCAACAGGGTTCACTGGACCCAAGCTTGGCCTGACTCAGACTCAGTGAGTCGAGTCCAGTCGACTCGACAACGGACCTAGCTGGTCTAGTGACTTGTGCACGATAGCCGAGTTGAGTTGGCACGGCCGCACCACCCGTACTCTCTCTCTCTCTACTCCCTATCTCCTTCTTCTTCCATCTTCTTTTTCTTCCTGCTGAGACATCCAAGAGGATCTGGACTCGAGCAACTCGACCCACAACCTCGACTTGACAGTGAGCCAGACCATGACTCGGTGTGACATCTCATTGCACTCAACGTGAGTGCAACCCATCCTCCACATTTCTTCCTTTCTTCTCCTCCTAAATGTTTCTAGCAAGGTCTGAGCGAGGCCAGACACAAACCCAAGCCATCCGCGCTCGAACAGACTCGACCCGGTCGACCTCCTGCGGTGGAGAAGAAGAGTGCCATTAATGGTAGACTATCTCCCATTACTTCTTTTTTCATTCCGACTACATGGGAGGGTTTGTATGGATCTCGTGGAGCTTGTAGATCAAATGTTTCAAAGCTCTACATCCATTTGGGTGGTGGGTTCGAAAGAAGGAAGAAAACGTCAGCTTTCGAGTTGCAGTAAGGGCGTGGGAGAGAGACTCGTCGCAACTCCATCCTTTGGACTTAACTTGAGCCGGTGGAAAGGAGGCCCTATCATTGGTTTCTTTGTCAAACCTTAATCCACATGGATGATTTGGATTCGTCCAAGGAGTACGATTGTGATTGGAGGAGAGATCCTCACATGGATCGCCCGTCTGGCAACAACAAGAGAAACGGAAAGTTCTCGTTTTTAGAAACGTGTGTTTGTAGGGCCGGTTTGCAGCGAGAATCGTTTCCTAAGCGTGGGGTTATATACGGTTTGGTCAGAAGGACCATCCGCACCAAATGGATGGTTTGGATTTCTAAGTTGCGTAGTAGATGTGGGCCCCATCTAGATCAAATATAAGCAGTTCGTTTTAAACAGCTACAAGCGGGAACGAGAAAGGAGGGAGAAACCTTCCTTTGTTTGGAATTGTCAGGTCAACCCGACTTTTACTAGCAATGCAGTCCAATGCATCGATGGTGCACATGAACTGTACTCATGTAACGCCTGTGTGGGGTTCCACCTTGATGCTTACATGAAATCCACTCCGTCATTAGCTTTGGAGGTCCCAGCGATGGCCTCTAACCAAAAATCAGGTAGATCCAAATCGCCCTTGAAACTTCTCAAGATATAGATATCTGATGTAGAGCAGGTTACCGATACTTTCATGTCCAAGATGGACTAGAGAAGGCCTGATCGGAGGCAAAAGTCATCAAGACCGTCAAAATCTTAAAATAGGCATATCTCGCAAATTGGAATGAGCTATCGGACGTACAATATATGATTTTAGAGTAGAATGAGGTAATTTAGCCACCCAACCATGATATGCCGGGTTTCCCACACTGAATTTGTGAGATTCCATCAGATAAACGGTTGAATTTTTTGTTTACTTCCGTTTTTTACTATTTTTAGTAAATTTTTGTTTGATTTTAACTCTTCATCTGCCGGGCTTTAGGAGTTGTGTCGAATATGAAATGTGCTTATAAAAATTAGGATAATAACGTGGTAAAGCCACATAGGACACTTACTATAATAGATTTACTATTTATAGTAATTTACAAATTTTAGGAAGTTTTAGTTACACTTTAATTCCGAAACTTATTCAAAGGCTTAGTATTCTTATTTAAAGGGTTGTAGACTAGTTTATTTTATTCAAAATTCAAATTATGCATTTTATAGAATTTATTTTCTTTTATTTATTTATTTTTCCCTCGTGGATTCAAGAAGTCTTTAATTGGAGTAGTCGTCCTTCATGGGAGTAGTTATCCTTTGAAATCGGATTGTTAGTTACTCAGTACTCTCTTATCATACTGAGTAAACTCAGTTGGGCCCACCATGAATGTATTTGTCTTATCCACTCCATCCATCCGTGTTTTAAGATCATTTTAGTGGTTGACCCCAAAATTGAGGTATATCTAAAGTTCAAACGAACCATACCATGGGAAACCGTGGAAATAATGATTTTCATCGTTGAAACATTTCTATGGCCCACAGTGATGTTTATTTGTCATCTGACCTGGGCATAATATCACAAAGACATTGATGAAGTGAAAACACAAATATCAGATTGATCTAAAACTTCTGTAGCCCCCAGGAAATTTTCAATGGTAGATGTTCAATTCACACTATTTCTGGTGGTGTCGTCCATTTGAGCCTTGAATATACTTGTTTTTTGGGTAAAAGACCTAAAATTATTTTCTACAATGTTTGGACGGAGCGGATAAAATGCATGAATGACTGTGTGACCCACAGAGTTTACTCAGTACGCTTAGCGTACTAAGTAACTCAGCAGGCAGTTTTATTTATTTATATTTATTTTAAAAGTCTGCTAGTTAGTACACCCACTGTCAGTTCACACACTTCACTGTTAGCCATCCCCTGTAAGAATCGATACCTTATCCTTTACGAAGACGGTGATCAACCTCGTCACCTTCTTCCCTGCGTCAATATCTGATCAACCTCGTCACGTTCGTTCCTGCGTTAATATCCCAGAGCAAAAACATCCGGTGGGCCCCCACGGAATCCCTGCCTAGATTGATTCCCTCTAGGCGGCAGCAGGAAGCAATCCGCTTCCATCCAAAGCAGAGAGTTTTGATAACGGTCTTGTATAGTGCAGCCCATCATATTGATAGTTTTGGATTTTTGTAAATTTACCGAAAAGCCGATGTACATTGAGATCCATTAGTCTCGTGGGATTGATTGGATGGTTACCAAGTCCAATATGATTTCTTTTGTGGATGTGGCTTATCTATAGCCCATTAGTTTAATGGTCCTACTCCTCTCAACCAGATGCCCCCATGTACAATAGGGAAAATTTGGATTTTCACTTTATAGCCTATATTTCATTGCAAAAGTTGGGTGTCCATACCTTACATTTTTTCATTTACAATAGTAAATTTCTGAAAATGGAAAATATCCACTCTACATAAAATCTATAACCCCACTGTGGTGTATGTTTCAGATCCACACCGTCCGTATGTTTTATTAACTCATTTTAGTGTATTATCCAAAAATTGAGGCATATCCAAATTTCATGTGGACCACATCACACACTTCAGTGAAAATTGAACACTTACGGTTGAGAACTTCCAGGGATTCATAAAAGTTTTGGATGAAGCTTTGTCTTTTTGGTTTATTTATGTTTTTCTGAACTTTTATGCACATTGGATAATAGATACACATCATCGTGGGCCCTACATAAATTTTTAATTTTAACCCTAGGTGTCATTATTCCACGTTTCTGACGGTGTAGTCCACGTCAGCTTACAATCTGCCTCATTTTTGGACAGATGCCTAAAATGAGTAGGTAAAATGGATGGACATCATGGTGGTGGGAAGCCATGAAATCACGTTTTTCAAGACATTTACTTCTCCATTTTCATCTCTCAAAACACCTATTAAAAATAATCATTACTTAAATGATAAAACCAACAGGCCCTAAAACATTTAATAAACTCATCTATCAGGCGGTTATGATAATCGGGTAAATACATTTTGTGGCCCATCCATATGGGACCCACATAGGATGGAGGGTCTGGATCACCTGACACATGGTCACATGTGAAGGAATGAGTCAGGTTCATTAGAAAAGTTTAGATGCTCCCAAAAGCGCTGATTATTCATACGCATGCAGTCAGAGATTGTAATTCATCGTACGAGTCGAACAAAACGAACCGTAGGTTTTGTGGTCCATACTTTAGATTGGTTGACATCCACGGTCATTCAAAATGACAAATATTCATAGATTGATGTCTACTGATCAGATCTTAAAATTGTCTCCATCGATTGACCATGACACGAACGGTTTTGGTTCAACTTACTATATGTCACGTGCAAAATTTCTAAATGCATGCGTGTCTACTTACCATGCATACCTGCGTACGCTCTCTCTATAAGGGTGTCAATGGGCCGGGCTTGGGCGTGCAAAATCAGAAATTTGGATAGGGGTAGACCAAGCAGTTCAAAATCCAGGCTAAGAGCCCGGCCCGTTGACAGCCCTGTTACTCCTCACCCCCGTTGATAGGCTAGAATCTGATATTAGCTTTGAAAGGACGGAAATTCATGCTAAAGCAGGGAAGTTCCTGCGCTGGAAAGCTAAGTGGGGCCCGCCGGATGTTTGCGAGAAATCCGATTTTTTTAGCTCATTTTAGAATACGAGATGAAAGTGAGCCGAACTAAAGTGAAAAAGTGATTAGGGGAATTTCTACTGTTGAAACCTTAATGGGGTGGACAGTGATGTTTACATGCCATCCATACCGTTCATAAAGTCATTTGGATGAACTGAAAACAAACATATTAGTATGATTCAAAACTTCTGTGACCCCACAAATATTGCAACTGTGTTCAATTCTTAAGTTTTCGGCCCACTTGAGTATTGGATTCGGCTCATTTTTGTTCTTATGTCTTAAAATAGACTCACAAAATGGATGAACGGAGTGAATTTCTCACAAACATCACAGTGGGCCCACCATTTGGTATCAATTTGATATCAATTAATTTGATTTGGACCAATTAACATTCTACTTTGAACCATCTATTTGATGTCAATTAATTTGATGGTTATAATTGCTTGATAAGTGTTATTTTAAAGATATGCTCCAACCAGAGTGGGACCCACCATTTGGACGGTCTAGATTTTTACGTAAAAAACTTCCTTTTCAAAATGAGTTTGATTTGTTTCATTCATTTTAATTAGACAGTCCTAAACTGATGGAAAACTCTTTTTAGTTATATGTTCAGGGTCCACAACTATAGTACTGTTATATAATAATTTCGAATTATTTTTTTCCTGTGTAATACATATATGATAAGTTTTGCTCCTAAACTTGAGTGGATGACATGAAATTAAACTCTTGTGTACGTGGATGTGATGAATTTGCTTCAAGAAAACCTAATGGGCCCTACATAAGGATGGGTTCAAAACATGAGTTTTTCTACACGGGATCCATTTGGTCATTTCCTTCTTCCTTCTTTAGTTTTTTTTATGGGAGGGGATGATGGTGTCTTTTGGATCCATTCTTTCTTCCTTCTTTATAAAGACCATTCCATCAGTTTACAGTTGTCCAATTAAAATGATCGGATTAAATTGGCCAAGGTATGAGCCAAATTTCATTTTTGAGTGGGCCCCACATACCTAATATTCAAAAGGACCTTTCACATTTTAAGATAAGAGCTCATAATACAAGGCACAATTGTGATAGTGAGACATTTTTATCATCCGTAGGTTGAAAAGGTGAGTCCAAGGCTAGAATTACCTATTTCTGGTCCATATGGGCTCCTGCCACAATCAGGTCAGGCCACATGGACAAATAACCTGACTAGTTATAGCCCACCACGATGTCTATAAGATATCCACTCTGTCCATCTATTTTGACCTGTCATGTTAGGACACGGCCTAAAAAAATAAGAAAGATCTAAGTTTCATGTGGGCCACAGAATAGAAAATAGTGAGGATTAGGCAGATCTAACTCTCATGTGGGCCACACAATAGAAAATAGTGAGGATTGAACGTCCATCATCCACCCCTGAAACATTCTCGGGGTCATAAATGTTCTGGATCATGCTAATATTTTTGTATTTTCAGTTTATATATAAATGCTATATAAACATTATGGTGGACATAGGAGGTTTCATCCTAGGCATTTTCCTTCCCACCTTTTCCTATCACGCGGCCCACTTGAGTTCTGGATCTGTCTCATTTTTTTATCCTGTGTCCTAACATGGCTTAAAAACTGATAGATGGAGTGGATTTCTCACAAACATCAGTGGGGCCCACCCAGCTACCTGTCACAGCCCGTCCGCGTGGAGGTCACAAACATAGATGGTTTGCTGAGGCACATGATTCCTTACATATTTGACCATGGTACATTGATCGGAACCGTTGATCTAATGAGCCAGCAGTTGAGTTAGATTGCCTCGAAAGATCTAAAAGATACGAATATCCTAAAGCTAAGGTCAACTAAGGATGCATTTATAGTAAAATGAAAGCTATTCAATAATCCAATGGTTGCAATATCCCAATACAAGAGTTTTGATATCTGTCTTTAATGATATATATATATATATATATCAGTGGAAAAACAAAAAGGATTCTTATAAATTTACCAGAAAACCCGATTACATTGAGAACCGTTGATCCAGTGGGCCCCCTTTCAGGCCATTTATTGGATGGTTATCGTAATCCAATCCGCTTTCTGTTGTGGATGTGGCTTATCTATGGCTCATTAGTTCAATGGTCCTGATCTGCGGCTCACCCAGATGCCACATATACAATAGAGAAAGTTTGGATTTTCACTTTATTAATTAAACCACAGGCCTAATTTTCTGGACGCTGATTGCCTACTGATACTGCCAGTGGCCACTCGCCACTAGACGGTGCTATGTGGGCTCCACCATGATGTATGTCTTTTATCCAGGCTGTCCATCCATTTTTTTCAGCTCTTATGAGGGCATGAACCTCAAAATGAGGTGGACCCAAATCTCAGGTAGACCACACCATAGGTAACCAATGGTGATTGAAAGATTACCATTAAAAACGTTCTTGGGCCCATCCTGTAACGCCCTGAAAATCGGGGGTCGAGCATAAACTCAACTCCCGAGTTCCAACGCATCACTTATGCAACAAAATGAATGATGATTGAATGTGATCGGTATTAGTGCAATGAACATGAGTGAGATTAAGCCAAAACAGCATATCATACTCCAGAGACAGTTAAATTTGCAAGCGGAAGACTGTGATAGATAGATAAAATATATAAACTGTGGTGGGTCTCCAGAGTGTGATAAAGTTACCAGGTTAAATAATTACAAGTATGATTTTAAATTATACCAAGTTGTGTAGTGTGATCTAGTCAACATCCCTGTAGCCCCGACAATCAAGGCACGACTCTCACGAAGCCGCCAGAAAACAGCATATACGAGGAAGCATTCTCGTCGTCATAGAAGTCCGGCTCCGCCTCGAAGCGCGTCGCCATCTGCAATCGACAAAGTCCGGTGGGTGTTCGAACACCGTCCCGTATCGTGGGAGTGAGTGATCAACTCGGTGGAACAATAAAGCATAGGTTAACATGTTATCAACTCACCAAGCAAGAATGATAAAGCAAGAATCAAACACTCCTAGTTACTCGATTAATGCAAGTATGAATGCGGTATGATGAATGCCCTCACTGACATACTCCCTCATGCGACACCATCTCACGTTCGCGGCATGCTTACATCCCACAAAGGTGCTCCACATCTTCCAGGCACATGCGATGCATGATGAGCATGATTACCGAGTTTTTAATTAATCCATTTCAAACAAAGAGCGGATTGGGAAACTAAGGTACCTCCTTGTATCATTCCCAAACATGATCCATTTTAGGGTCGTCATCCTAGTTAATATCGACGATGGTGTGTTTTCTAGGTCACCAGCAGAGTTTGCCAGTGGTCATTACGCACAAAGGTTGCACCACTCCCCCATCATCCCTTAAACGATTCATCACTATATAGAAACAGACCTAGTTCATACTCTATATATCGCGGCGAACCCTAAGGCGCACTGCCACTTCAGAATATGCTCGCGGTCACTACAAAAGGGCGCCTGTGGTCATTACGCACAAAGGTTGCACCGCTCCCCCATCACCTTATTAATGTAGGCCGACAGCACGAATATAGTGTCCCATACCACCATAATCGGCTCACGAGTTAAGTTGCTCACTGGTCACAACGGGGAGGCACGTAGCCCCAGCGTAGGCCGACAGCTCGACCATGGTGTCCCATACCACATGCCCGGCTCATGAGTCTTAGCGGATCGAGGTACCATGGTTAAAAGGGTTTTCACTGGTAAGTTTGGTACCCTAGGTTCAAGCAGTAGCGACCAAACATGGTGAACATACATAAGACAGATCGGGTTGCTTGACGAGCTCGGCTAGCTCGAGCGCACAACAAGTTGAACGACATGAAGTGCATAAGCACTTCGCGTGGCCAACCACTATCGCCAACCGAAGTACGACTCGAGTTCGTCGAACACATCTCACGTGGCAAATGAATCGCAGCCACGAATTCAATTCTGGTACCGATTGTCTGGACTATAATCATAGCCCCAAACACAATCAAGTGCAGATAGATAAAGCAGTAGTGAATCAAGATTCAACTCATACAATCAAGGTCTGGTAGTATCCGTTTAGGGCTGCCAGGGCTGTTGCACGCATTCGTTGCTCCACTCCCCCATCACCCATGACGGATCATACAATGTAAATATAAATTTAAACATATGCATTACATGGTTAAAATCATAAAGCAGTTGAGCATGTTATGAAGCACAACACGAGCATGAATTTGTACATGTTCAATTCCTAATCACGCAACTATCCAAGGAGTCATACACATAGTTAAAAGAGGTTGAGAATCATATCTCAATACCCTTATACATTACAATTTGCTAACTACTACTCATTCAGACATTTCAAGAAACACTTAATCAAACATACAGCAACATACATGACATATGTCGATCACATAGGCATTATGTCAAATCCTTTCACTAGGGAGTTGCCCCAATCATAACACGCGTACACCCACGACGGATAGTCATGGCAAGCAGGAATCCAAGTTCCATATTCATTCAGTCATTTCCACAAACACTTGGGCCACACATTTTAGCATATATGGTGTATATTGGCCGTGGCGTGATTTAGGGCAAATCCTTTCGTCAAAGGGGTATCGCCAATACAACAATCATGAATCCAAGACAATTAGTCATGGCGAGCACGAATGAGAATTTTATACTCATTAAATCATTTTCACAAACACTTAGAATACACTATTACAACATACATGGTGTAAGTTAGCAAAACATGTATTAGGGCTATCCTTTAGCCAAGTGAGTATTTTATCCATGTATATTATATTACTACAGCAAATAATCATGATAAATACATCTCCCAATATTTATACGTATACAGTATTTTCTAGAATACGCATTTTCAACATACATAGTGTATATAAGCAAACATGTATTACGGCGATTCCTTTCGCCAATTAAGTAATTTATCCATATATTATATAATCATACGACAAATAATCATGGCAAATACATCGCTAAAATATACACGTATACGGTACTTCTTACAATACCGTATTTCTACATACATGGTGTATATTAGTAAACATGTATTTAGGTGAACCCTTTCGCCAAATGAGTATTTTATCCATACATCATATATCCATACGACAAATAAACATGTCAAATACATTTCCATAAAAATTACGTATACGGTATTTTATACGAATACCTAGAGTATGTGAAATTCCAAATTCTACAATTCTAATCGAAACAGAAAACGGAAAGCACTTTGTACATGTGCAATTGCATGCAGATCATGAATCTATCATTATCTGACATTGAAAGCGTTGAAAACCATAACCTATACACCTAAAGTCCTCACCTTTTGTCGTAGAATCGCAACGGAATCGATAGGTTTGTCTAGCTTCCGTATACGGCAACTAGGCAACCTAGAGAACGAAATAGGTTAGCTATTTCATAACCTACAACAATCAAATCCCCCAAACAGGTTAGGGTTAGGGTTTATTACCTAGAAATGACACCGGAATCGCCGGGAAAGCGGCAAGAATGAGGTGGTTAAGCACCGATAGCAGCAGGGTAGAGCGGCGAGGAGATCTTCCCACAACTCCCACACTTTCTCTTTCTTTTCCCTCTCTCAAATCTCAAATTCGTATGGCTGCCATGAGAGAGGGTTTAAGGTCTTTATATAGTCTCAAAACTCACCGAAATAGACTTGGGAACAAAGTATAATTAGGTTATGTCCAAAGCAGACCTGTTCCGTCTCAACGGAGCACTTCTGGCGGGCTTCCTTGAGCCAAAGGTCGGACTTAAGCTCACTAACACTGGATCTACGTTCTATTAAGTTTTCGGTTCGGTCGGATACCCAGATCACGCGTGGCAGATCAGTTTTAATTCAACGGTCAGCGGATCTCGATCGGAGATTCCGAGTACATGTAAATGTTTATGAAATTTTTCCTGATTCGAGGGTGTATTTGGGTCAGATTCTGACGGTCGGTTTGCCTAATACTAACCCGCAAGCGATAGGTCTCAGATCACTATTCAAGATATTTATTTTGTAAAGGAAAGAGTGATTTTCACACTCCCTCGCTCCGGACTCAAGAGAATGGCCGTGGGACATCGACTGGACCTGATTTCCGAGGTGGTTGTCAAGCCCAGCGAGGCAGTCCTAGTTCCTTAACTTCGTGCTAATCGGACTTCCGACGTGCGGTCCAGACCCGATACGGAGTTTCGAGATGCTCCCGAGAGCAGCCGGGTAATGAGATTGATCCTAGATTTTAGGGTAACCTAGCGTCAATGATTCTACAAGTTTTGGGTCTTGCAGATCATATTTAAAGCGATTCAAATGGATTTCATGGCTAATCTAGTTTAGCACTTAGTTAACTTTGTCAAATTTCTAAAGGATTTAATCCTAAGTGATTTCCGTCTGAGGTAGTATTTAGTCCTTTGCAGTTTGTATCTAAAGTGATCCAAGTTATACTACTTAGCTAGTTTAAGATAGTGTCTAGGGTGAAGGTGCTTTGAAAAATTGAAAGCACAAGGTAGTGAAGGGTGGGATTTGTGAAGAAAATGGTTTAAGGAGCGATTTGAGGCTTTAATTGAGCGTTTAAAAAGTTAAACCTGTGTTAGGATTGACCCATTGCCTAAGGACGTCTAATCCCAGGTTGGGAAAAATCCGGGGTGTTACACATCCTAATGCTCACCTAACATCCAATCTGTTAATTAAGTCATAGTGACCTAAATAAAGGAAAACACAAATATCAGCTTTATCCAAAATTTTTGTGGCCCCCATGAACTTTTTAGTGGTGGGTATTCAATCACCACTACAGTTGTACACGGGTTGAACTAAGTCGGCCAGTAGCTAACTCCAGCTTGAACTCGGCTTCGCTCGGTCCTCGAGCTTGATTGGCCAGCTTGGCTGGGTTTGGTCAGCAGCTCAGGCCAGTTCGATCCGAGTTTGGGCTTGTGCAACATTTTCTCAAACATAGAGTGAATCTTTAATTTTTCACGGAATGCAGAACAGAAACAACAATATACGGTTTTTCATCGAACACTTGGTAGGCATCATCAAAATCATGATTTGAGGACAGTTTTATAATGTGAAATTTATTTTTATTTTTTGTAGTGATTTGTTTTACCCGAAACAACACTTCATTGAGTCATTTCATCAAACACTTGGCGAGCAGCATCAATATCACAAGAACCAAGTCACCGAGCCGATTCGATCCGCGTCTATTCAAGTTGAGGTTCAATTTGAGTCGAGTCGAGCTCGAACTCGCTCAAAAATTTTTTGAGCTAAAAAATTGTCTCAACTTGACTTGAACTTAGTTTCGAGCCAAGTTAAATCAAACTTTTTCGAATCGATTCAAGCGAGTTAACTGAGCTAACTCGGTTCATGTACAGCTCTGATCACCACAGTTTACCATGGTTTTCCTGTGGGGTGGACCACCTGAGATTTTGATCTGCTTCATTTTTAGGCTCATGCCCTAAAATAATGATCTTGACAGGTGTAGATGAAACAAATACATAATTGTGGGGCCATAGAGGACCATCAATTAGCGACATCCTCAATGAAACACACACATCATTGTGGGGCCCACAGAGGACCATCCATTAGCGACATGGCGGATGAAACATATATAATTGTGGGGTCCACATAGAACAATCCATTAGCTACATCACTATTTACAGTGTCAGTATGCAATCAAGCGTCCAAAATTTCTTACAGGTTGTTGCTTTCCCATCGTACCATATAACTAATTGGAGCTCGCCAAATGAACTTTTAATCAATTTGAGTTTTAGAAATAAGCTATGGTTAAAAAATCAAGCTAAGGTAAGATCCTCGACATATGATTAATAAGATGAAAAATGGATACTAGATAAATACCATTGGTCCAAACATCATATTCAAACAATTTTTTATTTTTTTTTTCTCAAAGGGTCCTTAGGTGTCCACCGTATGAGGTGCCGTAACTCATGATCAGAACTATTCATATAGTGGCCCAACCATGGATGGCTGATATTTTGTAATTCATGATTGGCCTCGACTCGCATTCCTCAAATCATTAATCAAGGTGATATTATCTACCTCAATGCAATGAACCTTTGGGCGGTAGCTATACCACTACTCGTTGATAACGTTAGGAATACGTGGAGCTATACGATCCACCTCACAGGCTCTCATTTAATCTATGATGAAGAAGGTATCTTGGTCATTACGTGGGAAGACTTCTATCAAGAATTTCGGGTTTCTTTGTTTGTATGTATTTGATGTGACATGTAATGTTGGGTATGTCATATTCGATGGAGTGATTGATCATTGATCGAGACATGAGTATGATCATTGAGAGGATTCAACTTTGGTGTTTGATTCACGTCCAGACACAAGTGCTGTTGTTGTCCCAATTTTGGTCACGTGATTTGTGCTGTGCAGGCGTGTCATAATTGAATTTGTGGGGCAACTAAGGACCATCCGTTGAGATAGGCATATACGTAAATCTACACTGTGAGATAGAATAAGATTAGTCGACTACTCAGCCATTTATACAATATTGCTTAAAATGATAAGGCGAATATTATAGGGTGGGTTCATCATCTGAAAATGGGCTATACATTTGTCTTCCGTACGAAAGAAATTTTTATCAATACAAATAATATATATATATATATATATATATATATATATATATTACAGTCAACTAAGGAGAACAATTGTAGAACGCTTCTCTTGATGGAGAATTTGCTTGATACTCGAATTAAATCAGGCATATATATAAGCATAAACTCGAATTACAACTAAAGTTAACAACTATTTGATTATTCTATGGATTACACTAATGGATGTAAATGAAAGATAATGCTAAGTATTAGACTAAGGAATGTAGATAACAAATAAAATAATTGAAAGATAGATTTGATTTTATTTGGTTGATATGAGACACCTTCTTCTGCTGAATTCATTTGCCCTTTATAGCTATAAACTGACCATTTGGATATTGGTTGTTGCTTTAACCTATTCAACACTATTGACATTTGGGAGCCATCATTCTAAGCTTGTCATATGTACATGTAATTGCTCCATACTTCCTTACTGACTTGACCACGTTCTACTCGGTCACTCTTGTTTTGTGGATAATGTGGCATCGCTTGATAAACACTGGTTGTATTACTACAAAATCTTCTTTAAGTATCTCCACAGATTTCAAATACACTAAGAAACTTTTATGAAATTACATGTGTCTCTCTCTGATTGGCTCTTGTAGGAATAGACAGAAATAGGTACAACATTACCCCCCCCCCCCCCATCTACTTCACCTTTGGTAAAAGGTGAAAGTAATGTGTGACCCCTCATAAATGCAATGTAGGTCACATTACGACGCTTTATTTATCATGCATGACTGAGACAATTCCAAATGACAGTTGTGTTTTCCTTTTCTGAATAGAGAGCTATTCCTATGTAACGTGTGTATAAGCATCATACCATACAAGATCATGATTACACCCTAATTAATAAACTCGATTTCAGCCGATATAAACACCATTTCAACACATTTCCCAGTTTCTCAAGCTTTCTTCCCCATTTATTCGCATTCGAAACTCAAAATCTCTCATTCCAGCGATGGTTGCTTCCTAATTCTCTGTCTCTCCAACCTTTTAACAAGATGATCTAATACATACATTAGACGGTCTTTCTCAAAAGTTTATTAACGAGATCATCTTCAAATTGCTGCTTGATGGTTATTACTGCCATGGCCCAACCTTCTTTACTAAAATTGAAGTTGGTGAGATTTGCTCAATGAACCGTTTCTTTCCAAATTGGCCTGGCGAGAACATGCTAATTCAATCCCAATTAATTCCAGATCCTTTCAATGCCCTAAAAACTTCATGATCCTGGCCAAAACCCTTGCTAGGATGACATGATTGGTTTGACCGTATCACTGCACAACATGATGTTTCTTCGAGAGAAATCGACATCTATGAATGCATCAAACTATCACTATATGATTACGCATCATATCCCCCTCTCCTCATTGCAATATATTAATATTCTGGAATTCATCCACAAATTTATTTTTTTTTTGAATGTAGCCCTATGAGTCCAAAAATTTTGGATGTATGTGCTCTTACCCATCTTCTTCCTTTTGATGGAGCATTTTTTCCAAGCTTCGCTCATAATGAAGAAAGACATTTCAACAACATGACCGTCAAGGCCTATTCTCATTTCATGCTCGCTTATCGAAAACATAAAGGTCTAGTCGAGTATGAAGAACACACAGACTTCTTGCTACTATGGATCTACCGCCATCTACTCCGTGTGAATTATCTTCAGATCACCAATGAATACTTTTAACTAGCCGAGACACTTGCACGGGGTAGAAAATTAGCACTTACACCCTTTGTGTTCGGCCACCTATACAAAGACATGTATGAGCTAACCATTAAAGGTCTATTTCACAGCAGAGGATCGTTATAGCTTCTCCAAATGTAGTTGTATGAATATTTTTATTCTTTTCTTGTATCTTCTCCTCCCACTTCCGATATCATATATACCTCTTACAATTATCGTGACATTTATTTCAAAGAAGTTTGTACGTTTCCTACATATATGAACTCTCTTTTCTTTCCTCTTCACGCTGGTAAGCATTATAGCACATTTACGCATTTTTACTTGAAAGAGTTTGGCCCATCCTAGTTCATAGGCAATTTTGAAGAAAATGACGAACAATCGACCTCAATGATGATTCAGACTTGGGGAAGTTACCTCATCTGCAAGGACCTCCCTTATGGCAGTATAATAGAAACTGAAAAGAATACCAAGGCTTGAATCGAGCAATATTGTGTAAACTTACTTGCTCGACAATTCTACCTCATTTAATATATTCCTTATCCCTTCACCCGAAAGACTTACAACCAACCCTCTTACCCTCGGTTGATCGTCGATTAGGTTAATCGTCATCATTTTATCTAACAGATGCTTGAGGAAGGAGTAGTTACTCTTGAGAAGATCCACACGAGCATGAATTTGGAGGATATGCTTACAAAGTTGGTTCCCATAAAGAAGTTCAAATTACGTTAGACTTTTTTAGGTTTGGTAAAGGTTTAATGAAGACGGAGTATGCACGAAAGGTGAAGACGATGAAGAAGCTATGATGAAGGTAATTAGAGATGGGGCTTGGAGCCGTGGTTTATGATGATTGAAGCTATGGTGGAGATTATTCTTTGGATGTCTTTAATCTATCATGAACACGAGCTCTCGATTGATCGACAACCTAATCGATTAATCTAGTGAACTCGAATTTAACATATTGGCCTCTGGATAGTTTCGGTCAGGTTTGATCGATCGACAAGTTGGGTTGATTGATAGAGGAAACTTTGAATTAATCAGTTAACTCTCTGAACACTTTTGGCAATATTCGATTGACGAACATGGGTGCTCGATCGATGTCAATCGATCGATAACATGCATAGTTTTACGTAATTATGTAAATTGTTTCCTATTCTGGTTGTTATACTATAAATATGGGTGTAATATGGGATTAGGGTATCTCAGAGATTGAAGGGCTTGTTTTAGTGGGAAGCTAGGGTTTTCAGAAGGGTTTCACATCAGTACATAAGATCAATCTCTTGTAATTCATTTTGATAGTGGATTTGTTATCTCTTTGTGCTGTGGTTTTTTTCCTTAAGAGTTTTCCACGCAAAACCGTGTTCCTATGTATGCTTTGTTGCATTTATCGTTTGCTTGTTTGATTCGAATTCGGGATTTGCTTCTGCGGTCCCTTAATAATATGTATTGTCTATTAGAATCTCTCACATGTATTTAATCCTCACATTATGGCTATTTATCAAATATTCATGAGTCATGAATATATCAGAAAGGCGCCTACATAGAGCCCACCATGATGTATGGGTTTTAACCATGCCCTTCATCCATTTTTTTCATATACTTTAGGGTATGAACCCAAAAATGAGGTAGATCTAAGGCTCAAGTGGACTATACCAAAGGAAGGAGTGGTGATAATGGACCCACCGAGATGTTTTTTTTTACAACCCAACCACTTCATAAGGTCATATAGAACGGGATGATGAGAAAACATAAATATCAACTTGATTAAAACTTTCATAGCTCCCAATAGGTTTTTTATGGTGGGCATTGGAAATACAAATATCAACTTGATCGAAACTTCTGCTCCCAAGAGGTTTTTGATGGTGGGCATGAAATCCGTGTTGTGTGGTCCATTTAAGCCTTGGATCTACCTCATTTTTTAGGGCTCATACAGTAAAATGATCTGGTAAATTGGATGGACAACATGGATAAAACCCATGCATTATGGTGAGCCCAATAGAGCCCCTACTTAGACCAACTTCATCCAAGTGAGGCAGGACATAATTATCTTACAACATACACGGGCGCAGCTTCGCTAAGGTCTCGATTGTGGTGCCCATTGTGATGCATGTGCCTTACATCCACATCTTTCATCTGTTTTGACAGCTCATTTTAGGGAATCATTCCAAAATGAAGCAGATCCAAAACTTATGTGGACCACACCACACGAAATAGTGGCAACTGAATACCCATCATTAAAAACTTCTTGGGGGCCACCAGAATGTTTATTTGCAATCTAACCTATTGATAAGGTCACAAAGACCTAGTTGAAGGGACCACACAAATATAAGATTGATACAAAACTTGTGTGGCCCACAAGAAGTTTTTAATGGTCAATCCCCAATGTTTCCCATGGTATAGTCCACCTGAGATTTGGATTTCCCTCATTTTCAAATCATGCACTAAAATGAGTTGTCAAAACAGATGGACGGTTTGGATGTAAGTTACATACATCACAGTGGGCCCCACACTCCAGGATCCACCCACGACTATGGCTGAAGACATGCCCCACGAACACAGACATGACCCTTTTTTCTTGAGAGGACAAAACATTGAGAGCATGCCTACAACTAATTAGATAATATATGTGGGAGAATGTGCACTATATTCACTCATTCCATCAAGTTGGCCACCATATCTTTACCATGGATGTCATGCCCCAAAATTTGACACATGATTATGATTACTCAAGTCCCCAATCCCAAGGGTAAGTACCTTATACAACATTCGTATACCCATTCATATACTCTTTACACTAATTCTAATCCACAAAACAATAATATAATTAAATAAAAGAAATATAAAATTGAATAACCATGATTTAATCTAACTACATCCATATTTAATGTTTAATAACAACTAAAAGATTAAATACACTATACAAAAGGGAAAGTCCCTTATACAACTTTCATATACCCATTCATATACTCTTTACACTAATTCCAATCCACAAAACAACAATATAATTAAATAAAAGAAATATAAAATCGAATAACCATGATTTAATCCAACTACATCCATATTTAATGTTTAATAACAACTAAAAGATTTAATACACTGTACATTACGTCCACGATAAATATTTGAATCACTAGTTGTGATACTTCTAACATATCACTTGCATAAAAGAGAAATAAATTGAAATATGAGAGTTTTGAAATTTCAAGACACATGCCCAAGCCATAAAGGAAGGTAGCACAAGGCTTACCTAATAAAGAATAAAAGTAGCATTAAGTTATCTCAATAAAAGAGAATAGTAGCAAATAGGCTAACTCATCAAGAATAAGGGGAGATGAGTAAAAGGCCAACTTAATATAGAGTGGAGGCACTTGTCACTCTCAAAATTGGCAAAGGGCAAGGCTTGTATCTATCGCACCACATATATTTATAAAGATCACGCATAATTAAAATCATACCTTAACCATAATTCTCAAATGATAAATAATTGATAATGGTAAACTAAACAATTGCATGGAGAATTCACAGTAATATGTAAACATGTAAAAACAAGATAAGTCATACCAACTCAAATTATTGTAAGCTTAAAGGAATCCATCACCTTAGCCTTAGATCTAAATCATAGGTAGATATCTATGTAGGAAAGTTTCTACATGAAAAACTTCCACATAAATCATAACATTGCTTGAGTAAGAGGGAGACACCATACATATGGAGAAGGAAGTGGGCATCTAGGCTTCCCCTTCTCTTTCTCCTTCTTTTTCTCCTTCTCTCTCCCTTTCTCTCTCTCTCCTCCTTAAATGTTAGGGGTATTGGTGTGTGAGTGGAGAAGGGCACGCACACCCCCTTTATAAAAGGAGTGGGCATGTGAGAGAGGTATGTTTCACATCTCGCTTGGATTGAGATTCTCTAATTTGACCTTTTCTAATGATCTTTCTATAAATCTAATTCATCTAATGTGTCGGGGTCGTCGAATAGGGGTGGGGAATATGATTTTCTTGGTGATCCAAAATTTAGATTAGCTTATCTTGAAAATTCTCCTAACAAGTGCCAAAATAAACTTGATCTCAATTAACAGTCCACACTTAATGATTATGGCCCAATTTTGAAAAAAAAATGTATAGTCAGGATAGGCAAATGGTTGGACAAAATTTGGTGGTTAATCGATGGTGGAAAAAGCCTAAATACAAAATTTCACCTTTTGTACCAAAAGGAATGAGCCGGTTTCAACATTCAATGGTATAAGATCATAGATCATGGTCTAAATTTTGTATAACTTCGTAGTCATATAAGACCAAAGTGTGGTCCAAATTTGAGTTGCAATGGACGATAGGAAGTAATTAAATCTAAATATCCAAATTTATAAGGAGTTAGTAAGCCTCTAAAGTATAACTTCGCACTTAAAAGCCTACTAAAGTGGGGTCTTCATATTTCACACTTGGCCCATATTATGGGCAATCCAAGTCATTGATATGAAGAAAAATATCTTACAACAACTATCCATGGGATTTCTTCACTCGATGGATACCAAAATCAATGGTTAAGGGGCTGATTTGTCAATTGGGTTACTTTTACAATGATATAAGGGCTGAAATTTAACATATATAGTTAATTTATGATATATAGGCATGGTATAAAATTTCACATCAAACAGATGGTGTAAACCATGTAATCTAGAATTCAAGGGTCTAAGTTAATGACATTTTTATAATTATTGCTGATATGAGAGTTTTAATAAATATAATGGTTCTACATGGTTATAGGCATGTTTCTAAGTACTTCTTACAAAAGAACTTATATCTAAATCATTACGAATAAAGAATTATTCACCAAATTAATTAAGGGAATGTACATATTGAAATAAGGTGAAGACCGCTTGAGTTGAAGTCGGAATATGCCAATATGTCCTAGAGGGGGGTGAATAGGATTTTTTAAAGATTTATTAGTTATTTAAAAATCCTATCACACTAATCCTATCATGTATGCAACTTTCAGGATTACTCAAATGTAACTCTACTGGCTTCCAAGCCAAGTAGAGGATCCAATCACAAACTAATCAAGATATAGCAATATGCAACTTAGTTTATGTTGGATGTGACTGTGTGTGTGTGTGAGATGTGATCAGATATACGAATATGAATGCATTGTCATGAATCACACATAGAGAAAGCAATCACAAACACAGTCATTTTATAGTGGTTCGACGATAAGTTTACTCCACTCCCGGCTGTCGCACTCAACCCTTGAGTGTACCAGATTTCACTAAGGAGGTTTCCCAGGGTTTACCTCAAACCTAAGGTTTTAAATCAGGTTCACCATCAACCTTTACATGGAGGTTTCTACTCGATTCGCCTCTAACCCAAGAGTTTCACTGGTTCACTCCTAACCAGATGTTTATGCTCTCCATAGAGCAAGGGTCCACACAATGCACCCAGAGGTTTCTACTCGGTTCACCTCTAACCCTAGAGTTTCACTGGTTCACTCCTAACTAGATGTTTATACTCTCCACAAAGCAAGGGTCCACATAACGCACCCACAGCGTACACTCCCACCGGAGACCTCCTACGAGGGCTTCAAAGGGTGAGAACCACTTAAGACCCAATCCTAGAAAGGAATGATCACAAGTGTCCTCTTGGACTCTAGATACTTACAAATAAATTGATGAGTCTCGTTAAGCACAATGCCGAAGACCTCCTCCTCCTTCTCAACGAAGAGTCTTCTGCTCCCTTGATCCGCAACACAAAAGATATACTAAGACTAGGCTCAGGGTTAGGTCAAGGTTAAGATGGAATCCTACTATCTAAAGGTTTACCTATAAGGAAGGTAGAGTAGTTCCAATCTTATACATTCAAGGCATCTCACCTCAATGATTTGTCATTAAGGTAGTAGCTGAAGGATCCTTGAATGTGGAAGTTCATTTTCCAATCCACTCTATTGAATATCAATGGTGAGGGTGGATTGGAGGATGAACTCCCTCGAGAGAAAGGGCTTTAGATATAGGATATAAGTTGAAACACACAAAAGCTCTCTCTTCTTTCTCTCATAGCAACAAAAGAAAAATCCTCTATATATAGGCAAAAAGCTCCAACGGATATAAAACGGTCACATTTATGATAGAGTTCGATATCATCGAGCACGTTCGATATCATCGAGCGTATACTCTCCATAGCATCGATGGTCTGCTCGATGACTCGGACTCGATGTCATATGCTTTTGAAACTCTTTGCCAATTGGTCGATGAATCGAAGCTATTGTCGATGTCATCGGATTTCGAACTCCGATTCCATCGATGACAGGTTCGATCCATCGACACTTAAAAAGTGAGAGAGACTTAACTTTGAGATATTTTAGGTTTTTATGAATGATCGGGGGAACCGTCGAGGTCATCGAAATTTGAATGTCAATGATATCAAGATCAGAGTCGAGGCATCGATAAATCCAGCTGATTTGTCTTTGAACTTGCTGGATAGTTTATGGTTTTGTTCGATGCAATCGATCTGGTGTCGATATCATCAATATTTGAATATCGATTAAATCGAAGGGCCCTCGATCATAGTTAAAAACAATCTGAAATATCTGCTGTAAGAAATGCACGCCTACAATCGATATTATCGATGGACCTCCGATCTTATCGATATTTAAATTCAGATCATATCAGACGGTCATCAATATGTTGAAGAATTTTGAGATTTTCATTAAAAAACAGGGGCACCGAAAATCTGTCTGTCGATCTTATTGAGCCACTCTCGATGGTCTCGATATTTGAATATCGATGATATCGATATGTGTATCGATACATCGATAATTCGTCCAGTTATGATGTGAAGTTGCTGGACATAATTAGTGTTTTTATCGATGATATCGATAGGTGTATTGATACATCGATAAATCCGTCCAGATGAATATTTAGTTGCTGGACATTTTTGGTCCTCTTATCGATAATATCGTTAAGGTATTGAGGACATCGACAGTACTGGTCGATCATATCGAGGGTGTTTCGATAAGATCGACAAGGCGAGAAAAACATAGAGATTTTCCTATTTTGAAAAAGTTTTCTCACCACAAAAACCCTAAGATGTCTATCTTGTTTTAAGAGTTTTAATCACCTGGTGTTTGGGACATGGGATGTGAGGCTATGATTTACCTATTGTGAGCTTCCACACATCTGGTTGAGGCAGACGCTTGAAATAATCTTCTTATCAAGCTCTTTAGACAGTCTGACCCATCATTCACGTAACTTGACAAACCAGGGCACAAGTAGGTGCACTTTCACATATAGTAACCAACATAATGGATAGTCAGATGATATGTTAAAAATAGAAAAACTTAATAGTTAGTACACTGATCATGTATGTAAGTGGGTGTACAGTTAGTTTTATAAACGAATGATCACAAGTGGATTTTTAGAGTGATCCAGCGGTAAAACATGTATACTATTAGATTCAAGTGACTTGTTCACATTGTAAGTTTCTCAAATTATAGTTTTGATGGTGGGTTAAGCATATTCATAGGTAGTGAACAAGATAAACGGATCAAAATTTCAATTTAATATGTGTACGAGTGGATGTACGTATTAAGTAGTTAGTTTAATATGATCGGGTAGTTGAAATTCAAAGTGGAGGGTCAGATATCTTTATCTATCGGTGGATGGTTGCATAAACAGTTGGTTATGATAGACAATAGGAAATACTTGGACATATAATGATCTTATCTTAAAATCAATAGTCGGATGACTTGATCTGTGGATGAAAATTATTCTCAATGGTCAAATTCATGTTAGAGAATAGGTGTAAGGTTAGGATAGCTAAATTGGTATCATACACATGTACATATTAAGTTAAATTTCATGGTAACACTTGAAAACTTTCAATATTCGGGTATTGAAAAGTTCGAGGTGTTACAATCTACCTCCCTTAAACAAAATTTCATCGCCAAAATTTCATTACTTATACCATTTACACTGATTCATTATGTTTAAGTTTTCACTGTATTCTTCGTAAGGTAGTTATATATATTTAGGAGTGTGTATAATTGGCTACATGAAATCGAGACGCTACATGTATAATGCAGTCGAGACTTATTTCTTTGGAGATGAGATCAGACCTATATGATTTATAGGGCAAGACAAGAATGTAAACCAACTGAGATTGATGCTAGACTCCACCCTGATAATATGGTATATAATATTGCTACCATGATTTGAGTAAGCGAGGAGTTTTCGAATACTATAATTCATTTCCATGCGACAATGAGGTGTATGGTTGAAGAAATTTCATGATGAAACAATTGTCGGTTAAGGCCGAGTTCATGGCCAAAGTATGACAGCTCAAGGATAGTTTGCGAGATCATGATAATGAGTATTTTGTTGATATGGCCGGCATAGTTGTATCGGCCGATTAGGAAACTGAAGATGGTATTAAAATGAAGGATTTGAAACTAGCTATAGAGAAATTAGATGATTCTCAAGTTCAGGTTCAAGATCCTTTGATATAAGTTAATTTGGGGACTGAGTAACATCCAAAACTTATTTTTATTAGTGGATTGATAGATTACCAAACACAGGTTGAACTCCTTAATTTATTGAAAGAGTTTGTTAATTGCTTTTCTTGGGATTATCATGAGTTTCCTGGACTAGACTGACATCTAGTTGAACATAGGTTACCCATAAAGGAGGGATGGAAGGATATCGGTCACATAACAGCTGCCTAGGCATATGACAGCTGAAGTAACACAAAAAATCAAGAAGGAAATTGAGCAACTTTTAAAAATAAGTTTCATTAAAACCATCAAATATGCCAAATGATGAGTATCCCATGCCTATGGTCGATCAGCTGATCAAGCTACACCAAAGGACAAATATCACATGTTTATGGCCGATCAGCTGATCGATCGAGTAGTTGGGTATTAAATGGTTTCCTTTATAAATGGTCATTTAGGATATAATCAAATAAATATTGTAGTAGAGGATGTCCCACAGACAACCTGTCGATGTCCTAGTCCTTTAGGTATGTTTTGCTGGGTTGTAATGCATTTGGGCTTAAAAATGCTGGAATTACTTATCAGAGAGCCATAGAAACCATTTTACATGATATGATTGGCTGATTCATAAAAATTTATATCAATGACGTAGTGATCAAATCAACCAGCTTGACTGAGCATAATGACCATTTACGAAAGTCGTTCGAGAGAATAAGAATTCATAAATTGAAAATGAACCGTCTCAAATGTGCTTTTGGTGTATCGGTTAGAAGTTTTCTGAGTTTTATGGTACATCAGAAAGGAATCAAGATCGATCTACATAAGGCATGAGTAATAGTAGAAGCTCGGCTGGTCAAAACTAAAACTGAGTTACAAAGGTTTCTTGGCAAGGTTAACTTTATGCAGTGAATTGTTTCAAATTGCACTGGAAAAGCTAATGTGTTTTCTTCTTTGTTGAAGATAAAACAAAGTGTGGAGTTCAAATAAAAGGTAGAGCATCAATTGGCTTTCGACGGCATTAAAGAGTATTTGTCCAAGCCACTAGTTTTAATGTCACCAGTAAAGGGTCAACTAAGTTGTATATCTCAGCTTCCGTAGAGTCAATTTAAAGTTTGTTAGCATAAGACGACGATGATCAAAAAGAGCAAGTGGTACAAACAAAGGTGGTCGAGGGCCCAGGACGGGTTCCTTACAGACTCGAAGACAGAATGAGAAACTCTCCTGACAAAGGGATAAGCCCCCCGAGCTGCGTTATCCGAGGATATATCTCAGTGGGGGGAAGAATCATCTCACCAAGTACGCCTACGTGTATGGTAAAAGGAATCTTAAGGCAAGGAGCTTGGGTAGCGAGCTCCCCAACATCCCAAGATGACCAGATCGACCATGAGGCGAGAGGCGGAACGAAAACTCCAAAGAGAATTCCACCTCGGACTTAGAAAGGAAAGAATTGGAATGATACTAGTCGAAGATCATGCCAACCAAGGCAGGCTCGACAATATTTTTGGGAGTAGATTCTCATTCAAATAAGGACTTGCCAGCATGTCCGGCATATCCCATAAAGATATGAAGGTTTTAGAACCCCTAAGACCCTATAAATGCAACTACCCTAAATGAGAAGAGGTAAGCTAACAAAGCCAAAGTCAAGCCTTTAATCCGAGTTTACTAGTCTAACTCAGGCATCAAAGGGTCCATGGCCATCATTGACTCCCCCCGTTGTTTACATCTTCTGACTTCTTCGCAGGTCCATAAGTGGGTGCACCTCCATAACTGATCATATCTGTTTGCTAGATTCTAATGACAACACGAACATTGTTAGATACCGAGAGGCTGTATTCTGTTATGGAAAAGTAATGTTTATCATTGTACTTTATGGGTAGAAAATTACGACATTATTTATTTGCCGAAATAGTCAATGTAGTTGCAGTAACTGATTTAATAAAATATATGCTAAATTGGCTGATTTCGAATGACCGAATTGGCAAATGGATTATCGCATTGTTGGAGTTTGAATTGGTCTATGTGCCACAAATGGATGTAAAAGGACATGCCATAGTAGATTTTCTGGCTGATCATCCTTCAAACATAGAATGTCGACTTCTTTTGGAGGCCTTAGACTTGTATATGATTTATCGGTCACTCTGGAACTTGATATTTAATGGTTCAAGTATTGACAAAGGATCATGAGTAAGGATTGTTTTGATCAATCTATTTGGTAGAAAATAAGAATTTTCTTTTCAAAGTGAGTTTGATTGTACTGATAATCAAGCTGAATAAGAAGCTTTGATAATTAGTCTAGAATTGTTAACCAATTTAGGAGTAAAAGATGTATTGATTATGGGTGATTCTTTGTTCGTAATTGTAACATCCCAAAATTTCACGGCCAAAGTTTATACTCATGCCTGAGAAAATTGGGTGTTAGTAACTGAAGGAATTAAATGCTTTGAAAATCGTGCCTTATTTTTATTTATTTTAGATCACATCCAGTTACATTCATGAAGGTAAACCATTCACAAGAATAAGATCGATTGTATTTACTATTTCATTAGAATAAAAGAATTTAACAAATTATAAAATGCCTTCTCAATAGGAACTTATTACATTATCGAGTTTGCAGCGGAAATATAAAACTAAATCATAAAACTATCTTCTTATTCATTCAGTATAATCTTCCATAGTGAGATGGTCCTCTGGGTCTTAAATATGTATATCACCTACATCATCTATAGGTTGGAGAGGGTCAACGCCCTACTCACAGTGATGGTTATCCTTTAAGATTAACAATAATTCAAGAGATTCATAAAAGTAATGTAAGGTTTCTAATACGTCTCATACTCCACCATTACAAGTGGTATCAGTATGCACAATAATTGTATATATGAATGCATCCCTAGCAAAGTATATGCAGCTCATCATACATAGTGATCATCACAATGTGGAATACAATTTATAGAAAACCCGACTCGCCCCGCATCCCATAACTACGGAGATTTTTCGGCATGTCTGACACTACCGTAGATTTATGTGAACACCTCAAGGCAGCATAACACATGAGTCAAATGAATTATGTGACACGATTTGTTTATGAAGCGACTATTTGTGATACCCAAACCCGAAAGTGATGTAACATGTATTACAAATTACTTACATCAATTTATGCACCACTACCTAAACCCATGGAATTACGCATCGACCAAGAGGATCACTACCCAAAGCGCATTACGTCCATGATAAATATTTCAATCACTAGTTGTGATACCTCTAACACATCACTTGCTTAAAAGAGGAAATAAATTGAAATGGAAATTATGGAAATTTTGAAATTTTAAGACATATGCCCAAGCCATAAAGGTAGATAGCACAAGACTAACAAAATAAGGAGGAGAGTAGCAATGGCTAACTCAACAAAGAGGAGAGTATCAAGGGCTAACTCAATAAAAGAGGAGAGTAGCAAGGGCTAACTCAACAAAATTGGTAAAGGCAAGGGTAAGGCTTGTATCCATCGCCCCACATAAATTAATAAGGATCATCCATAGTTAAAATCATACCTTAACCATAATTCCCAAAGGATAAATAATTGTTGGTGGTAAATCAAACAATTATAAAGAAAGAATCATAGTAACATGAAAGCAAAGCATGTAAAAGGTAAGATAAATCATATCAACTTAAATCAAGGTAAGTTTAAAAGAATCCCTCACCTTTACTAGTATGATAGGTTACTAATGAAGTTATACGTCCAGATATAAATTTTATCCTAAATTACATAAATGGTTAAGATTTAACAAAGGTTCAATTTCTGATGATGTTAAGTCCAGACTAATGTGATTAAATTTAAAAACATAAATTGCCTTGTTAGAGAGGTGGATGTCTTACCTTGTTTGGTTCTTGAATTTCGATCCAACGGCCCAGGTCCAATTACACTTAACCGTTAAATCGACCCCGAATCCTCCTCCTCCTCCTCCTCCTCCTCCTCCTTCTTGGCTTGGACAAAGATTCTGGATAAACTAGGACCTCAAGTCGTCCAGTATCAACCGAGTTAAATCAGTTTAATGCCTAAGCTCCCTCTTTACTCGACCGAATCTATAACTTAGTACTACAACGAGTGACCAACAGGAGTCTCTCTCTCTCTCTCTCTCTCTCTCTCTCTCTCTCTTTTCTTTCTCTCTTTCTCTTTCTATCTCTATCTCTCTCTCTTGTTTTGCATTCTCCAGCATCGGATGGTGAGAGAATATATAGGGTGTAAGAATTCTAGACTCTTCGTGCGTATCTTTTGCATTATTCCTGTTGCGGAAGAACAGAGCAGCGCGATCGCTGCCCGCAGTCATCTTGCTTCCATATCTCATTGCTGATCTCTCCTTTTTCTTCCAGAGATCAAGAATCTGGATGGGTTATCGTCTAGACACCTTAGATCCTAAAATGGGCAGACTTTCACAGCCCGAGCCGTTATCTTGAACGAGGAAGATGGTCCCATTTTAATAGCGGATCATTCCCTATTCTACATTCATTCGTGAGGTTTCTTATGGATTATTCAGATTTGTCTAGGGATGCTTGGGGCATATTAAAATGAAGGTTCATATCACTCCTGTTGGTGGGTCCTGTGAAAATGCGTAGCATCCGTTTTCTTGCGCAGTTTGCGGGCTGGTTCCGTGTCCTAGCAGATCTTGGCGTCATAGGGGGTCTTTTCGATCTCCCAGTGTTTTGGACTAAGATCAGATCTCTCTTCAGTGGAGATTGAAGGGATCATATTCCCTTTGAATCGTCGGGTCTGAGATTTTCAGTAGCGTGATCTTCTTGCTCGTCCGGGATTTTACTATCATGAGCGAAAAAGGCATAGTTGCTCATTCAACTGCTAGATCGAGTAGGGTCCACTTCTGGTGTGCTTTTAGGAAATCCACACCCTTCTTTAGCTTCCTCATCTCATGTTGACCCATGGGCCTGAATTTGAGGTGGATCTGTTGATTGGGTGGCCCACATATGGAGCAGAGAGATGGGATAAAACCCATTGATACAACCTATTTTTGGTTGCCCGTGCAGAAGAATGCTATTCAGTTTGGGTTGTTCAGGATAGGTAGGTCCACTTCTGATGGCTTTTCAGAAGATCTGCGCCCTTCACCATTTTCAGCATGTCGTGTTGGGTCATAGGACTAAATATGGAGTTGATCTGAGGCTTAAGTAGGCTTATCTTGAAAGTACTCCTAACGGGTGCCAAAACGAACTTGATCTTAATTAACGTTCCATGGTCAATGATCGGGGCCCAATTTTTTAAAAATATGTAGTTAAGATAGGTAAATGGTTGAAAAAAATTTGGTAGTTAATTAATGGTGGGAACTATTTAAATCTAAAATGTCATCTTTTGCATCAAAATGAAGGAACTGGCTTAAGCGTTCAACGGTGTAGGATCATAGATCGGGGTCCAAATTTTGTATGATGTCATAGTCATGTGAGGCCAATGTGTGGTCCAAGTTTGAGTTTCGATGGACGGCAGAAAGTGGTTAAATCTGAAGAGCTAGATTTATATAGAGTTGGTAAGCCTCAAAAAGATAACTTCGCACCTAAGTAAAAGCCTACCAAAGTGGGGTCCTCATATTTCACACTGGGTCCATATGATGGGCAATCCAAATCGTTCATATGAATGGAAATACCCTACTACGATTACCTACGAGCTTTTCGTAGTTGATGGACACCAAAATCAACAATTAAGGGGTTAATTTGTCAATTGGAGCACTTTTACAATGATCTATTAGGTGAAATTCGACATGTGTGGTTAATTTATGATACATAGGCATGGTATGAAATTTCACCTCAAACGAATCATGAGAACCTTGTGATCTGGAATTCAAGGGTCTAGGTTAATGACATTTTCGTAATTATTGATAATCTAAGGGTCTTGGGAAATCTAATGATTTTACATGGTTATGGGCACGTTTCTAAACAATTCTAACAAAAAACTTACATATATATCATTATGAATAGAGAGTTATTCATTGATTTAGTCAAGGGAAGGTACATACATCAAACCACATGATCAACGGTGGGAATCATGTTGGAGAATAGATGTGGGATTAGGATAGCTAAATTGGTATTGTTCACATGTACATATTGAGTTAAATTTCATGGTAACACTCGAGCACTTTCAATACACCGGTATTGAAAGTTCGGGGTATTACAGTAATAAACCAGCTCATTAGTTTGTTTAATTGTATAAGTATAACTTTACATTCATATTATCTGTTGGTAATATGTTGCTAAGTATATTTGATGAGGTTAAGTTAAATACATAACTTGAGAAAAAAGATATTGATGCTAATGAAATGAAAAAGTTAGTATCAGGGCTTTAAATCATTCAAGGATTTAAAGAAAGAATCGTGATTATTTAAAGGAAGTCATTACCCTCAGTTTTTCAGAGGAATCGTATGATGAAAATTTCCTAGTCGAGGTGAACGACGTTGATTGGAGAGGTCTAATTATAGAATATCTTCAGTCTTCATAGACTAAGGTCACTAAGATATTAGGAGGACGGCTATAAACTATTTGTTGATCGGTGAGGAGTTGTATCGAAAAGATGTTGATAATATGTTATTGCGATGTTTGATTTAACAAAAAAAAGAAGAAGAAGAAGAATCTATGCTAGCCATGGGTAAATTACACAAAGGAATTTGTAGAGTACACTAAGTCGGAAGGGGAATGAGACTTATAGTTTGATGTTACAGGTATTTCTAGCTGAGCATGTTTATCGATTGCATCACCAAAAAATGTGCCCCCTGTGCATGGAATTTCACACCTAATTAACAAAGGTATATATAGTTTGCTTTGATTGGAAATTACGCAAGACTACCTGCATGGTGACCAGGGATCTCCTTGGTAGCTGGTGTTGTGGGGCCCACCATGATGTATGTGTTTTACATCCATGTTCTCCATTCATTTTTCCAGCTCATTTTAGGGCATGAGCCTATAAAAGAAGTAGCTCCAAAGCTCATGAGAAGCACGCCACAGGAAACAATGGTGATTTAACACCCACCATTAAAAACTTGTTAAGGGCATAAAAGTTTTGGATTAAGCTGATAATCTGTGTTTTCCTTTCATCCAAGTCTGGATGATCTTACCTATCAGGTTGGATGGAAAATAAGCATCACGGTGGGCCCTATTAAGGTTTTCAAGTGGTCCACTTGAGCTTTGGTTCCATTTCATCTTTGGGCTCATGCCTTAAAATAAGTTGGCAAAACAAATGGACAGTGTGGATATAAAATACATACATCACGGTGGGCCGCCCATGTTTCTAGTGGATATCTTGGGAAAAATCAATGTGAGAAGCGCTCGTTACCAACACTAAATCAATGCAGGAATGGCTCATTAATTCCATTAACGCTTGGGTCATTCGAATAGTACTTTAACATGTAACCATTGGCCGGGTATATGATAGAGGCCATTCGAAAAAAAAATTATCACTTTAATTAATGCTCACTAGTCACTATAGAGAGGCTTGTCACCCTAGTGTAGGCTGACAGCTCAAACATAGTGTCCCATACCACCATGCCCGACTTATGAGTCTTTGTGAGATCATAACGCACTAACAGTTATGAGTAGACTGAAATCAATAGTAACAATGGTATCCCAGATTCTATTAAATCTTATACAATTACCAAGCATAAGAATGATCGACTCTGCATTAGACCAATCTGATCGCTATAGTGAACCTTGGGCAAAACCGACATCGGGTGCAAAGCATCCCATGTAGTTCCAACTATTGTCAGTCATCCATGTTTAACCTCAGTCGACTGTATAAGTCTGGAATATCCAACCCAAAGTGGGCTACCCACTTACGCAATTTGCAGGGCTTGATCCATTACATCAATAAATCAGATTATCAAACTGTAATATCCCGAATTTTCAAGACCAAGGTTTATACTCGTGCCCGAGAAAACTGGATGTTAATAATTGAATAAATTGGATGCTTTAAAAATTATACAATATTTTTTTTCATTTAGATCACATTCAGTTATATTTATGAAGGTAACCATTCACAAAAATAAAATCAACTATATTTATTATTTCATTAGAGTAAAAAATTCAACAAATTATCAAATGCCCTCTCAATAAGAGCTTATTACATTATCGAGTTTGTAGTGGAAACATAAAACTAAATCATAAAACTATTTTCTTATTCATTCAGTATAATTTTCCATAACGAGATGGTCCTTTGGGTCTTTAATCTGTACATCACCTGCATCATTTGTACGGTAGGAAAGGGTCAACGCTCTACTCATAATGATGGTTATCCTTTAAGATTAACAATAATTAAAGAGATCCATAAAAGAAATGTAAGGGTTTTAATACTTCTCGTACTCCACTACTGTGAGGGGTATTAGTATGCGCAAACAACCTACATGAGATGCATGCTTGACAAAGTATGTACAGCTCATCATATGTAGTGATCATCACAATGTGAAATGTAATTCATAGAAAACTCGACTCAACCCACATTCCATAACTATGGATATTTGTCAGCATGTCAAACGCTACCATGGATTTACGTTAACACCTCGAGGCGGCACAACACATGAGTCAGATGAATTACGTGACACAATTTGTTCATGGAGCAACTGTTTGTGACATCCAATCCCGGAAGTGATGTAACACACATTACGAATTACTTACATCGATTTGTGCACCACTACCTAAAAACCCATGGAATTAGGCGTCGACCAAGAGGGTCTGTATTCAGAGCGCATTACATCCATGATATAATAATTAAATCACTAGTTGTGATACCTTCAACACACCACTTACATCAAAGAGAATGTAAACTCAATCATGGGGGTTTTGGGATACCAAGACCCATGCCTAAGCCTTAAAGATAGATAGCACAAGGCTAATAAAATAAGGAGGAGAGTAGCTGTCGAGGGTCAAATATTGCATATTATCCCCCATTTATATCTTGGTTTTATGAATATGATAATGCTTAATATACTATTTTACTTAGGTTTGTGTTACAAGGTGAATTTAAGAGCTTGGATTGAAAAGGGTGTTAAAAGCATGGATTCGATACTCAAGAATCACTAAGGCAAGAGATGAATCTTAGGAGACTAAGATTGAAGAATTCACATACCAAAGATCCAAGAAAACCAAGTGAGGAATGAAGAGAATCAAAGATTTGAAGTGAAGAAAAGGAATCCTAAAATCGTCTTGAAAAAATATATTCTAAAACTCTGGGTCATTCTGTGAAATTGCGTAGAGTGAAGTCTATTTTGAGAAACTACACAGAGTGAAGTCTATTTTAGCAAACTGCGTAAATTTGAGGCGGTTTCTAGAGTTTTTCAACTAGGTGCGTAAGTTAGAATTCCACAACTATAAATAGGACTCCCTAGGATGTTCCTAGGCATCTTCTAGGGTTTAAGGAGTAGAACAAAAGGGTGGAGAAGTCATCGCCAAGAGTTTTTCTTCTTCTTCCTTAGTTGTTTTCATGCTTTCTTCTAGAGTTTTAGATCCAATCATGTATATGGTTGGCTAAACCTCTTAGCTAGGGCTAAGAGGTGAAGCTTGTAGCATGATGGAATGTTTTTATTGCTTTGATTCATTTTTATGTTGAACTCCATTGATTCTAATTTGATATTTAAAAAATGCTTTCAGTTTTTAATGGTTTATTGTGACTCAAATTACAGTAGATCTACAATAGTTTTGAGTATCTTCTTTTCCTGATTTGAGAATGTGAAATTAATAAGTCATGTTGTTCACCATTGTCCCTTGGGCATGTTAGGGTGATGGAATCCTTCCTAATCTTCACAATTCTCTTGCTTTGAGATTATGGGATTGGTAAATCCTGTTGTTTGCCATTGTCTCCTGGGCATGGTTTGTGATGAAATTCCTACCAATTATCATAGTTCTCCTTCATTAAAAATTAGGTCAATGAAAGTTCAGATTTAGTTTTATTGATATATTTTCCAATTTGATAGGATAGGACTCTAATTCTAATTGTGTTACTTGAATCAAGCAAGAGAGCTCCCTAATCACTATAAGTGGATCCTTAGCACCCTAGTTCCTACCTTTAACTTCTTAATTTTAATTACTCTATTCACAATTACTCTCTCAAATACTTCAGAATTAGTTTCATATCTTCTTCTAATTCTACTTCTAGTTAACTTTATAAACGTACAAGTTTCAGTCCCTGTGGATTCGACCTCGGTCTTACCGAGATTATTACTACATCATGACCCTACACTTGGGGTTGTGAACAAGTTTTTGGCGCCGTTGCCGACGATAAACGATTGTGTTTTCTGGATTTGATTAGTTTTAGAATTAGATTAAGATTAGGATTTTTTAACTTTCTATTTTTAGGTTAGGGTTTTTTCAGAATTACTTTAGAAACTAACTAAGCTTTTTATTTCTAGGTTTAGAAACTTTCATTTTTTTTAAAAAGTAATTTACTTTCTAATTATAGGATATAAACTTTCCTAATTTGTTTTTAGAAACTAATTTTTTATTTTTTAGAAACTTTCCTATTCTATTTTTAGAAACTAATTTCCTTTCCTTTTTCTATTTTTAGAAACTAACTTACTTTTTATTTTTAGAAACATTCTTTTTTATTTTTTTAGAAACTAGGTTGCTTTCTTAGTTCTTTTTTAGAAACTAATTCACTTTCCTTTTTCTTCTGCAGGATCCCAAAATAGAAACTTCTAATTTGGTAGCTTCTTTCTAATTCTCTTTCTTTTTATTTCTAGATTTAAAAACTTTCTTAATTTTTTAGAAACTAACTTTCTATTTCTAGATTTAGAAACTTTCCTAATTTGCTTTTAGAAACTAACTTTTCTTTCTATTTCTAGATTTAGAAACTTTCTTAATTTGTGTTTAGAAACTAATTATTTTAAAAACTAATTCATTTTTAGGACTAACTTTTTGTTTTGTTTTTAGTTTAGGATTTTTTTCTGATTTATTTTTAAAAACTAACTGAGTTTTCTATTTTGTAGGATCTTAACATAGAAATCTCTAATCTGGTAACCTCTTTCTAATTTCCTCTCTATTTCTTATTACTTTAATTTTCTTTCTTCTTATGTTAGGTTAGATTAGAAACTGAGGGTTATGAGTGTTTCATGCCCAAGTGGGTCCGTGATAACACTTAACGTCTCTTGAATGAAGGAGGACTAGTTGAAGGATTGCCTATTCATCACAGGATTAGACATCCCTTGAGATCTTCTGAGTCAATAGAAGTTATGGCTATAATTCCACCTCAAATTCAAGTTGAGGAAGCTCAGGATGAGAATGAGGTGCATCATGCACCCCCGCCTCATACTCTACGAGATTATTTACAACCGGCAGGGGTGATCACACCATCCTGCATAATTTTTTCAAAGAATACAAGACATATGAATATCAAGCCGGGAGTGATCTAACTCCTTCCAAAATTCCATGGACTTGATTATGAAAATCCATATCTACACTTGAAAGAATTTGATGAGATAAAAGTATTTCTATACTTTCCTAATGTGTCTGAGGACACGATCAGGCAGAAACTATTTCCCTTCTCCTTAAAAGAAAAGGCAGACGTGGTTACACTCCCTACGTCTACGATCGATTGGTAAATGAAACGACATGACAAGGGAGTTCACTAAGAAAATTTTCCCATATCATAAAACAAACACCCTTAGAAAGTTAATCATGAACTTCGCCTAAAAAGAAGATGAAACATTCTTCCATTGTTGGGAGTGGTTCAAGGACCTTGTCAGTTCATGCCCACAACACGGTTTTGAAACGTGGCGCATTACAAATTTCTTCTACGATGGACTAACTGTTGGGATTTTGGCCTGTGGAATCACACGGATCTAGATCTAGGATAGCAATCTAATGGCACCAAGCACACATAAGAGAACACACATATTTAACATGAAAAATCCTTGCGGGAAAAAACCACGGCACAAAGTGACAGATCTTCACTATGAAAATAGAAATTATAAAGAGAGAGGACTTACCCGATTCGAACAACCTCGAATCTCACCCTTGCTACACCCTTTGATAACCCTAGAACCCTTTTAGAAACCCTTGGAATCCCTTCGAATAATACCTCCTAATCCTGTTTACACCCATATATATAGTTTTAGGAAGAATCCCAAACAAAATCAGAAAGAATCATAAACAAAATTGGAAACAAATCCTACCCTTTCGCTGTTGCGCAAAAAATTTGTGTAGAATCTGATTAGATTTAAGACATCAAATACAACAATCTTTACCATGTCTTCAATCTTCAAATGTATAGCTCTTTGTCCTCTTCTCTTATATCTGTATCACAGCATAGCTTCTTGTGCACACTCCGTCCTTCTTTTTCGCAATTGCCAAGCCCAGAGAAGTTGTACAGAACTTGAACTTCTCTGCAGGAATGTTTTAGGTGAGCATGACTGCCAGATCAGAATCCATGTGCCCAACCACCTTTGCTCTTATCTTCTCAAAAGGAAGGACGTAGTCTTCTTACCATTTCAACGCTACCCAATATTGCTTGCCGGGGCACTTGCTCACAACACTGATAGCCTGTGAAATAACCGGTCTAATCCAGACCATGGCATGCACTGCCAACTGCATTTAAATAAGGCTCATGAGATATCCTACTTTTCCTCATCTGTTTTAGGAATGTCCTAAGGAAAACTTAAGGAGAGATGTGTAGGGAACGCTCTTCAGCTTTGCCTGGTTCATCACATCCTTGACCAATACCTAACCAAAGCCTACTCCTCCTTAAGTCTCAATGCCGAGAACCCTCTTTGCAGCCCCCCGATCCTTCATCCTGAATGTCCCACTTAACTGAATCTTCAGTACATTGATTTCAGACATGTCATAATTGACGATTTACATGTCATCAATTCCTGACTCACCATGAAGGAATCAAATAACTGCCTAGGCGACAGGTTGAACCACAACCTCTTACAAATTTTTTTCTTAACCCCTTTAACTTCGAACCGCTCTAGTTGCTTCATTTAGATCTTCTCTTTACTTTCTCTTGTAGAAGTGCAGACTTCACATCCATCCTTCCAGCTCAAGATCACATTACCCAACCAGTGCCAATCACGGATCTAATAAAACCTGCTATACCATTGGCGCGAATATCTCTGAGAAGCCGATCCCTTCTCTCTAGCATAACCCTTCTCTACCAACCTCACTCTATATCTATGTTGTATCCTCCTAAAGATCCACCTGCATCCAACTGCTTTCCAGCTCATTGGAAGCTCTACCAGCTCCCATGTGTAGATCTGGAACAATAAGTCCATCACATTGTCTATAGTCACCTTCCACTTCTCATCACCAAGCTCACCTAGAGTCTTCTGAATAGAAGATGAATCTCTTGCGATATTGGAGTCGTCCATGTACCTCGCCGATATCCTATGATCATGTCGTGTGATTCTCCTCACAGGTGGCTGCCCCACCTGCTCTGTATCTCTATCCACACGTCTTTGTTTCCTACCCTGCCCGCTTATGTGGTCATGCCCAACATGCCACATACGTGCAGAAGTGGATTCCGCTACAGCCACTGCAGCTCCACCTTTTAAAGTGCTCTCAATCAACCTGTACATATTATCTGGTCGTTGCGCTTTCATGATTACCCGTACCCTCTTAGATACCTTAAGAGCACCATCAATACCTGTGAACTTGTAACCCATTGCCTCAAGTACACCAAGAGAAATTAGATTCTTCTTTAAATCAGGAACGTGCCTGACATTAGTCAAGGTACGCTCCACCTTATTAACCATCTTGATGCGCACCGAACCAACAGCCACAACATTACAGGCAAAGTCATTGCCCATAAACACCTGTCCACCATCGTACTCCCTGTAACTAGTGAACCAACTCCGATGAGGAGTTATGTGAAAAGATGCCCCTGTGTCTAGCATCCACTCGTCCTTACGATCATTGTATGGCCGCTTGATCGTAGACAAAGACAAAACATTACCATCACATCCACTTGATCCATCTAACGTGGCAGCATTGGCCTCTCTGTATGAAGCCTCAAAATCTTCTCTCTTAGATTTAGGATTTCCACCATCCTTCTTCACATGTCCTTCCATCCCACAATTCCAGCACTTTACCTTTCCTTTGCCCTTGCCCTTGGATTTGGATCTAGAACCTGAAGAACCTGTCCCTTGTTCAGAATTCCTACCCCTTGTAAGCAGTGCCTCAGAAGATATCTCCATGTCAATGTTAAGCTTTCTCATAGCCTTCCCTTGAAGGGCTGAGATAATGGTGTTGACACTTAAGGTTTTATTCGTGGAGCACATTGTGTCCTTGAATGACTTATAAGACGCAGGAAGAGAATTCAGCAACATACATGCTTGTTCCTCATCTTTCATCACCTCCTCTATATCCAGCAATTTGCAAACTAATTTATTAAAGTTGCTGATGTGAGCCTCCAGATCTCTACCATTTGCCATCTTGAAGTTATACAACTGTCGCTTCAAGTGCAAGCGATTTTCAGAGGATTTTTTCGTATAGACATCCTCTAACTTCGCCCATAACTTAGTCGTGGTTTTCTCCCCCATGACATTGTAGAGAACCTCATCCGTGAGACATAAACGGATCGATGATAAAGCCTTCTTATCAAGAGTATTCCAATCATCATCAGTTATAGTAGACTTTCGTTCCTCATGAGTACCATCTTCTCCTTGCTTGATTAAGGAACTGATCATCTTGATCTTCCATAACTCAAAATCATTTTTCCTTGAGTACTTCTCAATATCATACTTGGTGCTTACCATTATTACAAATCCCTCATATTCAGATCTGTGCCCCGATGATTGCTCCGATACCACTTGTTGGGATTTTAGCCTGCAGAATCACACAGATCTAGATTTAGGATCGCAATCCAATGACACCAAACACACACAAGAGAACACGGAGACTTAACGTGGAAAACCCTTGTAGGAAAAAAACCACGGCACAAATCGACAGATCTTCACTATAAAAATAGGAATTATAAAGAGAGAGGACTTACCCGATTCGAACGATTCGAACAACCTCGAATCTCACCCTTGTTACACCCTTTGATAACCCTAGAACCCTTGTAGAAACCCTTGGTATCCCTTCGAATAATACCTCCTAATCCTGTTTACACCTATATATATAGTTTTAGGAAGAATCCCAAACAAAATAAAAAAGAATCATCAACGAAATCGAAAATAAATTCTGCCCTTTCGCAGTTACGCGAAAAATCTATGCAGAATCTGATTAGATTTAAGACATCAAATACAACACTGACATCTTCCATGCACCAATTGGTCGAGACGATGTCCAATGGGGAATTCATGAACAAAGATGTCAATGATGTGTGGGTTATTTAGACAGACTTGCTGAAAATGTATAATTATGGGACATCTCTCCAAAACCCACCACTTCTAAGCCTACTCAATTAAAGGAAAGGGGAGGAATGTATGCTTTGAAAGAAGAAGATAACTTGAGTGTAAGGGTGGCCAATTTCACAAGAAGAGTCAAGGCCATGGAAGTTCAGAAGGATAAGGCTAAGGAAGCAGTTTGTGGTATTTACGCTCACAACAGTCATACAACTAAAAATTGTCCAATAATACCTGCTTTCTAAGAAATTCTGAATGAGTAGTCAACTGTCGTGAACAACTACCAAAGACCTTTCAGTAGACCCACCTCAAATACATACAACTCCAGCTGGAGGAATGGACAAACTGCTACTCCTCAAGGATTCCTTAACCAATTCCTGAATCAAGGGAACCTTCAAGAGGATCTGGTCTTAAAACACCTTCAAAATCAAGAGCTTTTCAATCAGAGTATATTGCAAGTCATTTAAGACCTTTCAAAGGCCATATAAGGGTGTGAGACAAAAATTTTAATTGGGGAGAAAGGGATCTTTTCGACCCAACCTCTCCCCGACCCTAAACCACAATACGAAATTAGTGACCTAAGCTCTTCAAATCAATATGTGGAACAATCTAAGTCTATCACCACTCTTAGGAGTGGTAAAACAATTAACAAATCTATTCTGGTAAAGACTAAAAATTCCAAGGATACAGAAAAAGACACGGATGATAGACATAACATTGCCCTACATGGGTTAGAATCGAAACCTCATGGTAAGCCGATTGCTCCATTCCCTCAGCGGTTGATTGTACCAAAACCTCTATCAAACTCTCAAGATATTTTTAAGGTGCTTAAACAAGTGAAGGTCAATATCCCTCTACTAGATGTCATCAAACAAATCCTGTCATATGCCAAATTTCTAAAAGATCTATGCACTACCAAGAGATAGCAGACTATTTAACAGAGAATTTTTCTGACCGAAAAAGTGAGTGTCATCCATAAGCGAGATGTGCCACAAAAGTACAAATACCCCAGTAGCCCAACCATCACTTGTGTAATTGGGAACTACCGAATCGAGCACGTACTTCTTGACTTAGGAGCGAGTGTTAATCTGATTCCTTACTCGATTTACGAACAACTGGGCCTAGGTGAATTAAAACCCACACGGACCATATTACAACTTGTCGATCGATCAGTTCATGTATCGAGAGGGATCATTGAGGATGTGTTGATCCAGGTTGACAAATTTTACTATCCAGTAGATTTTATTGTCCTAGATACTCAACCCATCATGGACATGAGCACTCAGATTCCTGTCATTTTTGGTCATTCATTCCTTGCTACATCAAATGCAATCATTAATTGCAGGAATGAAGTTATGAGTTTATCTTTCGGAAATATGACATTGGAGCTTAATATCTTTTTCAATATGAGCAAACAGGCAGAGGATGATGACGATGCCGACGACATTAACATGATTGACTCGTTCAGGGAAGATAGAGCACTCCTGACTCTATACTTCAACCCTCTTGAGACGTGTTTGGCCCACTCCTCTGATTTGGATGATGACACGATTAGCGAGATGGATGTCATGCTTGAAACTGCACCAGTACTTGAAGTTAACCAGTTGAGGCCATAATTTGAAGATTTACCCTAAACTTATGTAATGCCTCTACCGTTTAGCTTCGAGATACCGAAACTTGACCTAAAACCTATGCCCGCTGATCTTGAACAGGTTTATTTAGGTTAAGAAGAGACATACGCGGTGGTGATTTCATCCCACCTTGAGAAAAAATAGGAGAGTATGCTCATTTCTACTCTCAAAAAAGATAAAAGAGTTATTAGGCATATCATCATAGATCTTGATGTAGTGAATGAACTCCTTTCAACTGAATGTTTCGACTCTCTGAAAGATTTCTTGGCACACTTTGAAGATTCAAATAATCCCATGATACAAAATATGGTGAATGCCTTACGAGACAATACATCGGTAGTTGAAACTGACTGAGAGAACCCTTATTCTGAAGCCCTTCCTTCCACGAATCTTGAACGTTTACCATTGAGGGTGGAGGAGCTGAAAGTTGAACCAAAGCCTGAAACTTTAGAATATGTTGAGACTACATCACCTACTGAGAATTTCTTTAAATTTTATCTACATATAGTCTCTGATTTACCATGTTGCACTAACTCTGAAACTTTCTGTCTCAGGTGAATCATATGTACTTTAGACACATTAGGAGATTAAAAAGAAACTTTATACTGAGGTCCACAAATTTCTCTGAAAAATCATACTCCATGACATCCAAGCCTATTGCAAAAAGGGCTTTTGGATGATCTTATTACGAAACCTACTAAGAAATTTATTAAGGTACTGTCTGGAGGAGGAACCTTGTGACATGACTAAGTAGCTTTTCCCTATTTTCCTAGTTAGGTTTGTTGCTTTCAAAGAATTTAATATTAGGATAGTTTGCTTTTCGCCATTTAGGATAGTTTGGTTTTTACTGTTTAGGAAAGTTTGCTTTCTAATTGTTTAATTCTTATGCTAACCCATCTTCACATTGGGATATTTTGAAAAAAAAAATTCTCGAAATTCCTTCTTCAGGTACTACCTTTTCACCACTTCCATTTTCTTTTCGTTGCCTCATTTACATTGAATGCTTATCTCTTTTACAATGAGAACAACGTAGATTTTAGGTTGGGAGTGTAGATTAGGCAAGTTAATCAATTGTTTTCTTAGTCTTTGGGCGAAGTTGTGAAAAATTATGAATTTTTTTTAAAATTTCTGTAAATTTAAGTGATCTCGAAGTTAATCCATAAATTAGAATTACAAGATACTTAATGTTGATGCCTTATGTCTTTTGGATTTTAGTCACTTGGGAGATCTCAAAATTAAGTTAAGTCATTGATCCTCAATTAGAAGTTTTAAACATTGATTGAGTCATGATTTCACATGTCACATCTAGCTTACACATTAAAGTGTCAGTTTGATATTGAATTATTAACTTGATGATTATTAAGCATGGAAGGAACCAACCTGGGGAATTTTGTCCATCATGTTCAATGGAAAGAATTAAAAAGAATGAAAAAAAATACCCTGCTAAAAAAACAGTTGTCGTCTAAAAGAGCTACCTATTAAAGATCTTTAAAAGGTTAACATAGCGTGAAAGCCATCGATAAAAAAATCAAAAGCTGGAGGAATAAAAGAGGGAACTAAAAGATGAACTATAAGGCAAGTTTCGAATTACGCTTTTGGTTGTCCTGAATGTTTTTTTTTTTAATTATCAATGTTATCATGAAAGTAACGAATTGAACTTTTGATTGTCATAAGTCTAGACTTCATTATACACCCATGAAACTCAATATTTGGAATTGTTCTAATTGGAGGATTAATCCTTTAAACTTGATTTCGAAACTTACCGAGTGCTAGAGTTTAGAAGAAGGTAATGCACAATATTGATGTATTTTAGAATTCTATTATTTGGATTATTTTTTTTAAAACCACTTGAGCTTATAGAAATTATCCTATGGTTCTCAAAATATTTTTTGCATACTTTGCTCGGGACTAGTAAAATGCTGGTTGAGGATTATGTTAATGGTCAAATATTGTATATTATCCCCCATTTATATCTTGGTTTTATGAACATGATAATACTTAATGTTCTATTATACTCATGTTTGTGTTGCAAGGTGAATTTAAGAGCTTAGATTGAAAAGGGTGTAAAAAGTATGGATATGATGCTCAAGAATCACCAAGGCAAGGGATGAATCTTAGGAGACCAAGATTGAAGAATTCATATGCCAAAGAGCTAAGAAAACCAAGTGAGGAATGAAGAGAATCAAATATTTGAAATGAACAAAAGGAATCTTGAAATCATCTTGAAAAAGCATATTTTGAAACTCTAGGTCATTCTGTGAAATTGCGCAAAGTGAAGTTTATTTGAAAAACTGTGCAGGTGAAGTCTATGTTAGTAAACTGAGTAAATTTGATGCGGTCTCTAGAGTTTTCCAACTAGGTGTGAAAGTTGGAGTTCCACAACTATAAATAGGACTCCCTATGATGTTCCTAGGCATCTTCTAAGGTTTAAGGAGTAGAGCAAAAGGGTGGAGAAGCCGTTACCAAGAGTTTTTCTTCTTCTTCCTTAGTTGTTTTCATACTTTCTTTTAAGGTTTTAGATCCAATCATGTCTATGGTTGGCTAGACCTCTTACGTAGGGAAAAGAGGTGAAACTTGTAGTATGATGGGATGTTTCTATTGCTTTGATTAATGTTTATGTTGAACTCCATGGATTCTAATTTGATATTTAGGGAATACTTTCAGTTTTTAATGATTTATTGTGACTCAAATTACAATAGATCTGCAATAGCTTTGAGTATCTTCTTTTCCTGATTTGAGATTGTAAAATTAGTAGGTCCTGTTGTTCACTATCGTCCCTTGGGCATGGTAGGGTGATAAAATCCTTCCTAATCTTCACAATTCTCCTGCTTTGAGATTATGGGATTGATAAATCCTATTGTTTGCCATTGTCTCCTAGGCATAGTTTGGTGATGGAATCCCTGCCAATTATCATAGTTCTCCTTCATTGAAAATTAGGTCAATGGAAGTTCAGATTTTGTTTTATTGATATATTTTCCAATTTTATAGGATATGACTCCAATTGTAATTGTGTTACTTGAATTAAGCAAGAGGGCTCCCTGATCACTATAAGTGGATCCTTGGCACCCTAATTCTCACCTTTAAATTCTTAGTTTTAATTACTCTATTCACAATTACTCTCTCAAATACTTTGGAATTAGTTTCACATCTTCTTCTAGTTCTACTTCTAGTTAATTTCAAAAACGTACAAGTTTCAGTCCTTGTGGATTCGACCTCGGCCTTACCGAGATTATTACTACATCACGACCCAACACTTGGGGTTATAAACAGTAGCAATAGCTAACTCAACAAAGAGGAGAGTGGAAATGACCAACTCAACAAAGAGGATAGTAGCAATGGCTAATTCAACAAAGAGGAGAGTGACATTGGCCAACTCAACAAAGAGGGGAGTGGCAATGGCCAACCCAATAAAGAGAAGAGTAGCAAGGACTAACTCAATAAAATTGGTAAAGGCAAGGGCAAGGCTCGTATCTATCACCCCACATAAATAAAGATACGCATAATTAAACTCAGGCCTTAACCACCATTCCCAATGGATAAATAATCATTGGTGGTAAATAAAGCAATTGCAAGAAGAGAATCATAATAGCATGATAACAGGGCATATAAAAGGCGGAATAAAATATATTAACTTAAATCATGGTAAGCTTAAAGGAAAAACCCTCACATAAATTCAGAAAGATCATGCATAATTAACATCACATCTTAACAATAATTCCCAAAGGATAAATAATTGATGGGGGTAAATTAAATATTTGCATGGAAGATTCAAAGCATGTGAGGGAATAGAATAATTCATATCAACTCAAGTTAATATAATCTTAAAGGAATCCCTCACCTTAGCTTTAGATCTAAACCCTAGGTAGATATCCATGTAGGAAAGCTTCTATATAAATCATGACATCGCATGAGAAAGAGGGACATACCAGATGTTTGGAGAAGGAAGCGAATGATGGACGTCTAGGCTTCTCTTTCTCGTTCTTTCTCTTTCTCTTTTTCTGTCTTTTTTTTCTCTCTCTCTCTCTCTCTTTCTCTTTCTCTTTCTCTCTCTCATTGGACATATGAGAGGTGAGCGTGTGAGTGGAGAGGGGAACGCACACCCCATTTGTAAAAGGGAGTGAGAGGGGTGTGTTTCACATCACACTTGGATTGGGTTTCTCCAATTTTTCTATTTTTGATAATCTTTCTTTAAATCTAATTCGTCCATTGTGTCAATGTCATCGAATGGAGCTTGGATATATGATTTTCTTGGCGACCCGAAATTTAGATTGGTCAATCTTGAAAATTCTCCTAACAGGTGCCAAAATGAACTTGATCTCAATTAATGGTCCACACTTAATAATCAGGACCCTATTTTAGGAGAAATGTGTAGTCAGGATAAGCAAACGGTTGAAAAAAATTTGGTGGTTTATCGATGGTGAAAAAGACCTAGATCTAAAATATCACCTTTTGCATCAAAACGAAGGAACTGGCTTCAGCATTCAATGGTGAAGGATCATAATCGGGGTCTAAATTTTGTATAACCTTGTAGTCATATGAGACCAGAGTGTGGTCCAAATTTGAGTTGTAATAGACAAAGGGAAGTGGTTAAATCAAAATATCCATATTTATAAGGAGTTGATAGATCTTGAAAGGATAACTTCGCGCCTAAGGAAAATCCTATCAAAGTGGGGTCTTCATATTTCGCACTTGGTTCATATTATGGGCAATCCAAGTCGTTCATATGAAGGAAAATATCCTACTATGACTACTCACGAGATTTCTTCACTTGATGAACATCAAAATTAACGGTTAATGGGATGATTTGTCAATTGGGTCACTTTTACAATGATCTAAGGGCCGAAATTTGACATATATGGTTAATTTATGATACATAGGCATGGTATAAATTTTCACATCAAACGGATCGTGGGAACTATGTGATCTAGAATTCAAGGTTCTACCGTAATGACATTTTCATAATTTTTGCTGATATGAGAGTTTTGGAAAATCTAATGGTTCTACATAGTTATAGGCACATTTCTAAGTAATTCTTACAAAAGAATTGGTGTCTAAATCATATGAATAAAGAATTATTCACTAAATTAACTAAAAGAACATACATATATCAACCAACATAATAGATGGATAGATGACATGTTAAAAATAGAAAAACTTGATGATTAGTACTCTGATCATGTATGTGAGTGGGTGTACGGTTAGTGGGTTTTTAGAGTGATCAAGTGGCAGAACATGTATATTGTTACATTCAGGTGACTTGTTCACATGTGTAAGTTTCTCAGATTGTAGTTTTGATGGTGGGTTAAGAATATTCATAGGTGGTGAACAAAATGAACGGATTAGAAATTCAATTTAATATGTGTACGAACGGATGTAGGTATCAATTAGTTAGTTTACTATGATCGGGTGGTCAAAACTCAAAGTGGACGGTCAGATATCATTACCTATCGATGGATAGTTGCCTAAACGGTTGGTTATGATGGACAAGTGGGAATACTTGGACATATGATGATCTTGTCTTAAAATCAATGGTTGGATGGCTTAATCAATGGATGAAAATCATTCTCAATAGTTAGATTCATGTCGGAGAATAGGTGTAAGGTTAGGATAGCTAGATTGGTATCATGCACATGTACATATTAAGTTAAATTTCATGGTAACACTCGAGAACTTTTAATATTTGGGTATTGAAAAGTTTGGGGTGTTACACAAATATAATCATAACCATAAATCAACTTAATACCACATTAGAGTATATCAATTAAAAATATATACGATCCAACATAATCCAATGTATATTAATACGAACCAACGTGTGTCAACAATACTCATCAAATGAAATAAAAGGTATTCTGATAGTAGAAATTTCATATTAATTGAGCATTTCATCCAACATATTGGCTACCAACAAGTAACATTAGAATTACAATAATAAAGTAATTCAAACACAAATAACATATGATATCCTATAATCAACCAAAAATCATTAACTAGTACTATCAAAGGTTAATAAAATGAAACTCAGAAGAATGGTTCGTACCTTAAAAAAGAGATTTCTTAATCTCTGGGTATCTAGGGTTAGGATTTTGGGAAAAAATTGATACCTACATTAATTTCAAAGGGTTTACATGAGGTTCGTAGGATTCATAATAGAAAGGGATTAACTCAAAAAGTATGATGCATTTCTTACATTCAATTTGCGATAGGCTTGCGTCGAAAGAAGATATAGGTAGACACTAGGGTTTATTGTAGAGATCATAACACTTGGGAACAAGGACACACAAATCTAAGCTCTTAACCTCACTCTCTCCCTTTTCCTCTTTCTCTTCTTTTTCTCTTTCTCTCTCCACAAATTCCTAAGGCAAATTTGTATAGGGAGAGGGAGCTTCCTAAATCTTAGTTTATATAGTGTCAGAAGTTGTGTGAATTGCCCTAGAGACAAACTATTTACTATTATAACCCTATGATAAGTTGATTCTAGCTTTTAGGGTCTACTGGAGGATGTCTGGGTTGATATACACCATAGGATAGTTGTCCTTATTGATGATCTAGATAAGACTTCGATCGGCCGACACCTTAGACGCGACAATAAACAGTTATGATCAAAAGTTAGTTCAACGGTTACAATCATTGATCAAGGTCATGGCTATACGGATATGTGTAAGATATTAACTTAGGTTTGTGCCTTAAATTTGATTGCGATCTAATAGTCTGAAAGTCACAACTTTGGCAAAGATCGGATGTAGATAATTAACTTAAGTTTTTGAAATATTCTAAGAATATTCGAACATATCATGCGCTCGCTTTATGAGCCCAAGTTGAACATTTTCAGATGTGATCTTGGCTCAATGTCTTATGATGGATGTCAAGACCACTAAGACAAACATATTTCTATAGTTTCATAATTAGTGGCCCACTAACGAGCAGTGAGAGCTTATTTGGATAATTAGGGCATTTCTTGAATGAATTGAGTAGATAGATTTCTCGAGGGCAATGATTAGTTATTGAATTAGTTAAGTTCATGATGTGGCCTATTCGCAATTAGTGAAAATGATGATTTGTTCCCAATCATCGTAAATCATTGATTTTAGGCTAAAAGAGTGACTAGGTTAAATTGGTTTACTTGTGTTGGATAATCAAGATCTAAACCATTAGTTATCTTAACTTTAGGTAGATCTTCATTAAGTTGTGCTTATCTTGATTAATCGGAGGTAAGTTGTATATGTAATGCCCCGAACTTTTCGATACTCGAGCATCGAAAGTTCTCGAGCGTTACCATAAGATTCAACGTAACACATACATGTGTATAATACCAATCCAACTATCCTGATCTTACACCTATTTCTTGACACGATCCAAGCATTGGGAATGACCTCTATCCCATAGATCAAGCCATCTGACCATTGATTTCAAGATAAGACTCTCCATCATATAATTTAACGTATATGCCTTTCCTTAAATGAATTGATGAATAACTTTTTATTCATAATTATTTAGATATACGTTCTTTTGTACGAATTTCTTAGAAACGCACCAATAACCATCTATAACCATTAGATTTCCCAGAACTCTTAGATTATCAATAATTTTGAAAATGCCACTAACCTAGACTCTTGAATTCTATAACACATGGTTTCCATGATCCATTTTATGTAAACTTTTATATCATCCTTAGCTATCATAAATTAACCATACACTTCGAACTTCAACCCTTAGATCAGTGAGATTCGTCATTAAAATAAAATTCACTCGATATGGATCTTCTAAGGACCGTGATCGCTTGATACTTTCATACAAGTTATACTTATAACTGACAGAGTGAATGGCCAAAGTGGATTTTCCACAAGCATCACTGTGGGGCCCACCTTTAACCATGCAGGTGCAAAAAAAGTTATGCACCAGCGTTGCACCCGGTAGCAAAACTGGTCAAAGCTACCTTGACCCATCAAATAGGAAGGAAATCCTTCCTTCTTTCAAACACACCTCCCGCCCGCATTAGACGAATAGACACTGTTCGTCTGTGTCATCGTGGCCCTTCATCACGATCTTGTTGGAGGATCTGAACTGTCCATCTATTTCGAGAGACGAATTCAACCAAATCTTGACCCTTCCATACCACATCCAATCAAACGACCAAGCAGGCTTCTGGTCACAAATCCTTCCCTCGTTTCTGCGAAGAACAATCAACTGCCCACTGTGATGAATAGTGGGTCATCATCATCGTCCAAATAGATGATCCAAACCATCCATCAAGATCAAGGCCAAACTCCTACCATAATCTCCGGCCAAACCATGAGGTCGCGCAACACCACTAGATCATTCAGATTTAAAGAATCTCACGTACTACTGTACGGAGACAGGAGTTTCCTTATACAATGAGGTTTCCGGAGTTCCCGAATTCTCTCAACTAAGAAAGGAATGGAGAATACGAGAGGACTTCACGGACAGCTTCCAAGGAGCAAAACTCGCCACAATAAGGAGAGTGCAAAAAATCATCGACAGACTTCATCCGGGCCATTGATCTCATAACCGGGAAACATAAACGAACAATCTACACCGATGGAAGGCTCTGATCAAGCAGAAAATGGTGGAGATAAGATCTGCCATTAAAATAGAGCTTAATCTTCGTGACCGAGTAGGGAACGGTGATCGCTGCTTCAAAGACGTCTCAATAACCAGCTGTTAATCTGATGACCCCAAAATAGACTTTCAATCTGTAGAAAATAAGCATCCAACAAGATTGAATGAATCCGATGACGAAAATCATGAACCCACCTTGCGCAAGATGCGATCACATCAGTCGGTCGAGCAAAACTGTTTTCCTGTCCACAAGATGCTAACGCAAAGGGCCGGTCAAATAACTCAGTCACGCAAGGTTTTACGTAGGAGAATTCTAGAAACCCATAAGACACATCTATAAATTCCTCACTAAGAGCAGCGTAAGGTAGAGAGAGAGAGAAAGAAGAAAAGAAAAGAAGAGAAGTTAAAGAAGAGGAAAATCTGGAAGGAAGAGAGTACGCAACTACCCTTGTCGCTAGTTCCTTAGTTAAGTTATCTGTCATTGATCGAGTTGCAAATCGATTCTTGGTCCAGTAACCTCGCGGGGAGCATTCTGGAGCAAGAAAGAAAAGGAAAAAAGGAAAGAGAGAGAGAGAGAGAGAGAAAGAGAGAGAGAGAGAGAGAAGAAAAAGAAAGAGAAAGAAAGAAAGAAAAGAAAAGAAAAGAGAAAGAGAGAAAGAAAGGAAGAGAGAGACCGAGTGTTGCTCGTGTCCAGGTGACAACTCGTTGAGTTACTGAGCTGAGTTCAGATATGGGGAGAGTCCTCTAACGAGTAGAGGTAAGCTCCCTTAAACGTTGTATCCATCCTAGATTTTCAAACAACCATATGTAGGTTGTTTAGGGCCAAGATGGATTGAATCAACTCGGCAAGAAAATTCTGTTGAAGTTCAATTGGTCGGATAAAGTTGATTTCTCACCAAGAATTCAATCATACGGTGTATATACAAAACTCTAAAGGGAGATACGACATTAGAGGTGAGGTTTTTATCCTTTAAGCTTACTTTGATTTAATTGATGATTATTATCATACCTTTTCATGTTCATATATTACTAAGAGTTATTCTTTCAATTGATTTATTATCATCATTTATTTACCCTCTTAGGAATCACGATTCAGTTTGAATTCTCTATCACTGCAAGTGTTGTTTTTAAGGTATCACGACTAGTGAATCATATATTTATTGTAGACGTAATGCGTTACGGGTAGCGGCCCTCTTGGTTAGCACGTAATTCCGTGGGTTGGTTGGCGTGATGCATAATCGATGTATGTAAATCACAAATGTAGTATTATATCACTTTTCAGGATTGGATGTCGCAAATAGTCGCTCTATAAACACATCGTGTTACATAAATCTCCCAATCGCGTTGTTGTGTCGCCTTGAGATGTTCGCATAAAGTCACGTTAACGTTAGACGTGCCAGCTAATATCCATATAGTGAGAGTGCAGGTCGAGTTGGATATCATGAATTGTTTTCCACATTGTGATAGTGATCACTATGTATGATGAGCCGCACACACTTTGTTAGGCCTGCATTCACGTAGATTGTTTGCGCATACTGATATCTCTCGTAGTAGTGGAGTGCGTGACATATCAAAACCCTCACATTTGCTTTTATGAATCTCTTGAATCATCGTTAATTTTAAAGGATGACCATCACCATGAGTAGGGCATTAACTCTCTCCCAACCATACAGATTATGCAGGTGATGTACAGATTGAAGACCTAGTGAATAATCTCCTTAAGAAAAATTACGTTGAAAGACTGAAAGACTACGAAGACAGTTTTATGATTTAGTTTTATACTTCTGCTGGGAACTCGATAAATGTAATAAGCTTTCATTGAGAAGGCATTTGATTATTTATGGAATTTTGTTACTCTAATGAAATAATCAATATAGTGGATTTTATTCTTATGAATGTTACCTTCATAAATGTATCTGGATGTGATCTAAATGGGAAAAAAAATAAGGTGTGAATTTAAAACATCCAGGTTATACATTATTAATACCCAATTTTCTCGGGCACGAGTATAAACTCTGGCCGTGAAAATTCGGGGCATTGTAGTATATATCTAAGCCGAATAGATCTCAAGGATAGACTTAATATTTAGGTAATCAGGTGTATTCGATAGGTTTCTAAGGGTGTATAATTGAATTTGTACAGTTCTTTTAATAGTAACTCCCGCATTGTTGTTAGGATCACGAATTAAAGACCACTAGGAGATGGATTAAAATAATTTTAGTAAAAAAAAATTCAAAGATTTTTTTTTAAAAAATCCAAATTAGTAAAATCTGGGACGTTACAATCTACCCTCATCAAAACAAATTTCATCCCTAAAATTTCCAAATGTTTCTATTATGTAAATTGGTAGGGACATTACAATTCATGATGTCTGAGTTTCAACTGAGTTTATTGTGATAAGTTGTCCTATGGGTAGGTACTAGGGTTATTATGAAGATTTACCCCCCTTAAAAAAATTTCACCCTCAAGATTCATTAAAAAACTTTCAAAGGATTAGGATTCATGATGATAGTTCCCCACTATCCATAGTAAATTTTTTGTTTTCAGTGTTCGTGCTAACACGAAAATACGATTGTAGTGGGTTTAAGCCCAATATATCGATCTTCTGACTGATCGGGGTAGTGAGTTGAATGGTATCCTTTCCTAATCTTAGTGAATCCATATCTTTTGCTTGATCAGGGCATTGAGTTCATTAGCAATCGCACAGTATTTAGAATTTGGATCAAATCGCGACTTGTTCGCTTAAACTTGATTCCGTAAGTACATGGTCCTAATCATGCTACACACTTAAGGGAAAACATCATGTAATTTTCTATTTTCGTGAGGAATATGCCCAAATGGTTTAATACGCTTCTGATGTACAATTTGATTATTCAATGCACATTAGAAACATTTTAAAGTCAAATCTTTTTTTCTTATTAGGGTTTCTCCACTGGTTATTCCTAATACTTGGAAGTTGTGGGAAATGTGGTCCCTAGAGGTAAGTTTTAAAAAGTTTAATTTTTTCTATTCACTAAGGGCATAAGATTTTGTCTTGCTTAATCTAAGTTCAATTTGGTGGGTAATGAATCTCCTACGGTACCTATGGTCAAACGACTATCTTAGACAGGTTTCCAAGGGCTTAAGATTTTGTCTCTATATTATCGTTTCGATCTTGCGACCTATGAATTATAGGCCCACCATGCTTCAGCTGCATTGATTTCAAAAGGGAATGATGAATCAGAAGTTCTTATATATTTTGGAGGTTTGGACTTGCAAGACAAGGAATGGCGTGGAAAAGGGAAGAGGAAGAATATCGTCTCCTTGATGTGATATGAACCTTGAATACACCAGGTGTAATGGTTCTTGAATCCACATAGGGATAAGAAAATTTGAAATATTTTATTAAAATTTGACAGTAAAATAAAATTACAATGTTCTAAATAATATAACACAACCCTGAATCATGAGTCCTAATTCGATTAAATTAGAAATTATCCAAAATAGTAAAATATACTAAAAATAAAACAATTTAATTTAATCACACAGGATGATTCCTGGTATGATTATAAGTAATTCCTAAGAAGACATCGAACACTAAAACCCTAAAATGAAAAAGATACATCTAGTCCATCGGCAACTTATAGTTACAAAAATTTTCAGTTTCAACATGTCTATTGCTTGTAGTGCTTCTAGTAATTTTGGTCACTGAATTATTTTTGTAATTTTTTATTATTTCATCATCAAGTCTATATTTTCTTCACCAAATTTCATTCCATTTGGAGTTTTCAAAAAAGTATAAAAATTATGGAAGTACCATTTGTCCAAAACCAATCATTTTATGTTTAGTACCAAAATGTCTCTATAATTGCTTGTAACATTTTTATTTTTATTTTTTGTATTTTTAGTTTTTTTTTTTGTAATTTTTATTTAAATTCACCATTAAGTTTACTTTTGTTCCACAAAATCTTATTTCATTTTAAATTCTATAAAAATTATAAAATTCCAGAAGTACCAGCTTTCTTAAACTAATAATTTTCTGCATAGTTCCAAAACGTCCTAAAATCAACCTCCTTTGAATTTGGTTTTATTTTTATTTACTTTTCTATAAAAATATACTCATCAATCTTCAATCTGACTTTTGAATCACCTCAATGGAGTTGTATTGAATAAGATATATATTTTTGAAGTTAATGTGCTGAAACGGTTAGTTGCTGAACATTGATGTCCATTATTATCAAGATGATGATGGTGGCACCGTGGATCTGATGGTGGCACCATCGACCACTGCCCAAAAACTCTCATTTTTCATGGTGGCACCGTGATATTCATGGTAGTAAAACCAATTTATGACTTTTTGGAATCCAAATTAGGAAAATTCTAGGACGTTACACTTACGGTGATATATATTTGTCGCTCAACCTATTCATTAGGAGACCTAGCTTAAGGAAAATGCAAATATAGTTTGATATATAAAAACCCCTATTGCCCCCAAAAAGTTTTTAATGGTGGACATTCAATCCCTACTATGTGGACCACTTGAGATTTAGATTTGCTTCATTTTTTGGATCATGCTCTATAATGAGCTAGAAAAACTGATAAACAATGTGAATATATAACACATATCAAGGTGGGCCCATGGTTAGGGAAATTTCCGATATGGTATCGCCCCAGTAGCACCTAATCCACTCCCCCCATTGATTATGTCGGGTTCTTTATAGAAATGGTCCATGCTTTAGATGAGGCATTCTAAATTCCAACCAGCATAGAAATTCAGGATTAATTACTTCTAACTAGTCCCAGGTGATAAGGAAAAGGGGTCCCTAACTTATGTGGACCCCACCATAGTATTTATGTGAAATCCATCTTGATCACCATGTGCATCACCCCATGTTAGGCCCAAGACACAAAAATCAACTTCATTTGTGATTAAGGTGGACCACACAATTAAAAATAATTTACAGGGCAAAGCTCACCCTTTAAACTATTTTGCTTGGTGTGGCTCACCTGAATTGTTAATAAGCCTAATTTTTGGGCCCCGAGACTATGTTTTACTGTGACATGCAATGGTTAGAGTTGATTGAATATAATAATCACCGTGGGCCTGTAAAAATCAAGGGTGAATGTTTCTCTCCCAGCTACCATTGTTGTAGCCTACTTGAATCTCATGATAGCCTAATTTTTTTAGCTCTAAAACTAACATGGGATTACCGATCTAATGGTTGGAATGGATCTCACATACACATCATGGTAAGCCCATAAAAAGCAAAGGAGTGTGTCGATAAAACTTAGTAATTAACTAATAGATAACTTCCAGCTTCTCACATAGAATAAAAAAATGATGTCTAATGTCCAACTCACTGGAGAATACCTTAAGGTCAAATTATAGATAATTTCTGACCTTTCATATATATGGAATGTCCAACCCATGTCTCCATCATGATCACCTTTAGAAAAACGAATCGATCACATTTTTGTTTCGCTATTTATTAATGTATCGATATTATTTTATATGGTGTGGCCTAATTGATGTGTAGATAGAATTGAACCCAATCCTTTATTGGGAAAGGCACAAAGTAACCCATGGGACGAAGAACCTCACCCTCTGATTGACCAATCTTCTCAGAATTTGATCATATGCATTCATATTGGACATCCGCTTATTTTAGCACTTGGGTTAAAGTTGTTCAGTTTGGATGGAGCCAATGTATTAATTCTGCCATACCTATACAACAAAAAATAAACCGAGTGTCAAATACCAGGGCTGAAGTGGACCACACAGTCGGGGATTAAACACCAACCATTGAAAACTTCTTAAGATCCATAAAACCTCTGGATCAAAGCTCATATTTTTGTTTTCCCTTCATCGAAGTCAGGTCCCTACGAAACTGAATCCACTCCATTGGACATTCAAAATGACAAATATTCAACTGACCACGGTATGGACGATTTTGGTTTGAGTTACTATATGTCACTATATGTCACATGCACAAATTCTGAATACATGTAAGAAAGTGGTCCGTTGGTACTGGCCATGTGATACCATACGTACCCTGCGTATTCTGTCACCCTTGGGCTATAATCCTACGCTAGCTAGCTTTGAACAATCTGAAAAAATGATGTTGACTCTTCACCGAACACGTGCCTTTAAGAAGATCCAGACTGACTGTTCAAATTGCAGTCCAACGGTGTCTGGACCATAACCCAAATTTTCACTGAGAATATAAGATTAACCATCTGATTTCTCCTTTCGAATTTGGGCCACTCAATATTATACTTTTAACCATCTATTTGATATCAATTAATTTGATGCTTATTTATGCCTGACAAGTGTTATTTTAGTGACATGTTCCATCCAAAGTGGGACCACAATTTGGACGGTCTGGATTTGTGGGTAAAAAAGACTTCGTTTTGAAAAAGAGTTCTAGAAGCTAGAGGAACCTGGTTTAACTCAAAAGAGTCACATGTGGACTCTGTGCTAGCTGGACATGGTTTTCACGGCACATGCGCATGCATGGCACGTGTATGCGAGATCTGGGTCCATCAGTTAGGGGCATCCCTGGGCCAAATGTTAGCTGGTCCGCTCATCAGGAGGGCCTTACTTGTATGAAAAAGTAAACGGTTAGGACAAAAGGACCAACGGTCTATATTCCATGCATGTGCATGGGCCTACCAGATGGGTAGACCAGTTGAAATTTTGGCCAGCGCATGTTCACAGAGTGAATGTCTGTGATCTCACACACGTGTATCATGTTGGCCCTGTGTCATAATGCCTCGTCCATGAGAAGCCATATGCGTGATTTCATGACTGGTGTGAAATCATGTTGAAGAGATATAGGGCCTCGTACATCAGTTGAGACGACATCTTCGCTGATCACAACCGTCATCTGATGGGACACACTCAGATTGAAAGATCCATACCGTCGATAGGTGGCATACCAGTGGACGATTAAGAGGACAAATAAAGCGGCCTTCCACATTCAATGGAGAAAATGTCAAATATAGAAGTATTGGGACCCCCAACCAGTGATATAATCAAACGCTTTGAATGGAAATTGTGCCAGCCTGCGTGCATGGTGAGCCTGCCACCAGGGATGTGTTGTGGGACCCACCTTGATTTATTTGTTTTACATCCATGCTGTACATTCGTTTCGCCAGCTCATTTTAGGGCATAATCGCAAAAATGAAGTAAATCCAAAGCTCAAGAGAACCACACCGCAGGAAACAGTGGTGATTTAACACCCACCATTAAAAACTTTTTAGGGGCACAAAAGTTTTGGATTAAGCTGATAATTTGTGTTTTCCTTTCATCCAGGTCTGGATGATCTTGCCAATCAGGTTGGATGGCAAATAAACATCACGTTGGGTCCTAAAATAAGTTGATAATTTGTGTTTTCCTTTCATCCAGGTTGGATGATCTTGCCAATCAGGGTTTACTAGTGGTCCACTCGAGCTTTGGCTCTGATTCATCTATGGACTCATGCATTAAAATAAGCTAGCAAAACATATGACAATGTAGATATAAAATACATAGATCACGATGGGCCGCCCATGTTCCCTGTGCATATTACGGGGAAAATCAATGTAGGAAGGGCTCGTCAGCCAACGCTAAATTAATGTAGAAATAGTTTATTAATTTCATTAACACTTGGGTCATTCGAACGGTTCTCTGGTATGTAACGCTAGGTATATGATGGGGGCCGTTCGAATAATAATTTTCTACTTCTATAAATAATGCTCATTAATCACTATGGAGAGGCCCGTTATCCTATCGTAGGACAACTAATGGTTATAAGTGGAATTAAATCAATGGTAACAATGGTATTTCGGATTCTATTAAATGTTATACAATCACTAGGCATAAGAATGACCGGCTCTGCATTAGACCAATCCGATCGACTACGAAAAACTCTGGAAAGAATCGGCATTGGGTGCAAAGCATCTCGTGTAGTTCTAAATACTTTCAGTCATCCGTGTTCAACCTCAGTCGATCATATAAGTGTGGGATATCCAACCCAAAGCCGGCTGCCCACTTACGCGATTTGCAAGGCTCAATCCACTACATATTATCAATACATTATGATAATCACAAATCAACTTAATACTACATTAAGGTATATCAATTAAACATATGTAGGAGCCAACACAATCCAATGTATATTAATACGAACCAACATGTGTCAACAACACTCATCAAATGGCATAAAAGGTATTCTGACAGTAGGAATTTTATATTGATCGAGCATCTCATCAAACATGTTGGCTACCATCAATAAGTAATATTAGGATTATAATAATAAAGTAATTCAGACACAAATAGCATATGAAATCTTATAATCAACCAAAATTTATTATCTAGCACTATCGGGGTTGATGAAATGAAACTTAGAAGAATGTTCTGCACCTTAGAAGAGAGATTTCTGCACCTTAGACACAAAGGGTTTACGTAAGGTTCATAGAATTCATAACAAAAGGGACTTAAAATTAGAAGGTATGATGTATTTTTTTTTTTTTACCTCCGATTCGCAATAGGCTTCAATTGAAAGAAATATAGATAGACACTAGGGTTTGTTGTAGAGATCATAGCACTTGAGAACAACAACACACAAACCAAGCTCTCAACCTCACTCTCTCCATTTCCCTCTTTCTCTTCTTTCTCTCTTTCTCCCCAAATTCCCAGGGCAAATTCGTATGGGGAGGGGGCTCTCCAAATCTTGGTTTATATAGTGCCAAAAGTGGTATGAATTGCCTTAAAGACAAGCTATTTACTATTATAACCCTATGGTAAGTTTATTCTAGCTTTTGGGGTCTACTAGAGGATGTATAGGTTGATCTACCCCATAGGATAACTATCCTTATTGATGATCTACATAAGATTTTGATCACCCCGTAGTTTGGATATGACGATCGATGGGTATGATTAAAAGTTAGTTCGACAGTTACCGATCATCGATCGGGGTCGCAACTATATGATTATGTGTAGAATATTAACTTAGGTTAGTAACCAAAATTTAGTTGCAATCTAACGGTCTGAAACCCACAACTTTGGAAAAGATCGAATGCGGACAATTAACATAAGTTTTTGATAGATTATAAGGATATTGGCACATCTCATGTACTCGCCTTATAAGACCAAGTTGAACATTTCGAGACACGATCTCAGCTCAATATCTCGCAATGGACGTTAAGCCTACTAAGACTAACATCTTTCCATAGTTTCATGATTAATGGCCCACTAACGAGCAGCGTAGATCTTGCTTAGATAATTAAAATATTTCTGTAATGAATTGAGCAGATAGATTTCTCGAGCACGATGATTAGGGTTTGGATTAGCTAAGTTCATAGTGTGGCCTATTCGCAATTAACGAAAATGGTAATTTGGTTATAATCATCCTAAATCATTGATTTTAGGCTAAAAGAGTGACTAGGTCAATTTAGTTTAGGTATGTCAGATAATCAAGATCTAAATAATTAATTATCTTAAGTTTAGGTAGATCTTCATGAAGTTATAGTTATCTTGATTAATTGGCGTTGGGTCATCTAAATATGGGCCCTAGATGAATAGATATCAATGTTAGACTTAAGATTTAGGTAATTAGGCGTATTCGATAGGTTTCTAAGGGTGTCTAATTGAATTTGTATATAGTTCTTTTAATGGTAACTCCAACATTTTCGTTATGATCACGAATTAAAGACCACTAGGTGATTGATTAAAATAATTACAGTAAAAAAAAAAAAATCAAAGACTTTTGAAATCCAAATTAGCAAAAATTCGAGATGTTATAATCTGCTCCCCTCAAAACAAATTTCGTCCTTGAAATTTCCTAACATATCTATTATGTAAATTGGTAAGTACATTACAATTCATGATGCCTAAGTTTCAACTGAGTTCATCATAATTGGACTGTGTGACTCATGCATCTCGCATTGTGTGATTATGATTACCATACGCTCTAGCGACATCAGGGCCGTAGCCTCCACAGGCATATCGTGGATGGCCAGATGGGACACCAAAAATTTGTTCTACATGGGGTGTTATAGATATCCCTGGGTGAAATTTCTTAAACCCTCTTGATTCCAAAGGCTACTCTAACGTTTAGACCGAGTGAATGCATGAGCTCATGAGGGCCGTACACCATTAAGTCGCATCTCCCACTGTGTCGTGGTCGGTTGGAAGGGGGTGCGGCCTTACCTGCCAGGGAGAAGGGGGCAAAACTAGGCTGAGTTTAATCAGCTCGAGGAATGAGTCCGCCATCGATAAGCCGAGCCTGATATTGGCAGGCAGATAGTGAGGTCTCTTCCACTCACTTAATTTATTGCGCGCGATGAGGCAGCAATCTGGTTTGGAGTATACTAGACCCCGGTGATTTTCCAAAGAGGGGGGTGTTATAGATATCCATGGGTGAAATTTCTTAAACCCTCTTGATTCTAGAGGTTGCTCTAACGTTTAGACCGAGTGAATGCATGAGCTCATGAGGGTCGTACACCATTAGGTCGCATCTCCCACTGTGTCGTGGTCGGTTGGAAGGGGGTGCGGCCTTACCTGCCCAGGAGGAGGGGGCAAAACTAGGCTGAGTTTAATCAGCTCGAGGAATGGGTCCGCCATCGATAAGCCGAGCCTGATATTGGCAGGCAGATAGTGAGGTCTCTTCCACTCACTTAATTTATTACGCGCGATGAGGCAGCAATCTGGTTTGGAGTGTACTAGACCCCGGTGATTTTCCAAAGAGGAACCGTACTGATATGTAGACTTATTGAATAGGTGTTGCATATCCATTCATTCATTCATTCACTATCCACTCGGGCTGGTGGTGCGCAACTAATTGTTGTGTACCTTCATAATGATAAGGATTTCGGTTGGGGAGAGTAACTAACCTAAGATCAAGAGTCTGCTACATTAAGTCTGGCTATCCAAAATTAAGTATGAGATTGGTTTGGATAGAAGTCCCTTGTGATGGACCCTATAACCTGCGATACTACGTACTATCATTCCGACTTCACTCCAGTTTAGTCATTTCATTCGCACTACATATTGCATTGCATCCGCAGCATTTAGCATTTTGGGTTGCTATATTTCTGCACTTATATGACCTAGACGGACTTAACAGGATTTGCATATTGCTTCGCATTCTCAGTATATGATAGTGACTTATTACGTTTTTGCCTTGTATAACCTTGATATGTTCGTTAGCATTCATGTCTTGCATCGCATAGCCTTGGTACGGCTGATACCATTCATGGATTTATGGATTATTTCTACTTACTCTGATATCGTATGATTTATGGACTTATCAGCATGTTTTCGCATTACTCTGATCTTGTACGATTTATGGATTACCAGTATTTTCACTTACTTTGATATTTATATGCTTGGCATGTGCATCGCACACACTTACATCACCTTTTAAGCTTTCTATAAGCTTATGCACAATAGACGCATGCAGCAGCGTTAGGTTGCAGCAGCGTTGAGCTTGGAGTGTGCAGCGGTCTTCTGGAGCTTTGATTTTCGATATATGTATTTTTCTTTCAGCATTGTTGTAACACCCCGGATTTTTGCCAACCTGGGATTAGACGTCCTTAGGCAATGGGTCGATCCTAATACCTCATTAACTTGTCAGAACTGAATCCCAAAGTCTAAAGCCGCCTTTGAATTCATTTCCTTCACAAATCTCACCCTTCATCACCTTGATCTTCCAATTTTTCAAAGCACTTTCGCCCTAGACACAATCTTAACTAGCTAAGTAGTATAACTTGGATCACTTCAGATACAAACTACAAATGACTAAGTACCACCTCCGACAGAAATCTTATGGGACTAAATCCTTTAGAAATGAGACAAAGTGACTAAGTGCTAAACTAGATTAGCTACGAAATCCGTTTGAATCGCTTTAAATACGATCTGCAAGACCCAAAACTTGTAAAATCATTGACGCTAGGTTACCCTAAAATCTAGGATCGAACTCATTACCCTACCGCTCTCGAGCATCTTGAAACTCCGTATCGGATCTGGACCGCACATCTAAGTCCGATTAACACGGTTAAGGAACTAGGACCGCCCCACCGGGCTTGACAATCATCTCAAAAATCAGCTCCGACCGATGTCCCACGGCCATTTGTTTCGATCCGGAGCGAGGGAGTGTGAAAAATACTATTCCCATCCTAATAAAAATATCAGGAATAGTGATCTGGCATCGTTCAGTTGCATGTCAGTATTAAGCAACCTGACCATCAGAATCAGACTAAATTACACCCTTGGATTAGGAAAAATTTCATACACATTTACATGTACTCGGAATCTCCGATCGAGACCCACTGACCGTCGAACTGAAACTGGTCCGCCACGCGTGATCTGGATATCCGACTGAAATGAAAACTTAATAGAACGTAGATCCAGCATTAGTGAGCTTAAGTCCGACCTTTGGCTCAAGGAGGCCCGCCAGAAGTCCTCCATTGAGCTGAAAAAGTTCTCCTTTGGCTATAACCCAAGTAACCCTTGTCCAGAAGTCTAATTCGGTCAATTTTTAGGCTATATAAGGACCTTAAACCCTCTCTCATTTCAACCATCCGAATTTGGATTTAAGAGAGAGAAAAGAGAGAGAAAGTGTGGGAGATCTGGGAGAAACTCCCTGCTACTGTTCCCTGCTGCTATCGGTGCTTAACCACCTCATTCTTGGCGCTTTCCCGGCGGTATCCACTCCGTTTGAAGGTGAGAAACCCTAACCCTAGGTCTGATTTGAAGTAGATAGGTTATAGGTTGTGAAAAGGCTAACCGATTCCGCCCTTTAGGCAAGAAAACTCCCGAATACGGAAGCTCACCAAACCTTACAGATCCGTTGTGATTCCAAGGGCAAAGGTGCGGACTTTAGGTGTATAGGTTACGGTTTTCAATGCTTTCAATGTCAGATAATGGTAGATTCATGATCTGCATGCAATTGCACATGTACAAAGTGCTTTCCGTTTTCTGTTTCGATTAGAATTGTAGAATTTGGAATTTCACATACTCTAGGTATTCGTATAAAATACCGTATACGTATTTTCTATGGAAATGTATTTGACATGTTTATTTGTCGTAGGGATTTATGATGTATGGATAAAATACTCATTTGGCGAAAGGGTTCGCCTAAATACATGTTTACTGAAATACACCATGTATGTAGAAATACGGTATTGTAAGAAGTACCGTATACGCGTATATTTTAGCGATGTGTTTGCCATGATTATTTGTCGTATGATTATATAATATATGGATAAATTACTTATTTGGCGAAAGGAATCGTCGTAATACATGTTTGCTTGTATACACTATGTATGTTGAAAATGCGTATTCTAGAAAATACTGTATACGTATAAATATTGGGAGATGTATTTATCATGATTATTTGCTGTAGTAATATATTATACATGGATAAAATACCCACTTGGCTAAAGGATAGCCCTAATACATGTTTTGCTAACATACACCATGTATGTTGTAACAGTGTATTCTAAGTGTTTGTGAAAATGATTGAATGAGTACTGAATTCTCATTCGTACTCGCCATGACTAATTGTCATGGATTCATGATTGTTGTATTGGCGATACCCCTTTGACGAAAGGATTTGCCCTAAATCACGCCACGGCCAATATACACCACATATGCTAAAATGTGTGGCCCAAGTGTTTGTGAGAATGACTGAATGAATATGGAACTTGGATTCCTGCTTGCCATGACTATCCGTCGTGGGTGTACGCGTGTTATGATTGGGGCAACTCCCTAGTGAAAGGATTTGACCTAATGCCTATGTGATCGACATATGTCATGTATGTCAATGTATGTTTGTTTAAGTGTTTCTTGAAATGTCTGAATGAGTAGTAGTTAGCAAAGTGTAATGTATAAGGGTGTTGAGATATGATTCTCAACCTCTTTTAACTATGTGTAGGATCTCCTTGGATCGTTGTGTGATTAGGAATTGAACATGTATAAACTCATGCTTGTGTTGTGATTCATAACATGGTCAACTGTTTTATGATTATAACTATGTAATGCATATGTTTAAATTTATATTTACGTTGTATGATCCGTCATGGGTGATGGGGAGCGAGCAACGAGTGCGTGCAATAGCCCCAGCAGCCCTAAACGGATAATACCATACCTTGATTATATGAGTGGAATCTTGATCCATTACTGCTTTATCTATCTGCAAGTTATCATGTTTGGGGCTATGATTATAGTCCAGACAATCGGTACCAGAATTGAATTCGTGGCTGCGATTCATTTGCCACGTGAGACGTGTTCGACGAACCCGAGTCGTACTTCGGTTGGCGATAGTGGTTGGCCACGCGAAGTGCTTATGCACTTCATGTCGTTCAACTTGTTGTGCGCTCGAGCTAGCCAAGCTCGTCAAGTAACCCGATCTGTCTAATGTATGTTCACCATGTTTGGTCGCCTCTGCTTGAACCTAGGGTACCAAACTTACTAGTGAAATCCCTTTTAACTATGGTACCTCGATCCGCTAAGACTCATGAGCCGGGCATGGTGGTATGGGACACCGTGGTCGAGCTGTCGGCCTACGCTGGGGCCACGTGCCTCCCCGTAGTGACCAGTGAGCAACCAGACTCGTGAGCCGATTATGGTGGTATGGGACACTATATTCGAGCTGTCGATACTTACGGCGAGAGCCGAGTACGGTGAGACCTGTGCTCGTGCTGACGGGCGACGAGTCCTCTGTAGTATCTTCGAGTATACTCCAAGGTCTGTGATTGGCGACGAGTCTTTCACAGAGAATCGGAGTATGAGTTGAGCCGAGTACGGTGAGACCTGTATTCGAGCTGACGGCTAGTGATTGAGCCGATTACGGTGAGACCTGTACTCGAGCTGACGGTCAGTAATTGAGCCGCAGACGGTGAGATCTGTATCCGTGCTGACGGGTGACGAGCCCTTTGTGATGCCTTCGCTACGCCTCTCAAACCATAATATCGTACGAGATTATCTAGGTTTGACGACCCTAGAATGGATCATGTTTGGGAATGATACAAGGGAGGTACCTTAGTTTTCCAATATTGCTGTTTGAAATGGACTAATAATAACTTGGTAATCATGAGCATTATCGCACCGCATGTGCTTTGTAGATGTGGCGCACTGAGGGAGAAGCATTCGCGAACGTAAGATGATGTCGCTTGAGGGTGGTTTGGCAAGGGCATACAGCATCATGTCATTTCATTTTCGCACTTAATAAGAGTAGTTAGAAATGTTTGATTTGTACTGCTTTATCATTACTGCTTGGTTGAATTGATAACATGTTAACCTATGCTTTACTGTTCCACTGAGTTGATCACTCACTCCCACGTTACGGGACGGTGTTTGCAACACCAACCAGATTTGTTGAGTTTCAGGTGATGGCGATGCTTGTGAAGCAGAGTCGGACTACTTCTGTGATGATAGGATGAGTTCTCCTATCTGTATCTCTCTGGTAGGTCAATGAAGACCTGATATTGTATTGACGGGGCTATGGTACATGGGATAGGAGGCATTACACTTCCTCACATTTGGTACATTTTAGAACTGCACTTGTATTTATTTAACCTGGTAATGTTATCACGCTCTGGAGACTCACCACAGATTTTCTATATTTTATATATCTATCACAGTCTTCCGCTTGCTAATTTACTGTCTCTGGAGTATGATATTCTGTTTTGGCTTAATCTCACTCATGTTCAATGCACAAATACAGTCAACATTCAATCATCATTCATTTTGTTGCATAAGTGATGTTCTGGAACTCGGGAGTTGAGTTTATGCTCGACCCCCGATTTTCAGGGCGTTACAAGATGGTATCAGAGCATGATTTGGATTAAACCGGACTGGGTTATGGTCACACGACGCACACCGACGCACTCGACTTAGGAGGAGCGACAGAATGTAGTAGAAACAGTCTTAGGCATCCCCTGTTCCATCCAAATGCTAGTTCACTGAAAACGAACACCGAAATCGAGTCTATATTCAACCATGGTCGCACGGGTCGACCTTAAAACATTCCTAGGCTATCTATTAATGAGTCTAGATTACAATCCACCTCACCCCAACCGTTGACAATCGGTAGAATACAGGATAGGCGTGATGAGGATAACTACTCCGAATCCTCGAAGCTTCTCTGGACTCCTCGCAGAGACTTCTCGAATCCATGAGGAAAGAAAGCAGAAACTAGAAATAAATTCTAATAAATCCACAATTGATTAATGAATGACTAAAAAATGAGTTCACAACCCTTTTAAATAGGAATACCAAGCAATGGGAAAGAAATCAGAAACAAACTACAACTAAAACTCCTAGCATTCGCGACTTACTAAGGTCATGGTGTCTACTAGTGCGCAAGGTTCTCAGCCAAAAATAGTAAGTGTCCTATTTGACTTCACCAAACTGTCCTCCTAATTATTCCAGGCTCTTTACGCGATGAGCGCAACTCCTAAAGCCCAATAGATGAAGAGTAATCAAACAAAAATTACTATTTTAGTAAAACGAAATTAAAACAGGAAAATGACTGTAAATCGGAGGGTTTTCTCGCAATTCCGGGCTCCGCAACCCGACATAGCTTGGTTGGTTGGCTTCATTAGCTCGTTCTGCCCTAAATTCATATATTTTACGTCAGATAACTCATTCCGGATTGCAAGATACGTCCAGTTTGCCCGAAACTACCCGAAATGGAGCGAACTGGGTCGGGGCTTCCCCACTTAAACCCACTAAGCCTCAAGATCGAACCAAGGTGCATTTGGCACCCTGGACACATGGCAAACAGGGCCCCACCGCGGCGGCGCGGTTCCGGCCAAGTCCGACCGTGGCGGCACCGCGGCTTGGGCGGCGGACCGCGGTCCGGTCGATTTTCGTGGGTGGGTCCAAGCATGAGGTTGGTCGGCCCACCTCCCTACACCCCCGGCACGTGCGAAATTCCCATGGGTTTGGGATTTTAGGGGCCGGAGCACCCCTCTCTCTCATTTCACCCCTTCCACACGCCCAAGGCCCCCCCCCCCCATTTTCGATTTTCTCCCTCAACCCATTCCCCTAAATCTTGCAATCCCCCATTTTCTTCCATAAATCATCCACTCTAACCGTCCACAACAGCCCTAGCCTCCTCCTTTTCTTTTTTTTCACGTTGGAGCTCTCATATCACCCATTTGGAGCTCAAAAATTGGGTAACCTCCTAACCCATTCCATTTTCCTTTTATTCCTTCTTCATTCCCTGCCTTTTTGGGTCTTTACACTCCCTATTGAGGCTCAAATCCGTGGAGAACCAAAAACTCCAGCCCCCCCATTTCCCCTTATCCTCATTTTCCATGGCTCTGGTTTTCCTCTTACACTTAGAGATTCTGATTCCTGGGATTTGGAAATCCCATCTCACACTTTCCACCACTAGACTCATTTTCCAAAGCCTATAAATTTAATCCCCACCCACCCTCCTACCAACCATGCCATTGCCAATCTCAAGTCGGATTAGTAATGCGGCCATTTAGTACAACTTAAGATCGCTGGCCAAGTAGGCCTTTGGAATTTGGACCTAGGGCGGTGCTCCTAGTTTTCGACAGACCGACCGTATAGGGACCCTAAGTGCTAAACTCCTCCTGTATTAGAAATGATGTAAAGTCATCTAGTGTATAAGCATAGACTTTGGACTCACCTATGGATTCTCCCTACTCCTAAATTAAGACTAGACTACTGGTTAGGCTAAGGAAAGTAAAAGACTAATTAATTATGCTAAGCCAATTGAATAATAGACTTAGTTATTCGGCTTAACCGACTCAGACCCACTACACAATTTTCTTTCCGTGTTGGCCCGACCATTTACAACTAAAAGTTTATAATTTTGTCCTTGAAAGGTGTTAGGAGTATATAGTTGATAGAGACCTTGTCTTTTAGGCCTAAGGAATTACCCAAATGGGCAACAGACAGTTAGGAATTAGGTCCCAAATCGCATGCCATATCGGCATATATATTGTGCTTATGAACGTAAAAAGATAGCCTGCCTATTAAGCTAGACATGACTAAATAGGATAAGTCTGGACCGCGACAACATTCCTTGGTAGAATTAGGCATCTTGCCTTAAACTCACACTCATTCGTGATAGCCCCTTTCTATAATCCTAGGTACCAAAACTGATGTAGTGGGAGACCGCATCTCATTTCATGTCAAGGATAGGTTATAAATTACACCTTGTTCCGATGTACGGAGCAGGACATAAATCTTAAGCCTTGAGGGTGAAAATAAAATTTTAAGGGGGGTAGAACATTACGAGCTCAATCTAGTTAGGTCACCTATTACATCTCTTTGATCTGGGTGGCGCAGCGAAAGCGTGGTGGACCCTACCCCACTGGCCCAGGATCGAAACTATGCTCGTTAACATACGCACATTATAGAAGCCCTAGCAAGTTCTACTATGAGAAACCGTTTTAGGATGATCTAGTAAGATTTGATTCCCCACTTCCTTGGACATAAAAAATATCAAGGCTTCTCTTAGACTAAGACCTAAAAGGTAACCTTAGACAGAGACAATTTGAGCCTTTCAACGATGGACATTCCCTACGTTTCTAGAGTGATCGGACTACGGAGTTACTGAAATATACAACTGCGAAACATTCGCGGCTTGACCCAATTCTTAATCCTGGGCGATAATGGACTCCCTGTTTTGACTGAGCAGAAGACCAGGATTCACCAGGGCTAGGAGGGGATACGATGAGCCTTCACCCTAGTCAGGTAGATGATCGATGTATCGGGATCAAGCCTACTATTATCGTCTCTCCGTGTTGGTCAAACAATGAAAACAACTATCTTACTCTAAATTGTGGGAATTGTCGTCGAGACTCCAAATAGGTAAAGAAATAAATGGTAACAAACCATCAGGGTATGAGAAATGGATAAAGAATTAAGTTTTAAGGGGGGTAGACTAAAATGAACCAGCTGGTATATACCCTACCACGCGTGGAAACTTGAAACCAATAAGTCTTAGGCAAATGAAATAATAGAAATCTTCCCTTATTACCCTTAGCCAATTTCGGGGACGAAATTTTATTTTAAGGGGGGTAGATTGTAACACCCCAGATTTTTGCCAACCTGGGATTAGACGTCCTTAGGCAATGGGTCGATCCTAATACCTCATTAACTTGTCAGAACTGAATCCCAAAGTCTAAAGCCGCCTTTGAATTCATTTCCTTCACAAATCTCACCCTTCATCACCTTGATCTTTCAATTTTTCAAAGCACTTTCGCCCTAGACACAATCTTAACTAGCTAAGTAGTATAACTTGGATCACTTCAGATACAAACTACAAATGACTAAGTACCACCTCCGACAGAAATCTTATGGGACTAAATCCTTTAGAAATGAGACAAAGTGACTAAGTGCTAAACTAGATTAGCTACGAAATCCGTTTGAATCGCTTTAAATACGATCTGCAAGACCCAAAACTTGTAAAATCATTGACGCTAGGTTACCCTAAAATCTAGGATCGAACTCATTACCCGGCTGCTCTCGGGAGCATCTTGAAACTCCGTATCGGATCTGGACCGCACATCGGAAGTCCGATTAACACGAAGTTAAGGAACTAGGACCGCCCCACTGGGCTTGACAATCATCTCAAAAATCAGCTCCGACCGATGTCCCACGGCCATTTGTTTCGATCCGGAGCGAGGGAGTGTGAAAAACACTATTCCCATCCTAATAAAAATATCAGGAATAGTGATCTGGCATCGTTCAGTTGCACGTCAGTATTAAGCAACCTGACCGTCAGAATCAGACTAAATTACACCCTCGGATTAGGAAAAATTTCATACACATTTACATGTACTCGGAATCTCCGATCGAGACCCACTGACCGTCGAACTGAAACTGGTCCGCCACGCGTGATCTGGATATCCGACTGAAATGAAAACTTAATAGAACGTAGATCCAGCATTAGTGAGCTTAAGTCCGACCTTTGGCTCAAGGAGGCCCGCCAGAAGTCCTCCGTTGAGCTGAAAAAGTTCTCCTTTGGCTATAACCCAAGTAACCCTTGTCCAGAAGTCTAATTCGGTCAATTTTTAGGCTATATAAGGACCTTAAACCCTCTCTCATTTCAACCATCCGAATTTGGATTTGAGAGAGAGAAAAGAGAGCTAAAGTGTGGGAGATCTGGGAGAAACTCCCTGCTGCTGTTCCCTGCTGCTATCGGTGCTTAACCACCTCATTCTTGGCGCTTTTCCGGCGGTATCCACTCCGTTTGAAGGTGAGAAACCCTAACCCTAGGTCTGATTTGAAGTAGATAGGCTATAGGTTGTGAAAAGGCTAACCGATTCCGCCCTTTAGGCAAGAAAACTCCCGAATACGGAAGCTCACCAAACCTTACAGATCCGTTGTGATTCCAAGGGCAAAGGTGCGGACTTTAGGTGTATAGGTTACGGTTTTCAACGCTTTCAATGTCAGATAATGGTAGATTCATGATCTGCATGCAATTGCACATGTACAAAGTGCTTTCCGTTTTCTGTTTCGATTAGAATTGTAGAATTTGGAATTTCACATACTCTAGGTATTCGTATAAAATACCGTATACGTATTTTCTATGGAAATGTATTTGACATGTTTATTTGTCGTAGGGATTTATGATGTATGGATAAAATACTCATTTGGCGAAAGGGTTCGCCTAAATACATGTTTACTGAAATACACCATGTATGTGGAAATACGGTATTGTAAGAAGTACCGTATACGCGTATATTTTAGCGATGTGTTTGCCATGATTATTTGTCGTATGATTATATAATATATGGATAAATTACTTATTTGGCGAAAGGAATCGCCGTAATACATGTTTGCTTGTATACACTATGTATGTTGAAAATGCGTATTCTAGAAAATACTGTATACGTATAAATATTGGGAGATGTATTTATCATGATTATTTGCTGTAGTAATATATTATACATGGATAAAATACCCACTTGGCTAAAGGATAGCCCTAATACATGTTTTGCTAACATACACCATGTATGTTGTAACAGTGTATTCTAAGTGTTTGTGAAAATGATTGAATGAGTACTGAATTCTCATTCGTACTCACCATGACTAATTGTCATGGATTCATGATTGTTGTATTGGCGATACCCCTTTGACGAAAGGATTTGCCCTAAATCACGTCACGGCCAATATACACCACATATGCTAAAATGTGTGGCCCAAGTGTTTGTGGGAATGACTGAATGAATATGGAACTTGGATTCCTGCTTGCCATGACTATCCGTCGTGGGTATACGCGTGTTATGATTGGGGCAACTCCCCAGTGAAAGGATTTGACCTAATGCCTATGTGATCGACATATGTCATGTATGTCAATGTATGTTTGTTTAAGTGTTTCTTGAAATGTCTGAATGAGTAGTAGTTAGCAAAGTGTAATGTATAAGGGTGTTGAGATATGATTCTCAACCTCTTTTAACTATGTGTAGGATCTCCTTGGATCGTTGTGTGATTAGGAATTGAACATGTATAAACTCATGCTTGTGTTGTGATTCATAACATGGTCAACTGTTTTATGATTATAACTATGTAATGCATATGTTTAAATTTATATTTACGTTGTATGATCCGTCATGGGTGATGGGGGAGCGGAGCAACGAGTGCGTGCAACAGCCCTGGCAGCCCTAAACGGATAATACCATACCTTGATTATATGAGTGGAATCTTGATCCATTACTGCTTTATCTATCTGCAAGTTATCATGTTTGGGGCTATGATTATAGTCCGCATACAATCGGTACTGCAATGAATTCGTGGTGCGATTCATTTGCCACGTGAGACGTGTTCGACGAACCCGAGTCGTACTTCGGTTGGCGATAGTGGTTGGCCACGCGAAGTGCTTATGCACTTCATGTCGTTCAACTTGTTGTGCGCTCGAGCTAGCCAAGCTCGTCAAGTAACCCGATCGTCTAATGTATGTTCACCATGTTTGGTCGCCTGCCTTGAACCTGGGGTACCAAACTTACTAGTGAAATCCCTTTTAACTATGGTACCTCGATCCGCTAAGACTCATGAGCCGGGCATGGTGGTATGGGACACCGTGGTCGAGTCGTCGCCTCTGTTGCCGGGGCCACGTGCCTCCCCGTAGTGACCAAGTGAGCAACCGCACTCGTGAGCCGATTATGGTGGTATGGGACACTATATTCGAGTCGTCGATACTTACGGCGAGAGAGCCGAGTACCTTGTGAGACCCGTGCTCGTGCGACGGCGACGAGTCCTCTGTAGTATCTTCGAGTATACTCCAAGTCCGTGATTGGCGATGAGTCTTTCACAAAGAATCCGGAGTATGAGTTGAGCCGAGTACGGTGAGACCTATATTCGAGCCGACGGCTAGTGATTGAGCCGAGTACGGTGAGAGACCCGTACTCGAGCTGACGGTCGCACTGAGCCGCAGACGGTGAGATCTGTATCCGTGCTGACGGGTGACGAGCCCTTTGTGATGCCTTCGCTACGCCTCTCAAACCATAATATCGTATGAGATTATCTAGGTTTGACGACCCTAGAATGGATCATGTTTGGGAATGATACAAGGGAGGTACCTTAGTTTCCCAATATTGCTGTTTGAAATGGACTAATAATAACTTGGTAATCATGAGCATCATCGCACCGCATGTGCTTTGTAGATGTGGCGCACTGAGGGAGTAAGCATTCGCGAACGTAAGATGATGTCGCTTAAGGGTGGTTTGGCAAGGGCATACAGCATCATGTCATTTCATTTTCGCACTTAATAAGAGTAGTTAGAAATGTTTGATTTGTCTTTTTATCATTCCTGCTTGGTTGAATTGATAACATGTTAACCTATGCTTTACTGTTCCACTGAGTTGATCACTCACTCCCACGTTACGGGACGGTGTTTGCAACACCAACCAGATTTGTTGAGTTTCAGGTGATGGCGATGCTTGTGAAGCAGAGCCGGACTACTTCTGTGATGATAGGAGGAGTTCCCTATCTGTATCTCTCTGGTAGGTCAATGAAGACCTGATATTGTATTGACGGGGCTATGGTACATGGGATAGGAGGCATTACACTTCCTCACATTTGGTACATTTTAGAACTGCACTTGTATTTATTTAACCTAGTAATGTTATCACGCTCTGGAGACTCACCACAGATTTTCTATATTTTATATATCTATCACAGTCTTCCGCTTGCTAATTTACTGTCTCTGGAGTATGATATTCTGTTTTGGCTTAATCTCACTCATGTTCAATGCACAAATACAGTCAACATTCAATCATCATTCATTTTGTTGCATAAGTGATGTTCTGGAACTCGGGAGTTGAGTTTATGCTCAACCCCCGATTTTCAGGGCGTTACAATTGTATTCAAATGTTTATATTAGTGGATATGTGATTATGATGTTGCCTTTGTGATTTAGGTATACTTGTAGTTATTCTTCTTACGAGATAAATGTACATTGGAAAATCCTCCTTGTAGGATCCTAGGATCGGAATCTGGCATATGGGCGCTGAGAGTCGAGAATGGAGTACTACGGAGGCTGTCGGCGTCGGATTTGGCGATCGAAAATTTTGTTAACCCGATTTCTGAGTTTGGGGCGTGACACCCATGGTCGGGAAAATTCTCAATATGGTATTACCTGGGTAACACCTAATCCACTCCTCATGGATTATGTTGGGTTCTTTTTAAAAGTGGTCCATAATTTAGATGAGGCGATCTAAAGTCCAACCAGCATAGAAGTTCACAATTAATTACTTCTAATTAGTGACAGGACACACCCTGATCCATAGCTTAAGTGGTAGACTGAGTGAAAGATACCTCGTTTCAACACTAAGGTCTTGGTATCGATCCCTAGTGGGGGTGGCTAACAATGAAGTGTGAACTGACAGTGTTGTGTACTAACAAGCTAACAAAAAAAAAAAAAAAAAAACTAGTCACAGGATAAAAGGAAAAGGGGTCCCCATCTTAGGTGGACCCCATTGTGGTATTTTTGTGAGATCCATTTTGATCACTGTGTGCATCACCCATGTCAGGCCCATGACACAAAAATCAACCTCATCTATGATTAAGGTGAACCACACAATTAAAAATAATGTATTGGGAAAAGCTCACCCTTCAAACTATTTTGCTTGGTGTGGCCCACCTAAATCATTAATGAGCCTAGTTTTTGGGCCCCCAGACTATGTTTTAGTATAACATGCAATTATTGAAGTGCATTCAATATAATAATCACGGTGGGCCCTATAAAATCAAGAGTAAATGTTTCTCTCTCAACTACCATTGTTGTAGCCCACTTGAATCTCAGGCCAACCTAATTTTTTGAATAATAATCATGGTGGGCCAAGAGTGAATGTTTCTTTCCCAACTACTATTGTTGTGGCCCACTTGAATCTCGGGCTGTCCTAATTTTTTGGCTCTAAAGATGACATGTGATTATACATTTAATGGTTGGAATGGATCTCACATACACATCATGGTAAGCCCATAAAAAATAAGGGAGTGCGGCCATAAAACTCAATAACTAATAGATAACTAAAAGTTTCCCACTTGGAAGAAAAAATGAGGTCTCATGTCCAACTGACTAGAGTATAGGTTAAGGTCAAACTAGAGATAACTTTTGACCTTTCATGTATATGCCATGACCAACCCATGTAATAAGTGGACTCCATGATCACCTTTAGAAAAACTCAACAACACTCACTTATTGAGTGGATCACACTTTAATTTGTTTTGCTATTTACTAATGTCTCAATATTGTTTTATATAGTGTGGCCTAATTAATGTGTAGATAAAATTGAACATTGCATTAAATAATCCTTATGCCAACTTGTTGGAAGGGCTGGATGTCACATGCACATAATACTTTAGAAGTTCTCACAGCTCGTTGAACAAAAGGTCGGAAAAAAAAAATAAAAAAATCTACTCTTTAGGAGTGAGTAATTGTTCCCTCCAAAGAAGGTAGAGATGCGCAAACGTTGATTTTTGAAGGGGTCCACCGTGGTATGTATGTGAGATCTATACCAACTGCCACAAGTGGGTCACAACAAGAGAGATGTCTGCCCTTAATTTTTACAGAGCCCATTATAATTATTATATTGAATTCACTCTAACCATTGGTTGTCATTCTAAAATATAGTCTTAGGGTTCAGAATTCGGCTCATCAGTAGTCAAGTGGGCCACACCAAGGAAAACAATTCGAAGAGACAGCTTTCCTCTGTACATTGTTTCTAAATGTGTGGTCCATATCAATAACAGATGAAGCTGAATTTTGTCTCACTTGAGATAGGCCCGTGATGGTTAGGTTTGATTTTACGATTGAGGGGTCCGCCCAAAACAGAAGCTCTGTTTTTCTTTCATGAGAGTGCCGCCTTTTGGGAAGCGGATTGGCTAGTGGTGTACCACACACAGGTATATAGGACGCCGATTGTGTTGTGTCCTACCCCGCCGGGCAGCCGATTGTGTTGTGTCCTACCCCGCCGGGCAGGGTTCTGTGGGGCTCACCGTGATGTAAGTGTTTTATCTACGCAGTGCAGAAGGCGGATTGCGTACTGAGTTACTCAGTACGCTAACCGTACTGAGTAAACTCTGTGGGGTCCACGGTGATTTATATATTTTATCCACTTCTTCCGTTCATATTAACATATAATTTTATGCTTTAAACTAAAAAATGAAGCATATCAAAAGCTCAAATGGACCACACCACCGGAAACAGTGTGAATTGAATATCTACCATTGTAAATTTCTTGAGGGCCACTGAAGTTTTGGATTAAGAATATATTTGTGTGTTCCCTTAATCCATGTTTTTTAATGTTATCAACAGGTTGAATGATAAATAAACATCACTATAGGGCCTAGCAAGGTTTCAACTGTGGAAATCATTATTCCCATTGTTTCCTGTTCTATGGTCCACTTGAGCTTTGTATGTACTTCAAATTTGGTTTCAACCCCTTAAATGAGCTGAGAAAACGGATGGACGGCGTGGATGAACCACATACATTCACAGTGGGCCCAACAGATTTTACTCAGTACGATAAGAGCGTACTGAGTAACTCAGTACGCAATCCGATTCCCGCAGTGCATCGCATTTCTCATATCATTTTCAAGCATAATCATGAAAATGAAACAAGTCCACAGCTCCAGTGGATCACACCAAAGGAAGCTGTAGTGATAATGACAGTGAGAGTTGAAACTTTTCTAAGGGTCACCGTAATTTTTTACCGTACAACCATTCATAAGGTCATGTAGACGTGGATGAAGTCAAAAAAACAAATATCGGCTTGATCCAAAACTTCTCCAGCTCTCAAGAAGTTTTTCACGGTGGACGTTCAATACCCATTTTGTGGGTCCACTTAAGATCTGTATCTGCTCAGTTTTTGGCTCATACCTTAAAATGATCAGGGAAAATGATAAACGGCGTAGGTAAAAAACTTACATCACTGTGGGCTCCATGCATCCCTGCCCGGACGGATTACCTTCCAGGGCGGGGTAGGACGCAATCCGCGTATAGCTGGTGTATTTACGTCAGCAAGTTCTGAAAGTCTCATCATGAGGTATGTATATCCAAACCGTCCATCCATTTGGCGATCTCATCTTAAGACTTAAACCCAAAAATAAGACAGATTTAAAGATCAAGTGCACCACACTGCAAAAAACAATGAGGGATTGAACATCTACCATTGAAACCCTTTTGGAGGTCACAGAAGTTTCGGATCAATATGAAATTTGCCTTTCCTTTACATCCATGTATTTGTGACCTTATTAACAGATTGGATGGAAAATAAACGTTACGGTGGCCCTAAGAATTTTTTAATGGTGAAAATCATTATCCTCACTTCTATTTTCGGTGTGGTTCATTTGAACTTTGTATATGATTCGTATTTTGTCTAATGCTTTAAAATAATCTTGAAAAATGAATGAACAGTATGGATCTAATAAATATATCATTGTGGGTCTCGTATAACTTTGATCTCATTTGAACCGTTCGTACAACCGACACGTATCTACACCTTACACCTGATCCGCTTCCCACCTTTGGATTGGTCATTATCCAGAAACTCAGATCTGATTCGTGGACTGGCTGATCTGTGTATATCCAAAGGACATGCAAAATGACGAATATTTAATTGACCATGATATGGACGGTTTTTATTTAAGTTACTATACGTCACCATCATAATTAATGAATGCATGGTACGAAAATGGCCCTGACGTACTCTTGTCCCCGTTGATTGGGCAATAAACCTTCGTTAGCTGTGAACCATCTAAAAAATGGTGGCGACTCTTCAACCGCACACATGGCTTAGATCTAAGGTAATCTACACCGTCCAACTTGCGGGCCAACTGTGGGTAGATCATAAACCATTTTTGCACAAAGAATATAACATTAACCATCTGATTTTTCGCTTTGAATTTGGACCATTCAATATCGTACTTTTAACCATGTATTTGATATCAATTAATTCGATGGTTATGATTGCTTGGTAAGAGTTATTTTAGTGACATGTTTCATCCAGAGTGGGACCCACAATCTACACGGTCTGGATTTGTGTGTGAAAAATTCTTCATCTCAAAATGAGTTCTAGAAGATATAGGATCATGGCATAACTCAAACGAGTCACGTGTCGAGTCTGTGCTACCTGGACATGGTTTTCATGGCACATGCGACAACATGAAACGTGTATGTAAAATCCGACCGCCTGGGCTAAATGTAAGCTGGTCTGCTCATCAGGGTGACCACATTTGTATGAAAAAGTGAACAGTTATGAAAAAGGACCAACGGTCCATATTCGATGCATGCGTGTGGGCCTACCTGATGAGTGGACCAGTTGGAATTTTGGCCAGCACATGTTCACAGAATGAATGTCTGCGATCTGACACACGTGTGTCATGTGGGTCCCTTGTCATAAACCTTCGTCCATCTCATGGTGTGTAGAGAAGCTATATATCCGCATGATTTGGTAGGTGTGAAAATATGTCGACGAAATACATGGCCTCGCTCATCAGTTGGAACGGATTTTCGCTGATCACAACCGTCATCTGATGGGACACACTGATACTGAAAGATGTAAACCTTCGATAGGTGGCAAACGAGTAGATGGTTAAGAGGAAAAATAAAGTAACATTCCACATTCAATGATAGATAGAACGTCAAATGTAGAAGAGTTGGTACCCGTACGTCAACCAGTGAGATAATCAAAGCATAACCCATCAAGTCAGGGCCCACCAAATCAACGGTTTGGATCACCAAACAATTCTCCTGGCGTGTGGGCCTACCTCACAAAAAGTTTTCAATACTCATTCACCGCGGATTTTATAGTTTTGTACTCATATCATTTTTGAGCTCATGCCATGAAATGGTTGCCAAACCAGATGGATGATATTGTAGTTCAACCACACACAAGACTACACATGTTAAAAAAGACTCATATTCAATCAATTACGTGCGATTATGATAGTACAGGTGTGCTAGAGTTACATTCGGAACGACCGAATTTGATTAAACGTCTTTTAGCTCTTAAACGCCAAGTTAGTAATAGGATCATACCTGTGAAGGTTAACTTGAGTGCCAAGTCACCAATATTACAACAATTAGGTGAATTAGATCGGAAAGATTAGTTCATATTAATGGAAACTTTTTACCTTGAGTCAATGATTTTTTTTTTCAATGGTGATTGTGGGCCTTAAGTTTATCAACAACGTAACTAATAAATGGGAAAAATTTTATATATATATAAAACTAAAAGTATATTCACCAATTTTATTAATTTATAATTTAAGCCCAATACAATCAACGAGAAAATAAAAATAAACAAAGAAATAAATAGAAGATAAATATCCCTGGTCTCTTGTATGGATGAACAATCCAGGCGGATGGCCACCAAGATGTGACGATGGTGTAATCTTTCAAATAAGGACGTAGTTGTTTATAAATCTACCGACAGTAAGTCATGGATATTTATACTATTCCTGTGCAATTGTAGCGGTGGCGTTAGACAGTAAAAATCTAAGCCATCATAAACTCAGGACATTCTATAAAGAGGCTGAACACAAGTGAAGGGATTAAAACCGAAATTAAGATAAGAAGCATTGCACTATGTATAAAGTTTTTTTTTTTTAGTGTGGTAAGTAGCATCAAGACGTGGCGGCATCTCATTGGTTCACGTGGATGCATAAGGATAAGTGTAAAGAGATGGTGTATAGTATAATATATATATATACACACACAATGCATCCATAGAGGTGGGCCACATGGTAGGTACACTCACATCATTGGTTATCTCGGCCAAGTCACGATCGTTCACTAAGCTCATCATGTTCTACATGTGATATCCAATTTCTCTTGTCGGTATTTTTTTTTCTGTTCAAGAAGGGCAATTGTAGAATTTATTTTGCTAATATTTTCATCGTAATTCCATATGTCATCGTAGCAATATTATTTGGTTATTATACGTTACAATCACCACGGTGATGTAGACACCAGGAAATAGATGTGACCTTTTTTTTTTCCAAAAGGGCTACGCCAGCCTAACTGCACCTGGTGACCATGTAGAGGACATACGTACAACTAATCTAGCAGCACGTGTGAGAATGTGCACTAGATTCACTTGGTCCATTAGTTGGGGCACCTTATCTTTACCATGGATCCTAAAATCAGGTAAATCATTTACTTGGTGGGCCAAATCACGGGAAAAATTGTAAAATCATGCCCAAAAACTCTAAATACATGTGTGTGGTGTGGCCCACTTGAATCTTGAAATGTCTTATTTTCTGCAGAATCCATTCGTCCTCATGTGTCACGTTAGGTGAATGGATGGTAAACCCATGCATATGACAAGGGTACGGTTTGCTTTGATTTGCCACAGCCAGCCAGTTGACTCATCTGGCTGGCGCTTTTTGAGGCGCACCATGATGTACGTGTTTTATATTCACGTTGTTCACCTGCTTTGTAGCTCATTTTGAAGGCATGGACTCAAAATTGAAGCAGATTCATAGCTCTTAAGTGAGCTACACAATAAGAAATAGTAGTGATTGAATTCCCACAGTTGAAATCTTCTCATGCGTTACAAAAGTAATGGATTAGACTAATATTTGTGTTTTTCCTTCAATTGGGTCTATACAACTTTATAAACAAGTTGGATGACAAATAAATGGACACGGATCCTATCTCGCCAGTCTCTAGCCATGAATGGACAATTATGTGGACGGGACCACCGTGATGTCACTACGCCAAAACCGCGAAAAAAGGATGGTCCAAAACCGTCTCAAATGACCAAAAATGACGGTCATGGACCGTCACATAGGCCGTCAAATTTTGACGTGTCTTATTTTTTAAAGGACGGTTGAAAACCGTCATTCTTATTGACGAAAAAAAGACGGTCATGGACCGTCCTTAACATGGACTGTCATGGACCGTCTCTTATGATCCTAAAAAGGATGGCCATAGACCGTCCTTTAAAAGGACTTGTGGACCGTCCTTAAAAAGGATTGTCATGGACCGTCTCTTATGAGCCTTCAAAGGACGACCATGGACCGTCCTTTAAACGGACGATCATAGACCGTCCTTAAAAAGGACTGTCATGGACCGTCTCTTATGAGCCTTCAAAGGACGGTTATAGACCGTCCTTTTAAAGGACGGTCCAGGACTGCTATAGGCCATCTCTTATGACCCTTAAAGGATATTTTCAAATTTGACATATTATAGTATTCTTCCTGATATACACCTGTTATACAAACTACGTAAATCCAAACTGTTTCATCACATTCACATTCACCTGTTTCATCCAAACACGACTTATATACACCTGTTTCATTCACGTTCACCTGTTTCATCCAAACAGGACTGATATACACCTGTTTCATTCACGTTCACCTGTTTCATCCAAACAGGACTGATATACACCTGCTTCATTTACATACGTAAATCCAAACTGTTTCATCACATTCACATTCACCTGTTTCATCCAAACAGGACTGATATACACCTGTTTCATTCACATTCACCTGTTTCATCCAAACAAGACTGATATACACCTGTTTCATTCACATACACCTGTTTCATCCAAACAGGACTGATATACACCTGTTTCATCCAAACAGGACTGACATACACCTGATATACACCTGTTTCATCCAAACAGGACTGATATACACCTGTTTCATTCACATTCACCTGTTTCATCCAAACAGGACTGATATACACCTGTTTCATTCACATACGTAAATCCAAACTGTTTCATCACATTCATATTCACCTGTTTCATCCAAACAGGACTGATATACACCTGTTTCATTCACATTCACCTGTTTCATCCAAACAGGACTGATATACACCTATTTCATTCACATACACCTGTTTCATCCAAACAGGACTGATATACACCTGTTTCATCCAAACAGGACTGACATACACCTGTTTCATCCAAACAGGACTGACATACACCTGTTTCATCCAAACAGGACTGATATACACCTGTTTCATTTACACTTGTTTCATTCACATTCACCTGTTTCATCCAAACAAGACTGATATACACCTGTTTCATCACATTCACATTCACATTCACATCCATCTAAACCCAAACTACGTAAATCCATCCAAACATAAACTACATCCATCCAAACACAATCTTATCCACAATATATTATTCATCCACGCATAATACATATAAAGTTTAACTTCATAAGTAAAAAAAAAGGAAAAAAATTAGCAACAATTTTCTTTGTCTTTCATCTAATAAAAAAATATTCAACCAACAAAACATTATAATTCAGAATCATGAAAAATTGCAGAAACTTCATCCAAAAAAGTGGGCACTTTTTAAAAATAAAACTGATCATTAAAATAAACCTAATATGAGCAAATAATGCAAAAAAGTGTTTCAATTAATAGAAACAACAACAAAAATTAAAGCTTTGTAAAAAGGGGCATGTGTTAAAAGGGATACATTCTTGTTTGTTGCCTTATGATTGGGCTACATTATTACAGCAATCGGGTTCGGGTTCGGTATCGGGTTTATGTTTGGGTTTTCAAGTTTAGGTTTAGGATTAGGTGTAGGTTTAAGTTTAAGGATTTGAGAATACATTCAGGTTTCAGGTTTAGGTTTTAGATTATAGGTTTAGGTTTTAAGTTTTGGCTAAGGTTTAGGTTTAGGTTTAGGTTTAGGTTTAGGGAATTGAGAATAGGTTAAGGTTTAGGTTTAGGAAATCGGGTTCGGGTTCGGGTTCGGGATCGGGTTTAGGTTTGGGTTTTCAAGTTTAGGTTTAGGTTAGGGAGTTGAGATTAGGATTAGGTGTAGGTTTAGGTTTAGGGATTTGAGAATACATTTAGGTTTTAGGTTTATTTTTAGGTTTTAGGTATTGGTTAAGGCTTAGGTTTTAGGTTTAGGTTAAGGTTAGGTTATAGGTTATAAGTTTAGGTTTTAGGACATAGGTTTTGGTTTTAAGGTTATAGGTTTAGGTTAAGGTTAAGGTTTTAAGGTCTTATAAGCTATAGGTTTAGGGAATTGAGAATATGTTAAGGTTTAGGTTTAGGAAATCGGGTTCGGGTTCGGGATCGGGTTTAGGTTTGGGTTTTGAAGTTTAGGTTCAGGTTTAGGTTAGGGAGTCCAGATTAGGATTAGGTGTAGGTTTAGGTTTAAGGATTTGAAAATAGGTTAAGGTTTAGGTTTAGGAATTCGGGTTCGGGTTCGGGTTCGGGATTGGGTTTAGGTTTGGGTTTTCAAGTTTAGGTTTAGGTTTAAGTTAGGGAGTTTAGATTAGGATTAGGTGTAGGTTTAAGTTAGGGATTTGAGAATAGGTTAAGGTTTAGGTTTAGGAAATCGGGTTCAGGTTTGGGATCGGGTTTTAGGTTTGGGTTTTCAAGTGTAGGTTTAGGTTTAGGTTAGGAGTTGAGATTAGGATTAAGCGTAGGTTTAGGTTTAGAGATTTAAGAATACATTTAGGTTTTAGGTCATAAGTTTTGGTTTAGGTTAAGGTTATAGGTTTAGGTTATAAGCTATAGGTTTAGGGAATTGAGAATAGGTAAAGGTTTAGGTTTAGGGAATCGGGTTCGGGTTCGGGTTCGGGTTCTGGATCGGGTTTAGGTTTGGGTTTTCAAGTTTAGGTTTAGTTTAGGTTAGGGAGTTGAGATTAGGATTAGGTGTAGGTTTAGATTTAGGAATTTGAGAATACATTTAGGTTTTAGGTTTAGGTTTAGGTTTTAAGTTATTGGTGTTTAGATTTTAGGTTTAGGTTAAGGTTAGGTTATAAGTTTAGGTTATAGGTTATAGGTTAAGGTTTTAGGTCATAGGTTTTAGTTTTAAGGTTATAGGTTTAGGTTAAGGTTAAGGTTTTAGGACTTATAAGTTATAGGTTTAGGGAATTGAGAATATGTTAAGGTTTAGGTTTATGAAATCGGGTTCGGGTTCGGGATCGGGTTTAGGTTTGGGTTTTCAAGTTTAGGTTTAGGTTTAGGTTAGGGAGTTGAGATTAGGATTAGGTGTAGGTTTAGGTTTAGGGATTTGAAAATAGGTTAAGGTTTAGGTTTAGGAATTCGGGTTCGGGTTCGGATTGGGTTTAGGTTTGGGTTTTCAAGTTTAGGTTTAGGTTTAGGTTAGGGAGTTTAGATTAGGATTAGGTGTAGGTTTAAGTTTAGGGATTTGAGAATAGGTTAAGGTTTAGGTTTAGGAAATCGGGTTTGGGTTCGGATCGGGTTTTAGGTTTGGGTTTTCAAGTTTAGGTTTAGGTTTAGGTTAGGGAGTTGAGATTAGGATTAGGTGTAGGTTTAGGTTTCGAGATTTGAGAATACATTTAGGTTTTAGGTCATAGGTTTTGGTTTAGGTTAAGGTTATAGGTTTAGGTTAAGGTTTAGGTTTAGGTTTAGGTTTAGGGAATTGAGAATAGGTTAAGGTTTAGGTTTAGGAATCGGGATCGTGTTTAGGTTTGTGTTTTCAAGTTTAGTTTTAGGTTTAGGTTGGAGTTGAGATTAGGATTAGGTGTAGGTTTAAGTTTAGGTATTTGAGAATACATTTAGGTTTTAGGTTTAGGTTTAGGTTGTAGGTTATTGGTTCAGGTTTAGGTTTTAGGTTTAGGTTAAGGTTAGGTTATAGGTTATAAGTTTATGTTATAGGTAAAAGGTTAAGGTTTTAGGTCATAGGTTTTGGTTTTAAGGTTATAGGTTTAGGTCTTATAAGCTATAGGTTTAGGGAATTGAGAATATGTTAAGGTTTAGGTTTAGGAAATCGGGTTCGGGTTCTGGATCGGGTTTAGGTTTGGGTTTTCAAGTTTAGGTTTAGGTTTAGGTTAGGGAGTTGAGATTAGGATTAGGTGTAGGTTTAGGTTTTAGGTTAAGGTTTAGGTTAAGGTTAGGTTATAGGTTATAAGTTTAGGTTATAGGTTATAGGTTAAGGTTTTAGGTCATAGGTTTTGGTTTTGGTTAAGGTTATAGGTTTAGGTTTAGGTTTAGGTTAGGTTTAGGTTTAGGTTATAAATTATAGGTTTAGGGAATTGAGAATAGGTTAAGGTTTAGGTTTAGGAAATCGGATTTGGGTTCGGGATCGCGTTTAGGTTTGGGTTTTCAAGTTTAGGTTTAGGTTTAGGTTAGGGAGTTGAGATTAGAATTAGGTGTAGGTTTAGGTTTAGGGATTTGAGAATACATTTAGGTTTCAAGGTTTGGGTTTTCAAGTTTAGGTTTAGGTTTAGGTTAGGGAGTTGAGATTAGGATTAGGTGTAGGTTTAAGTTTAGGGATTTGAGAATACGTTAAGCTTTAGGTATAGGAAATCAGGTTCGGGTTCAAGATCGGGTTTACGTTTGGCTTTTAGGTTTAGGTTTAGGTTATAGGTTATAAGTGTAGGTTTAGGTTTATGTTTTAGGTTTAGGTATAGGTTTAGGTTTAGGTTATAGGTTTTGGGATTTGATAATAGGTTTAGGTTATAAGAATAGGTTTAGTTTAAGTTTAGGTTTTATGTTTAGGTTAAGGTTATAAGAATAGGTTTAGTTTATGTTTTAGGTTATATGTTAAGGTTTAGGTTAAGGTTTAGGTTTTAGGCTTAGGTTTAGGTTTAGGTTATAGTTGTAGGTTATAGGTTTAGGTTTAGGTTTATGTTTAAGTTAGGTTATAGGTTAAGGTTTAGGGAATTGAGAAAAGGTTAAGGTTTAGGTTTAGGACATCGGGTTTAGGTTTGGGTTTTCAAGTTAGGTTTAGGTTTAGGTTAGGGAGTTGAGATTAGGATTAGGTGAAGGTTTAGGTTTAGGTTTAGGGATTTGAGAATACATTTAGGTTTTAGGTTATAGAATTTGGTTTAGGTTAAGGTTATAGGTTTAGGTTAAGGTTTAGGTTTAGGTTTAGGTTATAAGCTATAGGTTTAGGGAAGTGAGGATAGGTTTAGGTTTAGGTTATAAGCTATAGGTTTAGGGAATTGAGGATAGGTTAAGGTTTAGGTTATAAGTAAGGTTTTAGGTTTAGGTATAGGCTTAAGTTATAGGTTATAGGTTATATGTTTAAGTTAAGGTTTAGGAATTCGGGTTCGGGTTTGGGTTTGGGTTTAGGTTATAGGTTTTGGTTTTGGTTTTGGTTTTGGTTTTGGTTTAGGTTATAGGTTTTGATTTAGGTTTAGGTTATAGGTTATGGGATTTGAGAATGGGTTCGGGTTTAGGTTATAGGTTTTGGTTTTGGTTATAGGTTTTGGTTTAGGTTATAGGTTATAGGTTTAGGTTTAGGTTACAGAGTTTTGGGATTTGAGAATAGGTTTAGGTTAAGGTCTTAAGTTTAGGTTTAGGAAATCGGGATTGGGTTCGGGTTCGGGTTTAGTTTTGGGTTTTCAAGTTTAGGTTTAGGTTTAGGTTAGGGAGTTGAGATTAGGATTAGGTGTAGGTTTAGGTGTAGGTTTAGGGTTAAGGTTATAAGTTTAAGTTTAGGTTGTAAGTTTAGGTTAAGGTTTAGGGATTTGAGTTTAGGTTTAAGTTATAGGTTTAACTTTAGCTTTAGGTTTTAGGTTTAGGTATAGGCTTAGGTTATAGGTTATAGGTTATATGTTTAGGTTAAGGTTTAGGAATTCGATTCTCGGTTTGATTCAGTTTAGGTTATAGGTTTTGAGATTTGAGAATAGTTTTAGGTTATAAGTATAGGTTTAGGTTTGGATTCGGGTTAAGGAGTAGATTAGGATTAGGTGTAGGTTTAGGTTTAGGAATTTTCTAGTATTATCTACTATTGAACATAGTATTATCTACTACATACTAGTAACATACAACCAATATGGGGCACCATACCATAAGCTACAAGAATTTCATGTCCCCCTAAACAAGGTGTCCTCCATTGATAACATATATATATATATATATATATATGTATTATAAGTTTTTTATTTTCATTTACATTCCCAAATACATGCATCATCCATCCAAGAAAATTAAAACAAGTACTGTCAATTTATGACTAACAATTGAAAAGGAAAATCATGCATCTTATCTTACCGACCAACTTATGTTTCTTTTCACCTTTGTAACTCTCATATTTGTTGCAGCTGCTAGTTCACCATCAGTGGTCTCCCTAACCAAATCTTTGTGCAGTCCCTCCATTTGAAGCAGTGGCTAAAGTTATAAGAAGTAGGACTAATTAGTCTTTCCATGTTTTGAAAAAAATCAAATTCTTTATTTTTGGCTGCAATTCTACTTATAATTATCATTGGCTCTTAATCTATTTATTATAAATATAACATGTTGGTGAGAAATCACAATGAACTTTAACATATAAGCAACAGGATACCATACCAGAACTTTAACAACCGTTGCAATGCATTGTCCATCTGGACACCACAGATTAAGCGGGTCAGCTGAAAATCACACAGTTGGTAAGACAAAATGTATAAAACAACAAAGACACAAAAGGTATCAAACAATAAAATGTGCATGAGTAACATTGCTGTATTAAAGACAAGGTCATCAATATTGTTTCTTGGTGGGGGAGCAAACTATCAAACAGCTCATCCTAAATTAAGATTAAGATTGTAATGTCAAAACAGATGGACATGAAAGTTTATCAGGGAACAAGGGATGTAAAGAGCAGATCAGGTCACTTGGTTATGGAAGCTCCCTTGAAATTTCCACTGCAAAGTTACCAGGTTCTTATTTCATATTTGCAGAGACCAGTTTTGCTGTTCAAATTCTAAGGGGAGCCTTTTGAACTACGGGTGTGCCTGTGACATGCCAAGTTTAGCCCAAATCCAGCCTGTTTGTTTTTCGGGCCTGAAAATCAGTTCAAATCCAGACACTGGCAGCATGAGGTCCACTAGGCCTTGATAGAATAGTTCTAAAACAAAGGTCAGGCCTTTCATTGCTCAGGTTTGAAAATCAGGTGAGGTCCAGTCCACAAGCCTAAATTTAGGCCTAAGCCAGCCCATAGAGGTCTATGTTGCAGGCCAAATGGGCATGTTTTGTCCAGTGACAACCCTATAACGATAACGAACCCAAGTTCCGTTTGCCATCAAGTCCAACCAGTATGTGGCTTTGATTCTCAGTTGTAGGCTTAACAAATTTTCAGCCCATCCCACTAATTTAATTCCATGCAATCTTTATAAAAAACAAATCCGACAAATTTTCACAGCAAACAGTGAATCAACTCAGTTTATTAGGAGTGTACAGGGTTATTCAGCAAGCTCAGAAAATATGGTATGCCTGGAAGGAAGTACTAGAGAACATCATCATCATCATCATCATCATCATCTAAGCCTTATCCCAACTAACAGGGGTTTGCTACATGATTCTTTTTCTGCCATTCCACTCTATCAAGGACCAAAATAAGTTTTTTTTTTAAAAAAAAAAATTAACATAAAATTTATTAAAAACTCGTGAGAAGAGAGCAAAGATTACAAAGAAAACAAAACAGAATTAGCCCAACCCAGCATGCAGAAATTGATCTTATGAACACAATCCAACTAACAGGGGTCTCTAGCTTGATGAATGCCATTTTTTCAGTGTTTTCTATAGATCGAAGAAACTAAAATCTATAAGCCCTAAAATCTGTAAGCCCTAAAATCCCCAAATCTATAAGCCCTAAAATCCCCAAATTTGTAAGCCCTAAAATCTCCAAATCTGTAAGCCATAAAATCCCCAAAATCTGTAAGCCCTAAAATCCCCAAATCTATAAGCCCTAAAATCCCCAAATCTGTAAGCCCTAAAATCCCCAAATTTGTAAGCCATAAAATCCCTAAAACTATAACCCCTAAAATCCCCAAATCTGTAAGCCCTAAAATCCCCAAATCTGTAAGACCTAAAATCCCCAAATTGAAAGGGGAAGTGAGATAGACAGAGATGAAGGAAGAGAGATCGAGAGAGAGTACCTTCGCTTTGACGGTAGCTGTTGTTGATGGAGGTTGGGCAGCCATGCATTGGGACTTGATTCGCTGCTATCGCCGATGGGGAAGACCATGGACATCGTTGGTGGATGATGGGTTAGGGTTTGGAGTAGAAAGAGGAGGGCGAGAGAGAGAGAGAGAGAGGAGAGGGGGACGCAGATAAGCTACTGACAGGTTGAGAGAGGGGGACGCGGATAAGCTACTGACAGGTTGAGAGAGGGGGACGCGGATTAGCTACTGACAGGTTGAGAGAGAGAGAGAGGGAGAAGAGGAGGGCGAGAGAGAGAGAGAGAGGAGAGTGGGACGCGGAAGAGGGAGAGGGAGGGAGAGTGGATTGCAGAGAGAGAGAGAGTTCGAGAGAGATTTTTAGGGATTTTGGGTGGGCGCGCGCTGGAGGAAACGTATTGGCTACTCCCCTGCCACCATCCACGTGGCTAATGGCCGGTGTTCTGTGGGCCCCACCATGATGTATGTGTTTCATCCGTTCCATTCATCCATTTTTATAGATCATTTTAGGGCTTGATCCTGAAAATATGAGGGATATAAATCTCAGGTAGACCACACCACATGAAAACAATAGAGATTGGATATCCACCATTAAAATCTTCCTAAGGCCCACTGTACTGTTTATTTAACATCCAATCTGTTGATTAGGTCATAAAGACCCAGATGAAAGGAAAAAACAAAAATCAGCTTGATCCAAAACTTCTATGGCCCCCAAAATGTTTTTAATGGTTGAAACTCATTCATCACTGTTTCCTGTAATGTGGTCTATTTGAGATTGGGATATACCTCATTTTTGGTCTCATCCCGTAAAATGATCTATAAAAATAAATGGACGGCATGGATGAAACACATACATCATGGTGGGTCCCACAGAGCACCGATCACCAGCCATTAACAGGTGTCAAGGGGGAGTAGCCAATCCGTTTCCCGCGCGGGATGGTTTCGGGGGGACGCGGATTTCCTGCGAAAGGAAAGTTCCTGTGTAAGGTTTTTGTGTAGGCCCACTTAGATGTTTGTGAGAAATCCAACCCCTCTATCCGTTTTTTAAGCTCATTTTATAAAGCGAGACCAAAAATTAGTAGGATCCACAACTCAAGTGGGCCACACAAGAGGAAAAAGTGAAGATTTAGTGACCACCGTTGAAACATTTATATGGCCATAAAAGTTTTGTAATGGTCCACGGTTCTAGTGTTTTCACTTTATCTGAGTGAAAATGACCTTCTAAACGGTTTAGATGGCATATAAACAGCAAGGTGGAGCTTAGGAAGGTTTCAACGGCGGGCATTCCTTTCCCCACTGTTTCATCTCATATGGCCCACTTGAGTTTTGGATCCTTCTCCTTTTTAGTAGAATGTCTTAAAATGAGGTTGAAAACCGGATGGACGGATTTGATTTCTCACAAAAATCATAGTAGGGCCCACCCAGAATCCCTGCACAGGAACTTCCTGCTAAAGGCTTTCGCAGGAAATCTGCGTCCGTTTTGGGGGTGTAACGGATTGGCTACTCCCCTGAAACCAGCCCGTGGCTGATGTTCGGTGGTCTGTGGGCCCCACCATGATGTATGTGTTTCATCCAATCTATTCATCCATTTTTAAAGATCATTTTAGGCCTCCATCCTAAAAATAAGAGGGATATAAACCTTAGGTGGACCACACCACTGGAAAACAATAGTGATTGGATATCCATCATTTAAATCCTCCTAAGGCCCAATGTACTGTTTATCTGACATCCAATCTGTTGATTTGGTCATAAAGGCCCAGATGAAGGGAAAAAACAAAGATCATCTTGATCCAATACTTTTATGGCTCCCAAAAAGTTTTTAATGGTCAACATTCATTCAACACTTTTTCTTGTAGTGTGGTCCACTCGAGATTGGGTTATAACTCAAATTTTTTTTTTTTTTTGTAATATCATAAAATGATCTATAAAAATAAATGGACGGCATGGATGAAACACATACATCATGGTAGGGCCCACAAACCACCGAACACAAAAGTTGAGAGGGGTTACCCTCCATTAAAACATTCATAATTATTTTTTGGGCTCTCAGAGATGTGGTTCACAAATCTAGCCCATCCATTATGTGTGTGCCACTTGGATGAGGGGTCATACCAAGTTTCAGACGCATCCAAATTTCAGGTGGAGCCCCACCAAGTGCTTTTATATGTTTTAGGCATGTCTTTACATGATTTTAGATGGGATGGCCCACTGGAGTTCCGAATACAGCTGATTTTTGGGATATCCCATAATTTAAAGGGGACCCATCAAATGCACGGTGTTGATGTTTGACACACGTCATGGTGGGTCCCACACAGCTCGACCTCATGGGAATTCCCATGAGCTGGACGTTATATATATATATATATATAATATATATATATATAATATTTAAAAAAATATAAAAGCCTATGATGTATTTGTTATATCCACACCGTACATCCATTCTGAGATATCATTCTAAGTCATTAGCCAAAGAATTAGACCGATAAAAATCTATAGTGGACACCATCATAGAAAACAACGGAGAGGGTGATTCCCACCGTTGAAACTATCCTAAGGTCTATCGGAATGTTTATTTGAAATCCAACTGGTTCAAAAGTTTTTTTTTTTTTTTTTTAAAAAAAAAACATGAAATAATGGAATACACAAATATCAACTTGTTCAAAAACTTTTGTGGCCTTTAGAAGTTTTTAATGGTGGGCATTACTGTCCCATTGTTTTCTGTGCTGCGGTCCACTGGAGCTTTGGATTTAACTCGTTCTTTGGACATTGCCCTAAAATGATCTCTCCAAATGGATGGAAGGTGTGGATACAAAACATACATCATGATGGGGCCCAAATTTGAGAGGTATATAAAAATCATTTTATGACTTGATCCCAAAATGAGAAGTATATAAAACGATATCTCAAGTGCACCACACCACATGAAAACAATAGTGATTGGATATCCATCGTTAATATCTTCCTAAGGCCCACTGTACTGTTTATTTGACATCCAATATGTTGATTAGGTCATACATGGCCAGATGAAGGGGAAAAACAAAAATCAGCTTGATCCAAAATTTTTATGGTCCCAAAATATTTTTTAATGGCTGACGCTCATTCAACACTGTTTCCTAGAATGTGGTCCACTTAAGATTTGGATATATCTCGTTTTTGGTCTCATATCCTAAGATGATCTTTCAAAATAGATAGACGACATGGATTAAACACATACATCATGGTAGGGCTCACAGAGCACCAGCCACCAGCCATTGGATGGTGTTAGGGGGACTAGTCAATCCGCTCCCCTTATTTGTAGTGTGGTCCATTTAATCTTTGAATATTATTCAATTTTGATTTAAACATCTGAAGTTATTTACTCTTCAATCTGGACTGATCAGATTGTCCAAAAACGGTTAAAGGTTGTTCATAAGGAGAAAAATATATGAATAATAGAAAACACAAACATCAACTTGATCCAAAATTTGTATGGCCTCCAAGAAATTTTAAATGGTAGAGGTTCAATCACACTATTTCCTGTGGTGTGGTCCACTTGAGCTTTGGATATGCTTCCTTTTTTTTCTTTAGACTTCAAATTATCTCTTAACATGGATGAATGGAGTGGATAAAATAAATAAATAACAGTGGACTTCGCAGAGTTTCCTCTAGTAAGGGTAACGAGTAACTCACCTAAACGTAGCGGAGAAGGGTTTCCTTAAAACATTCATAATCATATATTGGGTCTGCCTAAACGTGATTCACATATCCAACCCACTCATTATGTGTGTCCCACTTGGATGAGGGGTCAGACCAAGTTTCAACTGCATCCAAAACTCATGTGGGCCCCACCAAGTGCTTTTATATTTTTTAGGATGTCTTTACATAATTTTAAATGGTATGGCCCACTTGAGTTTTGTTTACCAATGATTTTTGAGATATCTCATAACCTAAAGGGGACACATCAAATCCACGGTGTTGATGTTCGACACACATCATGATGGGGCCCACAAAACTTACTAACATCAATTCTTAGGTTCTCACGAGGTCAGTAAATTGGGTCACAATTTTAAACAGAATATTTGGCCCATTTTACATGTCTAGTCTATTCACTCTATTTTACTATCAATATTCTCATTTTGACTAGTTACTCGCCTCAATCAGGCTACATATGAGAAAGATATTGGGCATACACGATTGATCAACAATTTCAGTGAAATTTGATTTAAACATCTGAAGTTCTTTACTCTTCAATTTAAACTGATTAGATTGTCCAAAAACGATTAAAGGTTCAACAGTGGATGTGCCTAATAATTTAGTAATTTTATTTTTCACAAATAAATTTAACATTTTTTTTTCAAAATGTATATATTTTTTTACTCTTTTAACTAAATATCATTTTTATTATAAATAAATTTAACATTTTTTTTTACAAAATTTAGTTTTCTTTTTTAAAATATATTTTTTTTTACAATTTGTCAATTTTTTCACAAATTTGTTTAATTTTATAAATTTTCTTTTTCAAAACATCATTGTTTTATTGAATTTTTTTTTTTTCAAAATTATCAACATTATTCAAAGTTCTTAATTTTTTTTTTTTCAAAATTTAGATTTTTATAAAATTATAGTTTTTTTTTTCAAAATTTAAAATTTTCTTAAACATTGTTAATCATTTTTCTAAGCTTCTCAACTATTTTTTTTCGAAATTCATAATTTTTTTGAGCTTTATAATTTTTGACCCGAGCATTAGAGACCGTCTTTGACAGTCTCTAATAGAGACGGTTTAGGACTGTCTCTAATAGAGACTGTCCTTGACCGTCTCTAATAGAGAGTCTCTAGCAGAGACGGTTTTTGCCAGGGATATGAGACGGTTTAGGACCGTCTTTATTAGAGACGATCTTTGACAGTCTTGGATTATAAGTAAAAGACGGTCAAGGGCTGTCTCTAATGCGGACGGCCAATGACCGTCTCAAATGACCGCATATAAGACGGTCAGCGACCGTCCTAAACGATTTGTGGACATTCAGATTTTTAAGACAATATTAAGGACGGTCAGGGGCCATCTAAAATATTAGAGACGGTTTATGGCCGTCTCTAAAGTGTCTTTAAACCAAGCAATTTTAGAGACGGTCCAGAACCGTCTCTAAATCCGTCATCTTTTTCCATTTTTCACGTAGTGTGTTTCTGTTTATCCATGTTGTTGATCTCTTTCTCAAATAATTTTAAGGTATATGAGTACAAAAATGAGGTAGATCCCATGCTCAAGTGAATCACACCACATATTACTCTTCCATTTAATAAAAATTACATTTAATATTTTGTGCATTTAATGCAATGGGTTTATTATTTGGCCTGGTCCACTTAAGCTTTGGATTTTTGTGTACATAGCTTAAAATGATCCAAATGAGTTGCCCGTTCATAGGTAAAGATGGGGGAGGATGTAATCCGCATCTCAAATAAACATCACGGTGGGCCCTATGAAGGTTTTAAGAGTGGGTGTCATTATCGCATTGTTTCTCATGGAGTGGTCCACTTGGAGCTTTCGATTGGTTCATTTTTTGGGTCATGTCCTAAAATGAGCCAGCAAAATGGATGGATGGCATGGATATACAACACATGCATCACAATGAACCCCACAACGCACCAAGTCACCAGTTGGGTTTCCCCTTCAACATGTGCCACACCACAGAAACAGTGGTGATAGAACGTCCACTCCACTGTAATGTTTATTTGCCATCCAACCTGTTGATAAGGTAACACGTAATTGAATGAAGGGAAAACACAAATATCAACTCAACCTAAAAGTGCTATAAAAAAAAAAAAAAAAAAAAAAAACACGGTGGACATTCAATCACCACCCTCACAAACAATGCTCCTAGCATGTGGGCTTACCTCACAAGGAGTTTTTAATACTCATTCACGACAGATTTTATGGTATAGTCCATCCTAGTTTTGTATTTATATCATTCTTAAGCTCATGCCATAGCTCAACTGGTAGACTGAGTGAAGATACCTCGTTTCAACACTTAAGGTCTTGGTATCGATCCCTAGCGGGGGTGGCTACACTACCAAAAAAAGGGGCAAAGGATACAGACCACATTTGTTTTTTGCTATGGATATAAACCTTAGCTATACTTGCTACAGACTTAATCCGTAGCTAAAACTTAGTTATCTATAGCTAAAACTTACCTTCTGACCATAACCTTATTAGATATTGATGGTGCTTAAGGGGCTCTATGGGGCCCATTGGAATATATGCGTTTGATCTAAATCGCCCATAAGTTCTGATATATAATTTCAGTGGATGAGCCAAAAAATTATGTAGATTAAAGGTCTAAGTGGACCACACCATAAGAAATAATAAAAAATAATTTCTATTGTTAATATGTTATGTAGTCTGCTTATAGCTTCAATCTGACTGATTTTTTGGATCAACTGTTAAAATGATCCGTTAAAATGAATGGACGGAGTGGATAAATAACATACATCACGGTGGGCCTTACGAGTGCTAAAACTAAGCACTTAAAGTGTCGTCCGTCACCCCTGAAATTCCGTCCGTCCTTATCTCCTGCGCGCACGCCCCACCTCCCAAAACCCAAACCCTCACTTTCCCTCTCTCTCGCGTCCACAACAAGCTAGGGCGTGCGCCGGCCCTACCTCTCCTCTCTCTCTATCTCTCTCCGCCTCTCTCTCTCTCTCTCATACCGTCCTACCTCCTCCCCTTCTTCTATTCTCCTTCCATTCTCATACAGATAGAGGGAGAGACGTGGGGAGGAGCTCGACGAGAAGAGGCCAGCCCATCCGGCCATCCAACCTTCCACCGGCCGAAGTGAGTCCACTCCCCTCTATAGTCATTGTTGTGGGGGTGTGTTAACAACAAGAAGGGTTGCAAACATTAGGATTTCAAGAAGAAAAGGAAAGAAAAAGAAGAAGCTCTGGTTCCTATCTTTCTAACTCTTTCCTTTATTTTATCTCTTGTATTTCATTGCATCTCTCCTCTCCTTATTTTTTTCTATTTTGATTTATAAGAAAGAAAGAATCTGATTCCGGGTGTTTTTTAGATTTGGGTTTTGAGTGTTGAGGATTTTGAGATTTGGGTTTTCTTTATTGGGTGAAAAAGAAGGTGTCTGAAGATTTGGGAAGCGTTTGGCTGAAAGATTTGGGTTTGAGGAATTTGGGGATTTGGGTTTTCTTTATTGATTTGAAAATTTGGGGTTTTTCTTTATTGGTACAGTTACAGAGATTGTTTGGGTTTTTGGCAGTTGCAGAAAGACAGTAGAAAGAAATGAATTGGAGGATACTTTCATAATTGGGAAGTGCTTTCCAGACTGCAATTTGTGTTTTTCATTGAGTTTTTCTTATATGGGTCTTTGGAATTACATTCCCATGGGCCATGAGTGATTGGGAAAAGAAGATGTAGAGGAGTCGGGAAGAATGATTTTCAGCGGTGTTTGTGTTTTGGCTTCAAGAACTTCCTGAGAAACACTAGCAAGAGTCCTATAGACAATTGGAGAGTTTTTTCTTTGGTCTGAAACTTTGATTTCTTGATTTGGGTTTTGTTTGCATAACCTGCCTCTCTTTATCTACCAATATCATCATCCGTTGCCTGTCGAATTACTTGTAATAACAAACATGCTGAAACCAGAAATTTACTGTTGCTGCTCTACAAGGTTGAGTCTGCTAGTGTTGTTATTGTATGTATTTTATGCATCAGCTGTATGGTTTACTTCTAAGCTTTATATACTTAGATTGTACCCTTGCTTTGTGGTTAACGATGAAAAACAAAAACAAAAAAAAAATGTGAGTGAGGCTTGATGTGTGGGCCCCCTGTTTATATACATTGCTAGCCAACCGGACCAATCTGACTAAGAACCTCATGTGATTCTAAATGTTTTTTCTCAAACCATTTGGATGGGCCAATAATCCAAGTGTTATAATCATGTAATCACGCGTCTATTCTGGATTCCTTTAGATCAAGGGTCGGGATTCCTAAATCAAGGCTCCTACATGTACAAACTTGCATATCACCATATGGTTCCTCACACCCACAACGTATTTTTGTGATGGGATGCCAAACAGTCAGCCCATCTCCTTCCTTGATACTTCACTTGAATTAATAAATAACAATATTGTGAGTTTATATACATTGAGAAAGCATTGGCAATTTAAACTGACTCTATCTTACCTTACTCGTACAAAGTATAAGGAATCAAGGTGCTTTGAAAGAGGTTTTGGCTAATGGCATGAGAACTATTTTTTTTCCAGCCAGAACAAATCATAAAAACACATCTATTTTTGTTTCATTTTGTTGTAATTCCAGGTGTAGCTTTGAAAGAGGTTTCTTTTACATCTTTTTCTTTTAAAAAATGTTGTTACTTTGGCTAATGGCATAAGAACTAATTCTTTTATTTCAGCCAGATGAAAAAATGTTGTTTCATCTGCACTTTTCTTTTTTCTTTTGGAATCTCTATGAATGTCAATCCGAGTTCATACTTCTATGCAAGTGTGATTTACCATTCCTTTTTTGGTTGAAACTAATGGACAACCTTGATGCTATGGAAAAGCAGGTCTTTGAAACCAAGTTTGCCAAAATTGGAAAGAGATTTGCTAATTCCACATGCGTGTGAGCCCTGCCATCCACATGCATTCCAGGTTTGGACAATTTAACTTAATTACTAGCATTCCAAGTATGTAATTTTTTTAGCAATTTTTAAGTGTCTGCCTTTCATCCATCAACTTTGCCGGATTACTAACTTTTTTTCTCTTGTCTGAATGTATAAATAAAAGACAGTCCACTGCTTAATACACCCAAAGCACAAACTAAATGATTAAGCTATGTTTTTTCATTGACAAAAAGAAATGTAAAGTGGACCCACATGTCAATGCATATGTCTTATGGGCCATAGATTTTGGTGACGTTGTTATATTAAACGTAAGGCGTGTTTGGATGCAAGGCATGCTCAGTTGAATTGAACTAAAGGAAACAAAGAAAAATGGAAAAAAAAAAAAAAAAAGGATCTTGCATCAGGTATCATTATTCTAATTTGAAAGAGGTTGGCATTGCATATATATCATGTATTTTAATTCAGACTCAAAATCATCTGAAGTTGCAGTTTTGGTCTTTTTTTATTTTTTTTTTTCAATTCCTCTCTGTTAAGCTTTAATTCCTGTGATTCAATTCAATTATCATTCTACATACTATTCAAATTCAAATTCAATTATCAATCAGAGCAAACTTGGATGTGTGGGATTAATATGATAAATTAGGCTATTTTTTCCTTTCAAAGAGAAGATGATAGAAGGAGAAGCAAGAACTGTTGATTGTTTAAGGGGAAGATTGCTTGCAGAGAGAGTGACTTCAAAGGCTGCAAAAGAAGATGCATAAATCATGGGTAAAAAGGTCGTTTTCCTTTCTTCTTCTTCATTTCCTTTTGCTACTATCTTTTTTTTTTTTTTTTTTTTAAAGACTGCTGTCATTTTTGTTATATTCTTCTTCATTTCCATAGTTTGGGTTTCAAATATGTAGTTTTGAAACTTTGCAACAATCACATTTTTCTTTAACTGTATTTTTCAGATTCAAGCATATGTTGTTGTCATACATGCAGAACAATTCTTCTATGTTTGAGATTTTCATTCTTAATTTTAAAAAAAAAAAAAAAAAAAAAAAAACAACATGAGATTACATGGTGGCTGAACATCGAGATTTACTAAATGCTTCAAAGTGCTCCTTCTTGTAGTATGGAGTCACGAAAAAATCTCTCAGATTGAATGATTCAATCTTTTGATTATACAAAGGTTATGGAAAGCATCCATTTTCAAAGCAAAAGAGCCAAATTTCGAAGTGTTAAGATAATCCAACTAAAAGATTTGTATTGTTTTCTATCCATGATAAAAAAACAAGACTCATTGTCTAGATGGTTAGGATCACTGGGAGACAACCCAGTTTCAAGGACTAAAGCCCCGTCACACAAACATGCACAAAAGACATCCTTAAAGGGATAAAAGTGGACCAAATGCACTGCCACACAATATTGCCTTTTATAGTAGTGTGTTCATTGCATGATCAGTAACAACACATTAGAATTGCCACAACAAGAATAGTTGGTTGCTGAGAATAGACATCTAGAATCCTACATGTTTTCTTTTATGTTGGCATGCATAGGCTCATGCACTTGCACATGCACATGCTATGCATTTGTATTAATGCTTTCGTTGCACCCTTTTGTTTCTTTTTTCCTTTCCTTTATCAAGAAACATCACAAAGGAAGTTGGACGTGTAAGCTTCAGGTGAGTGGGTCTTTTGACTCTAAAGGAGAATTCTACATGCTTCTTTCTTCAATTTTTTCTTTCACCAGATGATCAGTCAAGCTTAATTTTTGGTTCATAACACATCTACACTAGATACCATAAGTTGTGCCTATGCCACATGTGCAATATCTAAGTAATTTATAAGTTCCTGTGTTTCACCCATAACACTGCCAGAGTATCCAAGTTTTTCTCATCTTCCGTGTTCTTAACTTTGGGTCTTTACTTTGTTATGCCAATGTTACAAAATCATTAGTTTCCTTTTGATAACTGCAGAATTTGTTGAAAGTAATGGAAAATTACTAAGTGATATATATTTTGTTGAGCATTATTGTTAGTCATTGTTTTTTTTTTTTTTTTTTACATTACTTTGTGTTTCTATTTACAGTATGTAAAATTGCATCATAGAAAGGGGCATGGGTTATGATTCATCATGAAATGAAACCAGCCACTAATATGACCATTTTGTCAATCATAGACTTGTTTTGCATGAATTAGGGAAAAAAGAAAGAAGAACAAAAATGGATGGTGATGGTGCACTTTATTACAACATTAGTGGAAGTTTGTCTTTGACAAAGGAGCTTTAAAACTTGAATCCTACAAATTCATTTATCATTTCCATTTTTCACAGAATTTCTTCTGTTTATATGCAGTTTGACAAACTTGACCAAGCCAAATGATTGCTTTCTCTCAATGTTTGTAGATGACTTTGCGAAATGAGCTTCTTGATGTCATTGTATAGTTTGACAAATTTGTCATAAATTAATCCATGTTATAATGTTTCAATTGCATTGCTAGTATAGCTACACTTTCTATTTCTTGTTATGACTAATACATCAATTTGCAGGCGAAATCGAGTGCAATTGTTAAGGACACAGCTTTCTTTGGGGTATTACTTTCCGATCATCTCAAACCTGACTTCAATCCTCTTATCATCAAGAGCAAGGTAAGTGCTTGTTCATTCATCAATTAGCTGGAGACTGTTGGATATGGAAATTTGATTCAGATTGCAATAATTAAGCAACCTCCAACTGAAACTAATATAAAGTTGGATTAGTCCCATCTTGTTTTAAGTGAATTTGACTAATTCCATTTCAAGTTGAATTTGAAGAAGAAGAAGAAGAAGAAGAAGAAGAAGAAGAAGAAAAAGAAGAAAAAGAAGTGCCATTTATATAGAGAGACAACTAACATTTCCTGGTGGGAAAATACTGAAATAATCAATCATTAATTTATTGTAGAACTTTTCTTATTTTCCTTCTTCTTCTTGGTGGATTAGTTATTTTTTTCAGGAGATAGACTCATTTGTCATTAAGGATGAAAAGTCTAAATTCCATCTTAAAATGATAGTTGAACTTCTCTTATTTTCCTTCTTCCTTAGGCTGAAACAGGCCTCAACCTTAGGCTGAAACCAGGCCTTCTCAGGCCACACAAGGGAGCTGAAATAGGCCTCAATCTTAGGTCAAAACCAAAGCCACACAAAGGGAGTCAAATACATCCTTCACCAAATTTCCCAAATCTGAGTCGAAATACCTCCCAAATACTTTCAACCAGACTGACATTTGTGCACTGGTTGGCTGCAGAAGTTGTGACTTCAATTAGCTCCAAGTTAGTTAAGGATGCTTCATACTCATTCAATTAGGAAGAGGAGGAGGAAGAAGAGCGTCCAAAGGTCAAAGCTGAATCCAACGAAGTTGAGGCATTCTTGTCGAAGGTTAACTCATACATTTAGTTTTTTGTGGCTTCTCATACATTTAACTTTCTGTGGCTTGAAAATTTTATACTTAAGGGGCCTTATTGATTGTCAGCTTAATGTTACTGCTGTTAAGACTCACTTTTTATTTGCAGGGATTTCACAAATCCATTGTTGCCATCTGATCAGACAAGCAAATCCTCTCTAGTAAGAGCCTAACCTTTACTTCCAACTCCAACGTATCAGTTTAGTGCTTCGTCTCTTTAGTGACTTAGTCTTTAGTTTTAGCATAATGGGTTTGTGGTTTTGCACATCCAAGGCTAGCTTCTTTGGATCCTTGGCCGGGGACATGCCATGTTTATGTATTTGCTCAAAATTAATGGAGCAGACCCGGATGTGCATCGGAGCTATCCGGATTAGCGGGGGTCCCTAGAAGGTGGGAACTGCTGTTATAACCATGATGAAGCTATCCATTTCCTATGAACAGCATTGGAGGGGCCTGGCCATTTGGACAGGCTATATTTATGTATTTGCTCAAAATTAATGGAGCAGACCCAAATGTGCGTCAGAGCTATCCGGATGAGCGAGGGTCCCTGGAAGGTGAGAACCGCTGTTATGACCATGATGAAGCTGTTCATTTCCTATGGACAACATTGGAGGGGCCTAGCCATTTGGACAGGCTGTGTTTATATCTGTATTTATAGGGACCACACCCTTAACCTAAAATCCAAATGTAAACCCGATCTCGAACTCGAATCCGATTTCCTAAACATAAACCTTAACATATTCTCAAATTGCTAAACCTAAACTTACACCTAATCCTGATCTCAACTCCTTAACCTAAACCTAAACTTAAAAACCCAAACCTAAACCCGAACCCGATTTCCTAAACCAAAACCTTAACCTATTCTCAATTCCCTAAACCGTAACCTATAACCTAACCTAAACCTAAATCTATAACCTACATTTATAACTTAATCCTAAACCTGTAACCTTAACCTAAACGTAAAACCTAAACCTAAACCTAAACCCGATCCCGAACCCGAATCTAAATCCCTAAATCCTTAGCTTAAACCTAAAACCCAAACGTAAACCTGATCTCGAACCCGAACTTGATTTCCTATACCAAAATTTAACGTATTCTCAAATCTCTAAACTTAAACCTACACTTAATCCAAATCTCAACTCCCTAACCTAAACCTAAACCTAAACTTGAAAACCCAAACCTAAACCCGATCTCGAACCCGAACACAATTTCCTAAACCTAAACTTATAACCTTAACCTAAACCTATTCTCAAATCCCAAAACCTGTAACCTAAACCTAAACCTTAACCTAAATCTCAACCTTAACCTATAACCTAACCTTAACCTATAACCTAAACCTATAAACTAAAACATAAACCTAAACCTAAAACCTAAATGTATTCTCAAATCCCTAAACCTAAACCTACACCTAATACTAATCTCAACTCCCTAACCTAAACCTAAACCTAAACTTGAAAACCCAAACCTAAACCCGATCACCAACCCGATTTCCTAAACCTAAACCTTAACCTATTCTCAATTCCTTAAAGCTATAACCTATAACCTATAACCTAAACCTAAACTTGAAAACCCAAACCTAAACCCGATCACGAACCTGATTTCCTAAACCTAAACCTTAACCTATTCTCAATTCCTTAAAGCTATAACCTATAACCTATAACCTAAACCTAAACCTTAACCTAAACCTATAACCTAAACCAAAACCTATAAACTAAACCTTAACCCATAACCTATAACCTATAACCTAAACTTATAACCGATAACCTAACCTTAACCTAAATCTAAAACCTAAAACCTAAACCTAAACCTAAAACCTAAATGTATTCTCAAATCCCTAAACATAAACCTACACTTAATCCTAATCTTAACTCCCTAACCTAAACCTAAACCTAAACTTGAAAACCCAAACCTAAACCCGATCTCGAACCCGAACTCGATTTCTAAACCTAAACTTGAAAACCCAAACCTAAACTCCGATCTCGAACCCGAACCTGATTTCCTAAACATAAACCTTAACCTATTCTCAATACCCTAAAGTTATAACCTATAACCTACACCTAAACCTAACCTAAACCTATAACCTTAACCTAAACCTAAACCTAAAACCTAAATGTATTCTCAAATTCTTAAACTTAAACCTACACCTAATCCTAATCTCAACTCCCTAACCTAAACCTAAACCTAAACTTGAAAACCCAAACCTAAACCCGATCCCGAACCCGATTTCCTAAACCTAAACCTTAACCCATTCTCAATTCCTTAAAGCTATAACCTATAACCTATAACATATAACCTAAACCTAAACCTTAACCTAAACCTATAACCTAAACCTAAACCTTAACCTAAACCAAAACCTATAAACTAAACCTTAACCCATAACCTATAACCTATGACCTAAACTTATAACCGATAACCTAACCTTAACCTAAACCTAAAACCTAAACCTAAAACCTAAAACCTAAACCTAAAAATAAAACCAAAATGTATTCTCAAATCCATAACCTAAACCTAAACCTAAACTTGAAAACCCAAACCTAAACTCGATCCCGAACCCGAACCCGATTTCTTAAACCTAAACCTTAACCTATTCTCAATTCCCTAAATCTATAACCTAAACCTAAAACTTAAACCTAAACTTAAACCAAAACCTATAACCTTAACCTAAACCAAAACTTATAACCTAAACCAAAACTTATAACTTAAACCAAAACCTATAACCTAAACCTTAACCTAAATGTATTCTCAAATCCCTAAACCTAAACCTACACCTAATCTTAATCTCAACTCCCTAACCTAAACCTAAACCAAAACTTGAAAACCTAAACCTAAACCCCATCCCGAACCCGATTTCCTAAACCTAAACCTTAGCCTATTCTCAATTCCTTAAACCTTAACCTAAATGTATTCTCAAATCCCTAAAACTAAACCTACACCTAATCCTAATCTCAACTCCGTAACCTAAACCTAAACCTAAACTTGAAAATCCAAACCTAAACCCAATCCCAAACCCGAACCCGATTTCCTAAACCTTAACCTATTCTCACTTCCTAAACCTTAACTCCGAATGTATTCTCAAATCCCTAAACCTAAACCTATACCTAATCCTAATCTCAACTCCCTAACCTAAACCTAAACCTAAACTTGAAAACCCAAACCTAAACCCGATATCCTAAACCTAAACCTTAACCTATTCTCAATTCCCTAAAACTTAACCTAAAGATATTCTTAAATCCCCAAACCTAAACCTACACCTAATCCTAATCTCAACTCCCTAACTTAAACCTAAACCTAAACTTGAAAACCCAAGCCTAAACCCGATCCCGAACCCGCCCGATTTCCTAAACCTAAACCTTAACATATTCTCAATTCCCTAAATCTATAACCTAAACCTAAAACTTAAACCTAAACCTAAACCAAAACCTATAACCTTAACCTAAACTAAAACCTATAACCTAAACCTTAACCTAAATGTATTCTCAAATCCCTAAACCTAAACCTACACCTAATCCTAATCTCAACTCCCTAACCTAAACCTAAACCTAAACTTGAAAACCCAAACCTAAACCCGATCCCGAACTCGAACCCACTTTCCTACACCTAAAACTTAACCTATTCTCACCCTAAACCTTAACCTAAATGTATTCTCAAATCCCTAAACCTAAACCTAAACCTAATCCTAATCTCAACTCCCTAACCTAAACCTAAACCTAAACTCGATCCCGAACTCAACCCGATTTCCTAAACCTAAACCTTAACCTATTCTCAATTCCCTAAATCTATAACCTAAACCTATAACCTAAACCTAAAACTTAAACCTAAACCTAAACCAAAACCTATAACCTTAACCTAAACCAAAACTTATAACCAAAACCAAAACCTATAACCTAAACCTTAACCTAAATGTATTCTCAAATCCCTAAACCTAAACCTACACCTAATCCTAATCTCAACTCCCTAACCTAAACCTAAACCTAAACTTGAAAACCCAAACCTAAACCCGATCCCGAACTCGAACCCGATTTCCTAAACCTAAACCTTAACCTATTCTCAATTCCTAAATCTATAACTTAAACCTATAACCTAAACCTAAAACTTAAACCTAAACCTAAACCAAAACCTATAACCTTAACCTAAACCAAAACCTATAACTTAAACCTTAACCTAAATGTATTCTCAAATCCCTAAACCTAAACCTACACCCAATCCTAATCTCAACTCCCTAACCTAAATCTAAACCTAAACTTGAAAACCCTAACCTAAACCCGATCCCGAACCCGAACCCGATCCCGATTTCCTAAACCTAAACCTTAACCTATTCTCAATTCCCTAAACCTTAACCTAAATGTATTCTCAAATCCCTAAACCTAAACCTACACCTAATCCTAATCTTAACTCCCTAACCTAAACCTAAACCTAAACTTGAAAACCCAAACCTAAACCCGATCCCGAACCCAAACCCGATTTCCTAAACCTAAACCTTAAGCTATTCTCAATTCCCTAAGGGCCCGTTTGGACGGGTGGATTGGAAGGGATTGAATGGTATTAGGGTGGATGGCATGGATTTCAAGGCAATGATGGTGTTCTCAATGGATTGTCTTAAGATCCATGGGATTGCTATATCCCGGGATTATTATATCGGGTCTATTTGTCACGCCCAGCCAATCCCGGGATTAAACCTTTCCATCCCTTCCAATCCCTCGAACCAAACGCGTCCCAGGCAAATTTGAACAAATTAGGGTGGATTGGATGGGATTTAAAGGTAACAATGGTGTTGTCAGTGGATTATCTTAAGATCCATGGGATTGCTATATCCCGGATCAGATCACCAGACTGTTTGGCACGCCCAGCCAATCTGGGATTTAACTTCCAATCCCTTCCAATACCATCCAATCCCTTCCAATCCGCCTGGCCAAACGGGCCCTAAATCTATAACCTAAACCTATAACCTAAACCTAAAACTTAAACCTAAACCTAAACCAAAACCTATAACCTTAACCTAAACCAAAACCTATAACCTAAACCAAAACCTAAATGTATTCTCAAATCCCTAAACCTAAACCTACACCTAATCCTAATCTCAACTCTCTAACCTAAACCTAAACCTAAACTTGAAAACCCAAACCTAAACCCGATCCCGAACTCAACCCGAACCCGATTTCCTAAACTTAAATCTTAACCTATTCTCAATTCCTTAAACCTTAACCTAAATGTATTCTCAAATCCCTAAACCTAAACCTACACCTAATCCTAATCTCAACTCCCTAACCTAAACTAAATCTAAACTTGAAAACCCAAACCTAAACCCGATCCTGAACCCGAACCGGATTTCCTAAACCTAAACCTTAACCTATTCTCAATTCCCTAAACCTTAACCTAAATGTATTTTCAAATCCATAAACCTAAACCTACACCTAATCCTAATGTCAACTCCCTAACCTAAACCTAAACTTAAACTTGAAAACCCAAACCTAAACCCGATCCCAAACCCGAACCCAATTTCCTAAACCTATAAACTAAACCTTAACCTATAACTTATAACCGATAACCTACCCTATGGATTTTGCTATAGTTTAGAAGATTTGTAGGTACATTTTTTATTTCTTCATATATAATTGTTTTTTCCAGCTTTTTTTTTTTTTTTTAATCTTTCTTCCTTTTGAGATGTGTACAAAGGCATGCTTGTTTGTTTGTGTCTATAATTGCTGTTTTATACAAGCTGATAAGCTAAAAAAGTCAGTGGAGGATGAAATTCATTTTCTCAAGGGAAGGGTTTCAGAACTTGAAAGTGATCTTATGTCGAAGTCCACAGAAGTTACATCTACAGTTTCAAGGAAAGAAGAAGTTCTATCTTCTGTGTTTGCTGAACTTGACCGTCTGAAGAAAAAAAAAATCTGTAAAAGCGTGAGCATTATTTAATGCATGAGGGCATGCCTTAGTTGTAATTCTTATGATAGATTGAGCAAAGTGAAGTATTGTTTATTTAGAAATGTGAATGTAGGATGCATTGTAGATTTGATTGTTATTGTAATAAATGCATCATTTTTTTTCTCTGATTGCATTTTATGTACTATTTCTATTAACATTAAGCTTAGATGAGTTATCAATCATAGCAGGTTCTTGCAATGGAAACAGGTAAAATAATTACAAAATATAATCTGTACGTAAGCTACAGCTTTTGTCCGTAGCTATTGCTATCTATTGCTACGGATATAATCCATAGCTATTGGTTTGTATTGCTACGGATACGATCCGTAGCTACTGGTGTCTACAGCTACGGATATACTCCGTAACTATTGGCATCTATTGCTACGAATATTATCCGTAGCTATTGGTATATATAGCTATGGATTATATCCGTAGCTATTGGTATGTAGTGTTGCAGATACCGTAACTATTGGTATCTATTGCTACAGATAATATCCGTAGCTATTGGTGTCTATTGCTACACACAATATCCGTAGCTATTGGTATCTATTGCTACGGATATAGTCCGTAGCTAGACTTTTAGCTACAACACCAATTGCGACGGACGTGCTACGAACTAAATCCGTAGCAAAAGGGCTTTTGCTACGGATTTTGATCATAGCCTTTGCCCGTTTTTCTTGTAGTGCTAACATGGAGTGTGTACTGACATGGGTGTGTACTCATAAGCTAACCAAAAAAAAAAAAAAAAAAACTCATGCGATAAAATGGTTAGCAAACCAAAAGGATGGTGTTGACGATTCAATCAAACACAAGGCTACACATGTTAAAGATGACTCATACTCAATCAAGTATATGCGATTAAGATAGTACAGGTGTGCTAGAGTTATATTCGACTCGATCGTGTTCGATTAGAAACGCTTTTTAGCTTCAAGCACCAAGTTAGCAATTGGATTAGACCTGTAAAGGTTGACCTGAGTGTCAAGTCACCAATATTATAACAATTAGGTGATTTAGAATGAGAGGATTAGTTCCTATTAAGGGGAACTTTTTGCCTGGAGTCAATAACTTTTCTTTCAACGGTGATTGTGGGTCTTAAGTTTTTCAATAACATAGTAATAGATGAAAAGAATTAAAAAGAAAAAAAAAACTAAAGGTTGATGTAGAGCGGGTCGCGGACAGTTTTATGGCCAAGATGGATCAAAAAAGGCCCGGTCGACGACAGAAGTGATCTAGACTGTCGGACCTTAGATCGGTCGTATCTCCCAATCCAGAATGAGTTATCTTACGTTAAATATATGATTTTAGGGTAGAACGAGCTACTTTAGCCAACCAACCTCGCTACGCCGGATTACGCAACCCAGAATTACGAAAAACCCCTGGATCGATGGTCGTTTCTATTCACACCCCAAGTATAGGGTTGTGATGTAGTAATAAACTCAGTAAGATCGAGGTCGAATCCACAGGGACTGAAACCTGTACGTTATCTGAAACTAAGTGGAAGTAGAACTAGACTAAGATAAAATCTAAATCAACTGTAAATTGAGGAATAATGATGAAATAATTATCTAAAATCTAAAGAATTCAAAGAAAGGAAACTAAGGATTCAGAGGATCCACTTGTAGAGATCAGGGAGATCTTATGCCAGTATCACGAATTATGGAAATTTACTGAACTGCCATTGATATAGTTTTCAAGAGATGAAAGGTGTATGAATTAGAATGGATTCCATCACCAAACCATGCCCAGGAGACAAAGCAAACAACAGAATTAAACTAATTACCAACCAATCAACATGTCATGAAAGTCAGGAAGGGTACCATCATCCGACCATGCCCAGGAGACGATGGTGAACAATAGGGCTTCCTGAAGTCATAAACATAAAAAGGCAACGAAAATATTCAAAGCCATCGCAGACCCATTGTAATTTTAGTCACAACAGACCATTAAGAACTAAAAATATTTCCATGATAATCAAACCAAAATCAAATTCTGTTCAATAATTAAAATTAAATTGAAGGCATAGAATCTCCCATCATGCTACAAGCTTCACCTCTTGGCCCTAGCCAAGAGGTTTAGCCCAACATGGATGAACTAAAATCCTTTAAACAAAACAAAATAAAATTAAAAATTAAAAATTAAAAATAAAAAAAATAAACTCTACTTGTCACCGTCTACGTCCAAGCCAAAACTCCCAGCCGTCGATCATCTTCTCCTCTCTCTAACTTCCTTTTATAATAGCCAATGGTTGGTGGAATGGTGTTTTCCATGCTCGTCCGTAATGAGCCGGACTTAAAAACGCATGCACCCTGATCTGCATAATGAGTCCCGGACCGCGTTAACTGTGGGCCCCAAAATTGATGTCTCCAGAGAAATTCAATCCGTCTATTCGATGTAGAACGAAAAACTAGCCAGGGAGGTGAATTTGTCTTGCATTCGGTGTGGTCTATCTGATCCATCTTACAGCCGTTAATCCGATGTTGGAATGGTTGGGAGACCGTTCTGGCTATCTTCTTGAAGTTTCGACACATATGCATGAGTGATATGGTCCTCTTGAATCTCATGGACGGTTTGGATTGTCCATATGGACAATGTATGGGGCCCACAACATGAATCAGCGTCCGCACCTTGCAGACGCTGTGCGTACGCACGCTAGCTTGCGGTGATATTGGTGGGGTTTCAAAATGATGATGTATGTAAGATCCACTCCGTTCATTATCTTCAAGACGAAAAACCATTCGGAGAGCCCAAGACCCGATGGATTTCAGTGTGGCCCACAAGGTTTTCTGCTCTACCGTCCGTTTACTTTTGAACGGCTGAGATCCCCAAGAACTTCACTTCTTCAATTTCTGTCAGCTAGGCATAGGTTGTAGCTGCCCTAGGAAATGGATGAATGGTTCTGATTGTCCGTTTGCACACTGGATGGGGCCCACAACTGCGAACCGAACCAGACAGCGTTAACGCTGTTTCAAAATAGAAAACGGAAAGTTCCGTTTTTTTGGTGAAGATGGTCGGTGGATCCCATATTGACAATGATGGAAAAATCCACACCGTCCATTGGTTCCAGAGTGAAAAACCGTCCGGGAGGATGCTTTCTGGATTAGATTTTTCGTGGCCCACCAGAGTTCTTGTTCCACCGTCAGACCTGCGTTTGGACAGTTAAAAACTGATCATGCTTCTCTCTTCGAATTCACTCACCTAAGTTAGGGAGAGAGGACGCGTGGGCTCCTGATGGACGGATCTGATCTTTCAAAAGGACGACAAGTAGGGCCCACAATCAGGACCCAGCGTCGACAGCGAAGACGCTGTTGCGTCTTTCATTTTTTGAGAGAAAACGTCGGTCAGCGTAACGCTGACCGACTGTACTTCGTTCGGTGCACCGCGCCTGTGCGTGTGTTGTGCACACGCACCATGTAAAGTGGGTCCCACCTTGATGTGTACGAATAATCTGCTCTGTCCATTCCTTTTCGCATGTAAATTAAGGGGTTGAGACCAAAATTGAAGCATATCCGGAGACCATGTGGGCCCCAAATCAAGATTTTATGGGCTAATCTATCCGTTTAGCATCTTCCACAGCGATCTGGGAGCTGGAAGTCGACATGTACGGTTTATTAATTGTCCTTAGGCCCTGTATGAAGTTTCGGGCCAAACTGTTGGTGAAAACCCTGTGATCTTGCATTTCGGACCCATTTTAGGCCACTTGAGCTCCAGTTTTTGGATTTTCTCGGATCTCTGGAGTGCACGTTCATCGATCTCGGTCCCCTGGAGTCTGCCCCTTGCCTTTGGTGTCATCAGAGCATTCAATTCATGCATTTAACACCCTTTTTAAGTCCAAGCTCATAAATACAACCTGTATCACAAACACAGTTAAAACCGGGCGTTAAACAATATTATGCTCATAAATCTAAGCAATAAATGGGGTCAAATATGCAATATTTGACCCTCAACAGTTTCCTTGTTTTAATTTTATTTTTACTATAAATAGTAGGTTTTAGTTTGATTATAACTCTTCATCCGTCGGGCTTTAGGAGTTGCACCCAACGTGAAAAGAGCTTAGAATGATTAGGAGAACGGTTTGGTGAGGCCAACTAGGACACTATTTTTGGCCGAAAACCTTTCGCACTAGTAGACATCACGACCATATATAAATAGTAAGTTTACTATTTATAGTAAGTTGCGAATTCTAGGAGTTCTAGTTGTAGTTTGATTCTGATTTCATTCCCCTTGCTTGGTACCCCTATTTAAAGGATTGTGAACTCGTTTTTATTCATTCATTAATCAATTTTGAATTTATTAGAATTTATTCTTATTTTCTGCTTTCTTTCCTCGTGGATTCGAGAAGTCTCTGTGAGGAGTCCAGAGAAGTTCCGTGGATTCGGAATAGTTATCCTCTTGAGGAAGACGGTGCTCCACTACGCGAAAAATGGAAAAAAATGACGGATTTAGAGACGGTTCTGGACCGTCTCTAAAATTGCTTGGTTTAAAGACGCTTTAGAGATGGCCGTAAACCGTCTCTAAACTTTTAGACGGTCCTTGACCGTCATTAATAGTCTCGAAAATTTGAACGTCCACAAATCATTTAAGACGGTCAAAAACCGTCGTTAATTGCGGATAAAAGACGGCCACTGACCGTCCGAAATAAGAGACGGTCTCTGACCGTCTTATATGCGGCCATTTGAGACGGTCAAAGGCCGTCCGTATTAGAGACGGTCATTGGCCGTCTCTTACTAGTAATCTGAGACTGTCAAGGACCGTCTCAATTAGAGACGGTCATTGGCCATCTTTACCTGTAATGTGAGAGCCAAAAATAGTCGGTTTTAGGGACGGTCCTTAGCTGTCTCCATTTGAGACTGTCAAGGACCGTCTCTATTAGAGACGGTATTTGACCCTCTCATATGCAGTCATTTGAGACGGTCAAAGACCGTCCGTATTAGAGACGGTCATTAGCCGTCTTTTATTGGTAATCTGAGACTGTCAAGGACCGTCTCAATTATAGACGGTCATCGGCCGTCTTTTACTGGTTATTGGACAGAGTCAAAATAGTCTATATTAGGGATGGTCCTTAGCCGTCTCTATTTGAGACTGTCAAAGACCGTCTCTATTAGAGACGGTCCTTAGCCGTCTTATAGTGGTCATTTGAGACTGTCAAAGACCGTCTGCATTAGAGACGGTCTCTAATGCTCAAGTCAAAAATTAAGAACAAAAAAATTTATGAATTTCGAAAAAAAAAAGGTAAAAAGCTTAGAAAATTAACTAACAATGTTTAAGAAAAAAATTTAGATTTTGAAAAAAAAGTGTAATTTTATAAAAATCTAGATTTTGAAAAAAAAAATTAAAAACTTTGAATAATGTTGATAATTTTGAAAAAAAAAAAAGATTTTGATAAGAAAATGATATTTTGAAAAAGAAAATTTAAAAAATTTAGCAAAATTGTGAAAAAATTGACGAATTGTAAAAATATATATATTTTAAAAAAGAAAACTAGATTTTGTATTTTGAAAAGAAAAATTAAAAGGTTATATAATAAAAGTGATTTAAAAAATGATATTTTGAAAAAGAAAAATTAAAAAATTAAACAAAATTGTGAAAAAATTGACAAATTATAAAAAAATATATTTTTTAAAAAAGAAAACTAGATTTTGTATTTTGAAAAGAAAAATTAAAAAGTTATATAACAAAAGTGATATTTAAAAAATGATATTTAGAAAAAGAAAATTTACAAAATTAAACAAAATTGTGAAAAAATTGACAAATTGTAAAATATATATATATTTAAAAAAAGAAAACTAGATTTTGTATTTTGACAAGAAAAATTGAAAAGAAAAAGGATCTATACCAAATTGAATGGATGTGGCCTACAATACACAATGTGGGATTAAAACATGTAAACGTGAAAAGAAAAAAAGAAGAAGAAGAAGAAGAAGAGTGCAACTCGAGGTTAAGAAAAAATATACACGTTTAAGAAAGAGGAGTGCAAATCAAAGTTCCTCCATACCCTGGTCAAAAATAAAATGGTCTAAATTCAACGGTAATATCGATGGTTGAGATTATCCAATCATTGTGATATTAAAATAAGTGTTCTACCCAATAGAATAGATGTGCCCTTCAACACAATAGAGTGCGGACCAAAGGAGATTGAAGCATATAGATGTTTAAAATGAATAGTACAACTCAATGTTCCTCAGGATAGTAAAAAAGAAAATGGTCCAAATTAATCCAACCGCAATTTCGACATGTTAACATCATCCAATTATTGTGACCTTTGGAGAGGTCATTCTCATGTTATCATTTTTCACTATTAACTCGTCTCCAAAGCAATGAGATGTAAACTTGCACAACTTAGATATAGTTTAAGCTGCTTGTTAAAAAGGAATTGGAATATAGTTTAAGCCAAATGGAATCTCAAAAAAAAAAAAAAAAAAAAAAAAAAAAGACAACCGACATCCATCCAATCATACCAAGTCCACAATCAGGCGGCAGAGATTGTTCCATGAAAGGCATTCCCAGCCCTCCCCCATCCACAGTCGGCCCCCACATATTAACTCCAAGGACTCCAAAACAGTAAAACACAGCACATAAGTCTCACTAGAAACCCTAGAACTTGCAAAAACACAAGACATTGACACAGACAATTTTTCCCAAATGGAATCAAATTAATATCAGAGGTTAGTTTCCAAACACCACTAGTATAATCGAACAATCTTTAACAAGAAAACAAAATCAAACCCTACAACCCCTAGAATTCAACATACAACCTCGTCAAAACAACAAAATCCAATGGTGAAAAAATCATCGTAAGAGCGATTTCATGACCCACCTGAGATTATTGAGTTCTTATGATTCGAAATCACATCCTAAAATATGATGGAAAAATATATGGACGGTGTCGATATACATAAAATATATCAAGGTGGGCCCTACACGGTTAGAGTAACACCCATGAAGGAGTTACCTAAATAGTGAAATGGTACTATAAGGTCACCTCATGGGAACTTCCCATGAGGTTAATCTGTGTGCGCCCCACCATGATGTATGTAGAACATCAACACCATGCATTTGATGTGTCCCATTTAAGTCCAAAAATCAGTCGTATACAAAACTCAGGTGAGCCATAGCATCTAAAACTATGTGAAGACATCCCTAAAACATATAAAAACATTTAATTGGTAGGGCCGACATGAGTTTTGGATGTGTATGAAACTTGGGCTGACTCCTCATCCAAGTGGGACACACGTATATAATGAATGGGCTGGATCTATGAACCACATCTAGGTGGGCCCAATAAATGATTATGAATGTTTTAATGGGAGGGTAACCCTCTCAACTATAGTATGTGGTGTGGCCCACCCAAGTCATGGATTGACTTTATTTTTAAGCTCGTGGCCCAAAGTCATGGTTTATGATATCCACACCGTCAATCCATTTTTCCATATCATTTTAGGGCCCGTTTGGACAGGTGGATTGGAATGGATTGGAAGTTAAATCCCTAGATTGGCCGGGCGTGCCAAACAAACTGGGTGATCTGATCCTGTGATATATAGCAATCTCATGGATCTTAAGACAATCCACTGACAACACCATCATTACCTTTAAATCCCATCCAATCCACCCTAATCCATTCAAATTTGCCTGGGACATGTTTGGTTCGAGGGATTGGAAGGGATGGGAAGGTTTAATCCCGGGATTGGCCGAGTGTTCACTTGAGTTTTGGATTTACCGAAAATTTGGGATAAACCCACACCGTTCATCCATTTTTCGAGATCGTTTTATAGAATTATCCAAAAAATGAATCATATCCAAAGATGGAACACACCACAAATAAGGGGAACAGATTGGCTCCTCCCCCTACACCATCCAATGGCTGGTGGTTGGTGCTGTGTGGGCCCCACCATGATGTATGTGTTTAATCCATGCCGTCCATCTATTTTTAAAGATCATCTTATGGCCTGAGGCAAAAAATAAGGCATATCCCAATTTGAAATGGACCACATTACAAGAAATAGTGTTGAAAGAGCGTTAACCATTTAAAACTTATGGGAGTCATAAAAGTTTTGGATCCAGATGATTTTTGTTTTCCCCCTTCATCTAGGCCTGTATGACCTAATAAACAGATTGGATGCCAAATAAACAAGATCTGATGGCCTTACGAGGATTTTAATGATGGATATCCAATCACTATTGTTTTCATGTGGTGTGGTCCACCTGATATTTATATACCTCTCATTTTTGGGCCCCACCATGATGTATGTTTTATATCCACACCTTTCATCCATTTGGAGAGATCATTTTAGGGCAATATCAAAAGATAAATCCAAAGCTCCAGTGGACCCCAAAGACATAAAACAGTGGGGACAGTGACACCCACCATTAAAAACTTCTAAAGGCCACAAAAGTTTTAGATCAAGCTGATATTTGTGTTTTACCTTATTTCATGTATTTTTCAACTTTTAATAGTTTAGATTTCAAATAAAAATTATGGTGGGCCTTAGGATAGTTTCAATGGTGGGAATCACTCTCTCCACTGGTGGGAATCACTCTCTCAACATTTAAAATAATATTTTAAAATTAATGGACGGAGTGGATAAATAAAATATGTGTTTGGATATACTCCATTTTTGGGATAAAGCCCTAAAATTATGTGTTAAAAGAGATGGACAGGGTGGATATAATGCATGAATGACACTGGGGACCACGGAGTTTCCTCAGTACACGGAAGCGGATTGCGTATTGAGTAACTCAGTACCCTAAGCGTACTGAGTAAATTCTATGGGGTCCACCGTGATTTATGTATTTTATCCACTCCGTCCATCAATTTTATCAGATAATTTTAGGTCTTGAACGTAGAAATAAAGTATATTAAAACCTCGAGTGGACCACACCACAGGAAACAATGTGAATTAAACATCTACGGTTGAAAATTTCTTGGGGGCCACAGAAGTGTTGGATCAAGCTTGTATTTATTTTTTTCCTTTCATCCATGTCTGTGTGATCTTATGAACAGGTTTGATGAGAAATAAACATCATTGTGGGCCCTAAAAAGGTTTCAACGGTGGAAATCATTATTCCAACTAGTTTCCTATGGTATGGTCCACTTGATCTTTGGGTATGATTAAATTTTAAGATCAACCGTTAAAATAAGATGGAAAAATAGATAGACGGCGTGGATAGACCACATACATTCACGGTGGGCCCAACATACTCCCCCTGACACCAGCCAATGGCTAATGATCGGTGCTCTGTGGGGCCCACCATGATGTATGTGTATCATCCATGCCGTCCATCTATTTTTATATATCATTTTATGATATGATAAAAAAAATTGAATTATATCTCAATCTCAAGTGGACCACATTACAGGAATATAGTGTTGAATGAATTTTGACCATTAAAAATGTTTTGGGGACCATAAAAGTTTTGGATCAAGCTGATATTTATTTTTTCCCTTCATCTGGGTCTTTATGACCAAATCAACAAATTGGATGTCAAATAAACAGTACAGTGGACCTTAGGAGGATTTTAATTGTGAATATCCATTCACTAATTTTGTCCTGTGGTGTGGCCCACCTATGATTTATTTCCATATCATTTTTTGCATCAAGCACTAAAATTATCTGTAAAAATGGATGAACCGAATGGATGAAACATGTACATCATGGTGGGGCCCACAGAGCATCGCCCACCAGCCACGGTCCCAATGAAATTTGGGCGCGCGCTCAAAATAGAGCCGCGCTCCCAATTTCACCCCACCCCCCTTTCAACAGAATGTACGCCCGCCCGCCTCTCTCTCTCTCTCTCTCTCTCTCTCTCTCTCTCTCTCTCTCTCTCTCTCTCTCGTCGTCCCGGCCCCAGACCAACGCGAGAATCTCTCTCTCGTCCCGATCCCGGACCGCGCCTCTCTCTGCTTCTTCCTACCCCCCGACTCTCTCTCTCTCTCTCTCTCTCTCTCTCTCTCTCTCTCTCTCTCTCTCTCTCTCCTCCTCCTCCTCCTCCTCCTCCTCACGTGCATCATCTCCAGATCTGGTGCGGCGACAGCCCCTGCCCTTCATCTCTTCCCCGGCCAGGTACTCATTTCTCAATGCCAAGGTTTTTAATTTTTAGATCTGTAAATGTGTGCACAACATGTGTTTGATGAAATGTCAAGCCAGTTAATCCGCAGGCTATCAATATACAAGTCTTCTGATTGGGGACTATTTATATGGTTGATGACGGTGGGATTTAATCCTTTGTATGGGAGAATTTGGAAATGGGCTTTGGCTTGCCTGCATGTGGGAGCAATTCGGGCATCTGTCTCCTGATTTTGTGAATTTATTTCATTATGTTTGGATGTGATAACTCAGATGGCATTACTAGTTTTCTTGTTTTCTGAAGAGTCATGTGCTGGAGCTTAGATGGAGCATTTGGAAATGGGCTTTTGTTTCTGTATTTGTACTCGTATTCGTGTCTAGTACTCAATTTGCAGCCCACAAATTGAAAGGTTTGGGTTCTCCTATTGAGGAGAGTTTTGCTCTGTAGGCTGCTCACACTAGTAGTTAGAATCAAACAGCCGCCATTGAAAACTTGGTGGGGGCCTGAAAATTTTTGTACCAAGATGATATTGGTGCGTACAGATTATCTGAGTGATAGTAACCCTATGAATGGTTTGGATAGCCTATATAAACATCGAGGTCAGCTCTACAAAGTTTATCTGTTTTGTGTGGTGCGGACCTCATGAATTTTAGATTTGCCTGTACTCTGCTGTGGTCTTGCAAAACTGATGAATGGAGTGGATCTGTGATGGATATCTCTATAGGCCCACAAAGTTCTGACTGTTCTTTGGGGGCAAAAGCAATCTGCACTTGACAAAGACACCAAAGTAATGCCTTTAACACCAAAGTAATCTCTTTAACCCAAATTGCATATGGTGCTATGTGGGCCCCACCATAATGTTTGTATTTATCCCACGTTGTCCATCCATTTTGCCATATCAATTTCCATCCATAGAGAGAAGATTGCTGGGGACCTGTTTGGATTCGTGGAATTCTTATTTTTATTTTTTGAGAAAAATGGTGTTTTTCAGGAAATGCCATTTCTAGAAAACATGACAAATGAAAAGCCATTTCCCTTGACTGTCAACAAGATCTGGGTCCTTACTCATGCCCAGTGGTAGACTCACAACTCACAAGAGTTTTAACACAAGGTCATGGGTTCGAGTACCCAATGTGGTGAAAAACCATTGTAGTGTGAGTATGTGGGTGTGTGTGGGGTGTGAGTGCATGTAAAAAAAATTCTTGATCAGTTTTTCTTCATTTCTAAATCTATTGTTTGCAAACAAAAAGAAATTTTTCAGGAAAATTTTACTCAAAAACAGATGGCAAATATGATAAATTTGACCTTATCAATAAGTTGGATGGCAAATATTTATTAGGGTGGGCGTTAAATTTTTTTAATGGTGGCCATTCAATTGCTATTATTTCTTGTGGTTTGATCAACTTAAGATTTGATCTGCTTCATTTTTTCAGCTCATGCTCTAAAACTGAGCAAGATAAAATGCATGGATATACAATAGATACATCAAGGTGGCCCCTATGGCTTTCCCAACCTTACTAAATCAGCGTAATTGTATATTGATCACTCAATCACTCAAATTAAACTACTTAAATTACTATTCCCAATTGACCACTCAATCACTCAAATTAAACTACTTAAATTACTACACCCACTGTAAATAAGTGGCAGGTACAAAGTCATAATAGCTGAACTATCCTCTTCCCTACAACTGCCAAGAGGCTAGGCTTGGGTTGGATTGGACCTAGATTTTGAATTATTCAGGTGGGCTTATTTTAAATTTTGATTTTGCTTGGCTTGAGCCTAGTCCATTTACTACCCTACTCCCCAATCCATAATACACTTGTTTGTTGACACAGGGCCAATGGATATTTGTCATTTCAACCCTCCAACATACCGTATAATTAATTAAGTGTTTTTTTTTTAATATTATTATTATCTTTAGTATGTATAACGATGTATATTGAGGAGTATATGTACAAGTTTGTCTATATAATTAGTTTTAAAAGAGTCATGACCTTTGAGATTTTAGAAAACTAAATAAGATTTTTAATATAAACAATTGATGCTTGCCTAACATTGAAAATCTACTTGCTTAGAAAGTAAAGACTTAAATGTTAGTTCCTTTTTTTTTTTTAATAATAATTATTATTATGCTTCTTCTTTTTCCTTCTTTTCCATTTTTTTAGACACACACCATAACACCCATATACATCATAATGTGTGCTTGAACCATTGACCTTAATGTTAAATCCTTACTATCACTCTATCCTTCCTATCTTCTCTTTGGATTTATGTGTTATCTTGTTTTTCTTAAGCCCTATCCAACAATAGATATGTTGAGCCCACTAGGATGTCTATGTAATATCCATCCACACGTTTGTTGCAATACCTAATGTTAGCTAATGTTAGGACGTTAGTCCAAGCAAAAGATAGATTTAGAACTCAAGCCAGCCAAAAAAGTGGAAAAAAAAAGAAAAGAAAAAAAAAAAGGGATGACCCATCTACCTCGTGGATTTAGACACCAAAGTAATGCCTTTAACACCAAAGTAATCTCTTTCTTTCCTCGTGGATTCGAGAAGTCTTTGTGAGGAGTCCAGAGAAGCTCCGTGGATTTGGAGTAGTTAATTGTACCTGTATTCGTGTATTTATTTATTTTCTTTTGAAAAATGAATTTATTTTCATTTCCAATTCATGAAATCAGATTTTTTTTAATTTATTTATAACACACACACACTCACACCCACGCACACCACAATGGGCACTCCAACCCACGACCTTAGTGTTGAAACTCACCAAGTCTACCATTGAGCCATGAGTAGGGACCCAATCCATGAAATCAAATAAATGAGAAATGAATCATCAAACAATGATATAGAAAAAAAAAAAAAAAAAAAAAAAAGACATTTCTTTGTTCTAGACCTCAACTGACGAGGTAACCATCTAGTTCCAAGGGCCATTTTTTTTTTCAAAATGACCATTACAGCCCGTATCACGTACCAACCCCCACCATTACTATTACATGATTGTTTTTTAATACCATGGTGGGGGGCCCAGTGGTGCAACACATGAAATTCTCCTTGGTACCAAGATAGGTCCACCCCACATGGATAATCAAACTCATGAGCTTAGCATTGAAACACACTCTCACTACCACTGAGTTATGGATTATAATCCAAACAGAGTTCTAAAGTAAAGAACTAGACCTAAACCTTAACCTATAACCTAAAACCTACACCTAATCATGTGCATATATTTGCGGATATATATAGATCTATATTTTTTTGTGATTGGTGACCACATGTGTGGCATGTTTTGACAGTTTATGAAAAGCCTCTTTATTGTATCTCACTTTTTATATGCTACATGCATGTGATAGCAGAAATGGATTTGACGCCCCCGAGCAAGAATTGGATGACGAAAGATATATTGAGTGATGAATACATTAAAGGCGTTGAATCGTTTATTATTTTTGCGAAAAGGAATTCGAGAGGTGTTGATTGGTATAGTTGTCCTTGTGCTAGATGTCGTAATGTGCGTGGGAAGAAAATACTAAGTACAGTTTCTGAGCATTTGATTCTGAATGGTATAGATCAGACATACACAACTTGGTTTTTTTATGGAGAACAACTTCTCAATATGGGTGTCAATGCCAAGGCTCCTAGTACATCTGCCACTAATTGTAATGAAGAGTTGTTGCCGAGAATGGTTGATTTGGTTAATGATACTCTTGGTCGTGTTCAACCCGATGACTTAGATGCATGTATGAATGAGGTCAATGAGGAACATGGTAGTCAGCCTCAAGATGACATAGGCAATGATACTCAGTACAATAAATTAAGGGAGGATGCGGTACAACCCCTATATCCATCGTGTAAACGTGAGTATACAAAGTTGTCAGTGACAGTTGAGTTGATGAGCATGAAGGCTAGATATCAGTGGTCAGATAATAGCTTTACGAGTTTGTTGCAACTGCTCAAGAAGATTTTGCCAAGCGAGAACTCTTTGCCAGATAGTACCTATAATGCAAAGAGATTGATCAGTTCGTTGGGTATGAACTATGAGGTGATACATGCATGCCGTAATGATTGTATTCTGTACTGGAAGGAGCATGCTAATAAGGAAAGTTGTCCTACATGTAAAGCAAGCAGATGGAAAGTGAATAGTGTTGTAAGATCAAGAGTCTCACATGTACCATGGAAGGTGATAAGATACTTCCCATTAACACCAAGGTTACAAAGACTTTATAGCATATCATGGATTGCAGAGAATATGTTGTGGCATTCAAAGGGGGCTAAAAATGACTCGTACATGCGTCATCCTGTGGATTCTTCTATGTGGAAGTTTGTAGATAGAAAATTTAAAGATTTTGCTGCAGATCCACGTAACATTCGGTTGGGACTTACAACAGACGGATTCAACCCCTTTGGGCATATGAGCATCTCATATAGTTGCTGGCCTGTTATGGTTGTTCCATACAATCTTCCACCTCATTTATGCATGCGGAAGGAATTTATTATGTTAACACTTTTAATTCCCGGAAAAAATGGTCCAGGGCATGACATCGACGTATATTTACAACCATTAATTGAAGAATTAAATAAATTGTGGAAAGGGTCGATAACATATGACTCGTTCGGGAAGAACATGTTTACAATGAAGGCGATTTTATTATGGGCAATATATGATTTTCCAGCCTATGGACATCTTTCTGGGTGTAGGACAGGAGGAAAGTATGCATGTCCTGTTTGTAGTGAGGAGACTGACTCTGTTTAGCTAAAACATGGAAAGAAGTTTGCTTATATGGGGCACAGAAGATTCCTCCCAAGAGCTCATATCTTTAGGTGCCAAAGATCTCGATTCAATGGGAATGATGAAAATCGGCTGGCTCCAAAGCATTTGTCTGGAGAACAGGTAATGGTTAAAATGAATAATATACAAACCAAGTTCGGAAAGCATATAGGAAATAAGAGGAAGAAGACCACGGATGAAGAGTCTAACCTTACTGCTTGGTCGAAGAGATCAATCTTCTTTACATTGCCGTATTGGGAGCATATGCCCATTCGTCATAATTTGGATGTGATGCATGTTGAGAAAAATGTTACTGAAAACCTTATTGCAACAATCATGGACATGAAGGACAAGTCTAAGGATGGTTTACAAGCCCGTCAAGATCTAATGGCTATGAAGATAAGACCAAAATATTGGCCAGAGGAAAAAAATGGTAAGTTGTTATTGCCTAAGGCTCCTTTTACATTATCTAGATCTGAAAGAGAACTCATTTGTCGAACCTTGAGTGATTTGAAAGTTCCGAGAGGGTATAGTGCAAACTGGAAACATCATATCAGTATGGATGACTATCACCTCAAGGGCCTTAAGTCACATGATTATCACATTCTAATGCAGCAGTTACTACCCGTATTATTGATGCATTCATTCAAGAAAGAAAAGTCATTACTTGTACGCCATTATACAATTGTCAAGATTCTTTAACGTCATATGTTCTAAAGAAATTCATCGTATGGAGCTTCAAGAAATGAAAAATAAAATAGTGGAAACATTATGTGTTTTTGAAAGGTATTTTCCACCATCATTTTTCGTTTCTATGACACACCTTGTTGTGCACTTGGCGGAGGAGGCACAAGTTTGCGGACCTGTCAGATATCGATGGATGTATCCTTTTGAGAGGTAACTTTAACTGTTTTAATTTATTAACTTTTTAAAAATAGCTTATATTTTTTCATCAATACCTGATTTTAATATTTAACAGGATGATGAGAACATATAAGAAGTATGTGATGAATCAAGCTTACCCAGAGGGCTGTATTGCGGAACGTTACATTATAGAGGAATCTATGATGTACTGCATGGAATACTATCCTAATAATACAATAGGAGGTCATAAGCAAGGACTAAAAATATTCAATGATGATGAAAATGTTGGTGGTTCCCAGAATGATAAGAAAGGAAAAGTGTATGATCTTACTACAGTGCAATACCAACAAGCACGCAAATGGGTTTTGCAACATCACGTTGAAAATCATCAATGGGAGGAGTAAGTTAGTGAAGTATATTATTCTTTTTTATATTTTTAAATGGCTTATGGTAATAAACATTGTTATATATATGTAATTAATTGCTATGATTTGGAATTTGTAGGAAGTACCAAACATACATCCAGGGCCAAACACGTACGGGACAAAATCGAAAGGGTAATCTGTTAGCAGGAAAACCAATGGAATACATTCCTTGGTTAAGACATCAATTACATAATCAAGAAATGACTCAATTTAAGAGAATTGCCGATGGTCCTGACTTCAAATGCATATCATATAATACTTACTCAGTAAATGGATATGTTTTTAGCACTGCGAATTCTGAAATGAACAGAACAACACAGAACAGTGGAGTCTCAATGAAAGCGCTAACTAGCTTCAGGGCAAGTGCGAAGGATAGGAATCTTATAGAAGAAGAAGTCACTTATTATGGCATCATTAGACAAATTCTCGAATTGAACTACTTCGACTTGAGTAGTACTCTTCTCTGTGATTGGGTGCATATTGAGGATAAAGTGAATGGATGTTTCATAGATCCCGAAACAAATTTGATATTTGTCAATCTAGGAAGGTTTAGACGAAACTTAAAGGAAGAGATGAGCCGTTTATTCTTGCATCTCAGGCAGCTCAGGTCTTCTACTGTAAGGATCAACTAGAGATGACTGGCATGTTGTACTGGATGCTCCTAAGAGATTGACGAAAGATGCATATGCATTTGAAGATCCACTTGAGTTTGAGGCCAGAAGGAATGTAGGTTCTTCAGCACTTTCATTAATCGATGATTTAAATGATGAAGATGAAGATGTACAGGAAAATTCATGGGTAGAGAGTGAGCCGAGTACCTCACGTCATAGGAAACGGAAAAGAAACTAATAAGATTCAAATTAGTTTGAAAGTGAGTTGAATTCTATTTAGTAATGATTGTTACAATCTTTTAGCTATCAAAATATTAATAGAATGCCAATTACATAATAATGAGATATTGTTTTGTTTTATAAAATTGCAGGAATTATGTCGGAATTTGGTGGTTCATCAGCTTCAGCCCAAGGAAGTAATATAAGGAAGAGACTTGAATTAAATGAATATAAACAACCAATCGGAGAAACATCAGTTTTCAACACATTTTTAGGGCAACTTGGCGGACACACTGCTTGTCAATTTCATTTCTTGATTCAAGTATGAAAGTGCCTGGTGCAATTAAAGATAATATTTGGTCTATGGTTTTGGTGAGCATGTTTATTCTTGATTTTATTTTTAATTCTTACTCAATAAGATTGTTTGATTATTAATTTAATGAAATAGGCCACGTACGACATTGATGATGAGTTAAAAGAATATGTATTTTCGAAAGTAAGCAAAGCTTGGAAGGTATGGAAATACAATCTGCGAAAGGAATATGATAAATTTGATAATGATGTAGAAAGAAGAAGAAATTGTCCCATTGGTGTAAAGCAAGAGGATTGGGACATTTTCATTAATTTACAATCCACTGAATTATTAATCAATCTTCGTAAGATGGGGAAGACTTCCAGAGCAATGGTGAAATGCCCTCACACGACTGGAAGACGAGGTGCTGCTAGGACATTAGAGAAAATGGTAATTTGTACTACATTTTTTGACAATTTAATTGATGAATATAAATTCTTCTTAACTAATTTGCTTATATAATTACAGCGAAAGGAAAATCCAAATACTATCATCACCAGGACCGACTTGTTTGTTGCCACTCATAGCAGACCTGATGGGTCTTACCCAACACAAACACATCTTGAAATAGCGGTGAGAAGAATTTTTCAGCTTTTAATCCTTTTTTTTATTTAAGTACAATGAAGGATTTATTGTAACAATTATCTTTTAACAGGAAAGAATATTATCGATAGCTAGCAGTGATCCTTCCAGTAAGCACAAGGATTTAGACCACGACCCAGTTTCACAGGTTTTCCATCAATTCTACTCACTTTACATACATTGTCGTTGGTTTTTTTTATTTTTTTTATTTTTTAAATAATAATATGCACATAACACTAAACTTACAAATTATTGTTTAGGTTTGTGGTCGTGATAGCAGAGGCCGAGTTAGGGGCATGGGTTTGGGTATTTCTAAGACTACTATGAAGGTTGCCACCCCCTACATTATAGAAGCTCGGTTTGAGAGGAATGCACGTATGTCCATTGAGGCTAAATTTGAAGCATCAATGACTCAAATTACTGAACTTAGGCAAGAATTTGCTGAACTTAGGCAACAAATTACTCAAAGCCAACTACTTCACCGCTCCCCTGATACAGCTGCATCTCAGGTACTGCATTTGCCGCGATCAAATGATATAATTATTATTTTTAAAGATAAAAGTAGCATTATTATTTACATGAAACCATTATTTTATTTATAGGCCCACCGTCGATCTGGTGAGCCCTCAAGTATTCGAGAATACTGCAAAAACTCCATTGATGGAACAAACTTGCCAATTGATAGATATCCGTGGTCGGACTATTGCTAGTGGGCGGATGGTGTCAGATAATACGGCATCCCTCCAGAATGCATCAGAGTTGTAATAGATGATATCAACGTTCGCCAAAGAGAGTTGTTTAATGATGACAGGACATTTGAAGATATTTAATTGGGTGATATTGTTGTTTGGCCTAAATTCCTGATGAGAATTTGAATATTCAGTAGTTTTGTTTAACTTTTTGAACTCTAGGACATTTTGTATGACGAAAACTTAGGACATTTTGTATGACGAAAACTTAGGACATTTTGTATGACGAAAACTTGACTATTCAATGAAATCATTTTTTGATCAAGTTGCTTTATTTATTTATTTAATCTTTAGCATCCTTTTTATTAATTATGGCTTGTTGTCATTTGTTTTTTATTAACCACGTCACTAAAGGATTTCAATTTCAAATGTAATTGAAGTATTGACAGAACGTTGTCTCTTGTTGCAGTACGAGATGTAACAAGAATATACATTGATTGTGTATTTGAATTTTTTAAATGCACCAACCAGAAACGATTTGAGACGACGTTCAATGATACTTTGTTAAATATGAAATTTATGACCTTTAGTTACTTGGTTAATTAAAAAGAACTACGTAGTGGCTTGATCCCAATTTGACTTTTTGGGTACGTAGGCAAAATTGTAATGTACTAGAATATCGGTGCAGCCACAAATCTTTTTTCTCCTTTGAATTGTAACAGACTGTATCGGTCGCATTTATCTCTGTCATACAGGTTGTGGCTATCGAAGATATAATATCACCTCCTTATAGGGAAACATTTAATGATGTGTACATTTTAATACCATTTTTTCTTATTCCTTATATTATATCTTTAATGATGTGTAAATATTTAATGATGTGTACAGGAAATTTACGGTCGATTGTGGCTTGTAGACAAAGGGATGAGTAGCCAACAATACAAATATGGGAGGCCTTCCCCAGGTATCCAGATGCTTTTACATATATTTATGTTGTTTTTAAATGTATTAGCTTGAAAATAATGGAGTAGACCTGGATGTGCGTCGGAGCTATCCAAATGAGTGGGGGTCCCTAAAAGGTGGGAACCACTGTTATGACTATGATGAAGCTGTCTATTTCCTATGGACAGCATTGGAGGGGCCTGACTATTTTGACAGGTCGGGTTTATGTATTTGCTCAAAATTAATGGAGTAGACCCGGATGTGCGTCGGAGCTATCCGGATGAGCGGGGGTCCCTGGAAGGTGGGAACCGCTGTTATGACCATGATGAAGTTGTCCATTTCCTATGGACAACATTGGAAGGGCCTGGCCATTTGGACAGGCCATGTTTTTATCTGTATTTGCAGGGACCACACCCTTAACCTAAACCACATCTTAAACCTATAACCTAAACTTATTCTCAATTATCTAAACTTATAACCTATAACCTAACCCTAAACCTATAACTTAAACCTATTCTCAAATCTCAAAAGCTATACTTATAACCTAAACCTAAACCTTAACCTATAACCTATAACCTAAACCTAAACCTAAAACCTAAATGTATTCTCAAATCCCTAAACTTAAACCTACACCTAATCCTAATCTCAACTCCCTAACCTAAACCAAAACCTAAACCTAAACCTAAACCTTAACCTAAGCCTAAAACCTAAACCTAATTCCAAAACCTATAACCTAAACCCTAAACCTTAACCTAAACCTATAACCTAAACCAAAACCAAAACCTATAACTTAAACCCGAACCCATTCTCAAATCCCATAACCTATAACCTAAACCTAAACCTTAACCTATAACCTATAACCAAAACCAAAACCTATAACTAAAACCAAAAACAAAACCTATAACCCAAACTCGAACTCGAACCCGAATTCCTAAACCTTAACCTAAACATATAACCTATAACCTATAACTTAAGCCTATACCTAAACCTAAAACCTTACTTATAACCTAAAACTATTCTCAAATCCTTAAAACCTAACCTATACACTAACCTAAACCTATACTTATAACCTAAAACTACTCCCATTATTATAACCTAAACCTATTCGCAAATCCCAAAACCTATAACCTAAACCTAAACCTAAACCTAAACTTGAAAACCCAAACCATAAACCCGATCCCGATTTCCTAAACCTAAACCTTAACCTATTCTCAATTCCCTAAACCCATAGCTTATAACCTAAACCTAAACCTAAACCTTAACCTAAACCTAAACCTATAAGCTATAACCTATAACCTAAACCTAAACCTAATACCTAAATGTATTCTCAAATCCCTAAACCTAAACCTACACCTAATCCTAATCTCAACTCCCTAACCTAAACCTAAACCTAAACTTGAAAACCCAAACCTAAACCCGATCCCGAACCCAAACCCGATTTCCTAAATCTAAACGTTAACCTATTCTCAATTTCATAAACCTATAGCTTATAACCTAAACCAAAACCAAAACCTATAACTTAAACCCGAACCCATTATCAAATCCCATAACCTATAACCTAAACCTAAACCTTAACCTATAACCTATAACCAAAACCAAAACCTATAACTAAAACCAAAACTAAAACCTCTAACCCAAACCCGAACACGAACCCGAATTCCTAAACCTTAACCTAAACATATAACCTATAACCTATAACTTAAGCCTATACATAAACCTAAAACCTTATAACCTAAAACTATTCTCAAATCCTTAAACCTTAACCTATACACTAACATAAACCTATACTTATAACCTAAAACTATTCTCAAATGCCAGAACCTATAACTATAACCCAAACTCAAATCCCTAAACCTATAACCTAAAACCTAAACCTAAACCTATAACCCTAACTCAAATCCGTAAACCTTAACCTATAATAACCCAACCTAAACCTATACTTATAACCTAAAACTATTCTCAAATCCCATAAACCTATAACCTAAACCCGATTTGAACCCGAACCCGAACCTGAATTCCTAAACCTTAACCTAAACATATAACTTGTAACCTATAACCTAAGCCTATACCTAAACCTAAAACCTAAAGCTAAACCTAAACCTATAACCTAAACCTAAACTCAAATCCCTAAACCTTAACCTAAACCTACAACCTAAACCTAAACTTATTACCTAAACCTAAACCTAAACCTTAACCTCTAACCTAAACCTTAACCTAAACCTATATCCTAAACTCAATTCCCTAAACCTTAACCTATAACCTAACCTAAACCTAAACCTAAACCTATAACCTTAACCTAAACATAAAACCTAAACTTAAACCTATACTTATAACCTAAACCTATTCTCAAATCCCAAAACCTATTCTCAAATCCCAAAACCTAAACCTATTCTCAAATCCCAAAACCCATAACCTAAACCTAAACCTTAACCTAAACCTAAACCTATAACCCAACCTAAACCTACACCTAATCCTAATCTCAACTCCCTAACCTAAACCTAAACCTAAACTTGAAAACCCCAAACTAAACCCAAACCCAAACCCGATCCCGATTTCCTAAACCTAAACTTATGACCTTAACCTAAACCTATTCTCAAATCCCAAAACCTATAACCTAAACTTAAACCTAAACCAACCTTAACCTAAATCTAAACCTAAACCTTAACCTATAACCTATAATCTATAACCTAACCTATAACCTACAACCTAAACTCAATTCCCTAAACCTTAACACCTTAACCTAACCTAACCTAAACCTAAACCTATAATCTTAACCTAAACATAAAACCTAAATCTAAACCTATACCTATAACCTAAACCCATTATTATAACCTAAACCTATTCGCAAATCCCAAAACCTATAACCTAAACCTAAACCTAAACTTGAAAACCCAAACCATAAACCCGATCCCGATTTCCTAAACCTAAACCTTAACCTATTCTCAATTCCCTAAACCCATAGCTTATAACCTAAACCTAAACCTAAACCTATAAGCTATAACCTATAACCTAAACCTAAACCTAATACCTAAATGTATTCTCAAATCCCTAAACCTAAACCTACACCTAATCCTAATCTCAACTCCCTAACCTAAACCTAAACCTAAACTTGAAAACCCAAACCTAAACCCGATCCCGAACCCAAACCCGATTTCCTAAACCTAAACCTAAACTTGAAAACCCAAACCAAAACCCGATCCCGAACCCGAACCCGATTTCCTAAACCTAAACCTTAACCTATTCTCAATTCCCTAAACCTATATAGCTTATAACCTAAACCTAAACCTAAACCTAAACCCTAAACCTATAACCTATAACCTACACCTAAACCTAAACCTAAAACCTACATGTATTCTCAAATCCCTAAACCTAAACCTAAAACCTAAATATATTCTCAAATCCCTAAACCTAAACCTACACCTACACCTAATCCTAATCTCAACTCCCTAACCTAAACCTAAACCTAAACTTGAAAACCCAAACCTAAACCCGAACCCGAACCCGATTTCCTAAACCTAAACCTTAACCTATTCTCAATTCCCTAAACCTATAACTTATAACATAAACCTAAACTTAAACCTAAACCTTAACCTAAACCTATAACCTAAATGTATTCTCAAATCCCTAAACCTAAACCTAAACCTACACCTAATCCTAATCTCAACTCCCTAACCTAAAGCTAAACCTAAACTTGAAAACCCAAACCTAAACCCGATCCCGAACCCAAACCCGATTTCCTAAACCTTAACCTTAACCTATTCTCAATTCCTTAAACCTATAGCTTATAACCTAAACCTAAACCTAAACCTATAACCTATAACCTAAACTTAAACCTAAAGCCTAAATGTATTCTCAAATCCCTGAACCTAAACCTACACCTAATCCTAATCTCAACTCCCTAACCTAAACCTAAATCTAAACTTGAAAACCCAAACCTAACCTAATCCTGAACCCGAACCCGATTTCCTAAACCTAAACGTTAACCTATTCTCAATTCCACATCATCTGTTAAATCCAATGTTTATTGTATTGGAATGGAATAAAAGATTGGCCTAAACCACCCAAAGACCTTCAAATTCATATGTAGCCCACCTGATAATTGGACTTGATTTTTTGCCTCACATGATCATCATGGTGGAATGAACCTATTGTATGGGTTGAATGTGATGAACACACCATGAGAGCCTAACACTTTCTAGGGGAAAATTAAAAGGGTAAAAAAGGTATTTTGGTCAATTGATTCCCCTAAAAGCATATTCTAGTGCTTTGCACAAGTCATTGTTGGTAAAATGTTTCAACCATGTAATGGCAAATTTTTTAATTCATTTATTCTATCTTTGTTGAATGCTACATTTTGACTTTTTTTTTTTTTTTCTTGTGTAGGATTTTAATTAATTGTGCCTAAATTTAGGCCTACAAGCACTTCAGCCTTTTGACGCCACTCGTGCTAGGAGTAGACCACATAGAGGATTTGTTTTTTTTTTTTCCTTTTTTTTATTTAAGACCATTTTCAATTTATTATTGTAAATATTATATTTTTTTATTGTGAAATAATATAAATTTTGTTTAATATTCAGTTTTAATTATATTGCAACATTTTTTATGTTTAAAATATTAAAAAAAATACAGGTTTCAATTGAATTACATTTTAGATTTGTTGGGTCATTCAACATTAGGGACGGTCGAAGACCGTCCTTCTTAGGATCATAAAAGGACGGTCTGCAATTTTAAGGACGGTCTAAGACCGTCCTTTTTGGGATCATTATCAACGGTCCACAACTGTCCTTAAAAAGGATGGTCCACAATAGTCCTTTTTAAGGACGGTCTACGACTGTCCTTTTCAGGTTCATCAGAAACGGCTTGTAGCCATCCTTTTTAAGGACGGTCGATGACCGTCCTTTGTAGGGACGGTGCATGTCCGTCGTTTAATGGTGCATCAGAGACCGTCATAGACCGTCCGTAAAAAGGACTGTTTATGGTCGTCCTTCTTTAGAGACGGTCATTGACCGTCCTTCTTTAGAGACGGTTTATGGCCGTCCTTTAAGTAATACGACGCCCCAAAAAATGAAGGCCCTTGGGACGGTCCAAGACCGTCCTTTTTTGCCGTTTGAGACGGTTTTCGGCCGTCCTTTTTTCGCTGTTTTGGCGTAGTGCTCGACCTCACGTCCTCCCCTGCATCAAAGGTGTATTCACCAATTTTATTAATTTATAATTTAAACTCAATACAATCAACGAAAAAATAAAAAGAAACAAAGAAATAAATAGAAGATAAATATTCATGATCGCTTGTATGGATGAACAATTGATGCGGATGGTCAGCAAGATGTGACCACCATGGTGTGATCTTTCAAATAAGGACTTAGTCAATCATAAATCTATCGACGGTAGGTTGTGGATATTTATACTATACCTGTGCAATTGTAACGATGGCGCTGGATAGTAAAGATCTAAGCTATCATAAGCTCAGGACATTCTGCAAAGAGGCTGAACATAAGCAGAGGGATTTAAACCTAAATTAAGATGAGCATCATTGCACTATGTATAGAGATTTTGTTTAGCGTGGTAAGTAGCGTCGAGACGTGGCCGCGTCTCATTGGTTGTGGATGCGTAAGGATGTAAAGAGATGGTGTATGGTGTACACTCACATCACTGGTTAAGTGGTCCCAACCAAGCCACGCTCGTTCTCTAAGCTCATCATGTTGTAAATGTGATATCCAGTTTCTCTTGTCAGTATTTTTTTTCTATTCAAGAACGGCAATTGTAGAATTTATTTTGCTAATATTTTTATCATAATTCCATATATTATCGTGGCAATATTATTTGGTTATTGTACGTTACAATCACCCCGGTGTTGTAGACACCAAGAAATAGATGTGACCTTTTTTCCAAAAGGGCTACGCCAGCCTAACTGCACCTAGTGACCACGTAGAGGAAATACGTACAACTAATCTAGCAGCACGTGTGAGAATGTGCACTAGATTCACTCGGTCCATTAGTTGGGGCACCTTATCTTTACCATGGATCCTAAAATCAGGTAAATCATTTACTTGGTGGGCCACATCATGGGAAAATTTGTAAAATCATGCCCAAAAATTCTAAATACATGAATGTGGTGTGGTCTACTTGAATCTTGAAATGTCTTATTTTCTGTGGAATTCATTCATCCTCATGTGTCATGTTTGTTGAAGTGATAAAGTCCCTTGATATATATTGATACACCACACTTTGACAGCTTGAGCTTTTGGAGTGAATGGTTGTTTGACATGGTATCAGAGCGGAAGGTCTTATGTTCGAATCTCGAGAGCAGCAAATATGCCTCGCTAATATTTTATTCTCCCACGGGGGGTCAGGAAAATCAGGTCTAGCTTAGGGACCGGGAAATTAAGCCCGACCTATTTATGGTATGAGTGTCCCTCTACCTTCGTCAATACGTTCCCGTGCTTGAGCTTTTGGAGTGAATGGTTGTTTGACAGAATGGAATGGTAGACCCATGCATGCATGCAACAAGGGTACGGTTTGCTTTGATTTGCCCCAGCCGGCCAATTGGCTCATCTGGCTGGCGCTTTTTGAGGCCCACATGATGTACGTGTTTTGTATCCATGTTATTCACCTACTTTGTAGCTCATTTTAATGCATGGACTCAAAATTGAAGCAGATTCATAGATCTAAGTGAGCTACACCACAAGAAATAGTAGTGATTGAACTCTCACTATTAAAATCTTCTCAGGCATTACAAAAATAATGGATAATTAGACTAATATTTGTGTTTTTCCTTCATTTAGGTCTCTGGGACTTTATAAACAAGTTGGATGACAAATAAATGGACACAGATTGTGTCCCATCCTCTGCATCTCTAGCCAATATATAATGGACAATTCTGTGGATAGGACCACCGTGATGTTTCTATTTATCCATGCTGTTGATCTCTTTTCTCAATTAATTTTAAGGTATGAGTACAAAAATGAGGTAGATCCCATGCTCAAGTGATCACACCACATATTACTCTTCCATTTAATAAAACTTGCATTTATTATTTTGTGCCTTTAATGCAACCAGGCTTATTATTTGGCATGGTCCACTTAAGCTTTGGATTTGCATTATTTTTGTGCACATAGCTTAAAATGATATGAAACAATTGCCCGTTCATGGCTAGAGATGGGGGAGGATGCAAGTCACATCTCAAATAAACATCATGGTGGGCCCTAGGAAGGTTTTAAGAGTGGGTGTCATTATCGCATTAATGTTTCTCATGGAGTGGTGCACTTGGAGCTTTGGATTGGTTCATTTTTTGGCTCATGCCCTACAATGAGCCAGCAAAATGGATGGACGGCATGGATATAAAACACATGCATCACGGTAGACCCCACAATGCACCAAGTCAACAGATGGGTTTCCCCTTCAACAGGCCACAACACAGGAAACAGTGGTGATAGATCGTCCACTCGTAATGTTTATTTGCCATCCAACCTATTGATAAGGCAACACATAATTGAGGAAAGGGATAACACAAATATCAACTCTAAACTTTTAAGGTAACACATAATTGAACGAAGGGATAACACAAATATCACCTCTGATCTAAAAGGATTTTTTTTCTTTTTTCTTTTTTTTTTTCTTTTTTTTTAACGGTGGACATTCAATCACTACCCTCTCCCCACAGTATCAACCTTTTATTGAATATCAAGAGTACCAACTTGCACGTCATGACTTGAGTAGAAAGGAGGTGATCGTAAAATTTATTTGTAATTGTGTCAAGGTTTTGTGGGCCCCACCATAATGCATGTGTTTTACCTGTATCGTACATTTATTTTGCCAGCTGGTATATTCAAACCTCAAGTGGACACTGTAGAAAACAGTAGGGACGACCGTTGAAAACTTCCTAAAGGCCATCAAATTTTAAATCTAGCTGATATTTGTCTCATCCCTTCATCCAGAGTTACTTGACTTGATGAATAGGTTGGGTTCAGGAAGTTTTCAACGGTGAGCGTTCAATCTTCACTTTTTCTTGCGGTTAGGTCCACTTGAGTCTTGGAGCTGCTTCAAAAACTCATGCCCTAAAAAGAGCTTAAACGATAGATGGACGGTAAGGATAAAACACTGATCTTTGACACCACCTAGCTGGCTGGCATTGGGGTCACCTGCCAAAACCACGTGGTTGTTATAGGTTGTAATAAGGAAAATTTTACCACTGTACGACCCATTTATGGCCCATTAACCTTCTTATGCCCATTTCTTTTTACCTCATCAGAATAAGCCTCAGCTGTACGGACGACCTGCTAAAGGTCGAAAATGCCCCTGCTTTTTTCCTTCAAGCAGATCGGCCGCTGACGCTCCTCGAACTAGTTGTGCAAACGGTTCAAAAGAGATCAAAGTTACACGGGCCCCACAGTCATGTATTTATTATATCCACAACGTTCATCCATATTTCGAGATCATTTCGGAGTATTATAAAAAATAATAAAAAAAAAAAAGCGTTTCCAAAGATCAACTGGACCACACCACAAAGAGCAGCGGGAAAATTGATTTTCACCGTTAAAAATTTTGTAGGGCCCACCATAATATTTATTTTCCATCCAATCTATTCATAAGGTCACAAAGACCCGGATGAAAAGGAAAACCAAATTTCATAATGATCCAAATTTTCTGCAACCCCTAAAAGGGTTTCAATGGTAGCCGTTCAATTCTCCACTGCCCTGTCTTATTTTTTGTGTTAAGCCTTAATGTGAGTTCGCCAAATAAATGGACGGTTTGGATATAACTCAGACTTCATGAGGGGACTCACAAAAGCAACGAGGATTTCATGGCAAAAAAAAATAATCCAGATTTTTATTTATTTATTTATTTTTTCACGAGGAGAACTTTTTTCCCTTACATTTTTCTCTAATACATAATTATGTCAATTCAATTCATTTCACGGTCAATCACCGGAATTGGCCATGAAATGCGTGGAATTGAACGTTAAGTGGAGGGGATTGACCATGAAATGAATTGAATTGACCATAAACTGAAGGAGAATCACCAGAATTGACAGTGAAATACATGGAATTGACGGTGAAATGAAGGGGACTGACTGTGAAATGCACAGAATTGACCGTGAAGTGAAGGAAAAATGCCGAAATTGACCGTGAAATGCATGGAATTGACTATGAAGTGAAAGGAATTGACCGTGAAATGCATTGAATTGACCGTGAAGTAAATGGAATTGACCGTGAAATGCATGGAATTAACTGTGAAGTGAAGGGAATTGATCCTGAAATGAATTGAATTGATCGTGAAATCAATTCCTTTCACTTCACAGTCATTTCCATGCATTTCAAGGTCAATTCCCTTTACTTCACGGTCAATTCCCTTCACTTCATGGTCATTTCCATGCATTTCACAGTCAATTCCCTTCATTTCATAGTCAATTTCATGCATTTCACTGTCAATTCCGGTGATCACAGTAATTTCCATTCATTTCACGGTCAATTCCCTTCACTTCACGGTCATTTCCATGCATTTGACGGTCAATTCTGATAATTCCACTTCACTTCACAGTCATTTCCATTCATTTCACGGACAATTCCCTTCACTTCACGGTCATTTCCATGCATTTCACAGTCAATTCCCTTCACTTCACGGTCAATTCCATGCATTTCATGGTCAATTCCGGCGATTTTGCTTCACTTCACGATCATTTCTATGCATTTCACGATCAATTCCAGCGATTCCCTTTCACTTCATGGTTAATTCCATGCATTTCACGGTCAATTTGCTTCACTTCATGGTCATTTCCATGCATTTCACGGTCAATTCGCTTCAATTCACAGTCATTTCCATGCATTTTACAGTCAATTCCGACGATTCCCTTTCACTTCACGATCAATTCGCTTCACTTCACGGTCATTTCCATGCATTTTGCGGTCAATTCTGGCGATTCCCTTTCACTTTACAGTCAATTCCATGCATTTCACGGTCAATTCGCTTCACTTTACGATCATTTCCATTCATTTCATGGTCAATTCGCTTCACTTCACGGTCATTTCCATGCATTTTACAATCAATTCCGGTGATTCTCTTTCACTTCACAGTCATTTCGCTTCACTTCACGATCATTTCCATTCATTTCACGGTCAATCTACTTCACTTCACGGTCATTTCCATGTATTTTATAGTCAATTCCGGCGATTCCCTTTCAACTTCATAGTCAATTCCATGCATTTCACGGTCAATTCGGTTCACTTCACGGTCATTTTCATTCATTTCACTGTCAATTCGCTTCACTTCACAGTCATTTCCATGCATTGTATGGTTAATTCTGGTGATTCCCTTTCACTTCACAGTCAATTCGCTTCACTTCATGGTCATTTCCATTCATTTCATGGTCAATTCGCTTCACTTCATGGTCATTTCCATGCATTTTACGGTCAATTCCAGCGATTCCCTTTCACTTCGTGGTCAATTCCATGCATTTCACGGTCAATTCCCTTCACTTCACGGGCATTTCCATTCATTTCACAGTCAACTCCCTTCACTTCACGGTCAATTCCATGCATTTCACGGTAAATTCCCTTCACTTCACAGTCAATTCCATGCATTTCACGATCAATTCCGGCAATTCCCCTTCACTTCACGGTCAATTCAATACATTTCACGATCAATTCCTGTCACGCCCCAAACTAGGAAACCGGGCTCACAAAATTTTCAATCACCGAATCCGGCGCCGACAGCCTCCATAATACCCCATTCTCGGTTCCTGGCACCCATTTACCAGGGTCAGATTCTGGGATCCTACAAGGAGGATTTTCAACATCAGTTTAATTCATAATAAACACAACTAAGGGCATAACCCACAAACAACAACCAAAAACTCCATCACATTTCCACTATAGTAAAATACTTATAGGTACAATCTGTATAAAAGGAAATACAATGATGATATACAAAAGCTCGAAGATGATCTGCCACGTGCTCAAGCCTCAGTGTTGCTGCGATCCAACGTCACCTGCACGTAACGGTTGTGCATAAGCTTATGGAAAGATTAGAGGGTGGTGAAAGTGTGTGCGTAATGTAGTAATACAATTATGCAATATCAGAGTAATGCGGAATATGCTGATAAACACATGAATACTATTGGTCGTACCAGGGTCATGCGATGCAAGGCATGAGTGATGTCGGCCATACCAAGGTCATGCGATGTGAGATGTAACTCAAGCATACCAATCCTCATCTAAGTCCACATATCAATAAACTCAACTCTAAAATATCACCGGGGTCTAGTACACTCCAAACCAGATTGTCGCCCCATCGCACGCAACAAGGTGAGTCGAAGAGACCTCACTATCCGTCTGCTAATATCGGGCCCGGCTCGTCGATAGCGGACCCATTCCTCGAGCTGGTCAAACTCAGCTTAGCTTTGCCCCCTCCACTCGAGCGGGTAAGGTCGCACCCCCTTCCAACCGACCACGACATAGTGAAAAGTGACGCCTTCTGATATTCGGCACTCGGCGCTCATGTATCCACTCGGTCTAGACATTGGAGTAACATCTTGGTACCATAAGGGTTTAAAGAATTTCACCTAGGGACATCTATAGCACCCCATGTAGAACAAGATTTTCGGTGTCCAGTCCTTCCAACCATGATATGCCTGTGGAGGCCCCGACCCTGATGTCGCTAAGGTATACAATATCCATGCCACACAATGCGAGATGCATAAATCACGCAATCCAGTCATACAGTAAACATGTGCGTACCACGCGCTCATGTGGGTAACTTTCCTTACTAGGGAGTTCCATAATAATCTGCCCAATGGCATGTGCTATGTTCAATCACTTCTCATATCAAGCATACAGATGGTGCGTATGGGCATGTATCATGATGTTATGTTGTCATATACTCAAAATCAGTATCGATAACCGGTACCGATAATCAGCATCAGCCTCGATAATCGGCACCAGTAATCAACATCGATAATCGGCCTCGATAATCGGTACTAATAATCAGCATTGATAATCGGCATTGATAATTAGCCTATAAGCAAGGGAGGATCTATATATGAACAGCCGATCGAACCATAATATAAAGATCGGCCCTCAGCCATGGTTATATCCAATCCGATAGTACGGAGCCATCCGTCTATGGCGAATGAGGCCCACTTCTTTGGGTTAACCCACGAAAAGAATGGGCCTAACAAGGCCTAAGGGAAGGTCACAATGAGGACATCTAATAGTCATTGCCCATCAATGTGGACATCTAACCAACATTGCTCCCAAGGAGTGGCCTACATAAGGGATTCATACACAACGTAACGGTCACACATACATCACATCGGGCCTCGCTCATGGGCTTCACATACATCGCATTGGGCTTCAAACAAGGGCCTTGAATGTACCACAATGGACCATGCCATGGGCCTCGAATACATCATAATGGGCCTCGCCCATGGGCCTCGAATATACCACAATGGGCCACGCCCATAGGCCTCATCACCAGGCCTCATATGTTAAGTGGGCCACATCACATGGGCCGTATTATATGGGCCGCACCAACGGGCTTCATGTATATCAAATAGGCCGCATCGATGGGCCTCATGTATATCAAATCGGGCCCACCCTTATGTGTTTTGAGATCCGACCTATTCATAAGTTAACATAGAGATAGATGAAGTGAAAAACAAATATCAGCTTGAGTGGGAACCACTGTGGCTCCTAAGAAGTTTAAATGGTGGATGTCACTGTGCTCCACTATTATTGCAAATGGTGGGGTCCACTTGAACTTTGGATCTGACTCACTCATTTACCCCATGCCATAAAATGATCTCACAAATGGTTGGACGGTTTGGATACAACACCCGCATCATGGTGGGTCCCATAGATGGACAGTGTGGATGAAACAGGTGGGACCCATGGGACTTGCTACGATCAGTACAGCAGCTAGACAGCTGCGTGTGATACAGCAGCTGCTACTTCACGTAGCATAGGTGGGTCCCACATAGGGCCCACCACAACATTTATTTATAAATATAATATACATATATATATATGTAATATTATATTAATATCATAACAACGTCCAGGCCCTGAACAGCCTGGACAGATGCATACATCAAGGTGCGGCCCCACACATGGGGTGGGTCCCATCGTCCAAGGACGGTGGATGGTGTGGGTAAAACACATACACTATGGTGGGTCCCTACCTCGTACATCACGGTGGAGTCCTCACATGTGTGGGACCCACGCTGCCAAGCAGCAAATATTAAACACATATCACGGTGGGTCCCACGTAGGGCCCACCATTATATATATGATAATATAATATATACAATAACATTATATTTATTATTCTCTTTTTTTTTTTCTTTTTTATTGCTAGCAGGTTAGTACACCACACTGTTAGTTCACACTTCCCTGAATGGTCACGTCCAGCGTCCCTGGACGCTAAACGGTATGGATACATTTCATCAAGGTGGGTCCCATGTGGACGTAGCCCACCTGGTTAGATCAATCTAATATTTGTGTTTTCCCATCACCAATAAGGTAGGGCCCACATGGCCTGGACAGTGTAGATCCAACACGACCATCAAGTGGGTCCCACGAAGGTGGACAATATGGATAAGATGCATACTTCATGGCGGGGTCCATCCGGGTGGGCCACACGGCCATATCATCACCAAACAAAATGAAAGAGAGGGGGAGAGAGAGAAAGAGAGACGAGTGATGGAGGGACCCCGGCATTATGGGCCCTCCCTTCCATGCTTTACAACATACATCAAGTGGGTCCCATTACATGTGGGCCCACCGATCAAAATCAACGGTGGAGATCCTTTCTCCATAAAATGTAAGGTCTATATGACCCTATCATACAAGGAAAATAAATATCATGATAGGGTCTATGGAGAATGACCCTATATGGAATGATCATGAGAATCATGGTGGGCCATCGGCCACATATATGGTCCAAAGTGGGATCCATACCATCAATCGGTAGGCCCCAGTTGGCCCCTCATCAAAATATAAAAAATCTAAGCCTATGGACCACCCACCTTTGATCTTCTTGGTCCGATGGAAAGGTAGTCTCCTTGGCTTCGATCTTAATGGAAGATGATGAAGAATGAAGGGTGGAGATGGGAGATGAGAGGGTAAGAAGTGGGCCACACACAAAACTCTCTCATGAAAATTTGGGAGAGCTTGGACGTGGGATTCTTGGTTGCTTGGAAATGGGTTTGAGAAATGAGAGAGAGAGAGATGAGTGATGGAGTGATGGATGGGAGAGAGGGATGAGTTGTGTAAGAAATTATTGACTTTTGGGGTAGTTTGTGTAAGAGGGGTATGGGTTGTGTAAGGGATTGTTGACTTATGGGGTTACTTGGGGATGGGGTGTGAGGTGATGTGTACTTGACATGTACTTAACTCTTGATGGGATTGATTGATTGATTGAGGTGACATTTAGGTAGAGATTCTCTCGGGTTTTGCAATGTGCGATATTTTTCTCGAACTAAACGTAGGCCCACATCTCCTGGCTAGGGTATCGCCTCAGCGTATGAGACGCGACATCGAAACCATGATGACAACGTGGTCGCAAGGGTACAAGTTTCGAGTTGAGTCGACTCGGGTTGACAGCGTGTGACTCGAGGTCATGCGCAAATGCCGGTTACAGGTCGCAGGTTGTCGGAATTCGACAGGGAAGATCGCGGGAATCCATGGAATGATACAGACTAAGATACAGGTCTTACAATTCTTTTCACTTAACGGTCATTTTCATGCATTTCACGGTCAATTCCCTTCACTTCACGGTCAATTCCACTCATTTCACGGTCAATTCCACGCATTTCACGGTCAATCCCCCTGTAGCGATACCGATACTTCCGGTTATCAGTGATATTATCGACCGTGAAGTGAGTGGAATTAGTGGAATTGACCGTGAAATGCATGGAAATGACCGTGAAGTGAAGGGAATTGACCGTGAAATGCATGAAAATGACCAGTAAGTGAAGGGAATTGACCGTGAAATGCATGGAAATGACCGTTAAGTGAAGGGAATTGACCGTGAAATGTATTGAATTGACCGTGAAGTGAAGGTGAATTGCCGGAATTGACCATGAAATGCATGGAATTGACCACGAAGTGAATGAAATGGATTTTCGACCATCGACAATAGTAATATCGCTTATAGGGAACATCAAGTAACTAATTTTGGTTTAGAAGATATTCTTGTTAAATGAATAAAGAAATAAATGAAAAAAAAAAGAGAATTTTTTTTATATGCTTATATATACATATTTATATAAATATATATTAGAGAAAAATTTAGGTAGAATAAAGTTATCCATGCAAAAATTAAAATTAAAATTTTTTTTTTAAAAAGTGCAAGGTGGATATAGGGCCCACTAAAATCATGAACATTGAGTGTGGGGCCCATTCCGGCACTACCACTTAGACGTCCAGAGGTCGGCGGTACTACCGCTCGGATTATACTTTTTGTTAATGGCTACCGCTATGGCTACGGTTACAATCCGTAGTGATAGGTATCCCCAGCTGCTCCACTTGAAGGAAAAAATAGGGGCATTTTCGACCTTTGGCTAAATGTCCGTACATCTGTAGCTTATTCTGGTGGGGCAAAAGGAAGTGGGTACAAAATGGTAAATGCGTCGTACAGTGGTAAATTTCTCTTCCATCAGCACCGTTTCCCATGATTTGGTCGTAGACCCATGATGCAGACCGCAAGAAACAGATGTGACATTTTTTGCCATAACGGACAACTCCGGCCTAACTATTCGTCCTGATCATGTGGAGAGCATGCTTAAAGATAATCGAGCAGCACGTGTGGGAAAATGTGTTCTAGATTTACTCGGTCCATCAGGTGGGCCACCGTATTTTTACTATAGATCCTAAAAATCAGACAAATCAAATACTTGGTGGGCCACACCATGGGGAAAATTCACGTGGTGTGGTGCGTTGCGTCAGATGAGTTGATTGGTAGACCCATGCATTATTTGGAGATTTTAACGGTGGGACGTGCACCATTTGAATAGGACTAATTTTTTGGCCACGGTCCCAAGACAGGGTGGCCCACCTGATGGACGGAGTGGATCTACTCCACATGATGTCCTCTATCCACGTCAGCAAATAGCCACTCCCCTGCATACAGCGTTTTCGTTTCCAAGAGGGGAATTATCTGGAAGCGGATTGGCAGGTGTACCACACACCACCGATGTTGTTGGTGATATGAGTTATATCCAAACTGTCCATCTATTTTGTGATTTCTTCATGAGGCTTGAGCCAAAAAATAAGACAGATCCAAAATTCAAATGGACCACGCTGTAAAAAACAGTGAGATATTGAACGTTTGCCATTGAAAAGCTTTTGGGGGACACGGAAATTTTGGATCAATATTTTTATTTTCAGTGAGATATTTTTGATCTCGACCGATGGATGAACTGTGTAGATATGATAAATACATCATTTTGGGGCCCACGTAACTTTGATCTCCTTTGAACTGTTCGTACAGTACAACTCGTAGCTCCTAGAGCTTCACACGAGTATATTAAGCTCAGGTACTCACTAGACTTGACTTGAAAGTACTTGACTCGACTTGACTCGTCAGGTGTTAGCTGAGTACAAGTGATTTTTTTCTATTAATTTTGAGTTCGAGTAGAGTAGGAGCAAAATAGTACTCGACTCGGTACTCAACTCAGTGCTCGACTCGGTATTCGACTCATAGTCGACCAGGGCCATATATATACAACTAAAGCCCTAATCCCGATTGCTTTTAACATTCGTCCGCCCGCCTAAATCGAAAAAACAAACCCTTCCCTTTCCTTCCTTCCCTCCCAGTGGCTAGCGCCCGTCCCTACCCATTCGGTCACTCTCTCTCTCTCTCTCTCTCTCTCTCTCTCTCTCTCTCTCTCTCTCTCTCTCTCTCCTTCCCCTATCCGGCCCGTCCCTTCTTCTTCTTCTTCTTCTCTCTCTCTCTCTCTCTCTCTCTCTCTCTCTCTCTCTCTCTCTCTCTCTCTCTCTCGCGCTATCCCTGCGGCCTCTCCCGGTGCCTCTGTCCGCGCCTCGTTCTTGCCCTACCCCCGTCCGCGCTCGTCCCTACCTGCCGGTGCCCTGTCCCTCTATCAGTAGCTCGTCCCTGGCCTACCCGACCACCCTGTTCGCAGCTCGTCCCTACCCTGCCCTATCCGCAGCTCGTCCCTGCCCTGCCCTGTCTGCAGCTCGTCCCACCCTTGTCCGGTGCCCCTGTCCGTCCATCAAGTAAAAATTTCGTTTTGAATTTGTTGCTTTCCAAAGTTAATTTTGATGGATTACAGAATCTATGTGTTGGGCCCACCATTTTGTGTCTGGTGCCCTTGTCCATCCATAGATTTTCTTGTGTTGGGCCCACCATTTTGTGTGTATGCTGTTCAACTCGGACACTAAGTGTCGGGTGCCCCCAAAACACACCTATCCAAGTACTAGGTGGGCCACACCATAGAAAACAATGGACAAGTGATAGATGGAAAATGTTTTTTTAGTTGAACACTCAATATTTAAACTCGACTCGACTCGTTTTCTATCTGTACTCGGCTCGTACTCGGACGAGTATAGTACGAACAGAGAGTCTATGCTCATTGGCCGAGTAACAGGACTTGGGCGTTAAGAGCCGAGTACGAGTAGGACGATACTCGGCTCGACTCGACTTATGTACAGCCCTAGTAGCTCCCATCAGCTGGGCGGGTGGTGTAGTACACCAGCCAATCCGCTTCCGAATTACCTGCTCCGAAAAGCTGCATAACGTAATCCCGACACGACTACAATCAGAGGAAGTGGGGCCCACCTCCCATCATATTCCGAACGTTGATCAGATGACGATAAGATTCCCGTGAGATATCTGAACAAAACAGCTGTTGGGTTACGGAGACTCTCACACGTTGCTCAGGAGTTGTGGAAATCCTTGAATACATGAATGGAAAAACGAAACGAAACCCACAGCTACTTGATGGGTTTAAACTTTCGAGGTGGGGCCCACCACACGTCTGCCTGACTATGGTGATCTTCTTCTGCTCGACTGGGATTTTGTTAGAATCATGTGCCCCGCTTGACAGCCAAAGCCTTCCGTGGGAACTTCTTCCCAGTTAGGTGGGCCCCACTGTGATGTTTGTGAGAAGTCACTCCATTCATCCGTTTTTCCAGCTCATATTAAGGACATGGGCATAAAAATAAGCAGACATAAAACTCAAGTGGGCCCCACTACTGAAAAAGGTAAGGATTGAATGTCCAACCTTGAAACATCCGTGGGGCCTAAGAAATTTTGTAATCGAATAATATTTTTGTGTTTGCATTTCATCCCAGTAGGAATGACCTTATGAACGGTATGGATGGAATATATACATCACGGTGAATCCTAGGGAGATTTCAAGGGTTGGCATTTCCCTGTCCACTTTTTCCAGTTGTGTGGTCCACTTGAGTTTTGAATCTGCGTCGATTTTAAGCCCATGTCCTAGCATGATCTGAAAAAACGGATGGACAGAATGGATTTCTAACAAACATCACGGTGGGCCCCACTTACCTACAGTCCTTTGGCAAACAATCCGTGTCTATGGAGTGACCTGGTTCCCACCGTTGGCTGCTACGCATGTCAGCGATCCAAGCCATTCAGTTGTAAGCTTACACTGTGAACATGCGCTGGAGTGACATGTTCAATGATCAGAACCGTGATCTCATGGGACCCACTAAAATTGAAAGATCAAGATCCAAAGCTTTGGTAGGTGGCCTACTAGTGGATGGTGAAGAATAAAAATAAAGCAACTTTTCATATTCAGTAGATAAAAGATCAAAATGTGGTAAGTTTTGAGACCTCCCCATCAGGGAGCTTTGAGAGGTGCTCCATCAAGTTAGGGGCCCACAAAATCAACGGTTTGGAATATCCCACGTGATGAGTAAAAAGTCGCTGCTACAGATTGGACGTACATGTTGGGTCACGTGTGAATTTCTTGCCCTAATTTTTGGAACATAGCGTGTACAAATTGGAAGCGGATTGGCTGGTGGCTGATGTACCACACAGACGAGCAACTGACGCACCTCGAGATCCGAGTTCTACGAACGGTTCAAAGTATATCAAAGTTACTTGGGCTCCACAGTGATGTATTTATTATATCTAAACTGTTCATCTATTTTTAAAAATCATTTTAGATCCAATACATGAATCATATCCAAAGATCATCTGGACCACACTATAAATAGCAGCAGGGATAATGATTTTCACCGTTAAACAATTTGCAGGGCCCACTATAATGTTTATTTTTCATCCAATTTATCCATTAAGTCAAAAGCACCTGAACCAAGCAGAAAAAAAAAATTATATTGATCCGAAACTTTTTTGACTGAAAAAATGATTTCAATGGCTGATGATTCAATACCCCATTGCTTTTTTCAGCGTTGCACACTTGATAGTTAGATCTGTCTTATTTATTATTTAAAGTCTTTACGATGAATTTGAATATAATACATACATCATGATGAGATTCATAGATTTCATTGACGTCAATACCGCAGGTATATGGATGGTGTGAGCGTAGACAATCCGCTTCCGTCCAAAGTAGGGACAAGACAACGTAATAAATGAATCACGTGCTTGCCAATCCGCTTCCGTCTAAAGTAGGGACAAGACAGCGTAATAAATGAATCACGTGCTTGCCATTCATCAAGCTAGCTGAGTTAGTGGGACGCAGATGCTGTGGATCCGTTACCGTCGGGCCCACAGTAATGTAATTGATTTATATCCGTAATCCATACCATTCATCCGTTTTTCCGGCTTATCTTAATATACGAACCAAAAAATAAAGGAGATCCAAATGCCAGGTGACCATGTCTAAGGAAACAGTGACGTTTGAATGCTCACAGTTAGAAACATCCTGGGTTCTACAGTAATGTTTATTTGCCATCCAATATGCTGATAAGGTCACCTATACAAGCATGCGTGAATGGAAAACGAAAATATCAGCTTGATCCAGAAACAAAACTTTTGTGTGTCACTCATGTTTTCCCTAGCATCACTACCAAAAAAATGATCCAAGGCTATGGATTATACTGGTTTTTGGCTACAGACATAGATCGTAGCTAATTTGCTACGGCTTAAAACCATAGCTAAAAGATCCCCAAACCTTAGCTAAAACGTAACACTTTTAATCCTTCAATTAGCCTGGGATAGCCCCATAAGGGACTCTACGAGGCTCATTAAAATGTGTGTGCTTCATCTAATACGTCTATCCGTTTTGAAAGAGAATGTTAGTTCAAGAGTCCAAAAAATGAAGTAGATCGAATGCTCAAGTGGACCACACGGTAGAAAACAGTGGAGATTAATGCTCAATTGAACCTTCAATTTGCCTAGATGTTTGGGTTATTCCCTACAAAAAAAAAATCACAAAATTAATGGACGGAGTGGATATATCAAATGCATCACGATGGACCCCACAAAGCTTTTGACAAGACCGTCTGTCCATCACCGTCAGACGTGCGAACGCGAAGAGGCTATAAAGGATGGTGTATCGGCTACGGTCCGGAGGGATTTTAGCTACGGTCTAAAACCGTAGCAGGACCGTAGCAGATAAAAATGCGGAATCCGCACTGCCTTTTATTTTTCCCCCTCTCACGGAATATTTCATTTCCCTCCACACCTTAGAAAAAACCCCATTCTCCCCCTCTCTAGGTCTCCCACGCCCCTTTTCTCTCTCTATTTCTCAATCTCCTGCTTCCCTCTCACGTCTCTCTCTCTCTCTCTCTCTCTCTCTCTCTCTCTCTCTCTCTCTCTCGTTTGCTTCTTATTTATAGTGATCTAATCAGATCTGATATTCTATCTTCCATCTCTTTCTTTCCTTTTGTTTGATCTGATCATCTCTATATTTTATTTTTTTTTAGCTTTGGATTTTAGGTGAAAATGGGGCTCACGTTTACGAAGCTTTCAACCATCTGTTCGCAAAGAAGGAGATGAGGATTTTGATGATCGATCTTGATGCCGCCGGTAAAACAACCATCCTTTACAAGCTTAAGCTTGGAGAGATCGTCACCACCATTCCCACTATTGGTATCGGATCTCACCCGTCTCTCTCAATCTTGGATGCTGGATGGTTTTTGTTCTCTTTTTTAACCTAGATTGTGTAATTTTGCATGTTTTTGGTGATTGATTGATATCTGATCTGGTTTTCATGCTTTTGGGCTCAATTAGATCCTTTCTCTATCTGTAGAATCGAACCTGGGTTGTTGAAGCATGTATGTTTCTAGATCTATTCATCTATTTGTACAGTTAGGTTTCCTAGCTTGATTCTATTGGAAATAAAGTTGTTTCAGTTTTTTCTTGTTATCAATATATTTCTATTTTCTATTATGTGTGCGCACCTTGAGTTTCCTTTTTCTTTTTTAACTTTGACAGGGGTTTCAATGATGCCATCAATGGATTCCATGATGTTGGCTGGTCAGTGTTGGATTCAGATGGAGTCAAGATGTAATAATTGCAATTAATTCAACCAAGAATATGGGCACCCATGTCACTAATGCAAATGCTCTCCCACTGCCTGAAGGCATTCTCTGTGCAAAGGCCTCCATGTTACTCCAGGTAAGCTCTAAGCTTATTACAACATTTTTCTTTGCCCTCCTTTTTCAGATGATTGTGCTTCGTCATCAATTCCATCACACAGTTAACAGTTAATGTTGTTTTCAATTCTTATCTATATTAGCTTATATGAGTTGATCTATCAGGGCATTTTGCTTTGTGATGGTACTGGCTATGACATATTTACATATTTTTCAATAAATTGAGAAAATTCAGCTCTTGAGATGTGCACCTTGGATTTGAAATCCTCCTATTGTGTTAGGCATCCTAGATTTGAAATCCTCATGTTGTGTTAGGCACCCTGGATTCAGAATCCATAGTATAGTTACTGAGGTTTGAATTTAATTACTAAATCAACTTTAACAACTCTAATCATTGAACATATGTAATGTTTCACATGTTTTCTAAGCAACCATTGTTTAAATTAAATCCAACTGTTACAATGCTACAAAGGCTCTTTCTTGACCCAAACCCAAAGACCCAACCTGAGTTTGGGTCAGGTTGTCAAGTTCCTCGAGCTGGAAAATGCCAACCTGATTTGAATTTTGGTTGGGTTCATGTTGAGCAAATTTGGGTCAGGCTAGGTATTTGATTTTTTTTTTCCCCTTCCTTTGTTTCTATGGTTAGTGTTTTATATGTTTTCCTTTTTTGAAAATGGAATCCGTGTACTAGAGATGGTTATGTGGATGAAGAATGGTTCATCTGAAAATGCACATCATTTTGAGTTGGTTTAGTTACATTTCATTCCCATATGTGAATCCATCCATGTTTTGTAGTTGAAGAGCGATTTGTAAAAAGAATCTCGTCTACAAGGACAGTGAAGCTGTCCATCACCACTTATACAACGGTTAGCCATTTTCATTTTCTCCTTCGATTGATTTTTTTTTTCTAATGTACTTCATGTATTTGATCTTGACTAGGGTTTAACAATATTTATGCAATTGCTAGATTCTAGCAGGAAAATGCTGTAAATTTGTTGATAAAAGCTCGCATGTTCAAACTCCGCAGTTTATACGTGAAAGAGTTAGTAATGCTCTGGTAATTGGCTCCCCAAAATTGGCTACCTGTTTAGCAGATTTTGGGTTTTTGAGTGCTCAGAGCAAGCCCCACTTGCACCAGCATATCATCAACATAATTTGAAATTTGTAAGTTGCTCATGCCCCGTTTGGATGTGAAATTTTAGTTTAATCAAAGATGAAATTAATTATATAAAAAAAGAGGTTGCCCTCATATTGCAGTTACGTTTCTTTTATGCCTAATTTGATAAGTAACGCCATTGTGCTTTTTGGGTCCTAATTGAAGAAAAATGCCAATTTGGGTTTTATTTTTTGTTTCTTTTCCCTGATTTACTAGACCAGTAATTGCAATTGAATTCAAAATTGTATCCAAATGCGATTGTAGTTTTTGGGCCCTCATCGAAGAAACCCACCATGTACCAAAAACCAGGGCTTCAACATTGAGCTAAAATTCGATGACAATATAGTCTATCAAGATGAAGAGCTTATACATGTTCTTCAAGCAATCTTGCTCGTAACTTTTTAAAATCAGAGATTTTTTTTTTTGAACATTGTCAAATACATGAATTTCTTAAATGGGCATCTGTTTATTCTCATCATCATCACCATGATCATGAAGAACATGACCATAAATAGAAGTCAGTATATGCTCTTTAATCCTTTGCATTTTGGTTGAAAAGAAGATGCTTCTCTCCTCATTGTATATTGATGACACTACGAACTGATGTTGGGTTGTTCTTCTTTTAATGGGTATATTTCATATTTCTCATTTGTAGTTTCAGTCACAGAATCAAATGTTGGGTTGTTCTTCTTTTGATGAAAAAATATGAGAATTTTATAGATTTTCTTTTTCTTTTCTTTATTGTTCTTCTTCCTTCTTCTTTTTTTTTTTTTCTCTGTAAAGCTTGTTGGTCCTAATGAGATTTCTAAGCATCATGGGCATTTCGTTTGGATGCTCGGCTTCAGGAGAGTGTCCGCAAATTGTTGATATTGGAGAACTATATAATGTTGCTACAACCTTCTCCTGCGTTGTCACGCCCCAAACTCGGAAACCGGATTCACAGGAATCCCGATCGCCGAATTTGGTGCGGACAGCCTCCGCAGTACCCCATTCTAGGCTCCCAGCGCCCATACGCCAGATTCCGATCCTGGGATCCTACAAGGAGGATTTTCAGTACGATTTTTTTTTTTTTTTTTTGTAATGGAGCATAACCACAAGCATAACCAAGTCACAAAATAACAACACCACATATCCACTATATCAAAAAACTTTAAGTACAATGCTGAAAGGAAAATACATATATTAAAATCAAAGCTCCAGAGGATAGCTGCACGCTCCAAGCTCGACACTGCTGCAACCTAACACCACCTGCACGCATCTATCGTGTATAAGCTTACAAAAGCTTAGAGGGTGGTGGAAGTGTGTGCACAAGATAAGTGTCAAGTATACCATAAAACACATAAATCATACATCATCGGGATAAGCAGAAATACTAACAAGATCATGAATCATATGACATCAGAGTAAGCGGAAGTATACTGGTAAGTCCATGAATGTTATCAGTCGTACCAAGGCAATGCGATGCAAAAAATAATAAGACAATAACAGATGCTGAGAATGCAATGCAATATACAAATCCTGACGAGCCACGAATACCATCAACTCCATCTAGGTCATATAAGTGCAAAAACATAGTAGCTGTAAGACCCGTATCCTAGTTCGTACTGTTCCGATGAATCCTGCGATCATTTCCGTCGAAGTCCAGCAATCCACGACTGATAATCGACGTTGCGATCGATCGTAAGTCGTATCCTTTAGATTCGAGTCGGTTTAATCTGAGACCTATATCATTGCGACCGCACCGTCGCCGTGGTTCCAACGCCGCAACTCACGCACCGATCCGATACCCTGACTAGAAGATGTGAGTCGGTGTTTATTTTGAAGAAACGCCGCGCTTTCTCGATCCCAAGAGAATCTCTACACAATGTCAAATCAATCCCATCAATCAATCAATCACATCAATCAATCAATCACTTCAATGTCAAGTATAAGCAACCCATGCCTTCTCACCCTCTCTCTTACACACCCATACCTAGTCAAGTACAACATCACCTCACCCATCACTCACATCCATCACTCTCTCTCCTTACATCCCATCTCTCCCTTTCTTTCTTAACACTTTTTCAAAGCAACACCAAGAGAGAAAAAAATTGTGCACGTCCAAGCCATCCCAAGTGAGGGAAAATGTAATTTTTGGTGGCCCACCTTCCCATCCCAAAGAACCTTCATCCTAGCCATCCATTTCCCATCTCCACCATCAAAGAGGAGCACGAGGAGGGTGGCGTTCCAACGGACCGAAGAGATCAACCGGTGGGTGCTTTATAGGATAGGTTTTTCATGTTTTGATGAAGGACCAAGTGAGGCCTACCGATCAATGGTATGGATCTCACTCGGGACCTTAAGATGTGGCCAATGGCCCACCTTGATCTTCATGATCATTCCGTGATGGGGCCATTCTCCATGGACCCCATCATAATGTTTATTTTCTAGCTTGTAAAGGGTCATCTAGACCTTTCATTTTGGTGGAGAGGGGATCTCCACCGTTGATTCTTGATTTGGTGGGCCCACATGCAATGGGACCCACTCGATGTATGATTGCTTGTAAGGGAGGGCTCATAGTGGCGGAGCCCTCCATCATGCGTGTCCCATCTCTCTCCCTATCTCTCTCTCTCTCCCTCTCTTTTATTTATTTACCTTTGTGTGTGGTGGGGTGGCCATGTGGCCCACTTGGATGGACCCCACTACAAAGTGAGTATTGGACCCAAGTCATTGTTGGTGAGGCCCACTTTATCTATAAATGTTCCACACCACCCAGTCATATGGTGGCCCACCTAAGCAGGCCCACGTTAAATGTATTGCATGCCCAAAAACAGTCCAGCGTCTGGACGATGAAAGAAAAACAAAAAAAAATATATATATTAGACTATTTGACAAGCATTTGGGCAGGCCGCTCATGTAGGCCATACTTTGATGTGTGTATCCAATCCAAGCCGTCCATCCCTTTCCTTAGCCCACTTTAGGCGTTGAGCCGAAAAATGGAGCCAATCCGATGTTCTGGCGGGCCATAGCATAGGAAATAGCGATTTTTATCGTTTAAATGCACTCTATTGTTCTTGTACCCCAAAATATACCGCATATTGGACTCTGTTAGACGGTGTCGGGCCATGGAATCCAACGGTTGGGTCCGATCCACCCGATGCGGGCCCTACCCACAAAAACCTCGAAAAAACGAGATTTCATCAAAAACAAAAAAAAAAATATAATAAGGCAGCGCCGTTTCTTTGCTCGCGCGAGACGCCGCTCGGCGTGAAAGGCGGCGGGGTCCCACGGCTCCAGCCGTGGGCCCCACCATGACGTATATTTTGTATCCACACCATCCTTGAGGTGAACCACCCCCTGAGGTGGGTCCCCTCCAAAAATAAACTCGATCCAGGTCTCAGACGGCCCACACCACAAGAAACAGCGGTGATTGAACTCTACCATTGAAACCCATTTTGGGTCCACTGAGGTTTTGGATTCAATATGAAATTTGTTTTTACCATTCATCCATGTATGCGTGACCCTGTGAACGGATTAGATGGATGATAAACATTATGGTGGGCCCCACATGGAGCCCACAGCGATGTACCTGTTTTATTCACCACCGTCCAGGCGGACGGTGGAACCCGCGGACGTATGTGTTTCATTTAAACCGTCCGGGTGAGCGGTTGACGGCAATGACCCCACCCATGATTTATGTGTTTTATCCTCACCGTCCACACCAGGACGGTGGGACCCACCCCACGTGTGTGGCTGACGTGTGTGTGTGTATATATATATATATATATATATATATATATATATATATATGGATATATGTATATGTATATGTATATATTATTTATATTATATTGTGTATATTATATGTATTTTATATATATCATTTATATATTATATTATGTAATGTATACATTATGGCGGGCCTTGGAAATTTTAATGGTGGTTTGGCCCATTTGATCCATGTGATTAGGCCCTCCTTAGTGCATATGTGAGGCCCATGTGATGGGGCCCTTATTAATGTATTTATGGCCCTTGTTGAGGCCCACCTTGGTGTATACATAAGGCCCATGTGATTAGGCCCATCTGGAGATATTTGTGGCCCGTTTGTTGAGGCCCACATTTGACGTATTTGTGGCCTGTTGTTGAGGCCCACCTTAATATTTATAAGGCCCATGTGAGGGGGCCCATTCAATGTATTTGAGGCCCATGTCACAAGGCCCATTGTGACGTATTCAAAGGCCCCTGGGGATATGGCCCATTGCAATGTACATAAGGCCCCTTTGATGTGGCCCACTTGATTTATAAAAGGCCCATATGATGCGGCCCATTTGATGAATGTAAGGCCCATGGGTCGAGGCCCAACAGGATGTCCTTAGGGTCCATTGCAATGAGGGATTCCTCCATAGTATGTGTAATGATGTTTGATGATAGGTTATGCCTTGGGGACAATGTTGGTTTGACGTCCACATTGTACGAGTAATGTTGGTTAAATGTCCGCATTACGACTCTCCCTAGGCCCACTGATAGGTCCATACTTGTACTCTGCAGGCCGTCTAGGCCCATCTCTGTGATACGCAGAGCCCATCCCTATATACATGTTTAGTATAGATTCATGATTCATTATCATACGCATCATATGTATGACTGGTATGAGGAGTGACTGATCATAGCATATGCCTTCGGGTAAACTGTTACGGGCTCCCTGATAGGCGGAGTTGCCCTGCATGAGTATATGGTTTACGCAGAACTGTTGCATGACTGGTAGTGTGACTCATGCACTTGCATTGTGTGATTGTAGTTACTGTATGCCCTAGCGACACCAGGGCCATAGCCTCCACAGACACATCGTGGGTGGCTGGATTGGATACCGGAAATGTTTGGTTCTAGCATACGGGTGCCATAGATGTCCCTGGGTGAAAATCTCTAAACTCGATGGTACCAGAGGATGACTCCAACGTCCAGACCGAGTGGATGTACGAGCGCATGAGGGCCGAATACTAGGAGGCCGCGTCTCCCACTGTATCGTGGTCGGTTGGAAAGGGGTGTGACCTTACCCGCCTGAGTGAGGGGGCAATTTCTAGGTTGAGTTTGACCAGCTTGAGGAATCGGTCCGCTATCGACGAGCCGGGCCGATATATTGGCAGGCGGATAGTGAGGTCTCTTTCGCTCTTCCAACAGTGCGTCCGGATAGGGATGGCAAGCCGGCGTAGAGTGTACTAGACCCCGGTGATTATCCAGACTGATAAATGTATTGACATGAGGATTGGCATGCTTGAGCTGCATCTTGCATCGCATGGTCTTAGTATGGCCGATTGCACTCATATCTTGTACTGCATAGCCTTGGTACGGCTGACTGCATTCATGTACTCATTGGCACGATTCCGCATTACTCTGACCCTGCATTCTGAGCACGTTCATATTGCGCACACACTTACACCACCCTCTAAGCTTTCTATAAGCTTATGCACGATTGATGCGTGCAGGTGACGCCAGGACGCAGCCGTAGACTTGCCGCAGTTGGAGCGTATAGCCGAGCTTCTGGAGTTTTTGTTATTTGCCCTATCTTGTATTTCCCTTTCCTACGCATTGTACTCAAAGACTTTTGTTCATAGTGGACTTTGTGATGGTGTTCTTGTGGTTATTGTTCGTGGGTTATGCATGTGGTTGTGCTCATTAAGAATCAAATTGATTATTAGAAATCCTCCTTGTAGCATCCCAGGATCGGAACCTGGCGTATGGGCGCTGGGAGCCGAGAATGGGGTTCTACGGAGGCTGTCGGCGCCGGATTCGGTGATCGGGAATTTTGTGAGCCCGGTTTCTGAGTTTGGGGCGTGACAGTAGCCCAAAATGCTAAGTACTGCGAATGCAATGTAATATGCGGTGCGAATGAAATGACCATGCAGGAACGTGAAGTCGGGACGATAGTACGAAGTATCACAGGCTATGGGGTCCATCACAAGGGACTTCTATCCAAACCAGTCCCATACCTAAATTTGGATAGTTAGACATAATGTGGTAAACTCCTGATCTCAGGTTAGTCGCGTGCCCAACCGAAATCCTGGCCATGCGATGGTATACGTAACAAATAGTTACGCACCACCAGCCCGAGTGGATAGTGAATGAATTAATGAATGGGTATGCAATTCCTGCTCAATAAGTCCACGTATCAGTACGGTTCCTCTCTGGGATCATCACCGGGGTCTATTACACTCTAGCCAGCTTGCCGCCCCTATCCGAGCGCACAACTGGCTAAGTGGAAGGGACCTCACTATCCACCAGCCAATATCGGGCCCGGCTCGTCGATAGCGGACCCATTCCTCAAGCTGGTCAAACTCAACCTAGATATTGCCCCCTCACTCAGGCGGGTAAGGTCACACCCCTTCCCAACCGACCACGACACAGTGGAAGACGTGACCTCCTGGTATTCGGCCCTCGTGCGCTCATATATCCACCCGGTCTCGACGTTGGAGTCATCTCCTGGCCACGGAGGTTCAGGGATTTTCACCCAGGGACATCTATGACGCCCGTATGCTAGAACCAAATATTTTCGGTGTCCCGTCTAGCCATCCACGATATGCCTGTGGAGGCCACAGCCCTGATGTCGCTAGGGCGTACAATGATCAAGTAACATGTATGCGAGATGCATGAATCACACCGTACAAACATGCAGCAATCTCGCGGGTACCATGCGCTCATGTCGGGCACTCCATCTATTATGGAGTCTCGTAAATGTCTCAGCCCAACGGCTCATGTTATAACCAAACATTCCTTATATCAAGCATACATATGATGCGTATGGGTATGAATCATGGAGCTACACTAAGCATGTTATAAGGTGATGAACTATCCTTACAACGCAGATGGGCCTAGACGGCGTACACACAACAAGTATGGGCCTACCAATGGCCCTAGGGAGAGTCGTAATGCGGACATTTAACCAACATTATACTAACAATGTGGACGTCAAACCAACATTGCTCCCAAGGCATAGCCCGCCATATAGGTCAACACATAAAACACGGTGGAATCACCTTCAATGGGCCTTATGTACATCCCATTGGGCCTCGACCCATGGGCCTCTAATACGTCAAATGGGTCTCATAACATGGGCCCTATGCACACCACAGTGGGTCTCAACCCACGGGCCTTTATACATCATAATGGGTCTCGACCCATGGGCCCTAAGATACACCCAAATGGGCCTTATAACATGAGCCTTGCATTCATATCAAGGTGGGCCTCAACAACGGCCACAAATACATTCAGATGGGCCCCATCGCATGGGCCTTAAATACATAACAGGTGGGCCTCAACAATGGCCACAAGTACTCATCCAGGTGGGCCTCAACAACGGCCATAAATACACATCAAGGTGGGCCTCAACAACGGCCACAAGTACACATCAAAGTGGGCCTCAACCACATACCAAGGTGAGGGTCCACTTGAACTATGGATCTGTCTTATTTTTAGTCTCAAGCCCTTAAGATAAACACGCCAAGTGGTGGACAGATTGGATGCAACACATTCATCATGGTGAGGTCCACAAACAGGCCCACCATCCTGTATATATATATGTATAATATAATATATAGTATATATATACAATACTACATATAAAATATAATATAATATTATATATATATATAAATATATATATACACACACGCACGTATACACGCACACATGCATACACACATGCACACACACACGCTCACACACATGTGCACATTCACACTCACATGCACACACGTTCACACTCACACACACATGCACACACGTGCAGCAGGGAGGGTCCCACCGTCCAGGGTGGACGGTGCGGCTGGAACACATACATCATAGTGGGCTTCCACCGTCCGCTTGGACGGTGGCAGCAAGGCACACACATCACTGTGGGTCCCATGTGGGGCCCACCATAGCGTTTTTCTTCCATCCAATCCGTTCATAAGGTCAAAAACACCTGGAAGAAGGGGGAAAAATAAATTTCAGCTTGATCCAAAACTTCTATGGACCCCAAATGGGTTTCAACGGTAGAGTTCAATTCCCACTGTTTCTTATGATGTGGGCTACCTGAGCCATGGATCAGGTTGATTTTCGGAGGGGACCCACCTCAGGGGGTGGTCCACCTCATGGATGGTGTGGATACAAAATATACATCATGGTGGGGCCCACGGCTGGAGCCGTGGGTTCACGCCACCGTCGGCTTCGCCACACGCCAGCAGGCCGCTCGCGCCAATGTGGTGGCGGCTCTGTTCTGCTGCCCTTATTTTTGTTATTTTTTTTTGAAAAAAACACATTTTTTTGTGATTTTTCGGTGGTAGGGCCCGCATCTGGTGAATCAGACCCACCCAATGGATTCCATAGCTCATACTCCATCCATCAAGCCCAATATTAGATATTTTTTAATGTACAGAAATATCAGGGAAGTTTTCAACCGTGAAAATTACTCTTTCCAAAGGTATGGTCCGCCTGAGAGTCAGATTGACCTCATTTTTCGGCTCAACGCCTAAAATGAGGTAGGAAAGGGGATGGACGGCTTGGATGGAATCCAATCATCAAGGTGGGGCCTAAACAAGTGGGTCACCCCATGAGCTTGGAAACCGAGCTAATATTTGTGTTTTTACTACACGTCCAGCGTCCCTGACGCTGGACGGTTTGGCATGGGTAGGCCCTTCCCAAGTGGGCCACCAAATGAAGGATGGTGCGGATTCAACACACATGTAAAGTGGGCCACACCTACGGATGGCTTGGATAAAATTAATGCATCATGGTGGGGTCCATCCGGGTGGGCCACACAACTATATCATCACACACCAATTTAAAGAGAGGGAAAGAAAGAGAATGAGAGGGATCGGAGTAGCCAAGGGACCCCGCCACTATGGGCCCCTCAAATGATCACAGCACATACATCTAGATGGGTCCCACCACAAGTGGGCCCTTAAAAATGTAGAAATCAAACAAATAAAACACCCACCGGTTGATCTCTTCGGTCCGTTGGAACGCCACCCTCCTTGTGCTCCTCTTTGATGGTGAAGATGAGAAATGATGGCTAGGATGATGGGTTTTGGAATGGGAAAGGTGGGCCACATAAACTCTCTTTTCTCTCACTTGGAATGCATGGACGTGTGAGCACTTGCTTGGCTTGGGAATGTGGAGAAATGAGAAGGAGAGAGAGACTTGTAAGGAGATGTGAGAGATGGGAGATGTGAGTGATGTGTACTTGACTAGGTATGGGTGTGTAAGAGAGGGTAAGGAAGAGTTGACTTTGGAGAGAGAAAGCATGGGTTGCTTGTACTTGACATTGAAGTGATTGATTGATTGATGTGATTCATTGATTGATGGGATTGATTTGACATTGTATAGAGATTCTCTCGGGATCGTAAAAGCGCAGCATTTCTTCAAAATAAACGCCGGCTCACATCTTCTGGTCAGGGTATCGGATCGGTGCGTGAGTCACGGCGTTGGAACCGCGGCGACGGTGCGGTCGCAATGATACAAGTCTCGGATTAAACCGACTCGAATCTATAGGATACGACTTACGGTCGTGCGCAACATCGATTATCGGTCGCGGACTGCCGGACTTCGACGGAAAGGATCGCGGGATTCATCGAAACAGTACGAACTAGAATACGGGTCTTACATGTGTCGTGACTATTGCACCTTCAGCAATGGAGAATATGTGAAATTTGGGTTAGGTGAATTAGAGCAATGGTGTGTGTAAGATAGATAGATATATATATATATATCCTTTTAAACATTAATGGATAAGTTGGATTGTATCATCTGTCATTTATTGGAAAATGCTTATTGTTTGCCCTTCAATTACAGCGGTATGATGCTTTGTATCCTTTCATGCTTTGAAGTTTCGCTGTTGGGGGTCTGTATGCACTTCCACCTCCAAGTTTTGGGGTAGGTGCTTAAATTGTTCTTTGTCATCTCACTCACTGATCCATATTCTACTTTCTATTTCAGTGGCATTTCCTCAGGCAGGGTTGCTTAAGCAATGTGTCGTTACTGTAAATGATCTCCAACTTATCTTGTTTTGAATACCCAGAATGCTTGCTCACTTTTTATCCTTTTTTTGATTAAAGTCCGATCTCTCTTTTATGCATTTATGATCTTCTTTCTTCTACTTTTTTTTTTCTCCTTTTCTTTTTCTTTGTTCCTTTTTTTTTTCTTCTTAATCTGTAGATGGGAAATGTTGCAGCCATTGCAGCTGCATTTTTGTTACAAAGATGTCAGTGTTTTAATCATGCTAAGATATGTGTTACAGGCCCTCCATAAACAGCCTTTGAAAAGTTATGGTGATGGAAAACAAACACGAAGCTTTCAATATTTTTCTGATATGGTTCTTTACTCTTTCTTTTAAGACTTTATGATTGAAAATGTGTTGTGGGTTCACTGTCTTTCCCGAAAATGGCATACCTTGCTCAACTCCAACTACTGTGATAAAATCCCTTTCTTCAATCCCATGGTTAATGATTAGTTGTATGTCTAGCCATTGCTGATTAATGTCAAATATAATCTTTATATTTTATGATGGAAGTTTGCATAATTCATGGGTAAGTGACTTCTGTTCCCATTACACCGTAAAACTTGGCTATGATTAATTCTTTTAGAAATAAATTTTTGTAGCCCATTGTTCCAAAAAAAAAAAAAAAGACAGGTTCTAAGGCCCTTGGCTCACATTTGGGTTAGAAAACGCATACCCAACTTGAAATCAGGTTTGTTTCAGGAAAAAGGTTGGATTTGGAATAATCATGTGTATTTGGGTCGAGTTGGTTCAGTACAGAGGATTTTGCATTGGCTTTAGTTTGGGCATCTCAGTTGAAACTTAATTGTTCAAGGAAACTTATTTCAAACAAGCTCTCAACTTGAGAAACAACATCTCTTGTTCTGAAACTTAACATCAAATTCTTGCCACCAGACCTTGCCATCATGTGGAAGCTTCACTTTCAGAAACTTAGCAACAAGGAAGATGGCACCAGCTGCAATATGATGGGGCTTAAATTGCAGGCAAAGTGATGTCCGCAGCCTGCATTAGCCTCTCTAGTGTGTAAAAAATAGATTGATACAGAGAGAGAGAGAGCCCTGACCAGCTGGTTCTCTGCAGATGGCCTTTGGCCTGCATTTTTCCTCTGCAGATTGATACAGAGAGAGAGAGAGAGAGAGAGAGAGAGAGAGAGAGCCTTGACCAGCTGGTTCTCTGCAGATGGCCTTTGGCCTGCATTTTTCCTCTGCAGATTGATACAGAGAGAGAGAGAGAGAGAAAGAGAGAGAGAGAGAGAGAGAGAGCCCTGACCAGTGTGTAAAAAATAGCCTGCATTTTTTGGGAATTCTGTTTGAAATGAAGTGATTTTTTTGTTTTTTTGTTTCAATAATTTTGTCTGTTGCTTCTATCTTAGTTTGGTGGTAGTTATGTCTTAGATTTATTTAGATTATTCCATTGTGTTTTCTATATGCTATCCAATATGCGGCCCACTGTTAAGTTGCAGTGCCGCAGTGCTCCTTGTGGAATGTGAACAGATTGGGTAGATTTTAGATCATACGAAAAATTCAGATTTATATTTTTTGTGAAATTATTTTGCTGATTCAATGCATCTATTTTTGCAGACAGTATTTCTATAGACCTTCCACACTGGTCAAGGAGTTCTTAAACCAAGTGATGGTCTATTGTGGCTGGTATGGATTTGGAAAGCCATCATTTGTCTTTGCAGTTACTTTGGGTGCTGCTGGAATTAAAAAGCTACTTGTAAGCAAAGAAATAGATGTCACCCAGTTGCATGTATTGCAGGGGACTTACAGACTTTGATGAACCATGTTACTATTTCAGTCAAAGGATTGTTGAGACATCTTCACTGAGTTTTGAATGTGAAGTATTTGACTCTGACCCTCAAATTATATGCCAAACATCATGACATCAAAAGACATTATTTTCTAGTTAAACCATCCTCTATAGGTAAGCTGTCATCATTTGGTCCTATGATGGAAGCTTGCTTGCTTGAGGCATATGATATGTCGTATTATTGAACTTTAAATGGTACTGATTTTGCATTTGGTTTCTCGTCTGTTTGGTGAGTGGTGTCGGATTTGTGAACTTCCTGGCAATACTGATGTCGCTTATACCCATTATATCTCACATTCTTCAGTTGAAATTGATTGTTTGAATTCATTCAGGGTAATATCTTGTTCTTATCATTCTAGTTTTCTAGTCTTTCACATGATCATCTTATTTTTTGGAGGTTGCATGAAATGACCTTTTTGAATTTTGAAATTGTTTCAGGCATCAGAAAAATCTGTGCAGGCCCAAAAATGTGCCGAACCTCAATTAAAAACAGTTAAAACTGTGAGTTACTGCTACAAATATAAATTGTAATGCGAACCAATTGCTATGTCCATTGCATTTTCCCAAGCGTAAATTTACATCTTTTAGCTGGGCTAGCTTTTTGCATGTAAGATAGACTCCTTTGTCATTGACTGGTTTAGTCTAAATTGAATCTAGTCTTATCTCTTGATCAATATTGCCTATGTTGGGCTCATGATCTTGATGAGATTTCATTCTTCTTTCCCAAAGTTTTTCTTTTCGATAACTATTGCTATAGCTATCAAACACTTTGGCTGGTTGTCTCCTTTTGTTATAACTATTTCTTGGAGGGTGTTGACCATGATATGTTATTACTTCAACCATTTGTTCTTCAGTTTTTTAACTGGCAACTGGTAGTTCAGCTTCAATTGATTCAATTGAATCTTCAATGCTAGGTATTTCATATCCATAATCTAATGGATATTCTAGCACACTAGTGACATATGCAATTGCCGTGTTAATAGTTGAGTTATATGGTCACATGTTTCCCAATCTTTTTCGAGTTTGGATTTTATTATCCTTAAATCTTCATCTAAGGGTAACAGTAATTCTTGCATTCTCAATTGATGAGATTTCTTCATTCTTCTTCTCGATTTGGATTACTTAAATCTTCATCGAAAAGATCTTGCTAGAATCTTCTTGAAGGTCCAGCTCTCAAGCTATTTGGCCTTAATAGTCTTATGGTAAGACCATCTAGGGTGTTTAGCTTGTAATCGACTTTAGTTTCTCCTATTTGTAGAGGAACTTGCTGATGCTTGAAGTCAAACATCTATGTTTGCCCTAAAAGTAAAGTTTCGCCTTGGAAACAAGGAATACTTTTATGATTTTTGACAACATAATGTCATGAAGCACAATGTTATTATCGGCAACAATTTCTGGACTGACCAAAGTAGACATACAATGGTAATTTCTAATAGTACCATTACTATTGGGAATAACATTATTTCCTCACTTTCCGGTCCACAGCCAAGTCTATCCATAGACTTTCCTTGGCTTCAGCACCAGTGCGTTCATTACGCACCAGCTGAACGTGGTGAGATATATAATATTCAACCCACCAAAAATAGAGTTCAAGAAAAACTTCTTGAAATCAAGCTTACCGTGAAAGACAATTTCAGTGATAACCTAGTATCGGAGATGCGAAAAAGAAGCACCATACACAATCAGATCAGTCTGATGCCTGGGGTGGCTGGGGCGGTAATAGTGTGGGAGATGCGGAAAAGATGCACCAAATGCAAGCAGATCAGCCTAATGCTCACGGTGGCTGGGACAGTAATAGTATAGGAGATGCGAAAAAGCACCAGACACAATCAGATCAGTCTAATGCATGGGGTGGCTGGAATAGTAATAAAAAGGAAACACAGGCAAGTGAATCTAAAAGACCAACAACAGAGGAGTGTCCTGGATTTAATTCTTGGAATAGAACAAAAGTATAAAAGAAGCAGCCCATTCAATCTGATCAATCTACTCCCTAGGGAGGTTGGAAATTAAATGATGCAGGAAATGAGAGGGTTGAAGATGCTAAATCCCAAGATGTAAATTGTTGAAACCAACCAAATGATTCATCTGCCAAACCACATGTTTGGGATAAGGACAAGATGCATGGTTAATCTAATTTTGTTTGGGGTAGTCAAAGCCCAAATGGTACACATACGGAGAGATCTTCAGACAATTGTTGAAGACAGAGGACAAGATGAGTTGAATCAACCAACAAGATCTCCTGTTTGGAGTTCTTCCCCTATTGAGAAGTCTTCAGATGACAGCAGTTGGAAAGAAAATAGAACACACGATTGGTCAAATTGACCAACCAGAGCTCTTGGATGGGGTTCTTCCAGTGCGGGTGACCGAAGAAACCAGAGAAGCCGTTCTACCCAGTCACCTGCACCTGTGGGGCTTGATGGTCGGAATGCTAATGGAATTCTCACTGCCACTGGAAGACGCTTGGATCTATTCACATGTGAGGAAGAGAAAATTCTTAATGATGTTGAACCAATTTCATTGTCTACAAAACAAATTCTGCATAATTCTAGCTACAATGACGGTGATCGGCTATCGGATGAAGATCAGTCCTGGGTACTCGATAATGTTTTTTAACACCATCCTGACAAAGCCAAAAAAATGGGTGAAAAGATTGACTATGTCACAGTTGGTAAGCACGACAAATACCAAGGTACCAGGTGCTTTTTTGTTGTCTCCACAAATGGTTTTAGAGCGGATTTCTCTTTCCTCAAATGCTTGGAGAACTATGTCAAGGAGAAGTACCTTGATGGTGTTGAAGCCTTCAACCAAAAGTATTTCAAAAAGCGCCGCTTAGAGGGCATGAACTAGCAGCAAACATAGTAGAAGTTCTTGATCTGCGAGATGTTTGCCATTCTGATTATCAGGATCATTGCTTTCAATTTTAGAAAATGAGTTGTTCTCTTTCATTTGATTATTTGTAGATAAGCACGTGCCAAACAATGGGACGTGACCAATGATCAAGGCAGCCATTGTGTCCAGTCCTCCGCAATCAGCAATTAGCTGACACCATCAGGATTCTCATTTGTTAGGTTCATCAGAACCTGCAAAGAAGAAAATAAATTAAAAGTTTAAAACTTTTGAGAATTCAATTCCATGCTCTACCATGACACACATATACTGAAGTGGGTCCCTACTGAATTTAATAAATAAGGATATATAAGACGATAAAATAAATAGTAAAAAAAAAAAACCAGCAATCAGGAATTGGAGGTAAAACTAATAGGCGAACATTTTACTCTCATGTAACAGTCTCAGCTATAAAATGGAAGTAAAATCAAGAAATGTCATGATATTTGGCTTGTTCCTTTTCTAATCCTGAACTATTTTGGTACTCTATGGTTCAACATATTGCTAGTCTGCATGTTTTTTCTAGTTACTTTGTATGATGTTTGGCTTGTTTTTTTTTTTTTTTGGTACTTTTTAGTTCATTGATATTTATAGTCTACATGAATTTTGCACTATATATTTGAATATATTTATAGTCTTAGGCTCCATTTGGTCATCACATTGGTATTTATGAATGTAAATTTATCTCAAACCAAATGGAGCTTAAGCCCTTTTTTAACTCCGCCAATGCAACTCCTTGCATTGCTGGTCCCAAGCCCAGGTAAAGGATGAGGGAGAAGGGCTTCAAGGTGAGTTTTATCATTTTTTTTTTCCATTTTTTTAAGCTGTTATAATTTTTGAGTTTATTTTTGCTTACAGGCTGGTAGATTTGCTTGCATATGTTGGCGTATGGCCTTACAATTCTCAGAGGTACATTCGGGCTGGCAGATTTGCTCGCGTATGGTGAGTCGTGTCCTTTTCTTCCATTTTCTGAAACTGTTGTAGCTTTTGAGTTTATTACAAGTAGATAGTTTTTAATTGGTGATAACCACTTTCCCTTGAGATCAAGCAAGAGCTGGGAGGAAGCATTTTTTCCAGCCTAGAGGGAGACCACATCACATTGGTTAATGTATATCAGGCATGTGTAGTGCTTGGAGACTAGCAAGATGGCTAACAGTAAAAAGAAAACAATTAGGAAATGTATATCACCGATGTGCCAAACACATCGGTGATAGCTGGTGTATATCACCGATGTACCACACACCAGCTATATAGCTAGCCATAGTGTGTGGTACACCAGCCAAGCCTCTTCCGTAGTCTACTGTACGGGACATCGAACAAGTGTAAAAAGATTCCTTGGTGTGTGGGTGGGGTGTTGAGTCCCCAAGTTTTGTTGGGCCCACCGTGATGTATGTGATATATCCACACTGTCCATCCATTTTTCCAAACATTTTAAGGCATGATTGCAAAAATGAGGCAGATCCAAAGTTCAAGTGGACTGCACCATAGAAAGCAATGGGACAATATACTCATTGTTGAAATCTTCCTAAAGCCAACTATGGCGTTTATTTGCCATTCAACCTTTTATAAGCTTCTAATGGCAGGTTTACTGTAGATTAAGCCCAGTTTCGTTGCATGAAAGGTTATGGAATCACATGAAAGGTTATTTCCTGGTTAGCTTTGTATCCCTGCTAGGTCTGAAAATGAAAATATGCCATTTGCACGAAAAATCTGACAGATTGCAGCGGGGGTGGTGGTTTGGATTAGTCAAACGGAACTTGTTGCAGTAGACATAAGGTGTTTGCTTTTGCTGGCTGGACATTTGCCAAGGTGTTCTACAACAGTCAGATTCAATATTATAGTAGACATGGTGTTTTAATTATGTGACACAGACTTCAGATAATCTTCCCAATTATTGTTTGCCTTCTACTCCGACTGAAAGTATTGGCTATGTGCTACAGGTACGATCTGCTACACTCGACACATGGCTTCCAGAACAGGTTGCATTTATTCAAAGTAAGCATGCAGAACACTTCTCAAGCTTACATTTCTTATGAGCTTTTTAATTGCCGCAAATCTGCCTACCAATGAGGACAACTTCTTAGCCTTCTTTATATTGATTTTAATATTGGTCTTACTCTTTTAGTTGTATGCAGCAATGGGAAATGAGAAGTCAAATAGCTACTGGGAAGCAGAACTGCCTCCAAATTATGACATAAATCTTTTGGTGGGCTCTAGTTGATGAATAGCCTGGATCCATCACACGTGCTGTGAATCACCTTAGCACCCATCTTCTACGTAACATCTGTTTGTTTGTGGTCTAAACACCTTGGTCTTATTGGATGTCTTTCACTTAGCAATACGAGATTTCTTGTACATCAACTAAAGCTTTGTGTTTTCCTGAATTGTGCATGGTAAAATGGGATTTCACTAACTTGTTAGCATGCTTGACTTGAGCTGACAAAACATGTTTCTTGTAATTCAAAAGTAGAGCCAGTCCCGGTGCAGGCTGATTCAACACGTGAAAGTGCAACCTACACCCAATATCCCACCTCCAAAGGTTGATTATGCCACTGATCTTTTCAATATGCTTTCTATGGATGGCCCAAGTCAAAATGGGTGATATTTTAGGGATCCATGACAAGCTTGAAAGTTATTCATGTCCATTGTAAAGTAAATGAGTCAATGTCTTGCTTGTAAATATGTAGTTTTCACTTTCAGGTTGTTGAAATCATTGACCGGTATGAGACAGTGCATTCCAGAGAGCTTAAGAGGCAATAAGCTTGCATTTATACAGGACTCGAAAATGGACAAAACCTGCACCAGGACAGTTACGATAAGATTTCCTTGTAATTATCATCATTTGCTGATTGTAAAATTTCCTCCTTTGTCTGGGATTTATCTCTCTGCTGAACTGTAACTGCATCTTAGAGATGTGTTAAGATCACTAAAAGTTCTAGGATTTCAGCTCAGCGATTGAGGTTTAGAAGAGTGATTCTTCTATTGTTTTTTAGTTGTGTGATCCCTATGAAGCTGTTGAACTCCTGATGGATGAAAGATTCTTGTTTGTCTTGATGATTTCCTGCTGCTTTTTTGGATATATTTGGATCAGTCTTGACGTGTGAAACATTTACTTGTTTTTTGAAGTTGTGGACTGGGGGAACTTAAAAAACCTAAAAAGTTTGGATTTGGGAGCTTAAAAAACTTAAAAGTCAGGACTTGGGAGCTTATGAAAATGATCAAAAATAAAATAACATTTTATCCCTTCAGTTGAGATCAGGGCTGAAGTTGGGAATTTAAGAGGGTCCAGTGTCTCATTGTTTTCATGATTCATCTACTACCACTATACTAATTTCGATGTGATCTTTAGTCTTTCTTCATGAACTGGAAGTGGGTATTTGAAATTATAGTTTTCTTCTTTTTTTTTCCGACAGAGATTTGAATTTTAGATGTGTTGCTCTTTCCATGCGAATCTGATTTTCTTGAATCTGATTTTCTTCTAACATCTTTCTTACTGTAGATGGGGTGTTAAGAAGCCTCAAATCATGGAAAATTTTGTCACGATCTAGTCGAGTGTAGGTCCTGGGATGGCCATGTTCAATCTCGGTAAGATCATTGATATGCTCATCATGTTTAGTCTCGGTAAGATCATTGATATGCTCATTCGACGCGAGGGGTGTCATCAAGAAATATGACAGTCCCGAACAAAGTAAGTTTGCTTATTCTATGTACTTGCTATGAATTTCTTAAATCTATATATGCTTTCTCATCACCATGCCTTCTTTTCTTGCAGTTCTTGAAGAATTCTTTCATTTAAGACTCGAGTTCTATGTAAAGAGAAAGGTGAGCTTTGATCTAGGCCCCCCCATTTTTTCTTTTTGGTAATTGAGAAGATGGTTGTATTGACTTGCTACTTTCATGTGGAAAGTAATGTTGGATAATCTTGAGAAGGAAGAAGCCCGGGTGGAGGAGGTGACAGGACAGATGGAGGGTAGGGCTCGAGCTGAAAGTATGAATGATAAGGTGCTCGAGCTGAAAGTATGAATGATTGTGTTGAGATCAGGGCTGAAGTTGGAAATGAATGATTGTGTTTGATTGAATGAATGAATGATTGTGTTTAATTGAATGAATAAATGATTGTGTTTGATTGAATGAATGAATGATTTAGCCATGAAGTATTTATCTATATCAGCTTATACGAGTTATCAGGGTATACTACAATGGTAAGAGCTGCCATTACTATTTAAATTTTTTTTTATTAACAATAGGCATTAGCTATAGCTATTAACCGTAGCCCTTTGTTGAAAACCGTAGCTCTTGCTAATTTTAGCCTTTTGCTACGGTTCGTATTCTACTTTTCGCTACAGATACAATCCGTAGCTGTATATAAATTTAAAACTACGGACAATATCGCTACGGATTTAATCTGTACCAATAGTTTTAATAGCTACGGCTATTACCTGTAGCCTTATATCTAAAAACCGTAGCTGTTGTTAAATCAAGCCTATTGCTACGGTTCTTGCTCAACTTTTAGCTACAGATATAATCCGTAGCTATAAGTACTTTAGGATACAGAAGCTATGGCTACGGTTTTAATCCGTATCTATTACTTCTATGGCTATGGATAGGATCTGTAGCGATAGCTCTTTGACCTATGGCTACGGCATCAATGGCTATGGTCGTGCTACGGACGATAACCGTAGCCATAGACTTGTAGCTACGGTTTTTATCCGTAGCCTTTCCCCCTTTTTTTAGTAGTGTATAGTGCATCTAAGACTTTGATATGCTTCATTTTGGGCTCATGCGCCGAGTAAGGCACATGCATTATATGAATTTTGGATATTGTTAATTGGTAATTATGAAAATTTGAAATTAAAATTAATTATAAAAATAAATTAAAATTAAATTAAAATTTTGAATAACGAAGAATTTAAAAGGCTTATTTAATTCCAAGCACGATGAAAGTTACTTGGTTTGAAATTAATTTGTTCTTATTTGAAGTTACTTGGCTTGAAATTGATTTGTTCTTATTTGGACGATGTCCATACTACAACAGGAATATTGTACATCAATCTTCGGGATACCCTCGAATGATGTTTTGTCACACCGGCGCACTCGATGTATGAAGACCCGAATCGTCAATGATGTCTAACTCGAAGACTTAACTAGATGAATAAAAAACAAAATCATTATAGAGATTTGCAGTGAGAGAGAGAGAAAGAGAGCTGAAAGATTGAATTAATTATAAATTTGGGAGAGAAGTCTCATATACAGACTTCAAAGGTTGCCTTAAATGAGTATGTACGCACCACTACCAACAATCATGATTGTTGGATTTTTTGAAGAAGAAAACTTGTTTTTCATTTTCTGGCTCTATTCGGAAATACAAAACAAATAATCATACTAGCCGACTGTTGCGAAAAAAAAAACTTTTACATTTGTAGGTATACTCCCACATGCACACCATACCACATTGCACCGCATCGCGCCACGGCCTAGCCCAGCGCGCTCAAGCGTGTGTAGTTCATGGCATATATTAGGGCTCATGCCACTGTTTTAAGATCTTATTTTAAACCATATAGGGATTTGATTAATTTATTTACTTTATTTTCTTGACCTTCAATTTTATAACCATCAGGTTAATCCATGTATATCTCTTCTTTTAAATTCTCATTCAAAAAAGTTACCTTAACATCTATTTAATATACAAGAAGTTTGTATATAAAGGTTATGGCTATAAGGAATCTAATAGAAGATATCCTAACTATAGGAGAATATGTATCAAAGTAGTCTATCCCTTCATTCTGTTTGAAATCTTTGGCCAGTAATTTAGCTTTAAATTTATCAATGGTGCCATCGGGTTTTAACTTTTTCCTAAAAATCCATTTACATCATATTATTTTATTTTCAGGTAGTAAAACTACTAATTCATCATTTATAACTTCTTTTCATAAGGATGTATCATGTGAATTGATAGCTTCTGTATATGTTAAAAGATTATCCTCAAGAAAAAAGTATAGAATTATCTCGTAAGCTAGTTTCTTTCATAACTCTTATGCTCCTCATTGATTCTATTTCTTCTACATTTTCTCTTTTTGCATTCTTACTATTTGAGGCAATTGTTGAAGCATAATTATTTTTAATTTCTTTAGATGTAGCTTTCATTTAAAAAATATTCACAAAGAATTCTGCATCTCTTGTCTAAATGATAATATTAGGTGTTGAGGGTCAAATATTGCATATTAAACCCCAGTTACTACCTAGATTTATGAACATGATACTGCTTAACAGTATATTTTAATCGTGTTTGTGGTGTAAGGTGAAGTTAGGAGTTTGGACCGAAAAAGATGCTAAAAGCAGAGATTAATGCTCAGGAATCACCAAGACAATGGACGGGACCCCAGGGGACCAAGATCGATGGATTTATACACCAGAGATCTAATAAAATCGAGAAACTGAAGCTCAAGTGGCCCGAAAGACGTCCAGAATGCAAGATCACAGGGTTCTCACCATCCGTTCAGCTCGAAAATTCATACATAGACTAAAGACCATAAATTAACTGTACACATCAAATTTCAGCCGATGGATCTGTGTGAAAATGGCCCAACGGATAGAATAGCCCATAAAACTCTGATTTGAGGCCCACTTGATTGCTAGATATACTTTAATTTTGGTCTCAACCCCTTAAACTGGGTGTCAAATCGGATGGACGGAGCGTATTTCTCACAAACATCACGAAGGACCTCACATGGGGATCTGCGCGTGCCTTTTGCATGTGCATTGGACGTGCACTGGATCCAGAACCGGTCAAAGATCGGGTAGACCCGATCCTCAGAGACAGCGTTCGCACGCTGTCTCGATGGCTAATCACAGTGGGTCACATCCATCGCCCAAACGAACGATCTAAACCATCCATGTGCTCCGTAGGGTGGCCAATATCCTGTTCATTGCGTCCTTCAGTTCCCATGCACGTACAAACATGTAACCCACGATCAAATGCAAGACGGATGACTAGATGATCTGGTACCATGGACCACATCAAACTCGAGACAAATTAGCCTGTTCCGAACGGTTTTCCGAGGAGAACGTAATGGACGGGGTGGATTGTCCATATGACGATGATCAGGGACCCACTAACCATCACAGTGCGAACGCGCAGGCTCTGTTTCGCAAACAGAGCCTGCGGGTGGATCTTGTAGACCACCATCACGATCCAGAAGAGAAATCTGGACCGTCAAATAGGCTCTAAAGGGCCATATTACCACTACCTAGGTGGTAGTATTTCAAATGACAGCGTAGATCGGGTTTTGATCGTCCAAACGCAATTTAGACAACGGTCTAAAAAGCTCAACAGGCCATTCTCTGGTGTGATTAAGACCATCTAAATTGCCTTCAAGGGCCAAATGACCATCGCTAAGAAGCCTGAATGGCCCAGATCCCACAACAGGATCGGTTTTTGTAAATTTAGGTGTGCTAGATAAATTCGTTATGCAGGGCTTGCAAAAGACTTCCGCACCAAGTCACGAGTATTGCGTAAAACGTCTGCACCGATTCCAGCTGCGGAAAGGAAGCCTACAGACCGACCTCCTAGCCTATAAAAAGAAAGGGAATAAAGAAAGGTGGGTAGACCGGAAGCCTGGGATGTGAAGCAGAGTAGAGAGATTGTTTACTCTTTATTTTTGTTGTTTTTTTTTCCGTTTATTTTCCTTTGAGATTGAGTTGAAACATACCTATGGTTAGCTAAACCTCTTAGCTAGGGCTAAGAGGTGAAGCTTGTAGCGTGATGGGAGAACTATTTGCTTGTGCTTTTTGTTTATACTAAACTGATGTTGATTATAGTTTGATTAAGGGAATGTTTTTAGTTTTTAATGGTCTTTTGTGACTAAAATTACAATGGGTCTGCGATAGCTTTGAGCATGCTCCTTTTCCCTTTTATGTTTATGACGTCAGGAAGCCCTATTGTTCACCATCGTCTCCTGGGCATGGTCGGATGATGGTACCCTTCCTAACCTTCATATCATGTTGATTGGTTGGTAATTAGTTTAATTCTGTTGTTTACTTTGTCTCCTGGGCATGGTTTGATGATGGAATCCATTCTAATTCATACACCTTTCATCTCTTGAAAACTAGATCAAATGAAGCTCTGTTTAATTTCCAAGGTTACATCTTCAACTGGATGAAGATGGACTCTAAGTCCAGTTGAGTTTCTGATACATACATAAGATCTCCCTGATCTCTACAAGTGGATCCTCTGAATCCCTAGTTTCCTATTTCTGAATTTATTAAGTTTTAGATTAATATTTCACAATTATTCCTCAAATTACAACTCAATTTAGATTTCATCTCATTCTAGTTCTAGGTCTAGTTAGTTTCAGATAACGTACATGTATCAGTCTTTTGGGATTCGACCTCGGTCTTACCGAGTTTATTACTACATCACAACCCTGCACTTGATGAGTGAACATTAGGGTCTAGAATTTTATCCTTATATTTCAAAATTAAGAATCTGTAAGCTGTATTATTTTCTTCCTATCTTATAAAAACAATCTTTCCTTTTTTTTTTTTTTTATATACCTAATTTCCTTTTCTTAGTTTTCGGTAACACTACTTTTGCTAAGCACCCCCATACTTTAAAATATTTAAGCTAATAGGATGTTTTTGTTACAAGACATGATTTGGAAAAACATATTATATATTCTCTTGAGCAAAATACAACTCATATTTACGCTAGAATGGAGGAAAAATAAAAATAGAAACAATGAAGAATAATGAAGATAAAGATACAAATGAGCTGGAATGCAATAAAAGAAAGATACAAATGAGTTGGAATGGGTGAGCTCATATCACGAGTCTGAGGGGTTTGGCGTCGGACTCGTTCCTTCAACACTCTCCCTTAAGCTGAGTCGGAAGATATTCGAAAGGCCAAGCTTGGAAGTGATTGTGTCATGCCAGTCACGTGAAAGAGGTTTAGTGAAAACATCTGCCAGCTTGTCCCCAGTGCGAACATGTGGAGTGACAATTTCATGGGACTTAATTTTCTCTCGAATAAAATGGCAGTCCACCTCAATGTCCTTTGTGCGCTCATGGAATACCGGATTGCTAGAAATATGAATGTCAGCCTGATTATCACACATCATTTGCATAGGTATAGATGGAGAGAGGCCAAGCTTGGTCATGAATTTCTTTAGCTAAAGTAACTCACAAGTGGGATAGGCCATAACCCTGTATTCAACCTCAGCACTAGATTGATCAACAATCGGCTACTTCTTACTTTTCCAAGTAACCAAATTTTCCCCCAAAAATGAGCAATAAGCGGTTGTAGATTTTCGGTCATCTTTGGCACTGGCCCAGTCTACATCAGAAAAGGTGAAAATAGACAAGTATCCATGTTTTGAATAAAGACCAGGAGAGGCTTTGAGATAACAAAGAACATGATAAGCAACATCCAAATGGGCAGCCCGTGGTGAGTGCATAAACTGACTGAGCACGCTCACAACATAAGAGATATCGGGTCTTATAATAGTCAGGTAAATAAGTCGACCAATGAGTCGTTGATAAGGACAAGGATTAGAGAGAGACTCACCATTAAGAGAGGTGAGCTAATGATTGACCTTAAGAGGAGTAGCAACAGGTTTACAACCCAACACACATGTCTCTTTAAGTAAGTCCAGTGCATATTTCCTCAGACATAAGGAAATACCATAGCGAGAATAAGCAATCTCAATGCCAAGAAAATAATGCAAGGAGCCCAAATCTTTTACCTCAAAGGTGTTAGAAACATGGGATTTAATGCTGGATATAGTAATAGAATCATCGCCCATAACAATGATGTCATCAATGTAGATCGAGACCACTGTGAGCCCATTGTTGGTGCACTTCCAAAAAATAGAATGATTGGAGTGGTGAAAGTGGGTAGCCTACATGGCATGAGTGAATTTGTCAAACGACGCCCGTGGTGACTGCTTGTGGCCATAGATAGACTTGTGAAGGCAATAAACTTTATGTTCCTCCCCCTTACGATAAAACCTAGGAGGTAAGGACATATACACTTCTTCATGAAGGTCACTATGTAAAAAATCAATCTTGACATCAAGTTGATGCATTGGCCAACCCAAATTTGCAGCCATAGATAAGAGAACCCGAATAGAATTTATTTTTGCAACCGAGGTAAAAGTCTTTATGTAATCAATGTCATAAGTCTGTGTGAAGCCTTTTTCAACAAGGCGTGCTTTATACTGATCAATGGTACCATCAGGGTTATGCTTGACAGTGTAAACCCACTTACAGCGCACAATATGTTTTTCGGTCGATAAATCAACAAGCTCTCAAGTTTGATTTTTTTTTTTAATGCATTCATCTCTTCAAACATAACATGCTTCCAGTGAGAGTGTACGAAGGCCACATCCACTCGTGTAGGAATAGATGTTCACTCCCCAAGTATAGAGTTGTGATGTAGTAATAAACTCGGTGAGACCGAGATCGAATCCCAAGGGATTGATACCTGTATGTTATCTGAAACTAAGTAGAACTAGAACTAGATTAAGACGAAATCTAAATCGAATAAATTTAAGGAAAAATGGTGAGATATTTATCTAAAATTTAGAGAGATCAGAGGTAGAAAACTAGGAATTCAGAGGATCCACTTGTAGACATCAGGGAGATCTTATGCCTACATCAAAAACTCAACTGGACTTAGAGTCCATCTTCATCCAGTTGAAGGGTGTAACTATGAAAATCAAACTGAACTTACTTTGATATAGTTTTCAAGAGATGAAAGGTATATAAATTAAAATGGATTCCATCACCAAACCATGTGACGGGATTTCCTCCCTGGACTCGACTGGTCGTGAGCCTCACTCGACCGGTCGTGGGTGGCGCTCTACCGGTCGAACGGGGCTCGACTCAAAGTCCAGCGACCATCTGTTTATTTTTCCCGAGGTGCTCGACCAGTCGAGGGAGGTGCTTGACCCGTCAAGTGGGCCGCTCGACCGGTCGAGGACCCTGCTTGACCAGTCAAGGTTATGCAGATTCGTTCCACGATTTGCGCGGATTGTGGATTTTTGAGGCCCTTTCGCAAGAGGTGTGAAAGGGAGTTTCCTAAACTATAAATAGGAGGTACCTAGGGCTTTATGGGGAATGCAAGAGGTAATACAAGAGGGTTTCCTAAAGCTTTACAAGGATTTTCTAAAGGGTTTAGGGCTATCAAAGGTGTGAGAGAGAGAGAGAGATAGAGAGAGAGGAAGCTTGTAGAAAGGAGGTTCTGCTCGTAGAGGTGATCTACTGTGCACTTGATATCTCAGCACTTCTACGTCCTTGAAATCAGTTAGATCTCTCCGTTTTTCTTTTATTCTCTTATTGTTTATCCACTCCTTTGTGAGTGAAGAAGGTTGTAACGTTCTACTTCATAGTGGATTGTTGATCTGGACGAGGTCCCGTGATTTTTACCTCTTTGAGGGTTTTCCATGTAAAAATCTCTTATTTTGTGTGGTTTATGCTTTGATTTATTACATTGCATTATTATTCCATAATTCTGGTTTGCTTCGGGAGGCTAGATCCTAAGGTTTTGTGCAAGGCCCCCAATAAAGTGGTATCAGAGCTAAGTTCATTGAACGGGTAAGATCAGTTTTGAATTATGGAAGGTGGCTCATCAAGGATGATCAGCCTCAATGGTGCTAACTGGACCATATGGAAGGCTAAGATGGAGGACTTGCTTTATTGCAAGGACCTATATTCTCCAATTTTAGGCATATCAGCAAAATCCAAGGATATGTCTAATGATGATTGGAAGAAGATGGACCGAAAGGCGGTGAGGTTTATTAGACAATGGTTAGACGATTCTATATTCCACCATGTGTCTACGGAAACCTCAGCCGCTAGCCTATGACTAAAATTGGAAGGTCTGTATGAGAGAAAGACAGCCGGTAATAAGATTTTTCTGATAAGGCGACTTGTGAATCTCAAGTTCAAAGATGGTGGTTCTGTGGCCGAGCACATGAATGAGGTCAGCAATATAGTGAACCAAATCTCCTCTATGAAGATGGTCCTAGATAATGAATTGCAGGCTTTGTTATTGCTTAGTTCATTACCTGACAATTAAAAGACATTGGTGGTGTCTCTAAGTAACTCCGCGCCAGACGGAAAGATATCCATAGAATAGGTAACTAGCTGTCTCTTCAATGAGGAGACAAGGAGGAAGCCTCACGGGTCTGCTCAGTAAGAGGCCCTTGTGACATAGGAACGGGAGAGAGGAAAGAATAGGAAGAGCGAGAAGGCCCAAAATAAATCAAGAAGCAAGTTGAGTACCAGGAAGGATGTTGAATGCTGGAATTGTGGTAAGAAGGGCCACTACAAGTATGAATGTCGTGGTAAGAAGAACGACAAGAAAGGAAAAGAAAAGGAGAAGGAAGATAAATCAGATTCCACTGCGGTCGCTTCAGATGACGACGTTGTAGTTATTCTTTCAGCAGATCACGATATATGTCTCACGGCTACGAGTCAGGACACCGACTGGGTGATAGACTCGGGAGCCTCATTTCATACGACTCCACGCAAGGACTTCTTCACAAGCTACAAGTCAGGTGACTATAGGACCGTGAAGATGGGAAATTCTGGCGTATCGAAGATTACAAGGGTCGGTGATATTTGTATGAAGACCGATGTGGGCTACACATTGGTTCTCAGGGATGTGAGACATATTCCAGACCTTCGCAATAACTTGATGTCAACGGAAAGGTTGGATGATGATTGCTATGAAAGCCGGTTTACTGGTGGGCTCTGTAAGCTCATCAAGGGTTCGTTGATCCCAGCCAGAGGAAAGAAGTGTTGCACCCTTTATAAGGTAAGTGTCAGTGTGTGCAAGGGTGGGTTAAACGCAGCGGAAGATTCAGCTATTGACATGTGGCACAGGCGTCTAGGCCACATGAGTGAAAAAGGGCTTCAGCTACTAGCGAGGAAGCAGCTCCTTCCAGATGTGATAGGTACCCCTCTCAAAACCTGTATTGATTGTTTATCAGGAAAACAACATAGAGTTTCATTTATTAAAACTGCTTCTCATGTTAATAAAGTGCATGCAATAGATTTTATTTATTCTGATGTTTGTGGTCTTATGAGGACAAAAACCTTGGGTTGGGCATTGTAGTTTGTCACTTTTATAGATGATGCATTTAGGAGGGTTTGGGTTTATGTTTTGAAATCTAAGGATGAGGTCTTTGGTATGTTTAAATTGTTTCATGCTATGGTCGAGAGAGAGACAAGTAGATCATTGAAGTGCATCCGCACTAACAATAGCGGTGAATACATTGGCGACTTCCATGAGTATTGTAAGTCCCTGGATATACGACATGAACTGACGGTTCCCAAGACCCCTCGGCATAATGGTGTAACTGAGGTAATGAATTGCACCATTGTTGAAAGAATCAGATGCATGTTATCCCATGTGAAATTTCCCAAGACGTTCTGGGGAGAAGCAATACACACGGCTGTGTATTTGATAAAAGGTCTCCATTAACCCCGTTGAATGGAGAAGTACCTGAGAAGGTGTGGACTGGACAAGATCCATCGTACAGTCATATTAAGGTGTTTGGATGCAGGGCATCTGTTCACGTACTAAAGGGCAAGAGGTTCAAGCTCGATATGAAGATTAGGTAGTGTGTGTTCTTGGGGTATGGTGATGAAAAGTTCGGTTACAGATTGTGGGATTCAACCGAGAATAAGCTCATCAAGAGCAGAGATGTGATTTTCTTTGAAGATCAGTGAATAAAAGACATTGGTAAACTAGAGAAGAACCAGCCTAGTTCAGGTGAGCTAGAGGACATAGATCCTATTATTTCTCCCGTGGTTCTTGATGATGGTGGAGTACAATAAGGTACAGAGGACGAGGGAGTTCCTTCAGAAGATGGACCAGGGGACAGCCCCTACTTGATCCATCTGTTGAGCCACAGGTGAAGAGGTCATCTAGGGACAGACGACCATCCAAGAGGTACTCGTCGCATGAGAACATTATGCTAACTGATGGGGGAGAGCCAAAAGATTATTCTGAGGCCCTAGCCAACGAGCATAAGGGGGAGTGGTTGAAAGCTATGCAAGAAGAAATGGAATCCTTGCATAAGAACCACACCTATGATATGGTGAAATTGCCTAACGGCAAGAAAGCTTTGAGTAACAAGTGGGTATTCAGAAAAGAAGGTTGAGCAGAAGAATTCACAAATGAGGTTCAAGGCCAGACTTGTAGTGAAAGGGTTTGGTCGGAGGAAAGGTATAGACTTCGAAGAGATATTCTCACTAGTGGTGAAGATGACATCCATACGGGTGTTGCTTAGGTTGGCGGCTAGCATGGATCTGGAGATAGAACAATTAGATGTTAAAACTACCTTCCTCCATGGTGACATGGAAAAAGAGATATACATGCACCAACCAGAGGGGTTCGAAGTCAAGGGTAAAGAGCATATGGTGTGTAGGCTAAGGAAGAGCTTGTATGGGTTGAAACAAGCTCCACGGTAATAGTACAAGAAGTTCGACTCATTTATGTTAAAGCATGGGCATGACAGAATGGAGTTAGACCATTATGTGTTCACGTACAAGTTCTCAAATGGTGATTTCTTAGTTCTGCTGTTATATGTTGATGACATGCTCATCATGGGAAAATATATCAAGAAGATTGACAGCCTAAAACAAGAGTTGGGCAAGTCATTCGCGATGAAAGACTTGGGCCCGGCTAAACAGATCCTAGGAAAGGAGATAACCCATGACAGAAGCAGTAGGAAGCTTTGGCTGTCACAAGAGCGGTATATTGAGAAAGTCCTAGAGTGGTTCAATATGAATGCAGCGAAGTCGGTCAGTACTCCACTGGATGGTCACTTCAGATTGAGCAACAGGCAGTGTCTCAAGATGAAGGCAGAGGTGGAAGAGATGTAGAAGATACCCTACGCGTCAACTATAGAAAGTTTGATATATGCTATGGTGTGTACACGCCCAGACATAGCATATGCGGTTGGTGTTGTCAGCCAGTATCTTTCCAATCATGGCAAAGAGCATTGGATAGCGGTGAAATGGATACTGCGATATCTAAGAGGCTCATCCAGGTTGTGCATATGTTATAGTGATGATAAACCTGTGTTAGAGGGCTACACAGATGCATATATGGTAGGTGACATAGACTCCAGGAAGTCTACATCGGGGTTCATGTTCACGTTTGTAGGGGAAGCGGTCTCTTGGCAGAGTAAGCTGCAGAAGGTAGTAGCATTGTCGATGACAGAGGCCGAGTACATTGCAGTCACAAGGCATGTAAAGAGATGCTTTGAATGAAGAGGTTCCTACAGGAACTTAGCCTGAAGGAGTAACATGTGGTCTATTGTGATAGTCAAAGTGCTATACACTTGAGCAAGAATCCAAGTCAGCACTCCAAGTCGAAGCACATAAAGATTCAGTATCACTGGATCAGGGATACTTTGGAACAGAAGGTGTTACAGCTTGAGAAGGTCCACATGGATGATAATGGGTCAGACATAATGACTAAGGCTTTGCTCAAGGGTAAATTCGAGGTTTGTAGAAACCTAGATGGCTTGGAGAAAGTGAATCCCTCCTGGGTTGGAAAGGGGGAGTTTTGATGGGATTTCCTCCCAGGACTCGACCGGTCGTGAGCCTCGCTCGACCGGTCGTGGGTGGCGCTCGACTCGAAGTCCAGTGACCATATGTTTATTTTTTTCGAGGTGCTCGACCAGTCGAGTGGGCTGCTCGACCGATCGAGGACCTTGCTCGACTAGTCGAGGTTACGCAGATTCGTTCCGTAATTTGTGCGGATTGCGAATTTTTTTCTAAACTATAAATAGGAGGTACCTAAGGCTTTTTGGGGAATGTAAGAGGTAATACAAGAGGGTTTCCTAAAGCTTTACAAGGGTTTACTAAAGGGTTTAGGTCTATCAAAGGTATGAGAGAAAGGGAGAAAGAGAAAAAGAGAAGCTTGTGGAAGGGAGGTTCTGCTCGTAGAGGTGATCTACTGTACACTTGATATGTCAGCGATTCTACGTCCTTGAAATCGATTAGATCTCTCCGTTTTTCTTTTATTCTCTTATTGTTTATCCACTCCTACGTGGGTGAAGAAGGTTGTAATGTTCTACTTCATAGTGGATTGTTGATCTGGACGAGGTCCCGTTGTTTTTACCCCTTTGAGGGTTTTCAACATAAAAATCTCTTGTGTTGTGTGGTTTATGCTTTGATTTATTACATTGCATTATTATTCCATAATTTTGGTTTGTTTCGGGAGGCTAGATCCTAAGGTTTGGTGCAAGGCCCCTAACACCATGCCCAGGAGCAAAGCAAACAACAGAATTAAACTAATTAACAACCAATCAACAGATATATGAAGGTTAGGAAGGGTACCGTCATCTAACTATGCCTAGGAGATGATGGTGAACAACAGGGCTTCCTGACGTCATAATCAAATAAAGAAAGGAATATGCTCAAAGCTATCGCAGACCCATTATAATTTTAGTCACAACAGACCATTAAAAACTAAAAACATTCCCTTAATAATCAAACTAATATTGAGTTCAGTTAATAAATTAAAATTAAATCAAAGACATAAAGTAAAGTCTCCCATCTCACTACAAGCTTCACCTCTCAGCCCTAACTAAGAGGTTTAACCACTCATAGACATGATCCGGCTAACTCTCTAGATCCAAAAAGAAAACAAAAAAAAACTCTAAACTAACAACCCTCTTGTTCAGACGTCACAGCTTCAATCTGGTGCTCTCTCCCTTCTCTTTCTTTTATAAGAGATGAAAGGTCGGTCAGAAGGTTGGTGGAGAGCTTCCGTAACAACAGGTGGAGAGGTCAGTTACAACAGCTGTGTGCAGCAAAACCGTGGAGTCGGTTGGCACTCATCCCACGTTTTAGCACCGTGGAAGAATCTGCTACAAGATCTGAGCTGTTCAGGCTCCTTGGCGCTGGTTGGCCAACCCTTAAGATGATTTTTGACGGTCCAGATGGCCGGGCCGATCCTTGTCAAGATCCCATAACAGCTCGGATCGGCCGAGTCTCGGACGTGCATAAACCTGCGCTATTTCTTGCGCTGTAGTGCTGGTGGGGCCCATGATCAACATCGGTTGGGAAATTTACTCCTTCAATTGGATTCCCCTTGGAATCTTAGCCTAAGAAACCGTGTTCTTGATCTGAATTTGATGTGGCCCATAGAATTAAACCTGTTGTACTGATTTGAATGGAACGGAATGGTCTTCTTGTGATCACTGTAGCAGGCGTGTGCGCGTGCATGAGCAACATGGGTTTGAAGTTCCCGAGCTCCTCTACAAGATGGACGGCTTGGATCACCCAAATGGATGATGATGGTGGGCCACTACATCTTCAGCGGATGGTCCTGTGTAACGAGAAAATAGAGACTCCTTTCTCTGTTTAAAGAAAGTCGGTTAAACTGACTCTGACCAAATGAGGTGGTCCAGTGCCCGTGGAGTACATTGTGCACAGTGCACTGGTGTTACCAGTGGGGTCCCGTTCCAATGTTTTTGAGAAATCTGCGCCGTCTATCTGTTGCATCATCGAGTTAAGGGATTGAGACCAAAGTTGAAGCATATTCAAAGATCAGGCGGGCTCCAAATCAGAAATTTGGTGGTTGATCTGTCCGTTGGGCTACTTCCACCAAGATCTAATGGTTAATTTTTTATGTGTACGGTTAATTTACAGTCCCCAGGCAATGTATGAAGTTTCGAGCCGAACAAATGGTGAGAACCTTGTGATCTTGCATTCTAGACGTCTTTCAGGCCACTTGAGCTTTAGTTTCTCGATTTTCTCGGATATCTGGCTTGTAAATCCATCGATCTCAGTCCCCTGGGGTCCTTCCCTTGCCTTGGTGAATTCTGAGCGTTAAATCCATGCTTTTATCACCCTGTTTCAGTCTAAGCTCGTAAATACACCTTGCAGCACAAACACGGTTAAATTGGGCCGTTAAACAGTACTATGTTCGTAAATCTAGGCAATAACTGGGGTCTAATATGAAATATTTGACCCTCAACAATAGAGATAGAATTAATATTAGCAATAAAAGTTCTCTAGGATGGAGATAATAACTAATAGGAAACGAAATGCTAAATAGAATGAAATTTGAAAGGATTAATACATTTCCACAGAGAAGCAGAAAGATCCGAGTCAGGAGTTGACCTTGGAGCGCCTGATGATGGTGGAGGCAGTGGCATGTTGGCTCACCCTTTTCTGTGTTGCAAGATAGATGAGACTTGAGTGCAAACATAGTCCTATAAATGGAGAGGTTGAGTGTGGGGGCGAGTGGAGTGGCGTTATGGTGGTGGTGGAGGTGGAGGTGGAGGTGGGGGTGGAGGCGGGTGAAGTGATGGCAAAGAGAATGGCGTAAATGGGGAAGGTGCTCCTGGAGATGGAGGAGATGATGGTGATGGTGGAGAAAGTGAGGTAGGGGTCGGTGAGTCTAGCAAAGGGATAGGAGTAACATGTGGGGATAAGAGAGGAGAGGAAGTCTTTGTAGAAAAGAAAATGTTATTTATAGTGTTTTCATCACCTATTATTTGCGCAAATCCATTAGAAAACTTAATTAGCTGCTACCACCCATAGATTGGCCATTCAATTTTAATGAGCATTTTCATCTATTATTTTTAATATATTTTCTTTTTAAAAAAGTTTAAATTTTTTTTTAAAAAAAATTGGTTCCCCTCTGCCTTGATATTTCTCCATGGCACCATCAAAGGACTCTAATGATATTTCATCCTCTCATGACGTGGATCTCAGACAGTCTGAAAATCCATGTCTAAAGATCACATTCTCTTCTCTCACAGGGCTCAATTTTCTCCAGTGGCAAGAGGCTGTTTGCATCTTTATTGGTGATAAGCGGAAACTTGGACACATCACTGGGACCCTTGTCCTGCCGATGGAGACTCCAAGAAAGCAAAGTGGGAATATGATGACATAATTATCATGTTATGGTTATGAAACTCCATGGCCAACAATGTCCAGAGTGGCCTTCTTTTCTTAAAAACAGTGAAAGAAATATGAGACATGGTCTACGAACTCTATAGCGATGCGCACAACATATCACACATCTTTCAATTAGAGAAGGAGATCGCCTCTCTCCAACAGAACGACAAGAGCCTCACAGAGTACTATGCTAAACTCCGGAGTTTATGGGAGGAGCTCACCTATCATGACAAGGAAGATACCCACTGTTTTCGAGATGTGATTCTTATTAAGAAACGGCACTAGCGGCGTCGAATCTTCAAGTTCTTAGATGGCCTTAATAATGAGTACAAGATACTCTGACAACAGATCATCCACATCGTTAAGATGATGACCTTAAATCAAGTTTATGCTCAGCTTACAAGAGAAGAAAAATGGAAGTAGGTTATGATTCCACCTACCTTGATCATGTAGTTTGCCTTACAGGCTAATGCTCCTTTTTCTTGATGATCGGGGCCATGGTCGTGGAACTCGAGGTCGTAGTTGTGGTTCTCTTTTTTGCACTCATTGCAAACATACCAACCATATGGTTGACATTTGCTGGATCAAACATGGTAGACCTCCCATACGGGGAGGCTTCTCTCTTGGACTTAGTCATTCGTCGGGTGGTCAATGGGCCAATTTGTCTGCTACTGAATCTAAAGAAACATAGTCTGCTTCCTCCACCACTATGGTCTAGATTTCCCAAGAAGAATATGAGAACCTAATCGCCCAGAAGCCTAGCCTCTCAGTATCAAAATCCATGGCTACTTCCAGTTCCCCAATGCCAGGTACATTCACTCCATCCTCCTCCTCTTCCCAACCCTGGGTCATAAATATTAGGGCCACAAATCATATGACTGGTATGTTCCATCTTTTTTCATCTTTTCATCCTAGTTCTACTTTAGGATCAGTAAAGTTAACCGACGAAAACCTTACTCCCATTGCGGGGTCGGGAACTATTCCTCTAAGCTCTATTGTCTCCCTCGATAAGACCCTTCTTGTCCCAGGTCTCTACTCTAATTTGCTTTCCGTTAGTAGACTCACTAAACAATTTAACTGTGCTACCATTTTTCTTACATCTCACTATATGTTTCAGGATCTCAAGACACAGAAGATGATTAGAGATGGGTGTCAACGTGCTGGTCTTTACCGATTCGATGCTGATGTTCAACCTAAAGTTGCAGCCCATCTTCTTTTAGTCACTCAGGAGGATTTTTATTGATGACATTGTCATTATGGTCATCCCTCCTTTTCCATTTTATACAATTTATTTCCTGCTTTAGCTTCCCACAAAGATGTTAAGACCTTTCAATGTAGTACTTCTAATTTATCCAAGAAGAAACGTGTTTCATTTCCTTTAGTCTTGAATAAAGACTCTGGTTCTATATTTTTTATCATTCAATCTGATGTTTGGGGACCTGCTCCTATTCCCTCCTCTAAGGGATTTCGGTGTTTTGTGTCTTTTATGGATTATACCACCAAGATTACATAGATTTATCTTCTCAAAAGTAAAGTGAAGTGTTTGACACTTTTAGATCTTTTCATGTTTGGTTGATTAATCAGTTTGATGCAAAAGTCAAGGTCTTTCACTGTGATAATGGTGGCAAATACCTTTTCACTATTTTTCTTTCCTACTTTCGTCAACATGACATCGAGTCAAACACCACTTGTGCTTCACTTCTCAGCATAATGGGATGGTAAAAAGTAAAGTAAGTTGAGACTTACAGGATGATTTCCATAAACTTGAGTGATTTCTGAAAACAATCCAGATATTGGAAGTTTAAGATTCGCGAATGTTGAACATTAATTTCTCCTGGATGCAAGCGCAAGGTAGACTTCATGATCAAGTTCAAAGGTATTAATCTATCAATTAGAACAATTCTAAACATTGAGTTCCATGAGTGTATAGTGTAATCTCGGCTTATCATTATTAAAATTTATTTCGTTATTTCATGATACCATTGGTAACTAACAAGAGCATTCAAGACACCCAAAAATAAACGTGCCTCATAGATCGTTTTGTTGTTCTTTCGGCTTTTGACTTTATAAAAAAATAATAATTTTAAAGTAACGCTGAGGGGAATCAGATCTTCACTTATAGGGAGTAAACCTATGGGGAAAACCAGTAGCCCAGCCTATTCCGAATGTCAACCTTGGGAAATCAAATCTTCATTTATAGGGAGCAAACCTATGGTGAGGATTATTCGACCAACCCTTTCAATTCTTCTTTATAAACTGATGCTAAAACTTTTCAGGCTGGTTCCTTTCATGCTTAGTGATTACCAAGTTAATCCTTCAATATCGAACTGAAACCTTAATGTGTAAGCGAGATGTGATATGTGAAATCATGACTCAATCAATGTTTACAACTTCTAATCATGGATTAATAATGCGAACATAACAGTGAAATCTAACAAATAACTGAATCCAAGAATCATAGATTACCAACATCACTTATCTTGTAATTATAAATCCAAGATGGCCGTCAAAATCACTTCGAATTCACAAAAATTTCTGAAAAATTTAAAATTTTTCACAATTTTCAATTTTTTGTTCAAAACCAACAAAACATTGATTAGGTAACCTAATCTCCCACCCCTAACCTAAAATCTACATTGTCCTCAATGTAAAAGATATATGAGCATGCAATGCACATGGTATAATGGAAGTAAATAAGAAGTGATGAGAAGATAGTACCTGGACGAAGGAATCAAGAAAGACGTTTCCAAAATGATCACAGCATGAAAGCCAGTCTGCACGAGAGTGAAGACACGAAAGCAAACTATCCTAAAACAATGCAGGAAGCAAACTAACCTAATGACATAAAATTGTCTATCCTAGAATAGCATAAAGTAAACTATCCTAGTCTTATGAAATCAGGGAAAAAGCTACTCAGTCACGCTGCAAGGTTCTTCTTTCGGCCAACTCTTGATAAGTTTCTCAGTAAGTTCATCAATAGGATCATCCAAAAGCCCTTTTTACAATAGGCTTAGATGCCTTGGAGCATGACTTTCCAGAGAAACTTATGTACCTCATTAAAAAAATTTCATTGAATCGCTTGAGGTATCCAAAGTATATATGATTCACCTGTAACATAAGAAGTTTCAACGTTAGTATCCCATGGTGAATTAGCGACTACAAGTAGATAAAGTTCAGAAAACTTCTCAGGAAGTGATGTAGTCTCAATATATTTTGAAGTGTCAAACTTCGGTTCCATTGTCAGCTCCTCCTCCTTTAATGGTAGATAGTGAGGATTAGGGGAGGAAGAGGCTTCAAAATAAGGGTTCTCTTAGTCCATGACAACTATCGAGATGTTGTCTTGCGAGGCATCTACTATTTCTTGTATCATGGGATCATTTGAATCTACAGAGTGTGCCAAGCAATCATCTAAAGAGTCAAAATATTCAGTTGAAAGGAGTTCATTCATCCTATCGAGATCTGTGATGACATGTCCAATAACTCCTTTATCTTCTTTGAGAGTAGAAATGAACATACTATCTTATTTATTCTCAAGGTGGGATGAAATCACCACTGAGTATGTCTCTTCTTGACTTAAATAGGCATATTCCAAATCAAAGGGTAAAGGTTTTAGGTCAAGCTTTGGTGCTTTGAGGTTAGACGGTAGAGGCACTGCATCGGTTTAGTGCAATACTTCAAATTGTGGCCTTCATCGGTTAACTTCAAGTATTGGCACAGTATCAAACATGACACCCATCTCCCTAATCATGTCATCATTAAAATCATGGGAGTGGGCTAGGTACATCTGTAAAGGGTCAGAGGATAAGGTCAGAGGTGTCATATTTTCCACAAAAGAGTCAATCATGTTAATGTCGTGAAAATCGTAATCATCCTCTAACCGTCTGCTTGTATTGAAAAATATGTTTTACTCCAATGTCATATTCCCGAAAGACATAGTCATGACACCATTCCTGCAATTGATAATTACATTTGAAGTGGCAAGGAATGGGCGACCAAGAATGACGGGAATCTGAGTGCTCATGTTACTGATGGGTTCGGTATCCAGGATGATAAAGTCTACAAGGTAGTAAAATCTGTCGACCTGGACCAACACATCCTCAATTATCCCTCTTGGTACACAAACAGAGCAATCAACAAGTTGTAGTGTGGTTAGGGTGGGTTTTAATTCACACAAACCTAACTGTTTGTATACTGAGTAGGGAATCAGATTGACGCTCGCTCCTAAGTCAAGAAGTGTGTGATCAATTTGATAGTCCCCGATTACACATGATATGGTTGGGCTACCGGGGTCTTTGAATTTCTGTGGCACATCTTACTTTAGGATGACACTCACTTTCTCAGTTAAGAAGATTTTCTTTTGAATATTCTACTGTCTTTTGGTCGTGCACAAGTCCTTCAGAAATTTGGCATATGAAGGTATTTGTTTTACGAGATCAAGTAGAGAAATGTTAACCTTCACTTGTTTCAACACCTCTAGAATATTCTGAGAGTTAGAGAGAGGTTTTAGTACAATCAACCGTTGAAGGAATAGAACAATCAGCTTCCCTTGAGGTTTCGGTTCTAATTCATGTGGATCAATATTAGGTCTATCATCGTTGTCCTCTTCGGATCCTTAGGCTTTTCAGCCCTAACCGGAATGGTTTTGTCCATGATCTTCCCACTCCTAAGAGTCATGATGGATTTAGCTTGTTCCATCTAATTTGAAGAGCTAGGGTCACTTATTTCATATTGTGGTTTGGGATTGGGGAGAGGTTGAGCAGGAAGCATCCCCTTTCTCACAATTGCTAATTGTGACTCCATCCTTTAGACAGACGACACAAGCGTTCCAATTATTGATCTGATTTCCTAGATTACTTGTACCGTATTTTGATTAAGTAGCTCTTGGTCTTGAATGTATTTTAGAACTAGATCCTCTTGAGGTTTCACTTAATTTGGAATTTGATTAAAGAAAACTTGAGAAGTAGTAGTTTGTTCATTCCTCCAACTGAAGTTTGGATGATTTCTCCAACTAGGATTGTATGTGTTAGAGGTGGGTCCATTGAAAGGGCTTTGGTAATTATTTATAGCATTGGATTACTCAGTCAGTACCTCTTGAAAGGCAGATATAATTGGACAATTTTTAGTTGTGTGACTGTTACAAAAGTAAATACCGTAAACAACTTCCTTACCCTTATATTTCCTTGATTCCATGGCCTCGAATTTCTTTATGAGATTAGCCACTTTAGAAGAGATCACCATCCTCTTTTAGAAGGTATACTCCACCCATTTCCTTTGATTGAGTAGGCCTAGAATTGGTATTTAATTTTGGGTATGTATCCCATGCTTGTGTGTTTTCAGCAAGTCTATCTAAGTAATCCCACACATCATCAATATTTTTATTTATAAATTCTCCATTGCACATTGTCTCGATCAATTGGCGCATGGAAGATGTCAGTCCATCATAGAAAAAGTGTGTAATGCGCCACGATTTAAATCCGTGTTGTGGGCATGAACTGACAAGATCCGTGAACCGCTCCCAACATTGGAAGAATGTTTCATCATCCTTTTGGGCAAAGTTCATGATTGACTTTCTAAGGGTGTTCGTTTTGTGATATGGAAAAAAATTCTTTATGAACTCCCTTGTCATGTCATTCCATGTGCCAATAGATCGGGGACATAGTGAATGTAACCACGTCTTAGCTTTCTCTTTCAAATAAAAGGGAAAGAGTTTCAGCCTGACCGTGTCCTCAGATACTGTAATGCCCTAAATTTCGGGGGTCGAGCAAGGCTTAACTCCCGATTTTCAACGCATCACTTATGCAACATAGATAATGATGTTTAAATGTTGTCCATATTAGTGCATTAAACATGAGTGAGATTATAACAAAACAACATATCATACTCTAGAGATAATGTAATTAGGCAAGCAGAAGACTGAAAATATGTATTGAGATAAGTAAGCGGTTATCTGCCTCCAGAGTATGATAATGTAACAAGGTTGAATACATATATGTATGATTCCAAAATTTACAAAATATCAAAGTGTAACTGTCCAACTAATCCATGTAACCCTATAATCCCATTGAATCAGAACAAGGTCTACAAAGACCCGCCTGATAGCTGAACATAGGAGAGCTCCTCCTCCTCATCCATGATGTCCATTTCAGCTGTATAGACTCCGTCATTACTTACATCTACAACAGAGTCTGGTTAGTCTTTTAAAACATCATCCCAAGTGGGAATGAGTAGCTAATTCAGTGGAACTATAAAGCAAAAGTTAACATGTTATCAATTCAGTCAAGTAGTAATGATAAAGCAGTACAACACTCATGTCCTAGGTACTCTTGTTAATACAGGAATGATATGTTATAATGATGCATGCCCTCGCCTGCACTCCCTCAGCGACACCATCTCACGGTCACACATGCTACTCCCACTGTGCTCTTCCATGCCAAAGGCACATGCAATGCAGTGCATGGTCGTGTTAGCCAAGTTCTTGATTAGGCTTATTCATATAGTAGATTCGGGAAGCTAAGGTACCTCCCTTTATATCATTTACCCAAACGATGATCCATCTAGGGTCGTCAATCTTAGTTAATCGTATATAATAGGCAAGTTATAGGGCATCACCCCTAATGAAGGCAGTGGATAGGTAAGTTCAATTGATTATATTCGAGGTTACTCCACTGACGTCTTACCAACTGGAGCGCTATTTTCGAAGGGGGACCGCAACCAGGCTACGCCGGGGTAGGCCGACAGCTCGAATATAGTGTCCCATACCACCGTTTTCAGCTCACGAATTTGGGTTGCTCACTGGTCACTACGGGGAGGCTTGTCACCCCAACGTAGGCCGACAGCTCGACCACGGTGTCCCATACCACTATGCCCAGCTCATGAGTCTTAGTGGATCATGGTACTATAGTTAAACAGACTCTACATTGGTAAGGGGTACCTTAGATTCAAACAGTAGCATCCATACATGGTAAACACACAATAGCCCAATCGGCTTATTAGACAAGTTTGACTGGTACGAGCATACGCTAAATTAATTGACTGAAGCGCATAAGCACTCCACGTGGCCTAACCATTGTCGACAATCATCGTATGACTCGAATTCACCGAATGCATCAAATGTGGCGAGACTAATTCGGCCACTCAAACATGAATTGTTACTGATTACCTGGACTACGTAGTAGTCCCAATCATACTCAAATGTAGCATGTGGAGACATGTAATAATCATATAGGTATTTAATAAACAATCCAAGTATATCACTCATTTGAGCATTTTATCAACATATTGAACGTGTTACTGAACATTTCAATTCATCCATAAATTGCATAGTTGAAATTAAGATTGCATGGAGGATATTATACATATAGATAAGGTAATTGAGAATTCTATCTCAACACCCTTATTAAATGCAATTCGTCAAACAATATCTCATTCAGACATTTTATCAAATATATAGAACATGTTATTATACATATGCATTTTATACATAAATCACGTAGTCGAAGTTAAGACTGCATGAAGGAGATTATACATCTAGATAAGGTAGTTGAGAATCCTATCTCAACGCCCTTAATAAATACAATTCATCAGATAATTTCTCATTCAGACATTTTATCAAACACTTAAGACTACATATTACCCCATATATGCACTAAATCAGTTATAACATATATTATGGCAAATCCTTTCACAAAGGAGTTGTCATACATACAACAATCATATATTCTAAGTTAATAGTCATGGCAAGCACAAATCATGATAGAATTTCATTCAAACATTTCAACAAACACATGGAATATGTTATATATTCACATAGTTCACACACATGTATTATTTATCGAATACATTGTAACTAAGATCACATGGTAACAATCAAGTCAGACATAAATCATTAGCTGACATTGAAAGCCTTGAAAACTATAAGTGCTATGGTCTCATGCTCCTTTGGTTGTCAAATTTTGATGTATCAAATTTTGATTTATATGTGTTCAAGACACTGCATCAACACTTCATGACATTGGATGTCTTCAAGAAATACAAAGTGTGCTTCATCATCCTATCAATGTTCAAAGCTACAATGTTGAAGTTCAACACTCAAGAAACAACTTCAAGACTCAAGAGTAACGCATGAAGTAGTTTTCAAGCTGATGAAGATTTTAAGATTAAAGCTACAACAAGTTCAAGATCTCAAGCTTGATAAGGTTCAAATGTCTACATTCGTTGAATGGTTGAAGTTCAATGTCCATACGACATGCTTTAGGTTTGAATGACCATTAGGTTGACCTTAGAGTAGGTCATTTCGGATACATAACTCAATTATATCTTTAATAGATTTTTGGTCTGTTCTAAGACCAGTCCTAGCCCCTGTTTGACCAGTCCTGGCATTGACTCGACCAGTCCAAGAAATTCCACGACCAGTCCTAAGTTGTTGAGAATTTTCAGAATTTTTTGGTACACCTACAACCAATCCTGGTGGTCCTTCGACTGGTCGTAGGAGTGACTTCGACTCGATCTCGACCAGTCGTAAGTCTACGACTTAAAGTCCAGTAAGCAATTTTATGGTCCTACGACCAGTCGTAGAAATCTACGACCAGTCGTAGGTGACCCATGACCGGTCGTAGGTTCCCTAAGACCAGTCGTGGAACGACTTTAAAAAATTGCGCTCCTTATTTCAAATATCCGTTAGAGCTACGACCAGTCGAAGGTTCCTAAGACCAGTCGTAAATGCGATTTCTGCTTCTATAAATTGAACACGAATTTCAGAGTTTTTCATTCAATTCATAATATTTTCAAGGCTCCACTCTGAGATAAGTTTGTGTTTGTTTTTAAGTTATTTTGTGCATAATTGCTTTCTCTTTTTGCTAGCTTATTTAATTTGATTTTGTTTCTATATTCCAATCCTATTTAAAAAGAGGAATTACCTTATTCATTCTTCTTGGAATCAAAATCAAATATAGCTACGCCCAACTGGTTAAAACTTAAAATCTATTAGAACTTAGAACCATATTAAAGTGAGTATTGAAAACTGAACTTTGACATTCAATCATCTACTCCGATTGGTTCTACCGGGCTTCTATGAAAAGGAAAAATCCAGGTATTTTATAATTCTGTAAAATTTCATTTCTTTTGGTTTTGTTTGAGGTTAAGCTAGAAAAATCTCATTGTATTGGTTATCTGAGGAGAGCCAGAAAACTCAGAAAAGAGGGGTTTTTGAATTGTCTAAGCCCAAGTGAAAAAGACACAATTGTAAAGGTTTTGGGTGAACCTGTGAAAACCTATTTGATAGTGAACGCTAATATCTCCTATGTGAGGATATTAGGAGTGGAGTAGCTTTCTGTGTGGCTGTTGAAAGTAGTTGGTGTACACACAGGTGAACCACTATAACTCTTTGCCTTATGGATTGAATGCTTGCTTAATTTTCATATATTTTATCATTCAATTGTGTGGAATGTACATGTGGATGTGAATGTTGTAACAATTTACATTTCAAGCAAGTGTGGGGATTGTTGTAATAAATTAGATCTATATTTCTGCATTTAATTTCAATTCTTTGTTATTCATTTATTTCTATTAAAATTGAGTTCTTGATCCAAAAGATGTTCTAGAAATAAGGTTGTCCTACCATAAGCCCTTGTTTATTGTGGTGTAAGGTTGTCCTTAGAACTAAATTTGTATCAATCTCTCAATACTTATTTATTAAAGTGATTTGATCTCAGCATTGTGAATTGATTTATAATTGTAAGGCTATTGATTTATTTTATTCCGCTGATTTTATTTTAATTTGGCATAGTCCTATTCACCCCCCCCCCCCTCTAGGACATATAGCTTGGCCTTTTCAAGTGGTATCAGAGCCTAATAGCTCATTTTTATTACTTTTTATTTGGATTTATTTCCTGAGCTAACAATCTAAGCTATATAAAAAGATGTCAATTTTGATAGCCTTTCAGTCACTAACCCTCCACCATTTGATGGCTCCAACTATGCCTATTGGAAAACCAGAATGAGGATCTTCCTCAAATCAATGGATAAGAGTGTGTGGCGAGCCACAGTTACCGAATGGAACCCTCCTACCATTGAAGTAACTGAATCTGACGGTTCAAAAACTGTGTCTATACCTGCTTATTATTTATAAACTACCCTTCAGAAAAGTGAGTATAGTGCCAATGCTAAAGCACTAAATGCAATCACTTGCGCACTATCACCGGATGAGTTCAAAAGAATTATATCCTGTGATACTGCAAAGCAAGCCTGGGATATACTAGAAATGACACACGAGGGTACATCAATTGTAAAAAAGTCTAAAGTCCAACTCCTCACAACCAAATTTGAAGAAATTCATATGGAGGAAAATGAAATATTTATGGACTTTTACACTAGACTAAATGACATTGTAAACTCAATGTGGGGTCTTGGCAATAAAATTCCAGAAAGTAAAGTGTGTGCAAAGATACTACACTCACTTCCTGAACGGTTCAATTCTAAAGTAACCGCGATCCAGGAACTTCGTGATACGGATAATATGAGGGTAGAAGAACTAGTTGGTTCTTTATAAACCTATGAATTAAATTTTAAAGCTCCTATAGGTAAATCTATAGCTTTGAAATCATCTAAAGGTATTTCTCAAGAAAACTCAGATTTAGAAAATTCTGAAGATGATATGGCTCTTTTGGCGAAAAAGTTTTATAAAATTTTCAAAAGCAAGAAAAGGGTAGACTTTCAAAAGGAAAATGAAAAGAAACGATCTAAACCTAAGTCCAAAACTTGGAAGTCTTTGAAAGATAGTCAATGTTATAACTGCCAAGAATATGGGCATTTAGCAAACAAATGCCCTAAAAAGGACAGACCCAGAAGGAAGGGTATGTTGGCTACTTGGGATGAATCGTCTGATTCTAAAGCATCTTTTGAATCAGAAAATTCTGAAACTGAGTCAGGCAGTGAAGTTAAAGCCCTTATGACTCTAGCCAAGTTTACTTTTTCAGATCACGATGATTCAACAAGTGAAGAAAATTTGGATAGTGATCATGAAAATGAAGAAGATCTTCAAGATGCTTATAATGCCTTATATAAAGAAAGTTGTAAAATTGCTGTCAAACTTAAACTTTAAAAAAGAAAAGTTTTTTAAACTCAAAGAATGTTTTGAAACTCTTGTTTTAGAAAAATCTCAAATTTCAGATTGTTTTGAAAAATCAAAGTGTGATTTAGAATTCAAAACCTCCCTAATTAAATATTTGAAATCTGAAAATGAGAAACTTAAAATGAAGTATCTTCTCTTCTGAGTTTGAAGGACATATGGAGATATGCCCAAGGTGATCCAAAATTAGAAAAACTATTATCCGGATCAAGAAAATGTGGTGATCGATCCGGGTTGGGCTATGATACATCTCCTAAACAAAAGAATACTCCTCCCAACTTTGTGAAAGGATAGACTTCTAAATCAAAAGGAAAAGGTACTAGTCAATTTTTTTCTAAAAATACAAAAACTTTTCAAAAACCTAAAAGCAGCTATATAAATTTTAAAAATCAGATCAGAAACCCACTAGCTGATAAGATAATTGATTTACTAAAGGAGTTCTTAAAATCTAACTCAATAGGTCACTCTTATAATTATAAACAAAAGAAGATCAACCATACTCCTAAACCCAAAACAGTTCTGAAATGGGTTCCTAAAGTTGCCTGTTTGGTTGCTCACACTGCTTTCAAAGCTTCAAGCCATTCAAAATGGTATCTAGATAGTGGATGCTCCAGACATATGACAGGTGACAAGGCTCTATTCACCGATCTTAAAGATATGACTGATGGGTCAGTCACATTTGGTGATGGTAGCAACTGCAAGATAATTGGCAAAGGTACGATTCAACTCTATAACCTTCTCTTATTTAAAGATGTTTTATATGTTGAGGGTTTAAAACACAACCTGTTAAGCATATCCCAAATATACGATAACAACTATAGTGTTAAATTTTCTAATCAAGGTTGTGAAATTATAAACAAAAAGGGTTCTGTAATATTAACTGGTCGCAGAACTTCTAAAAACTACTATACAGTAAGCGATGGTTGCTCATCTAACCAAACGTGCTACATGGTCCATACCAATGAGACAGAATTATGGCATAAACGCCTCGGACATGTACACTACCGAAATTTATACAGATTGAGCAAAGGAGAACTAATTAGAGGTCTACCTAAGATGCAAAAAGTAGACAAGATTTGTGGTGAATGCCAGTATGGTAAACAAACTAGGAGCTCTCACAAAAAGGTGAACTCCAATACTACCACAAGACCACTCGAGCTTCTCCACATGGATCTTATAGGACCAACGAGAACGGAAAGTCGAGGTGGCAAAAAATACATCTTGGTTATCGTAGATAATTATACAAGATACACTTGGGTTTCATTCTTGAGGGACAAATCAGAAACCCTTGACGAAGTGAAAAAGATTATAAAATGGATCCAAACTGAAAAATGTTGTTAAGTTAGTAAGATTCGTAGTGATCATGGATTCGAGTTTGAAAATAGTAGTTTTGAGAAATTCTGTAGCAATCAGGGAATATCGCATGAATTCTCTGCACCTAAGACTCCTCAACAAAGTGGAATTGTCAAAAGGAAAAATAGAGTGCTTCAAGAAATGGAAAATGTTATGTTAAATAGCATGAAGCTTTCCTAGAATCTCTAGGCTGAAGCAATGAATACCGCCTACTACATTATTAACCGTGTTTATATTTACAAATCTAATAATAAAACGGCTTATGAAATGTGGTTTGAGAAAAAGCCTTCTCTCAAATACTTTTAAGTTTTTAGCAGCAAGTGTTATATTTTGCGTGACCATAAAAATTTGGGAAAGTTCGACACCAAAAGTGATGGAGGGATCTTTTTAGGATATTCTTTAAACAGTCGTACATATCGTGTTCCGAACAACAGGACCGGTGTGATTCAAGAGTCAATAAATGTTATAATTGACGATCATTTGAATACACCTTCCCTTAGTTCAGATAATGATGAAGTTCTTATACTTGAAAAACCAGAAACTTCATCAAGTGAAACTAATTCTGAATTAAGGACTATTAAAGATCATTCAACTTCTCAAATACTTGGAAACCCTGTCACTGGTGTGCGCACTCGTAGACAATTAGAGGACATATGTAACTACGTATGCTTTACATCCCAGATAGAACCGGTTAACGTGAAAGAAGCACTTTCTGATGAAAATTGGACAGTTACGATGCAGGAAGAACTTAATCAATTTGTCAGAAATGATGTCCGGTACCTTGTTCCTAGACCTAAAGATAAACATATTATTGGAACAAAATGGATTTTCAAAAATAAGTCTGATGAACTTGGAAATATTATTCGAAATAAAGCAAGGCTAGTTGTACAGGGGTACACACAAATTGAAGGTATTGACTATGATGAAACCTTTGCCCCTGTAGCTCGTCTTAAATCAATCAGACTTTTATTTCCATTGCTTGCTTTAGGAAAATTAAAATTTACCAAATGGATGTAAAGAGTGCCTTTTTGAATGGTGATTTACATGAAGAGGTATATGTTGAACATCCTACAGGGTTTAAAGACCCTAAGTTTACTGATCATGTGTATTGTCTTAAAAAAGCTCTATGGTCTGAAACAAGCTCCCAGAGCATGGTACAAAAAACTAAGTTTTTACTGAGTCATAATTTTCAAATGGAAAGTGTTGATAAGACGCTCTTTGTTAAGAAACATAACGATGATATTCTAATGGTTTAAATATATGTTGATGATATTATTTATGGATCAACCTGTACTAACATGACTGTTAGATTTACAGATTTAATGAAATCTAAGTTCGAAATGAGCATGGTTGGGGAATTAAATTATTTCATAGGGTTGCAAGTGAAACAACAACCTGATGGAATTTTTATCTCTCAAACCAAATATGCTCTTAGTTTAATTAAGAAGTTTGGATTTGAGAATGGTAAAAATTTTGATACTCCTATGAGTACAACTTTGAGACTCTCAAAAGATTCTACAGGTAAAGATGTGGATCCTAAATTGTATCGTAGTTTGATTGGTAGTTTGCTTTACTTGAATGCAAATAGACTAGATATTGCTTTAAGTGTTGGTATTTGTGTTCGTTATCAGTCAAATCCTAAAGAATCCACTTAACTGTTGTTAAGCGGATTATGCGATATGTCATAAGTTTTGCTAAACTGGGTCTCTGGTATCCTCATGAGACTAGTGTTCAATTAGCCGGGCACTCAAATGCTGACTGGGCTGGAAACATTGATGATAGGAAATCAACCAGTGGTGGTTGTTTCTACATCAAAAATTGTCTTGTTTCTTGGTTTAGCAAGAAGCAAAGTTCTATATCGCTCTCAACAGCTGAGACTGAATACATTGCAGCTGGAAATGCATGTACTCAGCTTGTTTGGTTGAAACGCATGTTAAACGATTATGGAATTACACATGATTCTATGATTTTGTATTGTGATAATTCCAGTGCAATAAATATCTCAAAAAATCTAGTTCAGCATTCACGTACTAAGCATATTAACATTATATTTCATTTCATTCGTGAATTAGTGGAAGAAAATTAATATCTTTGGAATACATTCCAACCGAGACTCAACTTGCGGACATTTTCACTAAACCGCTCGACAAAAGCAGGTTTAATAAATTAAAGTTTGATCTCAGTATATGTGATTTAAATTGAATTTGCATGCTTTGATATATCATAATGTACATATATTTGATGGCTTATTTGCTTAAATTTTAAAATCATTTGAAAAATTGTAAATTTTGGTCGGTACTCGACTAGTCGTGAGTGTACACGACCAGTCTTGATTCGACCGATCGAGCACATCCACGACCGGTCGTGAAACTCGTGAATTCACTTTATTTTGGGGTTTGACTCTTTTTCTTCATTTCCTTTTGTCTTACCAACGAGCCTAGCCTCGACCGGTCGAACCCACCTTCAAGATACTTCAAGGTTAGTAGTTCTTTTGCAATTTCCTTGTAGATTCTTGTTATTGGTGGTTTAAATTTCACTCTTGTAGAATCTATTTGCTCTTTCATTGCAAGTTTGGGGTTTTCTCTTAAAAACCTGTTCTATCAAAACCCCACTTCTTTCTTGAATCTTGTAGTTTCCTTGATTCCTCCTTTGAAAATGGATGCTAGGGGTAAAAAGAAAACTACTCATGGTCCCTCTTCATCTCGATCAGCATCTATTACGCAACGTCATCTTCGATCTCCCGAAAATGATCCATCAAATGTTCGGGATTTGCGTATGAGCAATGTTATAGTTGAGCATCCTGTTAATGTTAATCACATTGCTTCATTTGGTATCCTTCCTATGTTGTAATCTGTTGGATAGGATAACATCTTACATTGGGGTGGAGCTGCATACCAGTCCATTGCCCAATCCATGGTTGCATGTATCTGTGATTTTTCTCTTGAGAATTTAACTTTTAAAATTGATACTCAAGAAGGCGTATTTACTATGGATCACCATTTAATAACTCACCTTATGGAGATCCTTATAAATGATGAGGGCATTCTGATTCATATATTATCTGATAAAATCTCAGAATCTGAAAGACAAATGCTTACTAGGGATTTATGTAATTTGGATGTTCACTGGACTCATAAAGGTAATGCACTATGTTTGCTTAACTGACTTTTGTTGAATTATGCACTATGCACTTCGAACTTTTTATCTCTTGCATCTATATTCCATCTCCTACTTTCCTTAACCTTAGCTTGCCCTTATTTTTTCTTCCTTTGTCATTTTGTGTCAAAAAGGGGGAGAAGTTTGGTGAAGTTTTGGCTAGATTTAATGATTATGATTATGGGATTGTAGAGTAGTTTGGATGTGTTGTTACTCAGGGGGAGTAAGCTGGATGTTGCTCATGATGTCTATATATCTGGTGCATGATTCACTATTGAACCTGTTGTGCTTGTATCTCTCTTATTCTTATTGGAAGTATTATTATTTGGGGGTTTTGTCACAAATTTGACAAAGGGGGAGATTGTAAGTGCTATGGTCTCATGATTCTTTGGTTGTCAAATTTTGATGTGTCAAAACATCTATCTGTGTCTTGTGTTTGTATGGTGATTTATGTGTTTAAGACACTGCATCAACACTTCATGACATTGGATGTCTTCAAGAAATACAAAGTGTACTTCATCATCCTATCAATGTTCAAAGCTACAATGTTGAAGTTCAAGACTCAAGAAACAACTTCAAGACTCAAGAGCAATGCATGAAGTAGTTTTCAAGCCGATGAAGATTTTAAGATTAAAGCTACAACAAGTTCAAGATCTCAAGCTTGATAAGGTTCAAATGTCTACATTCATTGAATGGTTGAAATTTAATGTCCATACAATATGTTTTAGGTTTGAATGACCATTAGGTTGACCTTAGAGTAGGTCATTTCGGATACATAACTCAATTATATCTTTAATAGGTTTTTGGTCTGTTCTAAGACCAATCCTAGCCCCTTGTTCGACCAGTCCTGGCATTGACTCGACCAGTCCTAAGTTGTTGAGAATTTTTAGAATTTTTTGGTACACTTATGACCAGTCCTGGTGGTCCTTCGACCGGTTGTAGGAGTGACTTCGACTCGATCTCGACCAGTCGTAAGCCTACGACTTAAAGTCCAGTAAGCAATTCTATGGTCCTACGACCAGTCGTAGAGATCTACGACCAGTCGTAGGTGACCCACAACCGGTCGTAGGTTCCCTAAGACCAGTCGTGGAACGACTTTAAAAAATCGCGCTCCTTATTTCAAATATCCGTTAGAGCTACGACCAGTCGAAGGTTCCTAAGACCAGTCGTAAATGCGATTTGTGCTTCTATAAATTGAACATGAATTTCAGAGTTTTTCATTCAATTCATAATATTTTCAAGGCTCCACTCTGAGATAAGTTTGTGTTTGTTTTTAAGTTATTTTGTGCATAATTGCTTTCTCTTTTTGCTAGCTTATTTAATTTGATTTTGTTTCTATATTCCAATCCTATTTAAAAAGAGGAATTACCTTATTCCTTCTTCTTGGATTCAAAATCAAATATAGCTACGCCCAACTGGTTAAAACCTAAAATCTATTAGAACTTAGAACCATATTAAAGTGAGTATTGGAAATTGAACTTTGACATTCAATCATCTACTCCAATTGGTTCTACCGGGCTGCTACGAAAAGGATAAATCCAGGTATTTTACAATTTTGTAAAATTTCATTTCTTTTGGTTTTGTTTAAGGTTAAGCCATAAAAATCTCATTGTATTGGTTATCTAAGGAGAGCCAGAAAACTCATAAAAGAGGGGTTTTTGAATTGTGTAAGCCCAAGTGAAAAAGACACAATTGTAAATGTTTTGGGTGAACCTGTGAAAACCTATTTGATAGTGAATGCTAATATCCCCTGTGTGAGGATATTAGGAGTGGAGTAGTTTTCTGTGTGGCTGTTGAAAGACAGTTGGTATACACACAGGCGAACCACTGTAACTCTTTGTCTTGTGGATTGTGGATTGAATGCTTGCTTAATTTTCATATCTTTTATCATTTAATTGTGTGGAATGTACATGTAGATGTGAATGTTGTAACAATTTACATTTCAAGCAAGTGTGGTGATTGTTGTAATAAATTAGATCTATATTTCTGCATTTAATTTCAATTCTTTGCTATTCATTTATTTCTATTAAAATTGAGTTCTTGATCCAAAAGACGTTCTAGAAATAAGGTTGTCCTACCATAAGCCCTTGTTTATTATGGTGTAAGGTTGTCCTTAGAACTGAATTTGTATCAATCTCTCAATATATATTTATTAAGGTGATTTGATCTCAGCATTGTGAATTGATTTATAATTGTAAGGCTATTGATTTATTTTATTCCGTTGATTTTATTTTAATTTGGTATAGTCCTATTCACCCCCCCTCCCCTCTAGGACATATAGCTTGGCCTTTTTAAAAACCATAACCTAAACGTTTATAATCCGCACCTTTCATCGGTTAACTTGTTTCGAACTCGGTTCGAATCCTACGCTCCCATATACAGAACAATGGCTACCTAAATCATGAAATAGGTTAGCTATTACATCGATTACTCTATTTGGATTCCTAAAATGAAATTAGGGTTAGGATTTCTTACCTAAACCAAAATCGAAACAGGTTGAGTAGTGTAGTAGAGAGGTGAATCGGCGTGAGGAGTTGTGGGAAAAAATCCCAGCAACTATCTCCAAGAATCCTTCTTCCTTCCTTTCACTTTTATCTCCTTTTCTCTCTCTCTCTTTCTCTCCTGGGGTTTTTAAGAAATTCTTATGAGGGAGAGAAGGGGTGGTTTAAGGGCCTTATATAGGCCCAGAATGGATGTCAATGGCCCTAGGGCAATGGTATACTTAGGTTACAGCCAAAAGGCATCTGTCTCGGGCAAACGGGACTCCTGGGAAGGTCCATTTCTTACATACGTCACAGGATAAGTTCTCTGATGATGGATCTTTGCCAGGACTATATTTTTGGTGCGATCTGACAAACGAATCGGCCGTAAAGGACCCGTATTAGATCAATGATCATCATTACTCGATCAGAGCCACAAGTATACTAATAGGTGCAGGGAATTTTCTAGATCCATGGGTGTATTTAGGTCAGAATCTAACGGTCTGAAATCTTCAATTTCGCCCGCAAGTGAATGACCCAAATCATTTAAGTTTCATTTCGCTTTCTAAAGATATTCGCGTTTCTCACACACTTCACTTGGGGCTCAAGTTGTGCGGTTCTGGATAATATTTGGGATCGATTCCTGCGATAGTTTTCAAGCCCAATAAGGCAGTCAAAACCCTATAGTTTCACAGTAATCATACTTTCGACGCGTGGTCCGGGTCCGATATAGAGTTTCAATGTGCTCTTGAGAGCAACTGAGTTTTGAGATTGCTCCTAGGTTTTTAAGAAATGTTGAATTAGTGATTTTAATGGTTTTGGGTCTTATAGTTTATATAAAAAGTGGTTCAAGCCAAATTCAACGATTGTTTAGTTTAGTACTTAACTAAAATCCGCCCTAATTACGATAGAATAAGGTCCTAGGGTAATTCTATGTCCCTTTTTGGCACTTTTAGTTAGTATATTATTTTAATTATTTTTTTACCAGTTCATCATCAAGTATACTTCATCTCTACCAAATTTCATTAGATTTCGTGTGGGAGAAAAACTCTATAAATTCTAGAAGTAGCAGCTGTCCAAACTAATAATTTTTAGAGAATTGTCACATCAACATATATTCAACTATATTAAATTTTTTATTATATTTTTAATTATTTTTATATGAAACTAGACTTATCAAGCTTCAATTTGGCTTTTGAATCACCTAAATTGGAGTTATAACGAGGGAGATATGACTTTTTTAAGTCAGTCAAAAACTACAGAAAACTGCAACGAGGGTGCACCGAATTTTTGACGCACTGGCGAGGCATCGCGGTCGGCGCGATGGCATCACTGTAATGCCCCGAAATCCGGGGGTCGAGCAGATGCTTAACTCCAGAGTTCCAACGCATCACTTATGCAATATAGATAATGATGATTAAATGTTGTCTGTATTAGCACATTAAACATGAATGGGATTACACTAAATCAGCATATCATACTCCAGGGACAATTAAATTACGCAAGCGGAAGACTGTGATAAATATATAGATCATATATGTGGTAAGTCCCCAGAGTATCAACATATCACCAGGTTAAATAAATTACAGGTACAGTTCCCAAAATTACAAAATGATAAAGTGTATTGTCTGCTAATCCATATCCTAGTAGCCCCGGTGATGCAACTCCAGGTCTACATAAATACGCTAGAGAGTTGCAAATAGGAGAACTCCTTGTTGTCGTCGTAGAAGTCAAGCTTCGCCTCATAGGCCTCGACGTCACCTGAAACTACAACAGAGTCTATTTGGTGTTTTAAAACACCGTCCTAGAGTGGGAGTGAGTAATCAACTCAGTGGAGCTATATGGCAAAGGTTAACATGTTATCAATTCAGTCAAGCAGTAATGATAAAGCAATACAACAATCATGTCGTAAGTACTCTTGTTAATGCAAGAATGGTATACGATAATGATGTATGCCCTTGCCTGCATTCCCTCAGTGACATCATCTCACGATCTCGCATACAACACTCCCGGTAAACGTGCGCTTTCTCGCCAAAGCACATGCAATGCGGTGCATGAGCGTGATTAGCCAGGTTCTTAATTAAACTTTTCATACAGTAGATTTGGGAAGCTAAGGTACCTCCCTTATATCATTACCCAAACAATGATCCATCTAGGGTCGTCAATCCTAGTCATTCGCATACAATGGCAGTTCCAGGTCACTACGGAGAGGCTCGTCACCTCAGCGCAAGCTTGGTTTATACTCGAGGTTACTATGGAAAGGCACGTCACCTTAACGTTGTCCTAGTGTATACTCGAGATCACTACGAGAGGATCGTCACCTGATCGTAAGCTGACAGCTCGAATACAGTGTCTCATACCACCATATTCAGCTCATAAGTTTGGTTTGCTCACTGGACATTACAGGGATGCTCGTCACCCCGGCGTAGGCCGACAGCTCAACCACGGTATTCCATACCACCATGCCCGACTCATGAGTCTTGGTGGATCGTGGTACCAAGGTTACACAGGCTTTCATTGGTAAGCAATACCTTAGATTGAAGCAGTTGCGTCCATATAAGGTAAAAATATATTAGGCCAATCGGGTTACTTGATAAGCTCAACTGGTATGAGCGTACATTGAATTAATCGACATGGAGCACGTAAGCACTCCGCATGGCCTAACCACTATCGACAAATAGCATACGACTCAGATTCATCGAACATGTCTTGTGTGGCGAAGCGATCTCAACCACTAATTTGGGAATCATTACCGATTGCCAGGACTACACAGTAGTCCCAATCACATTCAAACACAGTAGGCATCTATGTGTGATAGTCAAAACAACATGTAATAATCAATCCAAATATAAATATCATTTGAACATTTTAACAAAAACCTACCACATGTTATAATACATAGGCATTTCATCCATAAATCACATAGTAGTAAGAAAGGTTACACAAAGGAAACTGTAACTATAGATTAGGGAATTGAGAATCCTATTCAACACCCTCATTAAATACATTACAACAAGAAATTTCTCATTCAGGCATTTTATCAAACACTTAGACTACACATATCAACATACATGTAATATAGTAGTTATAACAAGTATTATAGCAAATCCTTTCACAAGGGAGTTGCCATATGTACAACAATCATGTGTTCTTAAACATCAATTATAACAAGCACATATCATAATTCCATATTCATTCAAACATTTCAACAAACACATGGAATGCATTAAAAATCAACGTAATTTGTATATATGTGTAATATATGGAAGACATCGTATCTAAGTATATGTGATAGCAATTAAATCAGTCATAAATCATTAACAAACATTGAAAGACTTGAAAACCATAACCTAAACGTTTATAGTTTGTACCTTTCATTGGTAAACTCGTATCGAACTCAGTTCGAACACTAAGTCTTCGTCTACGGCACAATGGTAATCAATAGCATGAAATAGGTTAGCTATTTCACTATTTACTCTATTTGGATACCTAAAACAGGTTAGGGTTAGGATTTCTTACCCAACAACGGAATCAGAATCGCCAGTGAAGCGATAAGAGAGAGGCGATTCAGCACGTGGAGTGGTGAGATTGAATCCTAGCAACTATCTCTTACTATCTCTCACTTGTCCTTCTCTTTTCTCTCTTCTCTATTCTAGGGTTTAGAAAATTCGTATGGCATGGGAGAGAAAGGGTTTAAGGGCCTTATATAGGCTCAAAAGTGAGCTCAATGGCCCCAGGGCCATAGGTTATAGCCAAAAGTCGGCTGTTTCGGTCCAACGGAGCTCATGTGGAGGTCCATTTTCTGCATACGGTCTGGGGAAAGCTCCCTGACAATGGATTTGTGTCTGGTTAAGTTTTCTGTCCGATCGGATTTACGGATTAACCGCGGAGGACCAGTTTCTGTTCAACGATCGTCGTCACTCGATCAGGGCCACAAGTACACTGACATGTGTTAGAAATTTTTTCCTAATCCGAGGGTATAGTTGGGTCAGATTCTGACGGTCTAAAACCTTATATTTGGCCTAAAAGTGAACGGCCCAATTCACCTAAGTTTGAGTATGTTTTCAAAAGATATTCGCATTTCTCACACACTTCGCTCAAAGCTTAAGTTGTACGTTTCTAGATACTATTTAGATTTGATTTCTGAGATGGTTGTTAAGCCCAGTAAGGCAGTTGTAATCGTATAGTTTCGAGTTAATCGGACTTTCGACATGCGGTCCAGGTCCGATACGGAGTTTGGTGATACTCCCGAGAGCAACTGGGTTTTGAGATTGATTCTAGGTTTTAGGAAATGTAGCATTAGCGATTCTACTAGTTTTGGGTCTTGCAGTTCGTATAGAAAGTTGTTCAAGCTAATCTACCGATTAATCCGGTTTAGTACTTAATTAATTTTTTTTCTAATTTTTAAAGGATTCGGTCCTTAGTGATTTTTACCTGAGGTGGTACTCAAGTCTTTGTACGGATGTTTTCGAGACATTACAATCTACTCCCCTTAAAGAAAAATTTCGTCCTCAAAATTAGTACCTTTTTGTACTCATCAAGAATCTGAGGGTAGTTCTAGCGAACCTTGGCTTCTGTTTCCCAAGTAGCCTCTTCCTCAATTTGGTGTGTCCACAGAACCTTCACAAGTGAAATCACTTTACTACGTAGCACATGTTCCTTCCTATTTAGAATACGCGTCGGTCGCAGTATATAAGTAGCATCTTCACTCGACTGTACCTGCTCCCATTTGATAATGTGGGAAGGATCAGGAACGTATTTCTTCAACATCGATACATGAAATACGTTGTGCACGCCTGCAAGTGGTGTGGGCAAAGCGAGGCAGTACGCTATCACACCCACTCGGTCTAGTATCTGAAATGGGTCAATGAATCTTGGCATGAGCTTCCCCTTCTTTCCAAACCGAAGGACTCCTTTCATGAGGAAACTTTTAGGAATGCATGGTCCCCAACCTCAAACTCTAGTGGTCGCTACCTCGTATCAACGTAGCTCTTCTGTCTATTCTGTGTTGTCAAAAGTCGACGCCTGATAATGTCGTTCTCTATCTGATACGATCTCCATAGGAACTCCGTGCAAACATACTATTTCCTTGATGTATAGCCTGACCAATCGTCTGCTGAGTTTGAAACCCTAATAGGGAGAAAGTGAACTGATTTTGTCAGTCGGTCCACAATCACCCAAATGGAATCATGTCCCTTCCTTGTCTTCGGTAACCCTAAGATGAAATCCATAGAAATGAAATCTTATTTCCATTCTGCTATGGGCATGAGCTGAAGTAGTCCAGGAGGTCGGCGATGTTCTGCCTTGACTTGCTCGCACGTGAGACAACGAGACACATAATCTACTATGTGGGCCTTTCCCACCAGTACGACCTCTTCATGTCTCGATACATCTTCGTACTATCAGGATGCATCGCCATCCTCGAATTATGAGCAGTTTCGAGAACTTTCCTTCTCAAGTCATGAAGATTTGGGACGCATAGGCAGCCACGATAACGTAAACCTCCATCCGTACCAACTCTCCATTCTGAGTCTTCATCATCACTAACTTACTTTCTCAGCTCTGCCAACCCTTTGTCTTCCTTCTGAGCCACAATGATTCAGTTATTAATAAGTGGCTGAATACAAATATGTACGGTGCTCTCGAATGGCTCCTCTACCGTAAGTTTCTGCTTAAAGTCCCTCACAAACTCTACCATATCACATTCTGCTATCATCAGCGGAGTCGCAAATGCTATTGTCTTCTTGCGCCTAAACGCGTCTGCCACAAGGTTGGCCTTACCAGGATGGTAGGAGACCTCGAACTTGAAGTCATTTAAGGTTTCCATCCATCGTCACTGTCTCATATTCAAGTCTCTCTGTGTGAATATGTATCTGAGGCGCTTATGGTCGCAAAAGAGCTCGAACTCCTCTTCATAGAGGTAATGTCTCCAGAGCTTCAATGCAAAGATGATGGCTGCCAACTCCAAGTTGTCGTAGGGTAGTTTTCCTCGTGTTTCCTCAATTGTTGCGATGCATAGGCAATAACCATGTCCTTCTGCATCAGAACATAACCTAAACCAATACGAGACGCATCGGTGTATATCGTATACTTAACCCCATGCTCTAGTAATACTAGCACAGGGGCGGACGTCATCTTGTCCTTCAATTCCTGAAAAGCTGCTTCTATCTTCTCATTCTAGGCAAACTTAAGATCCTTCCGAGTCAGCTAAGATAATGGCCTGGCTATCTTGAAAAAGTCCCTAAGAATCAATGGTAGTAACCTCTCAGGCCAAGAAAACTCCTCACTTCAATAATTGAACCAGGCTGCTCCCAGTCTTGAACTGCGGTCACCTTAGCAAGGTCCACAGCTATGCCTTCCTTGAACACCACATGTCCCAGGAACTTGACTTCTTCCTTCCAAAAGTTACACTTCTTGTACTGTGTAAACAACTAGTTCTTTCTGAGCATATCAAAGACTGCTCGCAGGTGCTTCTCGTGATCTTCTCAACTCTTGGAGTATATCAGGATGTTATCTATAAACACAATGACGAATCAGAACAGATACAGCTGAAACACCCAGTTCATCAGGCTCCATGAACATGGCTGATGCGTTTGTGAGTTCAAATGACATCACAAAACTGGTTCTGAAAGCTGTCTTCTGCACGTCCTCATCCCTGACGCACAACTGGTGATACCCTGACTGTAAGTCAATCTTAGTGAAGTACCATGCCCCTTTAAACTGATCGAACAGATCGTCTATCCTGGGCAAAGGTGAAAGGGCCAAGCTATATGCCCTAGAGGGGGGGTGAATAGGGCAATGCCAAATAAAACTTAAAACAGCGGAATAATAAAAAATATAAATAACAATGCTGAAATAATAACAACCTCAAAGCACATGAAATATGAGAATGATACTAAATTAGTTCTAAGGACAACCTTACACCAAAAACCAATGGCTTATGGTAGGACAACCTTATTTCTAAAACGATCTAGAAAACACAAATGATATGGAAAATAAATCAAGAATAACTTAAAAAAATAAATCCTAAGTTATTACACCATTCAACCATACTTGCTTCAAATAAAAATTACAACATTCATCCACAAAAGCAATTCACAATACTGAAGGAATAAATGAATAAAGAAATCAAGCACATCCACAACACAACGATATATAGTGGTTCGCCTGTGTGTTCACCAACTGTTAGCCAACAGCCACACAAAATGCTACTCCACTCCTAATATCCTCACACAGGGGATATTAGCATGCACTATCAAAATAAGTTTTCATAGGTTCACCCAAAACCTTCACAATTGTGTCTTTTTATCTCGGGCTTACACAATCCAAAAACCCCCACAATCTAAATTTTCTGGCTCTCCTCAGATAACCAAAACAATGAAATTTTTTCGGTAAATCTCAAACAAAACCAGAGAAAGTAAATTACAAAGTAAAATACCTGGATCTCTTTTTAAAGTAGCCCAGTAGAACCAATCGGAGTAGATGAATGATACGTCGTTCAATGTCCAATACTCACATAAAGAATGGTTCTATGTCTAATTGATTTTAGATTAAATCAAGAAGAGCAAGGTCTATTTGATTTTGATCCCAGAAGAAGGAATATCACAAATTCCTCTTTTCTAAATAAGATTGGAATATGGATTAAAATCACAATAGAAAAATGCTAACAAAAGGAATATTAAATATGCACAATAGCTTAAAAAAATAATCACAACTTATCTCAGAGTATAGCCTTAAATCGCTTGAATTGAATGGAATGGAATGAATAAACTTTGAAATTCGTGCATTATTTATAGCCTGAAAAATCCCGTCTTTGACTGGTCTTAGGATCTAGGGTGGTCGAGCATCAAAGATTTTGAAAGATTTCCACGGGATTAGATTAGCTGCTCTCACGACTGGTCTTAGGTAGCCTACGACCGGTCGTGGACCACCTACGACTGGTCGTGAGGCACCTATGACTGGTCGTGGGACTCGAGATAGGTTGCTGGAGTTCGAGTCGTAGGACTACGACCGGTCAAAGGATGAGTCGTAGGATTTCCCAGGACTAGTCGAAGCAAGTCCAGGACTAGTCGAAGGACAACCAGAAAAATCTGAAAATCTGTAACAACCTAGGACTGGTCCTGAGAAACCTAAGACTGGTCGAAGCAAAGTTAGGACTGGTCTTAGAACAGTCACACCAAGTAAATTAAAATATTCGGATTATATATCCAGAATGACCTATCATACAGACCAACCTAAGGTCAATCTAAGGTCAAACAAACCTTGAAGTGAGATGGACATTGAAGTCTTGAAGGTCTGTATTCTCAGATGATCTTGAAGTAGAAGCTTGAGTCGAGTTGATGGTCTTTCTCGAGCTTGGTACATTCTTGACTTGTCTTCATGAAGTCTTCTAATCTTGAACTTGTTAGAAGCAAACTTGAAGTCTTCTATTCTTGTAGACTTCATTCATGACATATCTTGCAAACATTCTTCATTTATGATCTTGTCTTGAAAATATTCTTCATTCATGATCTTGTCTTGAAGCAGTGTGTAGTCACAAACAAGAAACACAAGAAGTACAAGACATATAGGTTTTGGCACTACAAAATTTGACAACCAAAAGGATATGAAATCATAGCACTAACAAAAGGATACTTGTTCTTCACTGCCACCTAGTTCAACCTGTGATAGTCAATACATAACCGCAGTGATCCATCTTTCTTCTTCATGAACAACACAGGTGCTCCCCAAGGAGATATACTCGATCGTATGAAGCCTGCATCTAACAATCATCTATCTGTTTCCTCAGTTCTTCCATCCCACATGGAGGCATGCGATACATCGGAAGAGATATAGGTGTCGCACCAGGCACCAGTTTAATAGTAAAATCGATCTCGTGATGAGGAGGCAATCCAGGTATTGTCTTGAACACGTCCGTGAAATCCTGAACTACAGGCGTGCTCCCAAGTGTCGGACTATCTACATTTTCTAGTAGGGTAGTATAACAATTAATGCAGTAGTACCAACTAACCTGCACTGGGAATGTAAAGGTCGTGCCTTTAAGTCCATGGGTTGTCACGACCCTAGCATCACAATCGATCTCTGCCCTCATCTCGGTGAGCCAATCCATACCAAGGATCACATCGTAATGACATAGTGGGGCAATAATTAGGTCGACGAGTACTGTTCTGCTCCCTAAGTCTATCGAATAACCCTTACACATCTTGGTAGTATCTGAGAAGGTCCCTGTGGCGGTAAGGAGTCTCAACCCAACCATAGGACTAGTTTCCAACCCTAGTCGCTTAACTGCTGTGCATGATAATATAAAGATAGTGGACCCAGTGTCCACTAATAGAAAGACTGGTATACCTTGGAAGTGTGCGATGACTTCGAAAGTCATCGTGTCATAACTGCTATCTCGAATGCCTCAGCTGTAAGTGAGTGCACACGAGCCTACTGAGAATAGTTCGGTTGCGGTACCATAGGCTGTTGAGGCAGCCTAAATCGAGGAGCAGGTGGCCTGTAAGAAGGTTGTGCAGGAAGTACAGATCGTAGAGGTGGAGCCGAGATCGCTGGTGGCATCTGCCGGTTGATCATCTGAAAGGGCACAAAGCCATTGTCCCTCAACCTGGTAAAGCAATACGTGTCCGCATGACCCGACCTCTTACAGTAAGTGCACCACATGTTAGATCGCCTCGGCTATTCCCGTGGCCTCTTGCCGTGGAACGGCTTGCTCGATAAATCTGGTCGAGGCCTAGGAGCCATGGGTGCACGTGTATGGGATAGCCTATCCCCATCCTGCTCAGCTCGCAGAGACATGTCCACTAGCTTAGCATAATTAAGTATGCTAACGCAACACATCTTCAAGCGTATCTCAGGTCGTAAACCCTTAAAAAATCACTGCATTCGCATCGACTGGTCTGCTAATATTAGGGGAGCACATCTGGCCAGCTCTGTGAACCTGTTCTCGTACTCGTCACTGTCATTCCTCCCTGGTGGAGGTGAAGAAACTCTCCCTCCTTCTCATCACGGTAGGTGAAAGTGCATCTCAAAGGCCTCCCACGTCTATATGTAGCAAGGAGTAACTGTCCTAAGGACGCTGTCCCACCAGAGACTGGCCTCCTTCTCAAATATGTAGGTGACCAACTCCACCTGTTCTGCCTCAGTGCAGTGCAGCGGCTTCAGTATCTTAGAGATGCTGTCAAACCAATACTCGGCCTCCTCAGGTTTGTGAGTACCCACAAAAGTAGGAGGTCGAAAGAGCTGAAATCGTTTAAACAAGCCACAGACACTCATGCCCCTAGCAAGGTGCATAGGTGATGCAGGCGGAACCACACTCATATTCTGGGCAAGGGCCCCAGCAATGGTGACTAAAAATTGTTACTGCTATTGTTGTTGCTGCTCCATAAGGAGCATCATCTGCTCCAACCTATCAAGAGGAGGAGCTGCCTGAGGCATGTGAGGCGTCGAGGTGGATACACGGTTCTGTTTTAGAACCGATGGTGCAACAGGTGTCAGCCCATTAGTGGGGTCAGTGGCCGGCTGAGAATCCGGCATAGTCTCGTGAATCAGGCCCAAATTGGGGTCCAATAGATATTGCTTAGGGGAGGTGCCCCCGTCAATTGAGTCACCAAGTGTAAGACGTATCATACTTTGTGTGGCCTTAGGTGGCATTCCCTATATACAACATAAGGTGCAACCCGTGTCAGATTCAACTTAAGAACATACACTCATCCACACATTATTCAGATTCTAAACCAGAAGAAACTTCATGCATTTTATTTACCAAAATTGTCACAATACATGAGATATAGATTCACATAAGTCATGATAGAAGATACATGTGAGCTAATTTAAACAAGCTTTAACCACTAAACATACTAACGACCAAACAAGTCTACTAGGGCTAGTACAGGGAAGGTTAACCGCAACGTAAACTAAAAGACGACTACACATGTGACTAGTCGTCAGAATCTGGCGATGGTGGAGGAGCACCCTTGTCCTGCAGATAACACAACATAGCCCTCAAGGTGCTAGAAACTATGCTAAATTTTCGCTTCACAAAGGCCCGATTCTCTTCTAACTTGGCTTGGGTCTCTTTGACTTCTTGTCGTGGGGCAACTTGACCCTCCTCGATCTGAGCCAAACAGGCTTCTAAAGCAGCCCGATCACTGTCGCGCTCATGTGTAGCAGGAGGAGAGCCCTCATCAGTGTCTTGGGCCTCCTCTTCTTCTTCTTCACTCTCTCCTCCCTCACTTCCTTCGTCTGTCTCATTTTCTTCCTCTATCTCATTGCTTTCTTCCTCTTCGCTTTATGTCTCATCCCCATACTCATCGAGTTGGGCTTGATGTTGGCGAGGGCCAATCCTCATATTGTAAAGCGTAGTATCATTTATGAATTGAATTGGCGTGATCTCATCCATGTTAAGCCGGTAGCCGAACTCCCGAGCAACCTTACATATAAGTCGGCCAAAGGGAAGTGAAACATTTGTCCTAATAAAGCATACGGTCTAGATTATCTGTAGTAGGGCGAACGTAGGAAGACACAGCTTGTCTCCTTGCCCTGCTCTGTACAGGAAGTCACCATCAAATGAGTGCATTTGGTATGGTTGCCTCACCTATGACACACATTATATGTGAAAATGTAATGAAGCAGGCAAAGATCATCAGTCAATTTCGTTGATGAGAGGCAATTGCCTCGCGTCCAGGGAACCAATCGGCCACAAAGAAATTGCGTACGATGATCTCTTTCTCGCATTCTCTTAAGGTTCTTCTCGCTAGCGTGCACCTCTCCATGTAGAATCCCCATGATCCGAGCTATCACATCTACATTAACTATTGCGTCCCGCTTCCCTACAGAGATAGTGAACTGTAGAGGCTCTAGTAGTGGATCCCAAATGCAGGCGTAGAGGGCTCGGACCATGTTCTCGCATGCGTGAAACTTGCCTTCAAATATGGGACCCCGCCCAGAGTCCGATAAAAGGTCCATTATCGATATAGCCCAAACAACTTCTTATCCATGTGTGCTTCAAATACAACTCTATGACCACTAAACCTACCGTGCCCGATGCTCGCTGGTAGAACTCTTTCGAGTAAAATTCAGAGATCGAGATCCTGCTTGGACCTTCGTTCATGCTCAGCACTCATACTGGATTCGGCGCCCGCTTTCCTCGGACGGGTCGGGCGGCTAGGCTCGGCTTCATCGGTGGACACTCTTCTCTTTCTCATGAGAGAAAGGAGTGTGGAGAGTGAGACTACGACTGCTACTAACTCAAAAAGAGCCATAGAAGTGGGGAAAGCTTGATGGAGAAGATGGGTTGATGAATTTTGGGTTTTATGGGACATAATGTTGAACTCGTGTGTTTAAATGAGAAGGAGAGGGGAGATTGGAAGTGGTAGGAGATGGGTTTTTGAAGGGAATGGTGGTGGGTGCATGTGTATTGAAGAAGATGAAGTATAGGATGAAGATTTGAGAGGGAAAATGAAGTTTTTGAGGGATGTTGAGAGCGTAGGAGAGGTGAAATGAAGAGAATATGGCAATTGGGGGGGGGCGCAAAAACTTGATGTTTTATTTAAACCAACCTGATTTAAATAATTTTAAACTCTTAAGTATACGAATCAGATGTAGATACGGTATGTATTACGAGATCGTTCCCACGAGGACTGGTTATCACAATTCGAATTTTACGATTCTTCTTAACTAATCCAACAAAATAGTTTAGCGAACTACTAACACAAATCTATGAAAAATAACCGAGAGCAATAAGGAAAATTCAATCAAGGAGAATACTAGGACTTTTGAATCCACCCTTAATTATCATAACCCTTATTTTACCTATTGATTCACCCTAATTCCGATTGATATAAATTTACTAAATAAAGCACACTCTATGTCCTTGGTCGGGCACACAGAATGTATAATCCCTTAAAGCATAAGGATCACATCTTTCCATCCATGGTCAGGCATGAATAGATGTAAATTCTTATCTCTTTCTCTATAGGAAAACCTGTTCATGGTCAGACACAAGCACCTAGATTAAGATTCCAAACAATATCCACACCTAGACTTTAGTTATGCTCATAGAATGGAGAAATACGGATTTTTCATTTAAGCACACTAGAGAAAAAAAATAAATCAATCAATTCCAATGAAATCAACACATAACAAGAACCATTCAAATTAGGGGCTTCATCTCAGCCCTAGCTAAGGGATTTAGCCTAGCATAGACATGATTAAGCTAAACATAATAAAAAGAAATAATAAAAATAAAAGAAATCTGAAATACTGTCTCTCCTTGCTCCACGTCCACCACTTGTTGGCTCTCCAAGCTTCCCTTTTTTCTCTCCCTTTTATAAGTGTCAAAGACGGTGTATGGGAGAAGTGGACAGCTGTTTATGCAACTACTTGAGCAAAGAGGAAACAACGAGCGATACGGAGTCTTGCGAAAGCAGGATATTTTTTAAAAACTGCTTAGGCAGTCAGCGGTGTTGTGAGCAAGTTCCCGGAGTGTTGACTGTCTTAGCTCCACATCTGCCTTTTTGGTGGTGCTCGTCCTGAGCCTGGGCTTCGTCTAGACGATGCTGATCAGAAAGCTAGCTCATGATGGTGGCCCACGGCCACTCGCAAAACGTGGACAGCTTCTGGTTTCACAAACGGAGCCACAAGAAACGAAAATTTCCGTTTTCGTGGTTGAGGTCGGTGGGGTCCACTTAGCGACTTCACACCTCATCAAAGCTGTCCATTGGCTCTGTGGGGTTGATTTAGCACATCATTCCAATTTTGAAGAGGATCTGAACTTTTGGTGGGCCACTACGTGAATCAACGTCCGACAAAAGTTCTAACACTAGTGACCTTATCTGTATACATGGTTGCAAGGAAGTTAGAGGTTTTGGTCAGAATTCTTGTCTGAATACAATGGACGGTCCCAATCATTGAAATGGATGATGGGTGGGGCCCATTGTCAAAACCCAATTGCAAGTACATCCATCCCTGGACGTTTTGTGCTATAAGGCCGCTTTTCAAAAGTTTTGTTCAAAAATTAGGTGGGGCCCACTTCTGATGACATTTTCAAAGATCTACTCCGCTCATCATTTTCTTAGTAACATGTAAGCCCATGGGTCAAATTATGAAGTAAATCTAAACTCTATGTAGGCCACACCATCCACTTGTGATGAGGCACTACCCACCGTTGAAGCAACCATGTTCTCCTTATGTGCATGCATATGGAAATTTGTTTATTTACAAATTTGCCATTCTTAATTCTAGAAACGCCTGTCATCCATTCCTCCCTACTGCACCATCCAAGCGAAGTGAAATTTGGCGAATATCCACCGTTTTTTGTGCTCTTTCCATCGGTTCAGCTTGGGTCTCGATCTCCCAAAGATGTCCAAGATGCTTTCTTAATGGTTATTGTCTGATCTTGTCCATCCGGTCATTATACACTAATCCAAGGGCTGAATTTTGACGTGTACGGTTAATTTATGGTCCTCAGGCCAGATATAAAGTTTGGAGCCGAACAAATGGTGGGAACCTTATGATCTTTGCATTCTAGATGTCTTTCAGGCCGCTTGAGCTTCAATTTCATGATTTTCTCGGATCTCTAGTGTGTAAATTCATCAATCTTGGTCCCCTGGGGTCTATCCCTTGCTTTAATGACTTCAGAGCATTAATTCCATGCTTTTAGTATCCATTTTCAGTCGAAGCTCCTAATTGCACCCTACATCACAAACACAGTTAAAATATGACGTTAAGCATCATCATGTACATAAAATCAAGTAATAATTGGGGTCTAATATGTAATATTCAACCCTCATCAGGGGGTAAATAGAGGGCCCTACACGAATTTGGTGGGCCCCACACATGTTTGGAGGGCGGCGGGTCGACGAACCAGCGGGCCTGCTGGACCCCAGCGCGGTGCACCGCAATAGGCACGGTGGCCACCCCCTCCCAGGATGCCGGACATGTACCGGGGACCCCCTAGGGTCCGACCAATTTGCATGGTTTGGCCCCCTTCGACCGTTATTCTGCGTTATTTGAGTATAGGATGTGTCGAATTACCATCCAAACCCATCAACCGATGGTCTAGAAGAGAATCGGGATCATTTCACATGATCACCGATGCATACGAGTCAGATTTTAACCGTCAATTTTACCGAATGGAGAAACTTGGAATCCTACAACTGTTTCTACGTTTCATTGCTCCCTCCTAAGTCAAAGTACGTTAGTGTGCGTCGTGTGACCATAACTCAGGTCCAGTTTAATCCAAATCATGCTTTGATACCAACTTGTAACATCCTGAAATCCGAGGGTCGAGTAGATGCTCAACTTCTGAGTTCCAACGCATCACTTATGCAACATAGATAATGATGATTAAATGTTGACTATATTAGCACATTAAACATGAATGGGATTACACTAAATCAGCATACACATTAAACATGAATGGGATTACACTAAATCAGGGACAATTAAATTACGCAAGCCGAAGACTGTGATAAGTATATAGATCATATATGTAGTAAGTCCCCAGAGTATCAACATGTCGCCAGGTTAAATAAATTACAGGTACAGTTTCCAAAATAACAAAATGATAAAGTGTAATGTCTGCTAATCCATATCCCGGTAGCCCCGGTGACGCAACTCCAAGTCTACATAGACCCATCAGAGAGTTGCAAATAGGAGAACTCCTCATCGTCGTCGTAGAAGTCAGGCTCCACCTCGTAGGCCTCGACGTCACCTGAAACTATAACAGAGTCTGGTTGGTGTTTTAAAACACCATCCCAGAGTGGGAGTGAGTGATCAACTTAGTGGAGCTATAAGGCAAAGGTTAACATGTTATCAATTTAGTCAAGCAGTAATGATAAAGCAGTACAACAATCATGTCCTAAGCGCTCTTGTTAATGCAAGAATGGTATGCGACAATGATGTATGCCCTCGCCTGCACTCTTTTAGCGACATCATCTCAAGATCGCGCATACAATACTCTCAGTAAACGTGCGCTTCCTCGCCAAAGCACATGCAATGCAGTACATGAACGTGATTAGCCAAGTTCTTAATTATACTTTTTCATATAGAAGATTCAGGAAGCTAAGGTACCTCCCTTATATCATTATCCAAACAATGATCTATCTAGGGTCGTTAATCCTAGTCATTCGCATATGATGGCAGTTCAGGTTGCTATAGAGAGGCTCATCACCTCAATGCAGGCCTGGTCTATATTCGAGGTTACTATGGAAAGGCTCGTCACTTTAATGTAGTCCTAGTGTATACTCGAGGTCACTACGAGAGGCTCGTTACTTAATCGTAGGCCGACAGCTCGAATACAGTGTCCCATACCACCGTATTCAGTTCACTAGTTTGGTTTGCTCACTGAAAAATACGGAGAGGCTCGTCACCCCAGCGTAGGCTGACATCTCAAGTACGGTGTCCCATACCACCATGCCCGGCTCATAAGTCTTGGCAGATTGTGGTACTAAGGTTACACGGGCTTTCATTGGTAAGCAGTACCTTAGATTCAAGTAGTTGCATCCATACAAGGTAAACATATACTAGGCCAATCGGGTTACTTGACAAGCTCGAATGGTACAAGCGTAAGTTGAATTAATCTACATGGAGCGTGTAAGCACTCCGCATGGCCTAACCACTGTCGACAAACAACATACGACTCGGATTCATTGAACGTGTCTTGTGTGGTGAAACAACCTCAGCCATTAATTCGAGAATCATTACCAATTGCCTGGACTACACAGTAGTCCCAATCATCTTCAAACACAGTAGGCATCCATGTCTGATAATCAAAACAACATGTAATAATTAATCTAAATATAAATCTCATTTGAACATTTTAACAATACCTAGCACATGTTATAATACATAGGCATTTCATCCATAAATCACATAGTAGTAAGAAAGGTTACACAAAGGAAACTGTAACTATAGATAAAGGAATTGAGAATCTTATCTCAACGCCCTCATTAAATACATTACAACAAGAAATTTCTCATTCAGGCGTTTTATCAAACACTTAGACTACACATATCAATATACATGTAATATAGTAGTTATAGCAAGTATTATAGAAAATCCTTTCACAAGGGAGCTGTCATATGTACAACAATTATGTATTCTTAAACATCAATCATAACAAGCACAAATCATAATTCCATATTCATTCAAACATTTCAACAAACACATGGAATGCATTAAAAATCAACATAGTTTGTATATATGTGTAATATACGGAAAACATTGTATCTAAGCATATGTGATAGCAATTAAGTCAGTCATAAATCATTAACTGACATTGAAAGTCTTGAAAACCATAACCTAAACGTTTATAGTCCGCACCTTTCACCGGTAAACTCGTATCGAACTCAGTTTGAACACTAAGTCTTCGTTTACGGTACAACGGCAACCTATAGCATGAAATAGGTTAGCTATTTCACTATTTACTCTATTTGGATACCTAAAATAGGTTAGGGTTAGGATTTCTTACCCAACAAAGGAATCGAAATCGCCAGTGAAGCGATATGAGAGAGGCGATTCAGCACGTGGAGTGGTGGGATCGAATCCCGGCAACTATCTCTCACTCTCTCTCTCACTTATCCTTCTCTTTTCTCTCTTCTCTCTCGTAGGGTTTAGAAAATTCGTATGGCATGGGAGAGAGAGGGTTTAAGGGCCTTATATAGGCTCAAAAGTGAGCTCAATGGCCCCAAGGCCATGGTATACTTAGGTTATAGTCAGTTGTTTCGATCCAATGGAGCTCATTTGGAGGTTCATTTTCTACATACGGTCTGGGGAAAGTTTCCTGATAATGGATTTGTGTCTGGTTAAGTTTTTAGTCTGATTGAATTTATGGATCGACCGTGGAGGACCAGTTTCAGTTCAACGGTTGTCGTCACTTGATTAGGGCCACAAGTACACTGACATGTGTTAGAAATTTTCCCTGATTCGAGGGTGTAGTTAGGTCAGATTCTGATAGTCTGAAACCTTATATTTGGTCTGCAAGCGAACGACCCAATTCACTTAAGTTTGAGTCTGTTTTCTAAAGATATTTGCGTTTCTCACACACTTCGCTCCGGGCTCAAGTTGTACGTTTCTGGATATTATTTGAATTTGATTTCCGAAATGGTTGTCAAGCCCAGTAAGGCAGTCATAATTGTATAGTTTTGTGTTAATCAGACTTTCAACGCGTGGTCCAGGTCCGATACGGAGTTTCGTGATGCTCCCGAGAGCAACTGGGTTTTGAGATTGATCCTAGATTTTTAGGAAATGTAGCGTTAGCGATTCTACTAATTTTGGGTCTTGCAGTTCATATAGAAAGTTGTTCAAGCTAATCTACCGATTAATCCAATTTAGTACTTAATTAATTTTCATCTAATTTTTAAAGGATTCGGTTCTTACTAATTTCTGCCTGAGGTGGTACTCAGGTCTTTCTACGGATTTTTCCGAGACGTTGCAATCGCGCCCGCCGGGTGGTGGTTTTACCGTGCAGATTTTTAAAACGGGCATATCTTTCAATCCAGAATGTGTTATGCAACATGCCATATATGAATTTGGGGTAGGAGAAGTAGCTCTATCCAAATTACCTATTTATTTCATGAGATTCCAATATGTTACTGGTCAAAATCCTATTTTATTTATGTATTCAATTTAGTTTCATTATTGCTCTTCATCATTTAAAATTTAGGATTAGTGTCTAATATGAAAGTACTTAGAAAAAAATTGAAGAATAAGGTGGTAAAAGGTGATATTTTGAAGGAAATTGGTTGAAAAGGGATTCTAGACTTTGGGTTTGAGTTTTGAGAAGTCAGTAAGGTGTTATGATCAACCCATTGACAACTAGCTCCAAGTTGGGAAAAATTCGGGATGTTACAGATAAGTTAGGAAAGTATACAATGGCTATAATTTCATCAAACTCTTTTAAGTATAGATACGGATTTTCATATTCAAGCCCATGAAACTTTAGAAGGAGTTGGATCACCCCTGGCTTGATATTCATGTGTCCTGTATTTTCTGAAAAAATCATCTATGAGGACATACTCACCCTCGCCTGTTGTAAATAATCTCGTAAAGTACGAGGCGAGGGTGCTTGATGCACCTCATTCTCATCCTAGATGTCCTCCACCCTAGGTTGGGGTAGAAGAGGTTGATTTGCATCCATAACCTCAGTTAACTCTGAGGATCTCAAGTGGTGTCTAATCCTGCGATGGATAGATAACCCCTCAACCAATCCTCCTTGAGATGTAGAGTGTTATCACGAACACACTTGGGCATGAAACACTCGCATCCCTCAATTCAAATTCTAAACCTAAACCTAAGAGAAAGGAAAAATAACAAATCTAGAAAATAAGAGAAAAGCATTGGAAGGAAGTTACCAAAATAGAAGTCCTAAATTAAGAACCTGCAAAACAAAACAAACCAAGTTAGTTTCTACGGATAGAAAGTCTGGAAATAGCAGGAGATCCTAAAATAAAAAGTAAACTAGTTTCTAAACAAAGAAAAAATTTCTAAAAATGAAAATAGAAAGTTTTTAAAAATAAATTAGGAAAATTCTAAACCTAAAATAGAAAGAAAGTTAGTTTTTAAATTAGAAGAAATCCTAGAATTAGAAAGTTTCTAAAGATAAAACCTAATCTAAAATAAAAAACAGAAAGACTAGAAAATTAGAAAGAGATTACCAATTTAGAATGTGTATGTCAAGGTCCTACAAAACAGGAAAATAGGCTAGTTTCTAGAAATCAGAAAAATATAAACCTAAAGATAGAAAATCATAATCTTAACTTAATTCTAAAACCAGTCAATTTTAGAAAAATGTAAACCGTCAATCCCTGACAACGGCGCCAAAAACTTGTTCACTCCTCAAGTATCGGGTTGTGATGTAGTAATAAACTCGGTGAGACCGAGATCGAATCCCAAGGGACTGATACCTGTACGTTATCAGAAACTAAGTAGAACTATAACTATATTAAGACGAAATCTAAATCGAATAAATTTAAGGAATAATGGTGAGATATTTATCTAAAATTTAGAGAGATCAGAAGTAGGAAACTAGGGATTCAGAGGATCCACTTGTAGAGATCAGGGAGATCTTATCCTTGCATCAAAAACTCAACTGGACTTAGAGTCCATCTTCATCCAGTTGAAGGGTGTAACCATGAAAATCAAACTGAACTTACTTTGATATAGTTTTCAAGAGATGAAAGGTATATGAATTAGAATGGATTCCATCACCAAACCATGCCCAGGAGACAAAGCAAACAACAAAATTAAACTAATTAACAACCAATCAACAAATATATGAAGGTTAGGAAGGGTACCGTCATCCAACCATGCCCAGGAGATGATGGTGAACAACAGAGCTTCCTGATGTCATAATCAAATAAGGATAGGAATATGCTCAAAGTTATCGTAGACCCATTATAATTTTAGTTACAACAGACCATTAAAAACTAAAAACATTCCCTTAATAGTCAAACTAATATCAAGTTCAGTTCATAAATTAAAATTAAATCAAAGGCATAAAGTAAAGTCTCCCATCTCACTACAAGCTTCACCTCTCAACCCTAGCTAAGAGGTTTAGCCACTCATAGACATGATCTAGCTAACTTCCCAGATCAAAAAAGAAAACAAATAAAAAACTCTAAACTAATAACCCTCTTGTTCAGACGTCCCAGCTTCAATCTGGTGCTCTCGCCCTTCTCTTTCTTTTATAAGAGATGAAAGGTCGGTTAGAAGGTTGGTGGAGACCTTCCGCAGCAACAAGTGGAGAGCTCGGTTATAGCAGTTGTGTGCAGCGAAACCGTGGAGTCGGTTGGCACTCGTCCCACGTTCTAGCGCTGTGGAAGAATTTGCTACAAGATCTGAGCTATTCAGGCTCCTTGGCACTGGTCAGCCACCCCTTAAGATGATTTTTTACGGTCTAGATGGCCGGGCTAATCCCTGTCAAGATCCCATAACAGCCTGGATCGTCCAGGTGTCGGATGTGCGTAAACCTATGCTATTTCTTGCGCTGTAGTGTTGGTGGGGCCCATGATCAACATCGGTTAGGAAATCTACTCCGCCATTGGATTCCCCTTGGAATCTTAGCCTAAGAAACCGCGTTCTTGATCTGAATTTGATGTGGCCTAGGGAATTAAACCTGTTGTAACTGATTTGAACGGAACGGAATGGTCTTCTTGTGACCACTGTAGCAGGCGCGTGCGCGTGCATGAGCAACATAGGTTTGAACTTCCCGAGCTCCTCTACAAGATGGACAGCTTGGATCACCCAAATGGATGATGGCCCTGCGTAACGAGAAAACAGAGACTCCTTTCTCTGTTTAAAGAAAGTCGGTCAAACCGACTCTGACCAAACGAGGTGGTCCAGTGCCCGTGGAGTGCACTGGTGTTGCCAGTGGGGTCCCGTTCCAATGTTTCTAAGAAATTCGTGCTGTCCATCTGTTGCATCATCAAAGTTAAGGGGTTGAGACCAAAGTCGAAGCATATCCAAAGATCAGGTGGGCCCCAAATCAGGAATTTGGTGGCTGATTTGTCTGTTGGGCTACTTCCACCAAGAACCAATGGCTGATTTTTGACGTGTATGGTTAATTTATGGTACACAGGCCATGTATGAAGTTTCGAGCCGAAAAGATGGTGAGAACCTTGTGATCTTGCATTTTGGACGTCTTTCAGGCCACTTGAGCTTTAGTTTCACGATTTTCTCGGATATCTGGTGTGAAAATCCATCAATCTCAGTCCCCTGGGGTCCTTCCCTTGCCTTGGTGAATTCTGAGCATTAAATCCATGCTTTTAGCACCCTGTTTCAGTCTCAGCTCGTAAATACACCTTACAGCACAAACACGGTTAAATTGGGCCGTTAAACAGTACTATGTTCGTAAATCTAAGTAATAACTGGGGTCTAATATGCAATATTTGACCCTCAACAATAGAGATAGAATTAACATTAGCAATAAAAGTTCTCTAGGATGGAGATAATAACTGATAGGAAACGAAATACTGAATAGAATGAAACGTGCAAGGATTAATACATTTCCATAGAGAAGCAGAAAGATTCGAGTCAAGAGTTGACCTTGGAGCACCTGATGATGGTGGAGGTAGTGACATGTTAGCTCACCCTTTTCTGTGCTGCAAGATAGATGAGACTTGAGTGCAAACATAGTCTTATAAATGGAGAGGTTGAGTGTGGGGGCGAGTGGAGCCGCGTGGTGGTGGTGGTGGAGGTGGAGGTGGAGGTGGGTGAAGTGATGGCAAAGAGAATGGCGTAAATGGAGAAGGTGCTGCCGGAGATGGAGGAGATGATGGTGATGGTGGAGAAAGTGAGGTAGGGGTCGGTGAGTCTAACAAAGGGATAGGAGTAACATGTGGGGATAAGAGAGGAGAGGAAGTCTTCGTAGAAAAGAAAATGCTATTTATAGTGTTTTCATCACCTATTATTTGCACAAATCCATTAGAAAACTTAATTAGCTGCTACCACCCATAGATTGACCATTCGGTCTTAATGAGCATTTTCGTCTATTATTTTTAATATATTTTCTTTTAAAAAATTTTAAAATATAAAAAAAAAAAAAAAAAAAAAAAAAAAAAAATTGGGTCCCCTCTGCCTTGATATTTCTCCATGGCACCATCAAAGGACTCTAACGATATTTCATCCTCTCATGACCTAGATCTCAGATAGTATGAAAACCCGTCTAAAGATCACATCCTCTCCTCTCACAGGGCTCGATTTTCTCCAGTGGCAACAGGTTGTCCACATCTTTATTGGTGATAAGCGGAAACTTGGCCACATCACTAGGACCATTCCTTGTCCAGCCGATGGAGACTCCAAGAAAGCAAAGTGGGAATATGATGACATGATTATCATGTTATAGTTATGAAACTCCATGGCCAACAATGTCCAGAGTGGCCTTCTTTTCTTAAAAATGGCGAAAGAAATATGGGACATGGTCTACGAACTCTATAGCGATGCGCACAATATATCACACATCTTTCAATTAGAGAAGGAGATCGCCTCTCTCCAACAGAACGACAAGAGCTTCACAGAGTACTATGCTAAACTCCGGAGTTTATGGGAGGAGCTCACCTATCATGACAAGGAAGATACCTACTATTTTCGAGATGTGATTCTTATCAAGAAACGGCATTAGCGATGCCGAATCTTCAAGTTCTTAGATGGCCTTAATAATGAGTACGAGATACTTTGACAACAGATCATCCGCATCGTTAAGACGATGACCTTGAACCAGGTTTATGCTCAGCTTGCAAGAGAAGAAAAATGGAAGTAGCTTATGATTCCGCCTACCTCGATCATGTAGTCTGCCTTACAGGCTAATGCTCCTTTTTTCTGATGATCAGGGCCATGGTCGTGGAACTCGAGGTCGTAGTCATGGTTCTCTTTTTTGACTCATTACAAACATACCAACCATAGACCTCCCATATGGGGAGGCTTCTCTCTTGGACTTGGTCATTCGTCGGGTGGTCAATGGGTCAATTTGTCTACTACTAAATCTGAAGAAACACCGTCTGCTTCCTCTAACATTATGGTCTAGATTTCCCAAGAAGAATATGAGAACCTAATCACCCAGAAGGCTGGCCTCTCAGTCTCAAAATCCATGGCTACTTCCAGTTCCCCGATGCCAGGTACATTCACTCTAGCCTCCTCTTCGTGGCCTTGGGTCATAAATATCAGGGCCACAAATCATATGACTGGTATGTTCCATCTTTTTTTTTTTTTTAATCTTTTCATCCTAGTTCTACTTTAGAATCAGTAAAGTTAGCCGATGGAAACTTTACTCCCATTGTGAGGTCGGGAACTATTCCTCTAACCTCTACTGTCTCCCTCGATAAGACCTTTCTTGTCCCAGGTCTTGACTCTAATTTACTTTCCATTAATAAACTCACCAAACAATTTAACTGTGCTACCATTTTTCTTCCATCTCACTATATGTTTCAGGATCTCAGGACACAGAAGATGATTGGTGATGGGCGTCAATGTGCTGGTCTTTACCGATTTGATGCTGATATTCAACCTAAAGTTGTAGCCCATCTTTTTTTAGTCACTCAGGACGATTTTTATCGATGGCATTGTCGTTATGGTCATCCCTCCTTTTCCATTTTATACAATTTATTTCCTGCTTTAGCTTCCCACAAAGATGTTAAGACCTTTCAATGTAGTACTTGTAATTTATCCAAGCAAAAACGTGTTTCATTTCCTTTAGTCTTGAATAAAGACTCTGATTCTATATTTTTTATCATTCAATCTAATGTTTGGGGACCTGCTCCTATTCCCTCCTCCAAGGAATTTCAGTATTTTGTGTCTTTTATGGATTATACTACCAAGATGACATGGATTTATCTTCTCAAAAGTAAAAGTGAAGTGTTTGACACTTTTAGATCTTTTCATTTTTGGTTGATTAATCAGTTTGATGCAAAAGTCAAGGTCTTTCACTGTGATAATGGTGGTGAATACATTTCCACTGTTTTTCTTTCCTACCTTTGTCAGCATGACATTGAGTCAAACACCACTTATGCTTTACTCCTCAACATAATGGGATGGTAGAAAGTAAAAACTAATAATTATTGAATATCACTCATTGCTTCCTCATTGAGAAGCATGTTCCCAAACACTATTGAGGAGATGTAATTCTCACCGCATGCTATTTGGTCAATCGACTGCCTCATTCTGCTTTGAACTTTCAGACTCAAGTTTCCTTACTTAAGAAAGTTCACCATGTCACTGATATTCCTCTTCTTGTTTTCGGCTGCACTGCTTATGCGTATGACTTCTCTCTCTCTCTCTCAAACAAAGTTATCAGATAGATCCATCTCTTGCATGTTTGTTGAGTATTCAACAACCCAAAAAGTTTATAAATTTGTGGATCTTCATATTGGTCGTCGCTATGTGCCTCTAGATGTGACATTTTTTAAGTCTCTCAGTTTCTTTTCTCTGAAGACTTTCTCTCCTCTCTTATCCCCACTTGTTACTCCCATCCCTTTACTAGACTCACCGACCCCTACCTAACTTCCTACACCATCACCATCATCTCGTCCATCTCCGGTAGTACCTTCCACATCTGCGCCATTCTCTCCATCATCACTTCACTCGCCTTCACCTCCACCACCGCCACTATGCCGCTCAACTCACCCCACACTCGACCTCTCCATTTATATGGTTATGTTTGTACTCAAGTCTCATTTATCTTGCAGCACAGAAAAGGGCGAGCCAACATGTCACTGCCTCCACCATCATCAGGCGCTTAGAGGTCTGCTCCCAACTCGGATATTTCTGCTTCTCTGGGGAAAGGTATTAATCCTTGCATGTTTCATCTTATTCAACATTTTGTTTCCAATCAGTCATTATCTCCATCCTACAGAACTTTTATTATTAATGTTGATTCTATCTCTATTCCTGCATGAGTGGATGTGGCTTTCGCACACCCTCACTAGAATCATATTATGCTTGAGGAGAATGCCTTACAAAAAAAAAAAAAAATCAAACTTGGGAGCTTGTTGATTTACCGACCGAAAAACATGTTGTGGGTTGTAAGTGGGTTTACACTGTCAAGCATAACCCTGATGGTACCATTGATCAGTACAAAGCATGTCTTGTTGCAAAAGGCTTCACATAGACTTATAGCATTGACTACATAAAGACTTTTACCTCAGTTGCAAAAAATGAATTCTATTTGGGTTCTCTTATCTATGGCTGCAAATTTGGGTTGGCCATTGCATCAACTTGATGTCAATAATATTTTTTTATATGGTGACCTTCATTAAGAAGTGTATGTCCTTACCTCCTGAGCTTTGTCATAAGGCGAGGAACATAAAGTTTGTCGCCTTCGCAAGTCCATTTATGACCTCAAGCAGTGACCTCGGGCGTGGTTTGACAAATTCACTCATGCCATGCAAGCTACCCACTTTCACCAACGCAGCTCTGATCATTCCATTTTTTAGAAGCGCACCACCAATGGGCACACAATAGTCTCGATCTACGTTAATGACATCATTGTTATGGGCAATGATTCTACTATTATATTCGACATAAAATCACATGTTGCTAGCACCTTTTAGGTAAAAGATTTGGGCTCCTTACATTATTTTCTTGACATTGAGATTGCTTATTCTCGCTATGGTATTTCCTTGTGTCTGAGGAAATATGCACTGGACTTACTCAAAGAGACATGCATGCTGGGCTATAAACCTGTTGCTACTCCTCTTGAGTTCAATCATCAGCTCACCTCTCTCAATGGTGAGTCTTACTCTGATCCTGGTCCTTATCAGAGACTCGTTGGCTGACTTATTTACCTGACTATTACAAGACCCGGTATCTCTTATGTTGTGAGTGTGTTCAGTTAGTTTATGCACTCACCACGGGCTGCCCATTTGGATGTTTCTTATCATATTCTCCGTTATCTTAAAGGCTCTCCTGGTAAGGGTTTTCTTTATTCCAAACATGTATACTTGTCTATTTTCACTTTTTCTGATGCAGACTGGGCCAGTGCCAAAAATGACCGGAAATCTACAACCGATTACTGCTCGTTTGTGGGGGGAATTTGGTTACTTGAAAAAGTAAAAAGCTGGCGGTCGTTGCTCGATTTAGTGCTAAGGCCGAATACAGGGATATGGTCTATACCATTTGTGAGTTACTTTGTCTAAAGAAATTCATGACCGAGCTTGGCCTCTCTTCATCTATACCTATGTAGATGATGTGTGATAATCAGGCTGACATTCACATTTATAGTAATCTAGTCTTCCATGAGCACACAAAGCATATTGAGGTGAACTGCCATTTTATTCGAGAGAAAATTAAGTCCCATGAAATTGTCACTCCACATGTTCGCACTAGGGACAAACTGGCTAATGTTTTCACTAAACCTCTTTCACGTGACTAGCATGACGCAATCACTTCCAAGCTTGGCCTTTCGAATATCTTCCGACTCAGCTTGAGGGGGAGTGTTGAAGGAACGAGTCCGACGCCAAACCCGTCAGATTCGTGATATGCTCACCCATTCCAACTCATTTGTATCTTTCTTTTATTGCATCTAGCTCATCTGTATCTTTATCTTCCTTCTTCTTCATTGCTTCTATTTTTATTTTTCCTCCATTCTAGCATAAGTATGGGTTGTATGCGGCTCAAAAGAATATACAATATCTTTTCCCAAATCATTTCTTATAACATGTTGAAGTGATAAAAGTCCATTGATATACATTGATACACCACACTATGACAGCTTAAGCTTTTAGAGTAAATGGTCATTTGACATGGTATCAAAGTGGAAGGTGCAGCTTAAGCTTACTCTTCTATCTTATTTGTAAATTTATAAGGTATTCTGTTCAGGATGTGACAAGCAAAAAGAATGGCTTCTCCCAACATGTTTGAGGATAAACTAGAACTGTTCAACATTGTATTCATCATTTCTTTCAATTTTTTTTTTCATTTTGTTATACTATTTTTTTCAGGTGTATAAGAGGCAATAGTTTCATGTATAATGTCATTCTTTTCATAGAATTCTTTAAAATGTAATGATTCATTTTCTTGACTTTCATACTTAATTGTTTTTCAACTTTTGTCATATACTTGATAAAGAAACCCGAGGCTTCATCTTTACTTCTTATTAAATATACCCTAATGTACCTCGAGAAGTCATTTATTGAATGGTTTCTTATGAAACTTGGATTCTTAAAATCACACAAGTCACTATGAATCAGTTCTATAATCTTAGATTCTTTAAAAACTTATTTGAATGGTTTCTTGTGGAACTTAGATTCTATAAACACTTCACATTTATTTGGTTTTTTATTTAAAAAATCAGGTGTAATACTTATTTTCTCCATACTTTTAAGAACATCTACATTTATATATCATAATCTATTGTGCTATAAATCAAGTGATTCAACCAAGTAAGAAAAACTGAAATTCATCTTATTAATATCAATAGAGGATACATTCAGTACAAATAGCCCATTACAACAGTAACCATTCCCGACAAATGTTTTATTATCGGACAATACAACCTTCTTTAAATTAAAAACCAATTTAACACCGACTTTATTTAGGAGGGGGTCAGAAACTAATTTTTTTCTGATGTCAGGCACATATAAAACATTATTTAGTGCAAGGGTCTTCCCAGAAGTGAGCCTTAAGATCAATTTTCCTTTTTTGACTACTAAGGAGGTTCGAGCATTTTTCATAAACATTGTCCATCCCCTACAACTTGGTAGGAGGCAAAAATGCTTTGATCCGTATAGATGTGATGTGTAGCTCTAGTGTCTAGTATCTAATGCATTGTGTTAACAAGGTTCACTTTAGATACCACCGTAACTATTTCATCTTATCCCTCTTGTTCAGTTAGATTGGCCTGAGCTTGAGAAACCTTCTTCTTGTACCTAGACTCTCCAATATGATATTTGGGTTTGTCACAATGAAAATATTTTTCTTTCTTTTTAATCGGTTTTCATTTCTTATCTTCGAGCTATATTGTTCAACAAGATGGCCTGGTTTTTCACAGTGGAAACATATTCATTTTAAATATCAGCATTGATCAATAAGATGACTTGCCTTTCCACAATGAGAATAGAATCTTTTGATCCCTTTATTCTTCTTATTTGTTTCAGCTAGGTTGGCATTTGAAGCAGTGTCATTAATATTTTCCTTTTAATCTCTTATATGATTGGCTTCATCTATTCAGATATATACGATAATGTTTTCCATGGACATTTTATTTTTCTTGTGTTTCATCTTATTTTTGTATTCTTTCCAAGTGGGATGGAGTTTTTCAATTAAAGCATCTCCAAGGAAAACACCATTCATTTTTAAACCTTTATATACAAGCTCGTGCACTGAACTTTGATACTCAAGTATCTGATTAAATACGGATTTATTATTTAACATAGAAAAGTTCATAAATGAGGAAATAATATGCTTTTTGGCACCATTTTCTTCTAAAATATATTTCTTACCCATTGCCAACCAAATATCCTTGGTTCTTTCATATATAGTGTATATGTCATACATTTCATTAAAAAGGGAATTCAGCATATAATATTTATACTTGTGGTCATCCCTTGTAATAGTTTTTTATCGGCTTCATATTGAAAATTATTAGATAGCACATATGATACTTTTAATGTATTTAAAGCACATGTGAGTTTCTGTTTTCACCTTTTAAAATGGTTCGCATAAAATGGTACAATTTTAGATAATTCGATGGATGAGTTTACTGCTATGTTTGTCATAGTTACAAATAAACATATTAGTAAATCAATTTCAAAATTGTATAAATTTTGGATCTGTTAATCCATAATTATGAAAATTTAGAATTAAAATTAATTGTAAAACAAAATTAGAAATTTCAATAAGGAGAAATTTATAAAACTTATTTGATTCAAGGCGCAATGAAAGTCACTCGGCTTGAATTTGATTTGTCCTCCTTTGGACAATATCCGTAGTGCAACATGAATACTGGACAATCAATCTCCAGTATACCCTCAAATGTGGTCTCGTCACACCGACGCACTCAATATATGAACACCCAAACTATCATTGTATGTCTAATCCGAAGATTTAACCAGATGAAGAAAAGAAATCATTGTAGAGATTTGAAGTGAAAGAGAGAGAGAGAGAGAGTGAGAGAGAGAGAGAGCTGAAAGATTAAATTAATTATAAATTCGGAACTAAAGAAGTCCCTTATATAGACTTCAAAGATTACCTCAAATGGGTGTGCACGTACACCTTGCAATAATCATGGTTGTTGGGTTTTTTCTAAGAATAAAACATTTTATTTTTCGGCTCTGTTTAAAAATACAAAACAAATAATCGTTATGGCTGACTGCTGCAAAACAAAATTTTAAAATGCAACAAAAAAAAAACTTTTAGTTTGCAAGTATACTCACACACGCATGCACACCACGCCACACCGCACCGCGCTGCACCACATCACATCACAAACCCCTCTCCCCCCCCCCCCCCCCCCCCCATCACTGCTGCACCACATCACATCATATCAAATATTTGTCATAGTTACAAATATACATATCAGTAAATCAATTTCAAAATTGTATAAATTTTGGATATGTTAATCCATAATTATGGAAATTCAGAATTAAAATTAATTGTAAAACAAAATTAGAAATTTCAATAAGGAAGAATTTAGAAAACTTATTAAAGGCGCAACGAAAGTCACTCGGCTCGAAATTGATTTGTCCTCCTTTGGACAATATTTGTATGCAACATGAATATTGGACAATCGATCTCCAGTATACCGTCAAATGTGGTCTCGTTACACCAGCGCACTCAATATATGAAGACCCAAACTATCATTGTATGTTTAACCCAAAGATTTAACTAGATGAAGAAAAGAAATCATTGCATAGATTTGAAGTGAGAGAGAGAGAGAGAGCTAAAAGATTAAATTAATTATAAATTCGGAACTAAAGAAGTCCCTTATATAGACTTCAAAGATTACCTCAAATGAGTGTGTACGTACACCTTCTAATAATCATGGTTGTTGGATTTTTTTAAGAATAAAACTTTTTATTTTCTGGCTCTGTTTAAAAATACAAAACAAATAACCGTTATGGTTGACTGCTGCAAAACAAAATTTTAAAATGCAACAAAAAAAACTTTTAGTTTGCAAGTATACTCACACACGTATACATACCACGCCACACCGCACCGCGCTGCACCACATCACATACAAAACAAATAACCGTTATGGCTGACTGCTGTAAAATAAAATTTCAAAATGCAACAAAAAAACTTTTAGTTTGCAAGTATACTCACACATGCATGCACACCACGCCACACCGCACCGTGCTGCACCACATCACATCATATCAAATATTTTTCGTAGTTACAAATATACATATCAGTAAATCAATTTCAAAATTGTATAAATTTTAGATCTGTTAATCCGTAATTATGAAAATTCAGAATTAAAATTAATTGTAAAACAAAATTAGAAATTTCAATAAGGAGGAATTTAGAAAACTTATTTGATTCAAGGCACAACGAAAGTCACTCGGCTTGAAATTGATTTGTCCCCCTCTGGACAATATCTGTAGTGCAACGTGAATACTGGACAATCGATCTCCAGTATACCCTCAAATGTGGTCTCGTCACACCGACGCACTCAATATACGAACACCCAAACTATCATTGTATGTCTAACCCGAAGATTTAACCAAATGAAGAAAAGAAATCATTGCAGAGATTTGAAGTGAAAGAGAGAGAGAGAGAGAGAGAGAGAGATAGAGAGAGAGAGAGAGAGCTGAAAGATTAAATTAATTATCGGAACTAAAGAAGTCCCTTATATAGACTTCAAAGATTATCTCAAATGGGTGTGCACGTACACCTTCTAATAATCATGGTTGTTGGGTTTTTTTAAGAATAAAACTTTTTATTTTCTAGCTCTATTTAAAAATACAAAACAAATAACCGTTATGGCCTAAGCCCTATGGAAAATCTTCTTTTTATAAACACAAGTTTTTCTCCTTACCTATCCAATGTGGGACTAAACCCGCACTACTAAAGACAAAATACATTTGTTGCTTTTTAAAAAATGTAGAGAAAAATTTTCAAATCATTTAAAAATCATTTTTATTTATTTTAAAACACCAAAAAAATGCATGTATCACAGTGGGCTTTACCTTCACAGATCTACTAAGGTTGTTGGTCTTTTGGATACACCAAATCCACGTACTGTATATGTATTGGTGGGGCACGACTTTGGTTAATCCATTTGTGTTAGTGGGGCACGACTTCGGTGGATTTATCTATGGATGCATTAATTAGTGGATACATACAAACATATATACAAACATCATGTCTATGTGTCTATAATATAGTTAATGAAAATTTCTAATTATATTTTCTATAAAAAATGTATGATTGATTAAATGTTTAAAACACAATATATTTAAGAAGATTAGTTATAAAAAAAAAAAAAAAAAAAAAAACATGTACTTTTTTAAAAAAAATTGAATTAAGCGCTATTCTTTTACATTTTATTCATAACAAAAAAAATTTGGAAAACTTATAGGAGCCATTTAAAAATAAAGATTGGTGGTCATTGCTAAGGGTACAATCGTTAAGGGTGCAACTTGTGTTGAGCCTGTTTACATCCGTTTTTAGCACACTAACGTGGAACAATAAGAAGTCGACATTACGGGATTGATCCTAGCAGAAATCATACTCGTGCTCGAAGATATCTTTTTTTTTTGATATTATATTCGGCAATACGCATTCTATTATTAATGTAAAGGCACAGACCATTACTCATACATTTTTGGGAAGAGAAGCGTTGCATGCCATGTGACCACAATTAGCAAGTCAATTACTAAGGCAGCGTGCTTGGCATGTCTATAAAGACCCACGGAGGGAAATAATCCTATCATGGATCTGGATACGATTCACTTGGTAAGGTCGTCCAGCCCGTCTCTCATAGTTCTTCGAAAATTGAAGATCTTTCCAAAGATGTTCTGAGGGTTTGTAGCATAAAGATTTTGAATATCCAAAGCTATGACTAATATTCAAGCAAATCCGATTGCAAATCAGACCCAAATCAATGGAGGATGAACGCCAAGTAGATTTGGTCTCTGTCCATACATCAATCGAAATTAAGAGAATGGGAGGATTTGACCCCTTCAGGATTATGATCAGAAGGTAGTGAGAGTTCAAGGTCTTGCAGTAGGTGATTTAATTAGGTCATTCAGATGCATGAATGGTCATGATCGATTTAAGGTCTGGGATCAGTGATAGAGGTTTCTCTAATTGGATCCCAAATCTAGATCCATGATCCTGAATATTCTAAAATAAGGCATCCATGTAAAGGAGGAAATCTGAAAGCCCATGGTTCCAGATCTACACAGATCTCCCTATTTAGAATGCATGTCGTAAAGCGAATGATCCCAGATGAAGGAAATCCAATGAGGGTTTTACACCTCGACAACCTATAAAAGAAGCACGCGATGAAGAGCTTGAGGCCCACGCCAAAAACAAATCTATCTCTTTTACATCTATATTTACTTTTATCTTAGCATAGAATAACTTAGCCTTAGCATAGATTGCTATTGTACAGCACCACTTCTACAACAACTGCAGGATTAGATTAAATATTCGCAATCCTAAATTTTTAGATCATGATGAACTGAATTCTTACTTATGCGAATCTTCCCGATCACATCCTATTGACCATCATCCTCGATCAATCTGTTCTTACATAAGGATAAGGTATTTATCTCTCATTTTACTTATTTCGATATTTTATCGATTATAATAAGCTTCATCAAATATTAATGAAATCAGTATTGTCTTAGCTTTTTTTTATTATTATTTGTTAATCTTTATTTCTTTGAGAAATATTAATTGCAATTACTATGAAAGAAAAATCATGAAGTCGAAAGGTAAAAAGAAATCCATCAGAGATGACTCACCCCTATCCTTTTGCAAATCGTCTGATCGCTAATTACAATCGGTGACTAACTCAGCTGAATTTTCAAATTTGGTCATACACATTCATTTTGGCGTTAGGGTCATTAGTGTTCAATCAAACATTGATTTGGGTACGACTTTGGCACACCCACACATCATAATCACACACGAAATCTGAATATATATGCCCTTAATCACACATGTCATCTTGTGTTTGATTGAATTGCGTAAACAAAGTCAACCCAAACTTGTTGGCTCAACCTGAGCATTGGGTCACAGTGTGGTGTACTAACAAGCTTACCAAAAAAAAAAAACACCTGAGCATTGGGTCATGTTGGCTAAGGTAGGCTTTAAGTTGAGGTATTAGATAACCCTGCCCAATTTATCGGGCTTTATATATAATATATACACTAGTGAGTTATGAATAACATACATAGATCAAGGCATAGATATAGAATAGGGTTCATGAGAGTTTAAACTTAATTATCAATGAACCAATATTATTTTCAGTCCATATGATGTTCATATTACAGAGCCTGATGAATGACACAAATTTTTGACATGTGTGTTGTCCATTGGGTTCTCTCCCATGTGTTCCACCCCTCACAATATTATGGACTCTTTATTGAATATTCATGAGTCATGACTCTATTACACAGCCCATTCAACACACACACACACACCACATGGGCACTCCATCTCATTATCCACTATGTTCACATATGTAACTTTTTTCAAATTATTTGTGAGTGGTGATTGTGAAATTTATTTTGCTAATGATTTTCTTTGGTAGTTACATGTATTACTTTAATAATATTACTTAATTGTTATATATTTCATTTTATGTGAACTTTATTAGTTGTTGATATCAACTTGATCCAACCTATAAATCCAACCAAATTTTGGATAGGGTTAAGCATTTAATATTCTAAGTTGGTTAGCTTGGATAGGGTTTGGCCTACTTGAGGGTGGGTTGGACTCGACTTGACCCTTAACCTAACCCAACTTGCCTAACTTGCAATCTAGTCACCCTTGTTAATAGAACCAAGTAGAAATATGTGAAAAATTTTAGTAGAAATTGATCAATTTATACAAAGATTGTTTGAAAAGGAAGAATTTAACAAAGGCAAATATCAACGTTAGGCAACCCACATGCCTCATTGTTCATGCATGTAAAAATTCTAATTATTTTAAAGCCAAACTAAGCTACTTAATACAGAATTTACCTATGTAGAAGTGGGCGGCTTGAGTATGTGTCACTACAATGTTCATGTGAAAGCCACCCCTGCTACCAGCTGACCCAAAAATCAGCTCCGTTTATGATTCAGGTAGGCCACATGATTGGAAGTAGGGTACCGGGCAATGCTCATCCTCCAAAGTATTTCCTTTGGTATTGTTGAGCTGAATCACTGATGGACCTGATTTTTGAGCTGCAAGCATGTAATGGTTACAGTGGATTTCATATAATCACCACGGTGGGCTCCGTAAAAATCAAGGGTGGACATCTCTCATTTGTTTCCTTTGTAGTGGCTCACCAAAGTCACAGGTTAGCCTGATTTTTCACCAGGGTGACCCGGTCAAAAGTCAAAGCCAGTGTCCCCCTACCTACCGTGAATTTTATAGGACGCCCACTCTTGATTTTGATAGGGCCACCATGACATGAATGTAAGATCCACTCCGTTCATTAGATGTGTAATGCCATGTCAAACTTAGGGCTGAAAAATCATGCAGACTCATAATTTAGGTGGACCACTGAAGGAAATAGTTGGAAGAGAGACATCCACACTTGATTTTTATAGCACCCACCGTGATTATTAATGAAATCGACTTCAATCATTAGATATCACACCCAAATTTAGGCTTGGGTCCCAAAAATCGAGCCGATTCGTGATTCAGTTGGGCCATACCATGGGAAACAATTTGAAGAGTGAGTATTTTCCTGTACACTGTTTTCAATTGTGTGGTCCACGTGAATCATATATGGGGCTTATATTCGGGATATGGGCCCAACATAGGATGACTCCTTTGAAAGTAGGGTGAATTCAAGTAAATATCATGGTGGGGCCATTTGAGCTGCCAATTTCTTTAGTGGCGTGGGTAGCTGTTCTAATAAATCTAATGGAAGGTGCTCCAAGAATAATGTTTGGATTGATAAGGTGGTAAGTTATTAAAAACCTTTTTGAAAAGGTGGAATATAAATTACCTCATTTATATATGATATGTATACACATAGGTACAAATATAGCCATTTTTTCCATTTTGGCATTTTTGTTTCTCTGCCTGTACTTTTTACTGGATCAAGATTGAATTAAATGCATACATTTCCTATGTGGGCCATATGCTGTTTACTTCGCTATGATTTATTTCTTGACCAGGTTGGATCGGTTTATTGGACAAGCCCATTGACAAACGCATCGGATGACGTATGGCCCCTACTGTAGGGCCCACCATGATGTGTGTATTCCATATCCACTTCATCCATCCTTTTTCGAGACCAGTTTAATATATGTACTAAAAAATGACGCCGATCCAAATATCAGGTGGACCATGCTATAGGAAACAGTGGTGATTTAACGTTTAACCATTAAAAACTTCCTAGGGCTACCATGATGTCTCCCTATTGTTTATTTTCCATCCAACATGTTCATGAGGTAAAAATAAAATAAAATAAAATAAAAAATAAAAAAACCATAGATGAATGGAAAATAATAGATATCAGGTTGATCCAAAACTTTTCTGGCCCAAAAATAATAATAATAATAATAATGGTCAATCACTACTATTCTATTTGGTATGGTCACATGAGATTTGGATATGTTTCATTTTTGGGTTTATGCACTAAAAATGAGCCGAAAAAAATGATGAACGGAGTGGATATAGAATACATACACCAATGTGGGCCCCATGAGATAAGGGCCGCACCTAATCCGCTCCCTTGACAAGCTATAAGGGCCTATGGGCAGCCAGGCAGGTTGGGTTGGTTGGGTTCGGTCTGAGCCAATCAATTTAATTTATTAAGTGGGCCACATTTTCTAACCCGAGCCTGACTCACTATCCATTTAGATTAGCCCGAATCCCCCTCTAAAGCTGGTCGGGTCAGGGCCACACCTATTTAGGATCTTCTAATATCTGAGATTTTCGGTAGATAGCCAATCAAAGGTGAAGCCCATAGTATCAACGGCTCGGATCACTGTATTATGGCCCCTCTTATACAAGCTCAAACACCAAAGCACTGAAGAAGAACATGAAATAAATGGTACCAAGCAAAATAAACCTGCGAGAATATCAATTCAATCTGACTTTTTGACTGATATGCGCTGTTGTGTTGGGCGCGGATTAGTTACCGACAAGGTCACCAAGCAATGTGGATCCCACGATGATGCATGTGTTGTATCCATACCGTCCATCTATTTGGAGAGATCGTTTTATGGCATGAGAAAAATAATTAGATAGATATAAAGTTAAAGTGGACCCACCTTAGAAAACAGTGGGGACAGTGACATCCACCGTTCAAAACTTCTTAGGGGCTAAAGAAGTTTCCGATCAAGCTTATATTTTTGTTTTCATTTCATATATCTCTATGTTAACTTATGAATAGGTTGATCTAAAAATACATTACGGTGGGCCCTATAAATGTTTCAACGGTGGGTGTGACTGATCCCTCGGTTTCCTGTGGTGGGTCCACTTGAACTTTAGATCCATCTCATTCTTTTTCTTATGCCATAAAACAATCTGGTTGGACGGTATGGATACAACACATGCATCATGGTGGAGTCCACAGATCTTGGTGACGTCACTTCACTAGCCATTTGCTACTGACCTTGTCAGCATCTAATCCGCCCGTGTTGTATTTCTTTGCGTGAAGCGGATTGGCTGGTGTATCACACACTAGCTATATAGATGGTGTATTGACGTCAGCAAGTTCTGTGGGTCACATCATAAGGTATGTGCTATATCCAAACCGTCTAAAGATCAAGCACTGAAAAAAGCAGTGGAGGACCAAAGGTCTACCATTGAAACCCTTTTGGGGGTCACAGAAGTTTTGGATCAATATGAAAAATTTTTTCCTCTTCATCTAGGTAGTTTTGACCTTATGGACAGATTGGATGAAAAATAAACGTTATGTTGGGCCCTACGAATTTTTTAACGGTGAAATTCATTATCCATGCTGCTATCTTAGGTGTGGTCCATTTGAGCTTTGGATATGATTCATTTTTTAGCTAATGCTCTAAAATGATTTCAAAAAATAGATAAACGGTGTGGATATAATAAATATATCATTGTGAGGCCCATGTAACTTTGATCTCCTTTGAACTGTTTGACAGCTCGGAGCTCCAGGTACGTCGGGGCTAGTATTCGCATGACACGTATCTACACCAGTACTCATATTAGTGTGCCCCACTATGATGTATGTATTGTATCTATGCCGTCCATCCATTTGGAGATATAATTTTAGGGCATGAGTAAAAGAATGAGGCAGATCCAAATTTGTAGTGGACCCGACACAGAAAACAATGATGAGATTGGTGCTCACTGTTGAAACCTTCCTAAGGCTCACCGTGATTTTTATTTGAAATCCAACCTGTTCACAAGCTAACATAAACATGAGAGAAGGGAAAAAAGAAATATCATCTTAATAGAAAACTTTCGTGGCCTATTTAAGTTTTTAATGGTGGTCATCACTCTCCCACTGTTTTCTGTGTGGTGGGGTCCACTGGATCTTTGTATCTGCCTCATTCGGTAACTCATGCCCTAAAACTATATCTCCAAATGGATGGACGGTGTAGATACAACACATACATCATAGTGGGGCCCACAAAACTTGGTGACGTCACTTCAGTTGCGAGTCTCGCTACTCAACTTGTCAATAGAGGTGGGCATGTTAGACCCAATCCGGTGGATCCGAACCAACCCGTTCCGAACAAACCAACAGCCTAGATCATGCCTGATCGAGTCTGTCCATCCAGATCCGATCATTTTTCGGGTCGGGTTCAGATAGTGGTGTATCTGGACAGATTCGATCCGATAACCCGAACCGAATGGACCCGGACCGACCCGACCCGAAGCGGGTAGATCTTCTTCAATGGTCATCTTCTTCCTCGCCTCTGCCTGACGCTCGTATCCTGCTCTTATTATATCTTCTTCCTCTCCTCTGCTCGTCCTGCATTATTCAACATAAGCTTGATCAGACCCAGGAGACCCACAAAAACAACAAATAGCAGTCTCCATCGGAAGTGTTGCTGCCATACTTGTAGAAAGCAGCTTTGCAATCACAGTTTTTCAAACATGCTTGCTTGCATCCATCTAGATCTTTCAACTTCTGATCGGCAAGGCGTGAATTAATGAAGTTCAAGTAGGAAAGGTTTCCAAAATCCACAAGACAATGATAATCTACTGGACTCTGGCAAGACAAAGAAGTGATTTCAGACCATCCCTGGTTTGGCAATGGTCCTTTGATTCGCTTGAAACGGTTCAACCCATTTAGTGCTTTCAGACAACTGCAATTGCCACCTCCTCTGCAAACTCCATAATCGCCACAATCGTGAGGGTACTGGTAGTCATCCCAAGTTTGAACTACGAAATCATAAACCTCTTCCAAAACACCGTTTTTATACCACCGATAAGACCTCAAATGCCCATCAAAACACCGGGAGTGTGTCTCTCCGTTGATCTCGATTGTTAGTTCCAGAAAATCCCAGCCCTCCATTCTGAAGACACTGAGATTTTCTTCATTGAATCTTCTTCCTCTCCTCTGCCTAATCCGAACTTTGCCCAATCCGATTCGACTTAGTTTTCATGACCGAGTCAAACTCGGATCGGCTCAAGACAGTAAGGGTTCCGATCGGTCCGAGTCAGATGACTCGGACTCGGTCCTGGATCGATCCGAGTTCAAGTTGGCCCATGTAGAATCCGGACCGAGTCGAGTTAGACCTAAACCGATCCGACTCGGTCCGATGCCCAGCTCTACTTGTCAATACCCAATACGCGTCCTTGAAGCCGCTACATGGTGGTACGTTTCCATGGTGGGACCCATAGTGGTTAGCTAGAGGAAGCGGATTTGCTGGTGTACCTCACACCAGCTATGTAGCTGTTGTAGGTAGATGTCGTGCGAGGACGAGCATTGACGCTCCTCGAGCTCCGAGTTGTACAAACGGTTCAAAGCATATCAAAGTTACATGGCCCTACAGTGATGTATTTATTATATCTACAATGTTCATCTATTTTTAAAGATCATTTTAGAGCATTATGCAAAAAATGAATCATATCCAAAGATCATCTGGACCACACCACAAATAGCAACAGAGAAAATGATTTTTCCCATTAAAAAATTCATAGGGCCCACAATAACATTTATTTTCCATCCAATCTGTTCATAAGGTCACAAAGACCTGAATGAAGAGTAAAAACAAATTTCATATTGATCCAAAACTTCTTTGACCTCAAAAAGGGTTTCAATGGTAGACGTTCAATCCCCCACTAGTTTTTTCAGTGTAGCCCACTTGATAGTTAAATCTGTTTTATTTTTCGTTTGAAACATTAAAATGAGCTCGCCAAATGGATGGATGTTTAGATATAACACATACCTTATGATCAGACCCACAAAACTTGCAGACATCAATGCAGCAGCTATATAGCTGGTGTGAGGTACATCGACCAAACCACTTCCTTGACCAGAGAGCACTTACGGGAAGCGGATTGGCTGGTGTACCTCACACAAGCTATATAGCTGCTATATCGATGTTAATAAGATCTGTGGGTCTGATCATGAGGAATGTGTTATATCCAAACCGTCCATCTATTTGGTGAGCTCGTCCTAAGGCTTGAGACTAAAAATAAGATAGATCTAACTATCAAGTGGACCACACTGCAAAAAAGCAGTAGGGGATTGAATGTCTACCATTGAAACCCTTTCTGGGGTTAAAGAAGTTTTGGATCAATATGAAATTTGTTTTTCCTCTTCATTCAGGTCTTTGTGACCTTATGAACAGATTAGATGGAAAATAAATGTTATGGTGGGCCCTATGAATTTTTTAACAGTGAAAATCATCATCTCCGCTGCTATTTGTGGTGTGGTCCAAATGATCTTTGGATATGATTCATTTTTTTGGATAATGCTCTAATATGATCTCTAAAAATAGATAAACGGTGTAGATATAACAAATACATCAATGTGGGGCCCCCTAACTTTGATCTCCTTTGAACCGTTCGTACAACTCGAGCTCGAGGAGCGTCAGTGCCGTCTTCGCACGACAGGTCTTACAGCAGCTATGTAGCCGGTGTGTCGCATGTTGTGGGCCCCACAGGTGTAGATAGTAGTTGACAGTGGAAGCGGATTGGCCGGTATACCACACATAGCTGCTGTAGGTACGCGTCGTGCGAAGAGGAGCACCGATACTCCTCGTGCACCGAATTTTACGAAGGGTTCAAAGGAGATCAAAGTTACATGGGCCTCCTCACAGTGATGTATTTATTATATCTATACGGGTTCATCTATTTTTAGAGATCATTTAGAGCGTTATCCAAAAAATGAATCACATCCAAAGATCACCTGGACCACACCACAAATAGCAGCAGAGATAATGATTTTCACCGTTAACTAATTTGTAGGGCCCACCATAACGTTTATTTTCTATCCAATCTGTTCATAAGGTCACAAAGACCTGAATGAAGAGGTAAAACAAATTTCATATTGATCCAAAACTTCCGTGACCCCAAAAAGGGTTTCAATTATAGACGTTCAATTTCCCACTGCCTTTTTGCAATGTGGTCCACTTGATAGTTAGATCTGTCTTATTTTTCATCTCAAACCTTAAGATGATCACACCAAATGGATGGACGGTTTGGATATAACACATACCTCATGATCAGACCCACAAAACTTGCTGACATCAATGCAGCAGCTATATAGCTGGCGTGAGGTACACCAGCCAATCCGCTTCCGTTGACAGTGGGCTGACGTGTCTGCATAGCCCATGTTGCATTGCAGGTGTACAAGCTTGTCATCCACGGACTCTGACATGACTACATAAACGGCCACTAATAAGGACCCCACACACACGAACATCCAACAGGCCTTTTGGTTGCCATTTTGGGTCCATTTGGAATGGGCCAATTTCAAGCCTTATTCCGGATCCATTTGGTCGTCCCATATGTGTTGTTGTCCGAGTGGTGCTTGAGCTAATCTTGGTGTTTTCCACTTGAGTGTTAGATCCCCTCATTTTCGTTCACATACTTTAAAATTATCTAAGAAAAGAGATGAACAACGTAAATAAACAAATACATCACGGTGAGCCCGCCCACAGACCCAGTTGTTCTTGGCTAGAGACGACGGGGTAGGACAGAATCCGCGTCCATTGGTTGGTGTGGGTCCGTTTGCCGAGTAGTTGTGGGGGTGTGGATTAGGTGCGGCCCTGATTGTCGGGCCCACCTTGATGTATGTGCTTTATATCCATGCCATTTATCTTTAAAAAAAATAAAATAAAATAAAATTTATAGGGCTTGGGACAAAAAATGAAGCAGATCCAAATCTCAGGCGGACCACATTAAGAAAACAGTGATGATTGAACGCTCACCGCTCACCGTTAAAAGGGAAAAAACAAGTACCAGCTTGATGCAAAACTATTGTGGCCAAAAATAATTTCTTTATGGTTAATCACCACTTTTCCTGTTGTATGTTCCACTTGAGATTTGGATCTGTTTCATTTTTGGTCTCATGCCTCAAACTGTTCTGGAAAAATGAATGGACGGTGTGGATATACTACACATATCAATGTGGGCCCCACGGTCAGGGCTGCACTTAATCCGCTCCCATTTAAGTGGGCTCTCAGGTTTTAGCTGACCTATTATCAGCCAAACCTTGTCTAGGCCCTTCTGCACTTGGTAATGACCATGTAATTTGAATTAGAATTTTACCGTTACTCTATATCGATTTTGGATTGTTAGTTCTGGTCTGTTTTCATTACTAAATCTAGAATTCCTTGATATGTGATTTTGTAGATTTTGACTGTCATTCAAGACCAGATCCAACCCGCTCCTCCAGGGAGATAACTGACCATTCATTCTGGACTTTGGGTTGGGCAGTGACCCCTCCACTACCCAAGTTGGTGGTGAAAAGCCCTGTGGACCCACCATGATGGTATGTGTTTTACTCTGCGGTCCATCCATGCTTTCAGCTCATTTTAGGGCATGAACTCAAATACGAGGTAGATCCAAAGCTCAAGTGGGCCGTAGAAAACAGTGGGGATTGAACACCTACTCTTGAAATTTTCTTAAGAGCCACTGCAATGTTTATTTGCCATCTAACCTGTTCATAAAGTCATAAACCTCGATGAATCTAAAAAATTTGTAGCCCCCAAGAAGTTTTCAATGGTAGGTGTTCAATACCCATTGTTTCCTTTGATGTGGTCCACTTGAGCTTTGGGTCTGTCTCACTTTTAGGCTCATGCCCTAAAATGAGCTGGAAAAACAGATGGATGGCATGGATAAATCATGGGTCCACAAAGCTTTTCCACCACTCACCAACCAATCCGAGTCAATTTATTTGGCCCAGTTTATATTTGACTATTAACCGTAGTTTAATTTTTGGACCAAATAAATGGGCTTTTTATATGATTCAATGGATCAATAAATCATATCATGGTCTTTTAATTATGGGGTTGGCATTGGTTGTGTTAGTCACCATAGTGGCATTAATGTATAAAACTTTCATGTTCGTACGCATGTAAGTGTTATTTCATTTCTTCCAAAGGTGGTTATGATTTCATAGAGTTGCAATTAGCTTCGGTCCCAAGGCAGTGTGATATGATTGATGCCTTGACTTAGATTTAAGAAACCAATATAACCTAAAGGCTTGGGTTTCTTGAATTTTATAAAGTAGGCATTAGTCAGCTTCATGTTTAGGAAAGCAATTTACATGCTGTGATCTTGGCCGACAGCGTGAATAAGTTTCTTGTGAAAGTTGATGAGGTAACTTCATCATTGCTTTGGATTATTTAATAGTAGCATGATAGATTAAAATGGTGTTTACTCATTGTTCATGCTTCAATTTCAAAAGGAATGGAAAAAGAGATTTTTTTTTTAAAATAATAATAATAACAACAACAACAAGAAAAAGATGTGAATGTATGATTGTTACATTGTTTTAGAGCAACCTTGTAACTTTATTCTTAGGTTATTGTGTGATATTTTGACTCTCAATGGCTCTTACTATCAGAAAAATTGGGAGGAAACCATTGAGATTGCTCTTGGGGGTGGGAACTAGTATATGAGATTAAGAGAAGATAATTCCATAAATCCCTGAAGTTAGTTACAAATTTTTATTTTTATTTTTTCAAAGACAACTTTAAAATTGGAAACTGAATCAGTTTCATGACCATGAAGTATTCCATCTTTGATTTCAATACAGAGCCTGATGTTTGAGAAGAAACAAAGCTTTCTTGGGCATAACAGGAAGCCATTTTCTCTCACATCAGGTAAAGGTGGACATGACCTTGCTTTAGAGAAAGCTCATGTCCATAATGGAGATGTCATGTACAACCTTAACATTGAGACCTTTAAAGTGGATTTCTCATGTGACCCTGTTGCACTTTTCAATTCTTGACATGGGTCAGTCTGTTCAAAATGACTACAGTACCAGGATGGATAAGAATTTTGAATGAATGATTGTACTAATGATTTAAATATCTATATCGACACAAGTATGGTGCTCTTGAAATACAAAAAGATATTGGTATTGCATAAGAATATAGTAGGTATTTGTGAAAATTTGAGAATTTGATTAAATTCTCAATGAAAATTCAAGAAATGTTAAAAGACATTATTACACACTAAAAACTAAAAAAATTACAAAAAACAAAAAAATATATATATATATATATATATATATATATATATATATATATATATATATATATATATATATATATATATATATATACATAATAAATTTCCTTTGTATAGGGCTTTAATTATGTGCTAACATAAGTAATACAATTTAAATAATAAATAAAAGTCACAAAATTTTATTATTTATAAGAAAAAATTAGCACATTAAATGTATTAATTAGAAGCACTACATTTGTCCTAAAATGCAGGGTGCATTTTTTAAATTTATATACTAATATTTTTATAATCGTTATAATATATATATATATATATATATATATATATATATATATATATATATATATATATATATATATATTTCAAAATAAGCAAATGGTGTGGTAGATATTAACAACAGTATCCATGCATCGATACACAAATATGAGGAACAAATATTGGTTGGTTAGTGTAATTTAAGGAAAAAAAAAACCATTTTCAATTATTTTTATATTTTTAATTAAAAATAATTTTATTTTAAAATTTCAAAAACTTCCATCAATATATAAATCAGCCTACAATCACTCTTACATTATTTTCCACACTCTAATTGCAAGTTAAATGGGTGAAATTTTAAAAAAATAATAATAAAAAAATTTGATTTTTCAAAATAAAAATCTAAAAAAAAAATAATTGTGTTGAAGTTACTGCCTTGGAAAACCAACGTGCACCTTGATCTATTGGCCATGTGAATGTGATAGGGTTCTATCTTAGCCATTGAGGTTAATGTTCATGGGTCCTCTAGGATATATCATGTGACTTATTTAAATCTAGTGTTATCGTAAGCTTATATTTTATCGGTTGTGTGGGGAGTATGTAGTACATCTCCTGATCCTTGAGAAGATGAAATTGGACACGGTGGTCACTAACCGGAAAAGTTGTGTTCCAATGAATCTTAGTAGTATGATGAGCCATGGTTAGCACAGATCGATGCTTAACACACATCAGTGGACATCATTCTTTGAAATGTATGGTCATCTCATATAAGGGAGCCAACTTGGGCCAAGATGAAAGATCTCTAACATTAGGAACTAACTTGGAATCGATTGTGTCTTTATCCCTTATCCTATATAAGAGTATAAGTATGCATGTTATTGACATAGGATCATGGTTTGGATTTTTGGACACTTGTAGTGGTGGAATGAATTTCAAGTCGATAATCTAGGGGCCCATTAGCTTGAAGTATGATCATGTGATCAAGGACTTGATGGTGTATATTGGCTAATTAATTCTCACACCTAAGGACGTGTGAGAATCATGGATCTTGACTGGGCGACTCTAGCTTTACAAGATTTCATAGACACCACTGAAAGTAGATGATGCTTGGTACATCCATTAAGGTTCATTAATTCATGTATTGACTAATAAGGGATTCATTGAGTTTAGCATGGGACTTATTTAAGGCTAAATCTAATTAGATTAGGGACTCATCAAGTAATTTTTTTAAATTATGACTAACGCTTAAAATGTTTTAATATGCTTTAAAAAGGTTTTCAACCATTAAAACTATTTTAATCGCACTTGATGATGATATGATGGCCTAGATTTGATGTCCACTACTTGATCAACATGAAATTTGGATCTATGGTTGATGGCCTAGACAATAAAAGGAATAGATCATAGGTATGTGCACATGTGAGAATCAATAGATTTCCTTCATGATAGAGTACACCAAAGTTGGTATGGCGATGGAGCATTGTATTGTGGGTACCCATTAAACCATAACTCCTCTATATATTAATCATAGTAGAAGGGAAATAAACAAAGAAAGAAAGCTTGGGCATCACTCCCATTGGGCATCCCAACTTAGATAGAGAAAAATGAGAGAGGTGAGAGAGAGGGAGATCGTTTTCCATTGCTCTACATCATCACCATCATCCATCTTCTTCTTTTTCTCCATGATCTACTTATGTGGATTATTAGTGTTAATCTTAGCCCCTACTAGAGGTTGATATTCTCTCTTGGGATCCCTACTTTTGTGATAGATGGGGGAAAGACCTCCTAGGTTAGAGAATATACATGTTAAAGTACGTGTCGTGGAAAATAAATATGAATTGTTGTCATGCCCCATTGTTTTTGCTGTGGGGCCCACTGTGGACCCTATTGGGAGATCTTGCCTGTTTAAGTTGACATGTTTGTCCATGTTCAGCTAGATCCAATTTTTGCATTGTGTTTTAGATGTGTATATATACGTGAGCTATTTTAGGTGGTTTTTTACATGATGCATGATTTTAATAGCCTTGTGATTGATGGTTTTGAATTATGTGGATGGGGCTTGGATGGGGATTGATAATAATAGTTCTCATCCGTTCGATGAGATGAACTGTTATTTGTGATTGTCTTGATGAGAGATTAATCACATGTATACTAGATTATGAGGGTCATTATGGAAGGCCTGGATTCATCAGAATGATCATGCTTACGTGAGATTTAAGCTATTGATCCCTATCCATCCAATTCCATCTAGGTTCATCTAGTTTGAGTGAGAAATAAATAGATTTTATGGGAGGGGTTTCTAACAGAGAGGAAGGAAATAAGTGGATTGGATTGGACCAACATGGCCTCTTCATCGATTTGATAAAATTAGAATTTTGAAAGTTCATTTGTGTTGAATAGACTCTCCATTTCAAAGGATCCTTTATGATCTCTTTTATAATCATCATCTCCCTAGTAGCTCATGAACACAGATTTCATTTTCAATAGATCTAATGGAGGCCATAATAGTGCAATCAGAAAGTTTTGTGACTAAAAGTTCAAACATTCAGTATGTAAATTTACAAAATTAACTTTTAGATTTAAATGGGAATCATGTTAATATGACTTGATGTTAATGAGGTGATTTCTTTATTAGAATAGGAAAAACATTATTTCTCAATAATATATATATATATATATATATATATATATATATATATATATATATATATATATATATATATATATATATATATATATATATATATATAAAGATCAGTGGGAGTAAATTTGCATTTCTATGGTTATTTTCCGATGATAGGATGCTTAGTAGTATCTATATGAAAAATCATGCCCCAGGTAATGCACAGGTTAGGATAAGGTGATAAGTTTAACAATTTTCAGTAGTTCAGGATTGATATTTAGAAAAATAAAATAAAGGGCATCCCTTAAGTGTCAGCATTAGAGAGCCCAGTGCATGCTCAGTCTTTACTAGTCTAGACATAAAGTATACAGTTGGAATGTTAGGAAGGTACCTACGGCGAACAAAGGACTTCATGGTCACATCGATCATTTAGAGTCAATTGGATATTTAGATTTGAATCATGCTTATTTCCTCGATGACAAGAAGTCTAATTCAGATAATGTTTCCCTGATGGCCAAGGAGTCGAATTGAGTAGAAGTGTTAAGAAGGCACAACTTCATTGACTATGCAAGCGGGTCTAATTATAGAACTTTATCTTAGGACTTTAGATATGGATCGTGTTTCGAAGCTGTCAAGACAATTCAGTTACAGTATTCTTTTCAACAACAACGACAAGCAGTCAGGTTGAAGTAAGTAGACCTTTAAATCCTTGTTATGTGTTTTTGCAGGACAAGTTTTGAAGTTCCCATTATCTCCCAAGTTCACACTGAAAGTAAAGAAGAAGAGACTACAAGAGAGAAAACTCCTTTTGTAATATAGTTTCTTTGTTGGATTGAGTAGGTAGTAGATAAGATTACAACATTTTAAATGTAAGACAATGTCCCTCTACCTTACACCTAGATCCATAGCTCAAGTGGTAGACTGAGTGAAAGATACTTGGCATCGATTCCCTAGTGGGGGTGGCTAACAGTGAAGTGTGATCTGACAGTGGGTTTACTAACAAGCTAACAAAACAAAAAAAATTAAATTTTTTTTTTATATATATAAAAATGTCCTTCTACCTTTGATTCTTCATTGTAATATAGAAAAGATCTTTGTTACATGATTTACAACCAGAAATCTCAACTGCAAATCTTGTTCTTGATAACTTTGCATAAGTGCCTTAGAAGCTTTTTTTGGGTCCTTACTCTTGCTCCGGTGGTAGACTCTCGAGAGTTTCAACACCGGGTCAAGGGTTCGAGTACCCATAGGTGGTGAAATTCCACTAGCGTGAGTGTGTGGGGGTGTGTGTGCGTGTGAAAAAAAAAAAAAAGTGCCTTAGAAGCTTTCAATTTGGCAGTGTAACAATGCTTTGTGATTTCTCCAATTTTTCTCTTAATTTTGATTTTGAGAGAGTTCTCTTTTTTTTTTTTTTGGAACTCTAACCGCATTGTAACTTCTTGTACATGATATGGAGCAGGAGAAATCGAAATTAAAATCACCTCATAACAATGCAGCTGGGCTCGATTGCATAGCTAGCATTGTCGAGAAGTTAGAATTTCAATTATGCAGTTGGTCCTGCCTCTGCAGCCAGCACAGTAGCACAGATGGAGTCTCAACTAGTTGGGCTTTTATACACAGATGGGATTGCCGACACAGCTAAGTCTCAGCTGTGTAGTTGAGGCAGGTCCATCTTTTCTAAGGGATTTTCCACCCAAAAAAAAAATCTCAAATTTCGGAGTATATGAGAGTCTTTTAATGTTTTGGGGCAGCTTGATGACTTGAATGGATATTTTGGACATTGGCGTGTTTGATTCGATAATTAATATTTAAGGCCCGTTTGGATACCATCAAATAAGTTACTTTTTCTACTTACAACAGTAGATAAGTGACTTATTTCAGATAAGGAAGTTTGGTTTATGATTATAAGTAACTTTTTTACTTAAAAGTATATAATCACTTCAGTTAATTTTTTTAGGTTTTCTACTCTTCATTAGTTGTTAAAGAGAGGCATCAGGAGAGATGAAAGAGAGGAGAAGCTGATAAGTATGTTGTTTGCCAAACATACTTATCTTCTTAATAAGTAGAAACTAAGATAAGCTACTTGTGGAATAATTAACTTATCTTAAGCAACTTACAATCCAAATGCTCCCTTATTATCTTCAAAGCGTGGATGGTTCTTATCAACGGTCGTAATTCTTCCCAGAGACAATCGGAGTCACTGGAGAAGTTCTTTGGATTCTTGATTATCAATCTGAATTTTTAACCATTAATAATTTTCCACTGCATGGAAACTTTAATTCTTCCCGGAGATGATCGGAGATGCTGGAGATGTTCTTTGGATTCTTGATTATCAGTCTTATGTGTTTTTAACCATTGATAGGTTTCCAGCTGCTCAGTTGGGCCAAGCTAGCCCTTGCAACTAGAAAACCAATTTCGCCTTGTGCAGATGGGCTCCAGCTGAATGGGACTAAGCTGATTATCTGTCTTGAAAGAGGCACCAAATTGAAGAATTAAATGTATCAAAGCATTACATAAAATTTCAGGCAACCCCATTGATGTATAATCACCATTGATTCATTTTCTCATGATTCAAAACATCTGTTTGCTTCTAAATTTTGTAAATGCCTCTAGCATGTCTCAATCTTCATCATACATTAATTTTTCTTCTTAATTATGTGAAGGAGTTTATGTGAGTGTGTTGAATGATTCTCGATTTAAAACATAAGGCATCTCTCAGCAAAAACAGTATAATCACTTCAAAATAGGCAGACATTTTAGAACGTAATTTCCATGCAGCATTATCACACTATGAGATCTATTTCATTGGGTGAGCTAATTTTTGTGACCATGATCGTCTCAAATGGATAAATATTGCGATGATGGGTACCATGATCCAATACCAGTACTCTTGATGGACCAAGACTAAGGATATGCTCATATAACAGATAGATTTTTTAAAATTTTAGTGTGTATTAGGTGTTTTGAAGGCATTCAACTTGAAACATTGTTTTCAAATATTTAAAATTAGATGTTGATCCATATGGCCCAAGTGGAAGAGTAAGAATTTCCCATCAAGTGGGTCATCAAAGATCGACAGTTTTAACTAGATACCCCCCCCTCACAAAAAAAAAATAATAATAAATAAATAAAAATTTAAAAAAAAAAAAAAAAAAAAAGAAAAGAAAGAAAGAAAAACACTTTTTTATACCGATTATGTGTCTCAATTGAACGAGTCTGAGGTCTTAAAACTATGATATTGTCTCTAGAACTTCATTTGCAAAAAACACCATTTTTTCTAGTTTGCAATCCAGCCACTAATACCCAAATCAGCATTACACATCCAAAGGCACACTACTTGCAAAATGTAGTACTACTGTACTAATACTCAGATATATGATCACCATTACAATAGCTGTAAAACAATATAAATATGAAATAAGGCGTAGTCTACTTGAGCTGTGTATTAGGTGGGGCACTCCATCTGGATCATCTGAACAGGGTCATGAACAGTCGCGTACATCATATTGACAGAAACAATGAATGGTCTATAAAAACTTAAACCATCCGCATTCAATTTCCAATGTATTTGGTCTGCCTGAGGGCTGACTAGCCTGACCTTGCTATCAGATGGTCCAAATTGTGGGCCCCACCTGATACACAGATCAGATATCAGCACGCATCAGATGGCGTGCTGTTATCCAGAGTGGTCTATGTGGAGGTTGACAACCTTGGAATAGGAAAATCCAATAAAAGGTAGGTCCATACTACAAAATGCGTTTCACAAGAAATCACTTAGTAGTAACTCACCCACCCCATGCAACTCACATACACAACAATATAGACCATCCAAAATGTGGGTCCCATTGTAGATGAATCATAGGCTGAATGTTACACTTATGGAACAGTTTGAATCATGGTTACCAGGAAATCGTTTCTCCTCACACCTTTCCCACTACCATTTCCTGCATATACATTTCAAGTTTCTGGCTAACTTCTGTTATAACTGAACTAAAATAGGACATTTCAGCATTCGTTTCACTATCATTTCCCACTCCATGTGTCACTCTGGTAACTATGATTACAACCCTCCAAGTGGTCAACCCAATTCCAATACAAATATGATGGGGAAGATCACATGATCAGTTTTATCTGCAGGCTACAATACATCCGCAATAACTACAAGGAACAGACGGTCAGCATTTGCAAATATGTGATGAGTTGTCAGAACTTGAGTTGGGGAAAGGTGCACTATCATCTAGCCCAAAAAGAAAGGTAACAAGAAAATGATTGAAGGCTTTCAGCCATTTGATTTCATCCACTGCTGTCATGCAATAATACATACTGTTCAGATCATAAAACATATTGACAGAAATTTGCAGAACTTTGGTTGCATAGATGATACCAGCAATGGGCCACTGCTGATCAGATGTCCTTGTAACATGTCAAATCCAAAAGGCAGCATCAAAGCACGGCTTCGGAGATGACATATCTTGTGATGAAAGCAGAGCAAGAATCTGTCAAACAATGTCCAAATTAGAGAATGTGTAGTTGGATTATCAGTACGAAAGAGCGGGAGAATGTGGAAATGGTTCTTCAGTTTTATCATGTGAGTATCAACATTTTGACCACTCTGGATAAATTCAAATGCCTGCCCATCACAGCCCAATACTTAAAACCATGGTGTTTCCCTCAACTTCCTATAAATGAGAAATTTTTTCTTCCTCATGATAAGTTGTATAAAATATTATGAAGGTGCTAAGCCCACACCTGTATGGAGCCATGCCCATCCATGCACAATCACACATGTCAAAATGGAGCATGTGCACACGACCCAAGCTTTCCAATGGTGTGCCACGCAGTTCAGAGTTTCTGGCCTAAAATGGGCTGTTTCACTGCTCAAGTGGGTTGCAGTTAACAAAACAAATGGATGGCTAGAAAAATCAATCCAACCCTATGTTTCTTCTGTGTACAAGTGGGCATCCGATAGAATGCCCATATCTTGCATGCGTGCGATACTGGGATTGGCATGTGTCCTTGCATATTGATGGACCGACAGGGCTCCACATGTTTGTAGGTTTGCCTCTCATATTATAATATTACATTAGGGGGTTAAGGGTAGTCTTGGATGTTTTCCTATCCTCGAGTAATTCTGTTTCTGCCAAGACCCAAGAGTACAAATGCCAATTTATATACGAGTGAAATGAGGCATGGTGGATTTCTTCCTTCATTCTATTCTATAGTTCTAATAAGATCATCATTACCCATTCAAAAAATAAAAATAAAAAACTTTTTTTACTCTTTCATTCTTTGTAGGAAGGTCAAATTCTTCTGTATATTGGTGCACTTGAGGAGTGAAATGGCCTGATTTTAGGCCAGAAGATCTAATGTTTAATGGCTGTTCATGTCCTCTGTTGAGTGTCAAATATCGCATATTTTCTCCTATTTATATCTTGGTTTTATGAACATGATAACGCTTAATGGGTATATTTTATACATGTTTGTATTGCGGGGTGAGTATAAGAGCTTGGATTGAAAAGAATGTCAAAAGCTTGGATTTGATGCTCAAGAATCACCAAGGCAACGAATGGATCTTAGGAGACTAAGATTGAAGATTTCGAGACCCCAAGATCCAAAGAAACCAAGTGGAGAAGGAAGTCGAAAGTATAAAGTGTAGAAATTCACACTGTCTATGTCATTGAAGATTGTTCGGTGACATCGACGACAGTTCGATGACATCAAAGAATTACAGAAAATCAAGTTTGGTTGCTAGACTTATTGGATGCAGTTCTCGATGACATTGAAGCCCTGTTCGATTGCTCGAAAACCTGTTCAATGACATCGAACTTTTTGCTGATTTTTGGAACAACTCGCTGGAACACTCTAGACACATTCTCGATGGATCGAACACCCTTCGATGATATCGAAGGACCGTTTGATGGCATCAAAGGCAAGTTTGATGACATGAAAAGTTACGCAATGCGAAAGGCGTTAAGTGGTGCGAAAGGCATTACGTGGTGCGAAAAGGCATGACTTCCAAATTCAAGTTACATTCGATGACATCAAAGGTTGTTCCGTGACATCGAAGGCGTTACGCAGAGTTACGCGGAATGCATAAATTTGAGGTGGTTTTCCGATTTTAGATGGACAAGGCTATAAATATGGGTTTTCCTAGGAGTTATAAACATGAATAAGGTTTTGGGAAGCAAAGCAAACGGGTGGAGCAACCTCCCAAGAGTTTTTCTTCCTTCCTTTTCTATTTTTAATGCTTTCTTTTATAGTTGTAGATTGAATCATGTCTATAGTTGGCTAAACCTCGTAGTTAGGGCTAAAAGGTGAAGCTTGTAGCATGTTGGGACGATTTTCTTGCTTTGATTCTTGTTCTTGTTGAACTTTATTGATTTTTAGTTTGATATTAAGAGAATATTTTCAGTTTTCTATGATTTATTGTGACTCAAATTACAATAGAAGTTGTGATAGCTTTGAATATCTTCTTTTCTTGTTTTGAGATTGTGAGATTGGTAAATCCTGTTGTTCACCATCGTCTCATGGGAATGGTAGGGTGATAGAATCCCTTCCAATCATTATAATACTCCCTCATGTGTGGCTAAGTCAATGAAAAGTTCAGATTTGGTTTGAATGCTTTATCTTCCAATTAGATAGGATAAGACTCTAATTCCAATTGTGTCTCTTGAATCAAGCAAGGTAGCATCCTGATAACTACAAGTGGATCCTTGGCACTCTAGTTCCCTTTTGATTATTGAAATCCCCTTCACAATTACTTATATTCTGGATTTAGATTTAGATCTTTTTCTAGTTCTAGTTCTAATTACTTTCAGAATATGTACAAGATTAGTCCCTATGGATTCGACCTCGGTCTCACCAAGATTATTACTATATTGCGACCCTACACTTGGGGTTGTAAACAAGTTTTTGGCACCGTTGCCCGGGACTACAGCTCCGTCTTTCTAAGGTTAATTAGTATTATAATTAGGTTAAGATTAGGGTTTATTTTTCTGTTATGTTTTTAAGTTAAGATTCTTCCTGAAATTGTTTTTAGAAACTAACATTGTTCTCTGTTTTATAGGATCCTAACTTAGCCACTCTTATCTGGTAACTTCATTCTAACTCTCTATTTCTTTTAGATTTCTTATTTGCTTTAGTTTTAAATTTTTAGATCCTAGGTTAGATTCCGAATTTGAGGGCTGAGAGTGTTTCATGCCCAAGTGGGTCCGTGATAACACTCTCTGTCTCTTGAGTGAAGGAGGATTAGTTGAGGGGTTGCCTATCCATCACCGGATTAGACACCACCTGAGATCCTCTGAGTCAATAGAAGTAATGGTTGTAAATCAACCTCAACCTCAACCACCAGTTGAGGAAGTTCAAGATGAAAACGAGGTGCATAATGCACCCCCGCCTCATACTCTATGAGATTATTTACAACCAGCGGGGGTGAGTACACCTTCCTGCATGATATTTCTATTGAAAGCAGGAACTATGGATGTTAAACCGGGGGTGATTCAACTTCTTCCTAAGTTTCATGAGCTAGAATCTGAAAGTCCATACTTACATATGAAAGAATTTGATGAGATAATATCTACATTACACTTCCCAAATGTGTCTACGGACAGGGTAAGACTGAAATTATTCCCTTTCTCTTTGAAAAAAAAGGCTAAGTCGTAGTTACATTCCTTAAGACCTCGGTCCATTGGCACATGGGCTGAGATGATAAGGGAGTTCCTTAAAAAGTTCTTCCCATATCACAAAACGAATACCTTAATGAAAACAATCATGAATTTTGCGCAAAAAGAAGATGAGACCTTCCAATGTTGGGAGCGATTTAAGGATCTCATAAATTCATGTCCACAACATGGTTATGAAACATGGCGTATAACAAGCTTTTTCTATGAGGGATTGACCTCATCCATGGGCCAATTTGTGGAGATGATATGTAATGGAGAATTTATGAACAAGGAAGCCGATGATGCATGGAATTATTGAGATGATATGTAATGGAGAATTTATGAACAAGGAAGCCGATGATGCATGGAATTATTTTGATAAACTCATTGAAAACGCACAATCATGGGATACCTCATCAAGATCTACTACTTTTAAGCCTACTCAATTAAAGGAAAGGGGAGGAATTTATGTTTTAAAAGAGGAAGGTGATGTAAATGCAAGATTGGCCAAACTTACAAGAAAAATCGAGGCCATGGAACTTAAGAAGGTAGAACCCAAAAAGGCTGCAGAAGTTGTTTGTGGTATTTGTGCTTGTAACATACATACAACTGAGAATTGTCCAACAATTCCTGCTTTTCAAGAGATATTGAATGAGTAATCAAATATCATAAACAACTACAAAAGACCTTTCAGTGGACCCACCTCAAATACATATAACTCAAGTTGGAGGAAACATCCAAATTTCAGTTAGAGGAATGGACAAACTGCTACTCTTCAAGGGATCCTTAATAAATTTCTGAATCAAAGGAAACCTCAAGAGGATCCGGTCTTAAAACATATTCAAAATCAAGAGCTTTTTAATTAAGGTATGCTACAAGTCTTTTAAGACCTTATAAAGGTCATACAAGGGCTTAAGACAAAAAAATCAATTGAGGAGAGGGATCCTTCTGGCCTAGCCTCTCCCCAATCCAAAACAGCAATATGAAATAATTGACCCAAGCTCTTCAAATCGGATGGAGCAGGCTAAGTCTATCACCACTCTTAAAAGTGAGAAGATTATTGATAACACTCTTTTGGCGAGGGTTGAAAAGCCTAAGGACCCGAAAGAAGCTGAGAATGATAGACCTAGCAATGCTCCACATGGGTTAGAACCGGAACCTCAAAATAAGCCAATTGCACTAAAATATCTAGCTAACTCATAGAATATTCTAGAGGTGTTAAAACAAGTGAAGGTCAATATTCCTTTAGTGGATGTCATTAAACAAATTCCTTCATATGCCAAATTTCTGAAAGATCTATATTATAACATCCCGAATTTTTGCCAACTTGGAGATAGACGTCCTTAGGCAATGGGTCGATCGTAACACCCTATTGACATTTTGAAAACTCAATTGACTTCTCAAAAACTCAATCCCAAAGTTTAAAATACCTTTTTAAACCTATTTCCTTAAAAATCGCGCTTTTCACCACCTTATCCTTAAAATTTTCTAAGTACTTTCATATTAGACATTAATCCTAAAGTTTAAATGATGAAGAACAATATTTAAACTAAAATTTACTATAATAGTAAATAAATAAATAAAATATATTTTTGACCATTAATCTTATGGAATCTAACAAAATAAATAGGTTATTTGGATTGATCAGCTTCTCCTACCCCAAAATCATATATTATATGTCAAATAACTCATTCCAGGGTGCAAGATACACCCATTTCAAATATTGGGTGGCAAAACACCACCAACCAACACAACGAGTGGGCGGAGCCCCCGCCAGATTGGTGGGGCCCCGTCAGAGCACCATGTCTTGGTGGACCCTCGCTGCGGATTTTCTGCACTGTTCGATCGACTTCAAAAAGTCATATCTCCCTCATTATAACTCAGATTTAGGTGATTCAAAAGCCAGATTAAAGCTTGATAAGTTTAGTTTTATATAAAAATAAATAAAAAATATAATAAAATTTTAATATCATTAAATATAGGTTATTTTGACAACTATCCAAAATTTAATCGTTTGAACTACTGCTACTTCGAGAATTTTTAGAATTTTTCTACAGCATGAGATCTAATGAAATTTGGTGAAGATAAAGTAAACTTAATGATGAACTACTACAAAAATAATTAAAATAATATACTAACTAAAAATTCCAAAAAGGGATAGAGAACTACCCTAGGACCTTATTCTGTCGTAATTAGGGCATAATTTAGTTAAATATTAAACTGAATCCTTAGTAGAATTAGCTCGAACCACTTTAAATATGAACTAAAAGACCTAAAACTTATAGAATCATTAACACAACATTACCTTATAATCTATGATCAATCTCTAAACCCAGTTGCTCTCGGGAGCACATTGAAACTTCGTATTAGACCTGGAGTGCGCGTCGAAAGTCCGTTGACCACAAAGCTATATACTTATGACTGCCTTACTAGGCTTGAAAACTATCTCGAAAATTAAGTCCTAACAATGTTCAAAAATGCACAACTTGAGCCCGTAGCAAAGTGTGTGAGAAACGCGAGTACCTTTAGAAATTGAACTCAGATTTAAATGATTTAGGTCGTTCTCTTATGAGCCAAATCGAAGCTTCTATACCATCAGAATCTGACCCAAATACACCCTCAGATCAGGAAAATTTTCCAGCACAGGTCAGTGTACTTGTGGCCCTAATCGAGCGACGATGACCGTTGAACTGAAATGAGTCCCCCGCACCCGATCCACTAATCTGATCAGGTCGAGATCTTAACCTGACCTAGATCCAACATCAGGAAGCTTAAGTCCGACCGCACGCAGAAAAGGGGCCTCCAGAAGTGCTCCGTTGAGCCGAAACAGGCGGCTTTTGGTTATAACTTAAGTATACCATGGCCCTTGGGCCATTCCCATCAGTTCTAGGCCTATATAAGGGCCTTAAACCCTCTCTCTCTCTCATTCCATACGAATTTGGAAAACCCTAAGAGAGAAAAGAGAAGGAAAGAGAGAGAAAGTGAGAGAGAGAGAGAGAGAGTTAGAGCTTGTTTCTGGAATTCGATCCTACTATTCCACGTGCTTAACCACCGTTATCGTATCACTATTCCGGCGATTCTGACTCCGTTATTGGGTAAGAAAACCTAACCCTAATTTGTTTTAGGGTTTCAACTAGTGTAAGTGATGAAATAACTAACCTATTTCATACTGTAGGTTGCCGTTGTGTCGTAGGCAAAGATTTAGTGCTCAAACTAAGTTCGTTACTCATTTATCGGCGAAAGGTACGGACTATAAACATTTAGGTTATGATTTTCAAGGCTTTTAATGTCAATTAATGATTTATGACTGACTTGATTGCTATCACATGCTTAGATATGACATTTCCCGCGCTTTACACATATATATGAACTATGTTGAATATAGTGTATTCTATGTGTTTGTTGATATGATTGAATGAATATGGAATTTGAATCTGTGCTTGCCATGATTATTAATTATGAATATATACTTGTTGTGTATGTGGCAACTCCTTTGTAAAAAGGGCTTACCAGGTTATATGTTGTAACTTGTCTAATACAGGCATGTTGAAGTGTGCAATCTAGGTGTTTATTGAAATGTCTGATTGAGTATGGAATTATGATTTGTGCTTAACATGATTATTGATCGAGAATACCTGATGGTTGTACGTGTGGCAATTCCTATGTGGAAGGATTTGCTATAATATGTGTTTTAAGAAATCTATTACATGTGTGTAATATGTGTAGCCTAAGTGTTTGATAAAATGTCTGTATGAGAAGTTGTTAGATGAACTGTACTTAATAGGGTTGTTGAGATAGGATTCCCAACTACCTTAGTTATATGCATAAATTCCTTCAAGTAGCTATAATGTAGATAGTGTGGTTTGTGTAGAATATGTATATGTAGAATGGCATGTTATATGTGTTTCATTATACATTTAAATGCTTTCCATGTTTGCATTGGTTGATTAAATGTTGTATGATTATTGTATGTACATATTTCTCATATCAAAATGTGTTTGAGACTATGGTATATTCCAGGCAATCGGTAACCGGCCCTGATTTGGTGGCTGAGGTTATCTCACCACGCAGGACGTATTCGACGAATTCGAGTCGTACTTCGGTTGTCGACAGTGGTTAGGCCACACGGAGTGCTTACGCACTTCATGTCGATCAACTTGATATACGCTTATATCAATCGAGCTCGTCAAGTAACCCGATTGACCTGATGTATGTTCATCATGTATGAACGTTACTGCTTGAGCTAAGGTACCGAACTCACTAGTGGAAATCTCGTTAACCTTAGTACCTCGATCCACTAAGACTCATGAACTAGGTATGGTGGTATGAGACACCGTGGTCGAGCTATCGGCCTACGCTAGGGCGACGAGCCTTCCCGTAATTACCAGTGAGCAACCCAAACTCGTGAACCGAATGCGGTGGTATGGGACAATATATTCGAATTGTCGGCTTACACTAGCACAGCCTGGCTGTGGTCCCCAATCGGGTTGGTGATGAGCCTTCGAAAATAGACTGTCAGTTGGTAGGGTGTTGGTGGAGTAACCTCGAGTATGAAATAGGCCTACCCTAGCGTGGCCTGGATGTGGTCCCCAGTCAGGTTGGTGACGAACCTTTAAAAATAGACTGCCAGTTGGTAGGGCATTGGTGGGGTGACCTCGAGTGTAAATTAAGTCTACATTGACAGTGACGAGCCTCTCGTAGCAACCACTTGTGTAAACTCGCAAACTTGCCTATCGTATGTGACTAACTGGGATTGACGACCCCAGATGGATCATTATTTGGGAAATGATATAAGGGAGGTACCTTAGCTTCCCAATCCCTCTTTATGAAAAGGTCTAATAAGAACTTGGTAATCACGTTCATGCACCGCATTGCATGTGCCTTTGGCGTTGAAGTTAATCACTGTGGAAGGAGTGCATGCCGCGACTGTGAGATGAAGTTCGCAGAGGGAGTGCAAGCGAAGGCAGACATCATTAATACATATCATCCTTGCATTAACAAGAGCACTTAGGAATGCTTAATTATATTGCCTTATCATTACTGCGTGACTGAATTGATAATATATTAACCTTTGCTTTATAGCTCCACTGAGTTGATCACTCACTCCCACATTCTAGGATGGTATTTTAAACACCAACCAGACTCTGTCTTAGCTGCAGGTGATGGCGATGCCTATGAGGCGGAGCTAGATTTCGAGGATGATGAGGAGGTGTTCTCCTATATGCAGTTATCAGGTGGGTTCATGTGAGTCGTGTCCTGATCGACGGAACTTGAAGGGTTGCTGATTAGATGACATTACACATTTTGTATATTTTAAAACTTTACATGTAAATTATTAACCTGGTAACATGATCATACTCAAGAGACCTACGATTACTTATACGTTTTATATATTTATCACAGTCTTTCGCTTGCTTAACTTAATCGTCTCTGGAGTATGATATGTTGTTTTAGTTTAATCTCATTCATGTTTAATATACTAATACAGACAACATTTAATCATCATTATCTATGTTGCATAAGTGATGTATTGGAACTTGGGAGTTGAGCTCCTGCTCAACCTCCAATTTTCTGGGTGTTACAACATTATATCAAAGCATGATTTAGATTAAACTGGACCTGGGTTATGGTAACACAACGCACACTGACATACTCTGATTTAGGAAGGGAGCGATGGAATTTAAAGACGACATTTGGATCCGAAGGTTTCGCCAACAGGCGAGACTGAATACTGTAATTTAGTCCACAACGTATTTTCGATCACGTGAATCAACCTAGGTTGCCTCTACGCCGTCAGTTGACGGGTTTAAGTCATTAGTTGATGAATCCCAAACCTGAAACGGTTCCAAATGGTGTGAATACGAGAGTGTTGGACCACAAAAACGGACCCTACGAGCCTAAGGACCCAAACCAAGAGTTTTCAGAGCGAGGTAATGAGATAACTAGGACCTTGCGAATGAGGATTATATAAACCACAATGACCATCAAATGTTGGGACATTTAGAGTTTTGGACCTATAGTTGGTACTCCTAGATTTCGAAAAATCTAACAGTATACGAAACCCAATAAATTAACAACATGAACCCTAGGACCTCTTTAGCTGGTATGAGCATATGTGAAATGCTCGAGCGCAGCTAAATTCAAGTTTGGGCAACTCGATTTCAATCAGACAACTTTTGACCCTAAGCGATAAAACAACTTCTTGTAGTAGAAATGGTACAAAATTATCTAGCGTATGAGCATAGACTTTAGACTTCAACTATTAGATTACCACTACTCAGAAATTAAGACTAGGCTATTGGTTATACTAAGGAATGTAAAAGACTGATTATGCTAAGATAATTGAAAAGTAGACTTAGTTAGTTAGGTTAATTAGGTTGGAGTGAGACCTCATTCCTTCATTGGATCACCTTAATACTTATAGGCTTCTTTAATAACTCTTAGGAAGCTTGTCTGATTTAGAAACTATTTACGCTTTGAGATATCTTATATATCCTTTGGATTTGATGTTAGGTCAAATCAATACACCCCTTAGAATTACCTTCCTAAGGACTTATTGCAATTGGGAACACGGAGTAGAGAAACTATATAAATAAGCGAAGTATTTGCGGTTTGAATCGATTTCTCAATCCTCGTAATTACCAATGAACTCAATGCTCTGATCAAGCAAAAGATCAGGATCAACTAGGATTAAGAACTGATACAATAAAATTTCTGTCATAGCTAGGTAGAAGGTTTGTGTATCTGGCTCAGACCCACTACACAGATTTCCTTCCGTGTTAGCCCTACCACTTACAACCAAAAGTTTATTACTTTGCCTTTAAGAAGTGTTAAAAACATATAACCAATAGGGATATTTTGTTTTGGCCCAAGAAATTTCTCAAATAGATAATAGACAGTTAGGAATTAGGTCCCAAGTAATAGACCATTTTGGCATACATATTGGGCATATGAACTTAGAAAGATAATCTACCCATTAACCTAGTTTGTCCAAATTCCTTGTGTACTAATGATGTATAAATTATATTATGATATTAAACTGGACATGATTAATGAGGGTAAGTCGGGACCGTAGTAAAAGTCCTTTGGTAGAATTAGGCATCTTGCCACCAACTCACACCTATCCCTGAAATCAACCGTAACACCCATCATTTTTAGCTCCTTTTTATGACCATAGGTACCAATGTCATAATACACATCATCGATGAAAGGAAGATTAATGTATTGAAAGAACATTTTCCATTTCATGTCAAGGATAGGTCCTAAATTACACCTTGTTCCGACATACGGATCAGGACATAGATACTTGAGCCTTGAGGGTGAAAATAGTTTTTCATGGGGGTAGAACATTATAAGGCCAATCTAGTTAAGGCTAGCTAATACATCCGTTAGATCAAAGCGGCGCAACGGAAGCGTGGTGGACCCCTGCCCCACTGGCCCAAGATCGAGGGAAATTGATCCAGGCTATACGTAAGGTTAGGTCACTAAATAGGATCTGAATCTTCCTTAGAATGTCAATAAGGAAGTCATTGAAGGAAAGAAATTAGGGATCAAGTATTAAACAAATTCATATTAAAGAAAAGGCCTAACAATGAGTACGAGCTGAATTAAAATAACAGAGGTCAGTGTATCTATAATATGCTCATTGAATATAAACCTAGTAGGAGCCTTAGCCAATTTCAGGGCGAAGGAGTTTTAAGGAGGATAGACTGAATTGAGGCAAACTAGCATGCTAGTGTACACTCTGCCACGCATATAAACTTGAAATCTATAAAAATTTAGGCAAATGCACTAATAAAATCTTTACTTATTACCCTTAGCCAATTTTGGGGACAAAATTATTTTTATGAGGGGTAGATTGTAACATCCCGAATTTTTGCCAACTTGGAGATAAACGTCCTTAGGCAATGGGTTGATCGTAACACCCTATTGACATCTCAAAAACTCAATTGACTTCTCAAAAACTCAATCCTAAAGTTTAAAATTCCTTTTTTAACCCATTTTCTTAAAAATCTCACTTTTCACCACCTTATCCTTAAATTTTTCTAAGTACTTTCATATTAGACATTAATCCTAAAGTTTAAATGATGAAGAATAATACTTAAACTAAAATTTACTATAAATAGTAAGCAAATAAATAAAATGAGTTTTTTACCATTAACCTTATGGAATCTCACCAACTAAATAAGTTATTTGGATAAATCAGCTTCTCCTACCCCAAAATCATATATTATATGTCAAATAACTCATTTCGAAGTGCAAAGTACACCCATTTCAAATATCAAGTGGTAAAACACCACCAGCTAACACAGCGAGCGGGCAGAGCCCCCACCAGATCGGCGGGGCCCCGCCGGAGCACCATGTCTTGGTGGACCCTCGTTGCGGATTTTTTACACTATTCAATCGACTTCAAAAAGTTATATCTCCCTCGTTATAACTCCAATTTAGGTGATTAAAAAGCCTGATTGAAGATTGATAAGTCTAATTTTATATAAAAATAAGTGAAAAATATAATAAAAAACTTAATATAGTTAAATATAGGTTGTTTTTACAATTATCCAAAATTTAATCATTCAAATTGCTGCTACTTCGAGAATTTTTAGAATTTTACTACAACATGAGATCTAATGAAATTTAGTGGAAATGAAGTAAAATTAACGATGAACTACTACAAAAAATAATTAAAATAATATGCTAGCTAAAAATGCCAAAAAGGGACAGAGAACCACCCTAGGACCTTATTTTGTCGTAATTAGGGCATAATTTAGTTAAATATTAAACTGAATCCTCAGTAGAATTAGCTTGAACTACTTTAAATACAAACTACCATACCCAAAACTTTTAGAATCATTAACACTACATTACCCTATAATCTAGGATCAATCTCTAAACCCAGTTGCTCTCGAGAGCACATTGAAACTTCGTATCGGACCTGAACTGCACGTCGAAAGTCCGTTGACCACGAAGCTATACACTTATGACCGCCTTACTGAGCTTGATAACCATCTCGGAAATTAAGTCCCAACAATATCCAGAAATGCACAACTTGAGCCCGTAGCAAAGTGTGTGAGAAACGCGAATACCTTTAGAAATTGAACTCAGATTTAAGTGATTTGGGTCATTCGCTTGCTGGCCAAATCTAAGCTTCCAGACCATCAGAATCTGAGCCAAATACACCCTCGGATCAGGAAAATTTTCCAGCACAGGTCAGTGTACTTGTGGCCCTAATCGAGCGACGATGACCGTTGAACTGAAATGGGTCCCCGCGCCCGATCCACTGATCTGATCAGGCCGAGATCCTAGCCTGACCTAGATCCAATATCAGAAAGCTTAAGTCCGATCGCACACAAAAAAGGGGCCTCCAGAAGTGCTCCGTTGAGCTGAAACAAGTGGGTTTTGGCTATAACCTAAGTATACCATGGCCATGAGGCCATTCCCATCAGTTCTAGGCCTATATAAGGGCCTTAAACCCTCTCTCTGTCTCTCATTCCATACGAATTTGGAAAACCCTAAGAGAGATAAGAGAGAAAAGAGAAGGACAGAGAGAGAAAGTGAGAGAGAGAGAGAGAGTTGGAGCTTGTTCTTGGGATTCGATCCCGCTATTCCATGTGCTTAACCACCGTTATCGTATCGCTATTCCGGTGATTCTGACACCATTATTAGGAAAGAAAACCTAACCCTAACCTGTTTTAGGGTTTCAACTAGTGTAAGTGATGAAATAGCTAACCTATTTTATACTGTAGGTTATCGTTGTGTCGTAGGCAAAGATTTAGTGCTCAAACTAAGTTCGTTACTCATTTATCGGTGAAAGGTACGGACTATAAACATTTAGGTTATAGTTTTCAAGGCTTTCAATGTCAGTTAATGATTTATGACTGACTTGATTGCTATCACATGCTTAGATACGACGTTTCCCACGCTTTACACATATATATGAACTATGTTGAATATAGTGTATTATATGTGTTTGTTAATATGATTGAATGAATATGGAATTTGAATCTATGTTTGCCATGATTATTAATTATGAATATATGCTTGTTGTGTATGTAGCAACTCCTTTGTAAAAAGGACTTACCAGGTTATATGTTGTAACTTGTCTAATACAGGCATGTTGAAGTGTGCAGTCTAGGTGTTTATTGAAATGTCTGATTGAGTATAGAATTATGATTTGTGCTTAACATGATTATTGATCAAGAATACCTGATGGTTGTACGTGTGGCAATTCCTATGTGGAAGGATTTGATATAATATGTGTTTTAACAAATCTATTACATGTGTGTAATATGTGTAGCCTAAGTGTTTGATAAAATGTCTGTATGAGAAGTTGTTAGATGAATTGTACTTAATAGGGTTGTTGAGATAGGATTCCCAACTACCTTAGTTATATGTATAAATTCCTTCGAGTAGCTGTAATGTAAATAGTGTGGTTTGTGTAGAATATGTATATGTAGAATGGCATGTTATATGTGTTTCATTATACATTCAAATGCTTTCCATTTTTGCATTGGTTGATTAAATGCTGTATGATTATTGTATGTACATATTTCTCATATCAAAATGTGTTTGGGACTATGGTATAGTCCAGGCAATTGGTAACAGGCCTTGATTTGGTGGCTGAGGTTGTCTCACCACGCAAGACGTGTTCGACGAATTTGAGTCGTACTTCGGTTGTCGACAGTGGTTAAGCTACACGGAGTGCTTACGCACTTCATGTCGATTAACTCGATATACACTCGTATCAGTCGAGCTCGTCAAGTAACCTGATTAACCCGATATATGTTCACTATGTATGGACGCTACTGCTTGAGCCTAAGGTACCGAACTCACTAGTGAAAATCTTGTTAACCATAGTACCTCGATCCACTAAGACTCATGAAACAGGTATGGTGGTATGGGACACCGTGGTCGAGCTGTCGGCTTACGCTGGGGCGACGAGCCTTTCCGTAGTGACCAGTGGGCAACCTAAACTCGTGAACCGAATACGGTGGTATGGGACACTATATTCGAGTTGTCGGCCTACACTAGCGTAGCCTGGCTGTGGTCCCCAATCGGGTTGGTGACGAGCCTTCGAAAATAGACTTCCAGTTGGTAGGGCGTTGGTGGAGTGACCTCGAGTATGAAATAGGCCTACCCCAGCGCAGCCTGGCTGTGGTCCCTAGTCAGGTTGGTGACGAACCTTCGAAAATAGACTGCCAGTTGGTAGGGCGTTGGTGGGATGACCTCGAGTGTAAATTAAGTCTACGTTGACAGTGACGAGCCTCTCGTAGCAACTACTGGTATAAATTCACGAACTTGCCTATCGTATGTGACTAACTGGGATTGACGACCCTAGATGGATCATTGTTTGGAAAATGATATAAGGGAGGTACCTTAGCTTTCCAATCCCTCTGTATGAAAAGGTCTAATAAGAACTCGGTAATCACGTTCATGCACTGCATCGCATGTGCCTTTGGCGTTGGAGTTGAGCACTGTGGAAGGAGTGCATGCCGCGACTGTGAGATGAAGTTCGCAGAGGGAGTGCAGGCGAGGGCAGACATCATTAATACATATCATCCTTGCATTAACAAGAGTACTTAGAAATGCTTGATTATATTGCCTTATCATTTCTGCATGACTGAATTGATAATATATTAACCTTTGTTTTATAACTCCACTGAGTTGATCACTCACTCCCACATTCTGGGACGGTGTTTTAAACACCCACCAGACTCTGTCTTAGCTGCAGGTGATGGCAATGCCTACAAGGCAGAGCCAGATTTCGAGGACGATGAGGAGGTGTTCTCCTATATGCAGTTATCAGGTGGGTTCGTGTGAGCCGTGTCCTGATCGACGGGACTTGCAGGGTTGCTGATTAGATGACATTACACATTTTGTATATTTTAAAACTTTACATGTAAATTATTAACCTGGTAACATGATCATACTCAAGAGACCTACGATTACTTATACATTTTATATATTTGTCACGGTCTTCCACTCGCTTAACTTAATCGTCTCTGGAGTATGATATCTTGTTTTGGTTTAATCTCATTCATGTTTAATGTACTAATACAGACAACATTTAATCATCAATATTTATGTTGCATAAGTAATGTGTTGGAACTCGGGAGTTAAGCTTATGCTCGACCCCCGATTTTTAGGGCAACATATACGCTACCAAAAGATGGCAAAACATTCAAAAGTAAAATTTTCTGACAGAAAAGGTGAGTGTCATCCTCAAGTAAGATGTGCCACAAAAATATAAAGATCCTGATAGCTCAACTATCACCTGTATAATTGGGAATCACCAGATTGAGTATGCACTTCTTGACTTGTGAGTGAGTGTAAATTTAATCCCCTACTCGGTATACAAACAATTGGGTCTAGGTGAATTAAAACTCACCCGGACCACATTACTACTTGTTGATCGTTCAGTTCGAGTACCGAGAGGGATGATTGAGAATGTGTTGGTCTAGGTTGATAAATTCTACTATCCAGTAGACTTTATTGTCTTAGATACTCAACTCATCGTAGATATGAGCACTCAAATTCTCGTCATTCTTAGTCGTCCATTCCTTGTTACTTCAAATGTAATAATTAATTGTAAGAATGGAATTATGAATTTATCTTTCGAAAATATGACATTGGAGCTCAATATCATTTTCAGCATGAGCAAACAGTCATAGGATGTTGATGATATCCACGACATTAATTAGATAGATTCTTTCATGGAAGATAGAGCACTTTTAACTCTATACTCTGACCCTCTAGAGACGTGCTTGGCCCACTCCCCTAATTTAGATGATAACAAGATTAGGGAGATAGATGTCATGCTTGATACTATGTTAGTACTTGAAGTTAACCAGTGGAGGCTATAATTTGAGAAATTGCCCCAAATCGATGTAGTGCTTCTATCGTCTAGCCTCAAAGCACCAAAGCTTGACCTAAAACCTTTGTCTGTTGATCTTAAATATGGTGATTTCTTCCCACCTCGAGAAAGAATAGGAGAGTACTTATTTCCACTCTCATTAAGCATAAAGGAGCCATTAGATGGTCGATTGCGGACCTCAAGGGAATTGACCCCTTAATTTGTACTCACTGCATTCATCTTGAGGATAATGTGAAAACCTCTTGGCAACCACAACATCGACTAAATCCAAACATGAAGGAAGTGGTTAAGACTGAGGTACTTAAGTTGTTGGATGCAGGTATCATATACCCTATATCCGACAGTTAATGGGTGAGTCCAACTCAAGTAGTTCCCAAGAAGTCCGGAATCACCATCGTAGCCAATGTCGACATTGAACTCGTGCCAACTAGAGTCACTACTGGTTGGAGAATGTGCATTGACTATAGGAAATTGAATATCGTCACAAGAAATTACCACTTTCCTTTGCCCTTCATTGATCAAATTTTGGAAAGGCTAGCTGGTCACTCTTACTATTATTTCCTTGATGAGTATTCGGGCTACAATCAGATAGAGATAGCCCTTGCAGATCAAGAAAAGATAACATTCACATATCCTTTTGGCACATTTGCTTACCGAAGGATGTCATTCAGATTGTGTAATGCCCCCGCCACTTTTCAGCAATGCATGTTGAGTATTTTTTCTAACATGGTGGGGCAATATTTAGAGGTTTTCATGGATGACTTCTCTATTTTTAGTCCATCCTTCAACGAGTGTTTGAAAAATCTTTAAAATGTGTTGAAGCGATGCGAAGAAAAGAATTTGGTTTTGAATTGGGAGAAATGTTATTTCATTATTCCGAAGGGAATTGTTCTTGAACATATAATTCTGTCTAAGGGAATTGAGGTAGACAATGCTAAAATTGATCTTATCTCTAACTTACCTCCACCCAAGAGCATACGTGACGTGCGATCCTTTCTAGGACATGCCGGATTTTATAAACAATTCATAAAAGACTTTAGTCATCTCTCTCGTCATTTATGTAATCTCCCTCAAAAGGATTTACCATACGAGTGGACTGAGCAATGCCAAGAATCTTTCACTAAGCTCAAGGGCATGTTGATTACCGCTCCTATTATACAGCCACCCGACTGGAGCATACCTTTTGAGATTATGTGCGATGCGTCTAACTATACTATTAGGGTGGTGTTAGGCCAGAGAAAAGAGAAGAAACCCTATGTAATTCATTATGCGAGTAGAACTCTAAATTCCGCCCAAGTAAACTACTCTACTACGTAGAAGGAACTCTTAGCCATAGTGTTCTCTTTGGACAAATTTAGGTCCAATTTGATCGGATCCAAGATAATCATTTACACTGATCACGCAGCGCTAAAGTATATTCTTTCTAAGAATAGTGTTAAGCCTTGCTTGATAAGATGGAGCCTTCTATTTCAAGAATTCGACATAGAAATACGAGACAAAAAGGGAGTAGAAAACGTAGTGGCTGACCATCTCTCCAAGCTTGATGTCCCTCATTCCCTTGAGCCAATACCGATAAATGACAAGTTCCCTGACGAACAATTGTTTAACCTCTCTCAATTGCCTTGGTTTACTGACACTATGAATTATCTTGCCACAGGTTTCACGCCGCAATATTGGACTACGCAAGATAAGAAAAAATTCTTCGCCAAGGTACATAAGTATTTCTGAGATGAACCTTATCTATTTAAATATTGCCCAGACTAAATTCTAAGGAGATGTGTGCCAAACAATGAATATCGGAGTGTTATCTCCGTTTGTCACTCTCAAGCCTGTGGTGGTCACTTTTCTATTAAAAAGACCACAGCCAAAATTCTGCAGTGGGGCTTTTACTGGCCTACTATGTTGAGAGATACTCATGAGTTTTGCAAAACTTGTGAGCATTGTTAGAAATTGAGAGAATTGTCCCATTGAAATATGATGCCACTAAACCCAATTCTTATCATTGAAACATTTGATTGTTGGGGCATCGATTTCATAAGGTCATTTCTCCAATCCTTTGAATACATCTACATATTGTTAGTAGTAGACTCTATCATTAAGTGGGTCTAAGAGATCTCGTGGCAGAATAATGATCATAGGACAATCATTAAATTCTTAAAAGAAAACATCATTTCTCGATTCGGAACGCCTCGAGCCATCATTAGTAATCGAGGTTCACACTTTTGTAATAAGCCATTTAAGAACTTAATGAAGAATCTCTCATAAGGTGAGCACTTCATACCAACCGCAAACAAGTGGGCAAGCTGAGATTTCCAACGGGGAAATCAAACAAATTTTGAAAAAAAACAGTTAACCTTGACCGTAAGGATTATTCAATCCATTTGACCGATGCTTTATGGGTTTACCATACAGCTTTTAAGACCCTCATTGGAATGTCTCCTTTCAGACTTGTCTATGAGAAAGCTTGTCACTTGCATGTAGAGTTGGAACATAGAGCCTATTGGGCTATCAAAAATTTGAATTTTAACTTGGACAACGCTGGCTCGCTATGCAAACTTCAATTAAATGAACTCGAAGAAATTCGGAACGACGCTTACGAGAACTCGAGAATTTACAAGGACAGGATGAAGGTATTTCATGACTGGAACATCCTTCAGAAATCATTCACACCTGGTAAAAAAGTCCTTCTGTATAATTATTAGTTATATCTTTTTTTGGGTAAGCTTCGATCTCGTTGGACCGGTTCTTTCACTATTACAAACGTTTATCCTCATAGGGCCATCGAGATAAAGAACCCGACGAATGACAATGCTTTCAAAGTAAACGGACATCGACTAAAGCCAATGGTTTGAGAAGTTTGATTCAGAGGATATGTCCATTCCTCTGATGGATCCTGTGTATCAGGATTGACCTCCTAGTCTAATAAATGTGTAGTTAGGTTTATTGCTTTCATAAAATTTAGGATTGGGATAGTTTGTTTTTCAATAAGTTTAGTCTTCATGCTAACCCATCTACATGTTGAGAACTTCGGAAAAGCTTCAATTCTCCTTCTTAGGTACTACCTTTCCATCATCCTCCTTTCTTTTCTTTGCCTTATGTGCATTGTATGCTTATATCTTTTATATTGAGGATAATGTAGCTTTTAGGTTAGGGGGTGTGGATTAGGTAAATTAATCAGTGTTTTCTTAGTTTTTAAGCAAAAAATTTTAAAAATTTTCAATTTTTAAAGTAAAAGAACTATTTGGGAAACAAAAGTTTGAGTAATTACGAATGCTTTGAGTATGATGATAAGATAGATATCGAATTTTGAATTGTTGGAGTTTGATCATTTGAAGTAGACTATTACTTAAGTTCTTTCATTTAATTGATTAAGAAGAAGTTTGAATATCATGTTAATCTAAATCACGAGCCATGTTCAATTCACCTTCTATGCATAATGTTAGAATTTATGATTGTTAGTATGTGAATCATTAATAGATGTTAAGAATTGAGTCTGGAGAATTTTATCCACCTTAAAATATGAAAGAACCAGTTAAAAAATAAAGAGATCGACAAAAAGGTTATATATGATGAAAAGATTGAAAAAGAATGAAAAGAATGAATGAATAAAAGTGACTGTTGATGTAAAATCAAAAATTAGAAAAAGAAGAACAAGGGGATAAGTTCGGAATCAGCGCTTGATTATTCATCTTGAAGTGATGAGCATGGCTAACATTATGAAACGATAGTATTTTATGGAAAGTAAGTTGGAATTCACTGAGCACATTAGAAAAACTTGATATTTGAACTTATGCTTTTAAGTTATTGATAAGGAACCTATTTGATTAATTGCTCGTTTGGTTCGGCTCTAGGTTTTCAAATTTTCACTCTCGCTTCTTTTAATTATACTCATTCATACTTGTTTGCACAAAAGATTGTTTTCTGAAAAAGGTTTGAACATTGAGAATTGAAGATAATGTTATGCATGTTTTGCTCGGGACTAGCAAAATGCTGGTTGGGTGGTGTGTTAAGTGTCAAATATTGCATATTTCCTACTATTTATATGTTGGTTTTATGAACATGATAACGCTTAATGGGTATATTTTATACATGTTTGTATTGTGAGGTGAGTACAAGAGCTTAGATTGAAAAGAATGTTAAAAGCTTGGATTTGATGCTCAAAAATCATCATGGCAAGGAATGGATCTTAGGCATGGTATGTCGTAAAGGCCGATAGGTAAAGGTAACGGTGGTAACCGTTACACGTTACGGGATGAATGGAACTGGCAAAGGTGTGTATAGTCTCGTATTTTGCTTTTTCTGCTTTGCCAGTTGACAAGTACAACATTGCCCTATAATTTTGGTCACGTCTCGCTTAATGCTTAGCCAATAAAACCTATCCTCCACCTAGGCAATGGTCTTGTCTCAACCAAAATGACATGCGACCCCTCCTGAATGTAACTTCCAGATAAGAAAATCGTGAAAGGAGGTGCACGATATGTATAAGCGATCACTCCTAAACAAATATCCGTCTAAAATCAAATACTCACTACTCGCTCCTAACGGACTCTCTAACAACGACGCGTACACAACTCCAAAATCTGGGCACTCAAAATAATCCTCTCTGACACACTCGAGACCCGTGACTTTGACACTCATGGAATTGAGTAACGCGACTCGATGACTCAATGCGTCGGCAGGCTTATTCTTTACGCCAGCTTTGTGCTTAAGCACAAAAGTGTACACTTGAAGGAATTGGACCCACTTGGCGTACCTAGGGTTTAATTTCTTCTGAGAGTTCAAATATCTCAAGGCCTCGTGATCTAAGAATAAGACGAATTCTTGTGGCAATAGATAATGACGCCAGTAGTGCAGTGATTACACTACTGCATAGAATTCTTTGTCATAGATGGAGTATTTTTGTTTCACCTCATTCATTTTCTCACTAAAAAATGCAACAGGGTACCCTTCCTGACTAAGTACTCCTATACCGACTCCTGACGCGTCATATGTGACTTCAAAAGCTTTCGAAAAATTCGGAACTCGCGTGACTGGAGCTTCAGTCATCCTGACCTTTGTCCTTGAAGACTTTCGAGGCTGCTTTCGTCCATTAAAACTCTCCTTTTTTTGTGCAATCTGTAATGGAAGCCATAATGGAACTGAAACCTCGAATGAACCAACTATATAAGATGGTCAAGCCGTGAAAACTACAAAACTCATGAATATTGTGGGGTTCAGGCCAATTGATAATGGCTTTGACCTTCTTTGGATCCGTCGACACACCCTCAGATGATACAACAAAACCTAAGAAGATAACACTACTAGACATGAATGCGTACTTCTTTATGCTGGCGTACAACTTTTCGACTCTAAGGATCCCACAAACTAGTCTCAAATGGTTGAGGTGTTGTTCTTTGGTCATGCTATAAATCAAGATATCGTTAAAATAGACGACTAAGAACTTTCCCATGAAGGGCCTCAACATTTAGGTCATCACACACATGAAAGTATTTGGGGCATTAGTCAGCCCAAAAGGCATGACTAGCCACTTGTATAGTCCATCCTTTGTCTTAAAGGTTGTCTTCCACTCATCACCACGATGTACACAGATTTGGTGATAACCACTTTTGATGTCAATTTTTGAGAAGATTAGCGTTGACCATCATTCCAACATGTCATCAAGACGTGGTATGAAAAATCGATACTTGACTGTGATTTTGTTGATGGCCCTACTATCAACACATTCTCCACGTGTCATCCTTAGGTGTAAGAAGAGCGGGCACGGCGGACAGACTCATGCTCTCTCGAATGAAACCCTTTTCTAGGAGCTCATCAATTTGTCTTTTCAATTTTGCATGCTCATTTAGGTTCATTCTATAATAAGGGAAGTTTGGTAGAGTTGCCCCAGGGACTAAATTAATGGCATGTTATATATCCCTCATAGGGGGAAGCTCATTCGGTAGATCCTCAGGAAAGACATAATAGAACTCATCCACTACTGAAATTGCTTCAGTGGATAACTCTACACTAGCCTCTGGTGCACTTTCCCTAATCACAAGGACGTACATCACCGAGTTCAACTCAGTCTCTCGCTCAAAGTCTTTGGCATTTAGAATGTGGAGAGGCTTAGACTTAGACTTTAACTCCTTTACTTCCTTCGAGCCGCTCACACCACTCTTTGTGGTGGACTCCTTTCCAGTCGTGTTCTTGGGCATGAAGGTGGATTTAGCTTGACTTTCTTGTCCTCAAACCAGAATGTACATACATTCGAACGACCAAATATGGTGATATCTCTGTCATAGAGTCAGGGCCTACCCAAAATAATATGGTCAACATCAATGGGAACAACATCACACCAAAGTATGTCTTTATATGATCCAATTGAATAGGAACAAGACAATGGTGCAAGACTGGAATGAAAGTCTCATCAACCCAAGACACTCTATAGGGTTGAGGATGGGCTTCGAGCTTCAAGCCCAAACGGCTCACAGTGTCAGTTAATGCCACATTGGCACAACTTCCACTATCCACGATCATCTTGCAACTCTTATTACTATACTTTGCATAGGTATAGAAGATCGTGTTGCGGCGCTAATTGTCGGTATTCTTTGCTTGGGCAAAGGCACAATGCACAACTGGCAGGGTCGAAGACTCTTGCGCTCCCTCTTCCTCATCACTAGGGGTCTCTGCTGACTCATACTCTTCCTCCTCACCGTCACTTTCCGGGGGCACTACTTTTACTTGCCCATCGATAAGGAGCACCTTGGTGCCCTCTTTCGTGCTGCACTGGTGGGCAAAGTGACCAAACCCTTAACATCTAAAACACCTAGTTGCATCATTTCTGCGCGAGCTAGACTTGACAATTCCTTTACTCTTATCATCCTTGGGCCTAAACTGATAACTGCTGGATGGTTTGTTTTGGTATCCAGTGCTAGGCTTAGCCCCAGAAGGGTTGGCCTTAGCGCTAGAATCTCAAAACTCAAACCGCCTTCCCACAGATACTTTGAGGTATTGCTCAACCTCCAATACTACTTGATACAACTGTTCAAGAGTGTCTATATCCTTGGCGAACAACTCTTTCCTAATGTTAGAATGGAGACCCATCTTAAATCGAACAAGTGTGAGTACAGGATCCTCATTAACTTCACACCTAGTCAAGTACTCTTCAAACTTCTCAATGTATTCCATCACACTCATGGAACCCTCAAGTGATGAGAGAAAAGAGTATTTCTCCTTAAAAGTTTCTTTCATTTCTCCCCAATGGACTATTGGGGGCTCCCTTGACCTTTTTTTCTTTCGCTTAACAGTAGTTCAAAACCTTTTTTCTTGGCTCACAAGGTTCATCTTGGTGAATCGGACCCAACAAGTATCTGACATGTCATACCACTCAAAATAGTAGTTCATATCTGCAAGCCAATCTAAAAAAGTTTTAGGGTCCAAGTGGCCATCAAACCTAAGGGCATCTACTCTAACTCCCTTGAGGAATTGCGCATCAGGGTCATAATGATCCTGATGTCCCTCGCGGGGTGGGTGCACGGGTGTACGCCCATAACTGTTTCTTTGGCCACCTCCATTCCTTGGTCTATCCTCTTAACCACCTGCTTGCGACTGGGTATCTACCTCAATGGTGGTTTCTAGTTGGGTAATACGCACATTAAGTTGATCCAAGCGCTGGTCAATATGTTATTTCAAGCGCCTACCCAAAGACTTAAACTACCAAGTTAGGTTGTTTTCGGATTCTTGCAATTGCTCCATGTTTAGTGTAGGGTGCAAACCAAAACCACGACCAGTACGCGTGGGCATACAACCACTCACTCAAAGATCCTCTAATGCAATTATATGTGCCTAAATGAGAGTAAATGATCCTATAGGACTCTATATGAGGGAAACTACACAACACTACTAAAATTCCATCAACATAACTGCCCAAATAGTTTGTTAACAGAAAATTTAGACACAAAAATTAGGGATTTTCTGACAACCGAAAATTTAGCAGTCCATGCATTGAATGATGGGTCCTAAACAACCCTATATGATGAGATTTAATGCAAAATAAACATGAGTAGACTATACCCTAAACATGCAATGCAATCCCTTATGAAAAACCTAAGCTTTAATACTAAATTTGATGCAGGACATGAAAATCAAATATGATATGCATGATTTCAGGCTTTAGGTCACACTAATTTAAAACAATCACAAAAAAAGCATTCAACAAGAGAAATCTATACAAGTCCAAGCCTACACATGTTAGGACTGGATCAATTTAAAATTATAGATCAAACAATGCTCAAAGGAGAGGAGATTTATACACACATGCAAAGGATTATTTTTCAATCTAAGGGATTCACATGTTTCAAATCGGGAAAGCCCGACCTAGCTTACCCCACTTTTGATGATGGGTGATCAACGGCTTATGCCTCCACAAGTGCTATCTAGGCTTCTATGGGGCTTCCAAAACCTGAGCAACTCGGCTCCCAAAATGGAATTGCCTGACCTACCTCTCTAGCTAGGGTTTGCAAAAGTGGAATAGAATTTAGAATTTAGGATTATCTACGGTTAGGGTTAGGGAAATAAGGTGAGAGATGAGTGAAATAGAGGAGAGACAAACCCGAGGTGATCCACACGTATGGACAGTGGTTAGGCCCAGATGCACGTGCGTGGGATCCTGACCGCACGTGTGTGGGACCCACGAATCTAAAATCGGTCAACTTGGGTTTGGTCAGCCACGGGAGGTCCATCTTCACGCTAAGTTTTGGGCTGATCAGATGTCCAGTTTTTGCATAGTACTCCGCCGAAGTTTCAACCCTCCTGCATGGCCTGATTCTATAAATCTGTTATAGATGAAGTATTAGCTGCAAAAAGGGATAAATTTGGAGATGGGATAGTTGTGGGAGATGATGAATATTGAGGGCAGGAGGTAGGGGCGATTTGGGATGAATGTGGCTTCGCACCACAATAGTTAGCCCTTTGAAAAGGGGAGGATTTCACACCCAATTAGATTTCCACAATTTAGAGAATTAGATAAGCAGGAAAACACAGAATTTGATTAATAATCTTCAATCAGAAAAGAACTACAAGGGGTTGCCTACTTATAAGAAAACCCTATACCCCAAAAGTTGCGCCATGTGCGCACACTATTATTTAAAGATGAAGTAATAAAAACAAAAACTAATCAAAGAAATCTAAACCGTTCATGATATTCCTAATAACGACAATAAGCAAAACTCAAATTCCTATATCATCTAGGGTAGTGGGCCAAGATCATGACATCCAATGGTGGGATCAACATGATGATCAGGTCCACTCTAAGGAACCATAGCACAACCCTCTAACTAGGAGGTCCACCATGGATGTTGTCATCGATCCAGATCAATGGTGGGGTCCTCCTCCTTGCGTACATGCATAGGGGGGCGTGCATGTGCACGAGAGGTCCCCATCAGAAACCTCGGTTTCTATATATGAAATAGGGAATAACAAATTCTTTTTTCTTCATTCTTGCATTCTGTGAGTGGGTACTTGAGTCATCAAACATGTATTAACATAACCTAGGCTTTCAATAAAGCATTAGGTTTGTTTAGTCATTTGTCATTTTCATTCATCATTTTTTCGCAATATTTGATTATGCACATTCGAGCAAATTGGAAGTTCTTGCATAGGTGTTTTATTGGTCTGTGTGTGATCACTTAATTGCACTTCAAACCTAGTTGGAAATATAGACAGGTTAGAAAGGCTTCAAATTAGACCTAGCTAGCACGCCTCGTATTTCCTTGGAGATGTAACTAACCGGTATTCTCATGGAAATAATGTCTTAAAATCAACAGATTCTTGTTCAAAAATTGATGCATCTAGACTTATTAGCATCAAATTGTTGACGGAATTATGCCATGTGTCCATTATTGTCTTAGTGCATTAAAGGTTGTCCCGTCAACTGTTTCTTATTTCCTGACCGAAAGGTAAATCAGCAATTGCAACCCATCTCAAGGGAAAGCCAGCTAGATTTCTTAGCTAGTAGATCTATATTGCTCTGCAAGGGTCATAGAAAAAAATAATAAGGGTACAGAGAACTTTTACCACCTATTTCAAGCAAACCCTTGCGTTCTCTCTTCCATCTCATTTTTCTTATTCCTAGTAAATTAGCATACCAATTCAGGGGAAAAGAGCAATTTTAAACTTAACTAGATAGACTGAGGATGGTACCCTTTCATTCACTTGGTATTTGATTTACGGGTTGTGCAAAAAAGTGTTTGCCGTTGTGTGCCACTTCTGCTTCCACTATTGCTTCTAGCATGATATCCGATCCTTTTGCATCATCTGCAAATTCGTTTTCTTTAGAGATACATAAAATGATACAAGACAGTGCACGTAACTGGTGCATTGGAAAAATACATGCACGTATGTAGGGCTGTCAATGGGCCGGACCGGGCCAGGGGTAGGTCTTGGCCTGGATTTTGAACTGTTTCGGGCCAGGCCACCGGGCTGGGCCTATTCAAAATTCTAATTTTTCAGGCCCGAGCCCAGCCCATTGACACCCCTACATGCATGCACTTTTTCCTTTTTTAATGAGAAACCATAAAATTTATTGAAAAAAAAAAAAAAAAAAAAAAAAAAAAAAAAAAGAAAGAAAGAGAAAAGACCCAATAAAAGATGAAGACCATGGCAACCTCTCTCTTGCAAAACAAGAGTGGATGGATTAGAAACCCTCACAATTAAAGAAAGCGAAATGTTCATGATGCCCAAAAAATCCTTAATTTCATGAAAGATGAACCCCAATTTACAAGGTTGCAAAATTTCCATGAACACCAATTCAAAACACTAAAACAATATCCCTCCAAAATAAATGGGCCTGGAGTTGGAAAAGATTCATAGCCCTTCTAGGATTGCCTCATATTTAGCTTTCACATGGTTGCAATCCCCCACCAGACCGGACAACCCAATATTAACATATGCCTCTAACCATCTCTAAGTATACCTCCCATTCAATATGAGCCCACCGGAGAAGAAAACCAACGAAATTTAACCTCCAAACAACCAACTGATTTGGAGGAAAAAAAAAAAAGAAAACCCTCAGGCTAGTGGCTTTTCTTGGATGTTTGATAGAATTAGCACTTTCCAATCGGAAGAGAGGTCCGAGGTTGCTAGTCAATGGAACTCACCATGAGCTAGGCCCCACCCAATGATAAAGCTTTGATTGATCCTGATCATAAAAAAATAAAAAATACAACCATTACATTCTTTCCAAATGCACTTGGGAGCATTTGCCAAAGAAATTTTCCTCCTCCCAAAGGTTCATTTCCCAACAATGCATCCTCCCATAAACACTCTCACACCCTTTTTGAAGGTGATCCTCCCATTAAAAGAATCATCTCTTGCCTTGGCTATGTTCTTCCACATCCCAGTTCCCCATGGGCTCGTCTCTCAACTCCCTAACTTAAACCTAAACCTAAACGTGAAAACCCAAACCTAAACTTGAAACCCCAAACCTAAACCCACCCCGAACCCGATTTCCTAAACCTAAACCTTAACCTATTCTCAATTCCCTAAAGCTATAACTTATAACCTAAACATAAACCTTAACCTAAACCTTAACCTAAACCTATAACCTAAACCTAAACCTTAACCTAACCTAACCTTAACCTTAACCTAAACCTAAAACCTAAACCTTAACCTATAACCTAAAACTCAAACCTAAACTTAAAACCTAAATGTATTCTCAAATCCCTAAACCTAAACCTACACCTAATCCTAATCTCAACTCCCTAACCTAAACCTAAACCTAAACCCGATCCCGAACCCGAACCCGATTTCCTAAACCTAAACCTTAACCTATTCTCAATTCCCTAAAGCTATAACCTATTACCTAAACCTAAATCTAACCTAAACCTATAACCTTAACATTAACCTAAAACCTAAACCTAAACCTAAAACCTAAATGTATTCTCAAATCCTTAAACCTAAACCTACACCTAATCCTAATCTCAACTCCTTAACCTAAACCTAAACTTGAAAACCCAAACTTAAACCCGATCCCAGAACCCGAACCCAATTTCTAAACCTATACCTTAACCTATTCTCAATTCCCTAAAGCTATAACCTATAACCTAAACTTATAACCTTAACCTAAACCAAAACCTATAACCTATAACCTATAACCTAACCTTAACCTAAACCTAAACCTATAACCTAAATATATAAACTAAAACCTAAACCTAAACCTAAAACTAAATGTATTCTTAAATCCCTAAACCTACACCTAATCCTAATCTCAACTCCTTAGCCTAAACCTAAACTTGAAAACCCAAACCCGAACCCGAACACGATTTCCTAAACCTAAACCTTAACCTATTCTCAATTCCTAAACCTTAACCTATAACCTAACTTAAACCTAAATCTATAACCTACACTTATAACCTAAACCTAAACCAAAACCTAAAACCTAAATGTATTCTCAAATCCCTAAACCTAAACTTACACCTAATCCTAATCTCAACTCCCTAACCTAAACCTAAACCTAAACTTGAAAACTCAAACCTAAACCCGAACCCGATTTCCTAAAACTAAACCTTAACCTATTCTCAATTCCCTAAAGCTATAACCTATAACCTATAACCTATAACCTAAACCTAAACCTATAACATTAACCTAAACCAAAACCTATAACCTAAACCTTAACCTTATCCTAAACCTATAACCTAAACCTAAACCTATAACCTATAACCTAAATCTAAAGCTAAACCTATAACCTAAACCTAAACCTATAACCTACATTCTTGTTCATTTGAGAAATATACAAGCTTAAAGGCTAGTGGAAGAAAGGTCCTTAAGTCCATAGACTCATGTCTATTGTTATAAGTCAAAAAGAACTCATTCAAAGGGGCTAACCCCTACCCTTTTCACAAATCACCTGAATGGAGCGCAAACTAGTTGTTGAGAGGATAGATGTATCACTGCGTACGGTCTTCGATCAGTTTGACTCAACACGGGGGATATTAAAGATTTAATCAAACCCCTGAGTCGAGCAGACTCTAACATGCCCACACAATCATAGCCACACATGAATTTTGAATACAAATCCTCGTTCATACGAATGACATTGTTTAATTGACTTGGTAACGACACTCTTTTAAGCATGCCCGGTGGGACCTAGTAGGTTTTGTATATTTCTCAAATTGAATAGAATGCGTCCTAAATTTAAGAAAAAAGGCTAGTTTTGTGGCTAATGCAGCAGAAGAGCAATAAGACCTAGCTCAACATTATGAGCTCGTAGTTGATGTTGAAGCAAAATCCTCATTCCAACACATCCCTAGAGAATTTATTGCAATCTTCCAACAATTCGTAGGATGCATGCAATATGCACTGGAATATCTAAGTCATAATTTGAAGTAAACGAGAAAAAGGCCCAAAGTTTTCTCCTGACACTAGAAGCCATTGATGAACATTCTCCTATACTCCACCCTTGTGGATATGAGGAAGAATGACCCCCTAAGTTCTCAACTAGTGTCGGTGAGATTGAACCGCAAGGCCGACCTTCACCATCTCTATTGGCAGCAAGCAACGACTGAGATGGTCGGCTTTATAACCAACCAGAGTATCCTAGCCTACAAAGTTATTACCCTTTCAAGAGTCAATGCCTTGCTGGTGTGAGTAACTCTGGAGGGCATCTAGCTGCCTAGTCATTACCATATACCCATGTGGCTGAATTAATCGGGGGGCAACCTCTTGGTGGATCAATCAAACATAGTGAATACTAGAGAACCAAATACTACGGGGGGCAACCTTAGGTATCCTCAGCCCCTATCAAGGATATTACAAAACTTAGGCACTCGAGGGGCAACCCGCGACCGTGACTCCATTCTGTAACAACTACCACAAGACAGAGACACTCGAGAGGCAACCTCCGGCTGCACCTCTACTTTACTAAGGACAATACATAACAAAGGTACTCAGGGGGCAACTTTTGGTCGCACCTTTTGTCCAAGACAATTATCAAAGAATGGAGGCATCTGAGGGCCAACGTCCAGCCATGCCTCACCTAACGGGAGTACCATATCTATCCCAGGACCCAAACCCTGAATAGTTGCCAAGGTATCCCGATCAGGAAAATCTGTTAAGCCAACAATGCACACTCAACTGGGACGATATTATAGGACTCATCTAGGAGTACAATGTCTAACTAAATAGCCAACGTTTACCTCAACTGACCTATAGAAATTTGTACCCTGAGTGAGTCGACTGGAATTATGAGTTATCTAGAGGTTTCAGGTTTACCGAGTTCACTTTAGTCTCAGGAGGTAGTGAGACCTCTATGATTAAACACATTAGCTGCTTCACAATGCAATATGGTGAAGCATCCTACTAAACTGGTGACAACATCATTCAAGCCTGGATGTGGCCAGGTTCCAAAATTTAAGGCAGGTTCAAATCTCAAGTCGGGCCCACTCTTTCAAATAGTTGTGACTAAATGCTCATCGTTAAAACCTTCTTTGGGGCAACCTTGGTGTTTATGTCCCATCAAACCGTTGATAAGGTCAAAGATACCTGTATGGAAGGAAATCACAAATATTAGGTTGATTTAAAACATGGCCACTAGACAGTGGGATCCACCATAACGTATGGGTTTTATCTACATCGTCCATCTACTTAACATATCCATGTTGCCCACTGTTCTATATGTGTTTAGCCACACCATCCAGCAGGTGTGGGCTGCTATGAGTTCGCCTTAATGATTGTTTTAAATATCTATGTTGCCTATTTGTTTTGTCAGTTCATTTTAAAGCTTGGACCCAAAATGAGATGAATCAGTAGCTCAAGTGGACCACACCATTGAACCATGGGCTATTTGATTGCTCCCCTTGTCATCCTTGTTTGGGGCTACCATGGCACTTACCTTGATGAATATATTGTATCCTCACCAAACATCCGTTTTTTTAGATAATGTTATGTGCAAAGGTCCAAGTGTGGGGTCGATTCTAATCTCATGAGGACCATGCCACATGAACATCCAAACTTCTAGTAGGAACCGCTATTCGGCTCTCACTCTCTTCATATTAAGCCATTCAAGGCGGATTATCACATATATTATGCACTCTGCATTATATACATGAATGGGAATATGTGATTGGTAACATGCTAGTATACCTAACTTCGATAAAGTCGATTCAAATACCTGTATGCATCATCTGTATGCCTGCTATGGATTTCGATTGATCATAGTATATATACACGTTTTAGCTTGATATACTTAGGGAACTCGTACGAGATAGAGTCCCGCGCAGATTTGTCACATGACTTTAGATAGTGTGATTCATGCATTATGCACTATGTATGTTGCATTGTATCTACTCCCTACCTACACCAGGGATGTAGTCCTGCAGTCTTATTGTGGTTATCAGATGAGTTTATGGACACCAGAAACTATTGAGGTAACAAGGCATTATAGGCATCCTTAGGTGAAAGTCCCTAAACCCTGTGGTACCAGTAAGATGCTCCAATGTCTAGACCAAATAGATTCATGAGTGCATTATAGTTGGATACTGGTAGGCCGCGTCTCCCATGTGTCGAGGTCGGTTGGAATGGGGTTTAACCTTACCCGCCCGAGTGAAGAGGGCTATATGCTAGGTTGAATTTGACTAGCTTATGAAATCGGTTCTCTATCGACGAGTTGGGTGGCTTTCCATATATCACTAACGAGGCAGATAGTGAGATCTCTTGCACTTGCTTGATCTCGCGCGCGATAGGCGGTAACTAGTGTCAGAAGTGTACTAGACCCAGTGATGATCTAATTATGAACTATTTTGAGATGTGGATTAGACATTAGGATTGACAGGTGATATATAGTAATCATACATTCATGTAGCACTCAAGATTGTAGATGCGTAAATTTAATTTAGTGTCATACAATTGTGGGCTCGGTCTCTAATAGGTATGGGATTATTCGGGATCAGGAGTCTATCATCCTAGAATTACATTACATGTTAGGTATGAAACTAATATGTGTTGTAACCCTGGGTATGAGGCCCCTATCGGCATACAATACTATGCACTACGACTCTTTTATTCATCATGCATTTTTGTATCGCATGTTTGTATATGACATTTAGCTCGATGAGCCTTTACTTTGTATAACCTTGGTATGACTGATAGCATTCATTGACTTAATAGCATAGCTCTTCATCATTTCTGCATACTCTGATATAAGTATACTTGTCATATGCATTGTACAGGCACATACGCACTCTTTAAGCTTCGTAGTAAGCTTATGCATGTTGTTTCCATCCGGGCTATGCTAGACAATGGTAGTGGTGAGGTAGGAGCACGTGCTTAACCTTTTGGAGTTTTTATATATGTATTGTATTTTCCTTTGCAGTAATATACTCAAATACTTTTATAGTGGATGTATACGATGATGTTTTGGCTTATGGTACATTCATGCTTATGCTTCCCTTTAAAAACAATTACCTTGAAAATCATCTTTGTGGGATTCCGTTTTTGAGACTTGGCATATGAACTTTGGGTGCCAAAACTGGGATACTGTAGAGGCTGTCGACTCTAAGTTCGAATTACAGTGAATGGCCGTCGGAAACTGAATTTGGAGTGTGACATTTATGCATATGCTAACTTGATGCTTAGGGAGGAGTGATTTGATGCCCTTTATCATTTTGCTTCATTGCACCCTTTTTGGCACAAGGAGCTCTGAGGTTTCTCTTTTCATTTTCTAAACTATGGTGTAGAGCATTTATCCTTTATATGCTTTGCTTTTATTGAACAAAATGTTTAGTAGTTAAAGAAAAACATGTTCATAGGATAAGTGTAGCTGAATTTAGGATGTTGAGATGAATGAGTGGCAAGACGAGGAAGGATAGATTAGAAATAAATGCACTCGAGAGAAATTAGTACTACCAATAAATAGTAATATGAGGGAAAATAAACTTAGATGGTTTGGTCATGTGCAATGGAGACCAAGAAACGTGTTAATTATGAGTGAGTCGATAGAGTGAAATGGTAGAACATAATTTACCCAACTAATTTGGATAGGGCATAGATGATAATGTTGTTGTTGTTGGGGATAATGCCAACGTAACCCCAACATGCACCCCAACTCATTAAGTGCATGTGGCCAACTCAATGAGTGGATCTTAATTGCTAGGACATGCCATTTTTTTAGTGGATCAACCTAATTAGTGGTGTAATTCCAAGCATGTATGAAATGTTGGCATGATGCTCTAGAGAGCGGATTAGGTGCTGCACTCACCATGGGGCCCACCTTAATGCATGTATTCTATATCCACTTTGTCCATCCATTTTGCCAAATCATATTTGCTAGCTAGTGTTTGAAATATCGGTATGTCATTACGTATCACATCCTTGAGATACAAATAGGTATATGTTATCGCATAGGATATATCGGTTATATCGCGAAATGTATCATTGTTGTTGGAAACATGGAGAAACATTGAGAAATTAGTTGAATTTTTCAATGAAATTCAATGATTGTTAAAAAAGACATCAATAAATACTTATAAATCAAAACATTACAAAAAAAACAAGTGCACATATAGATTTTCTTTGTATAATCTATGCATTGTCTAACTAAATTGATTCAAGTATATTCAAATTCTATTTATATAATTTATAAATATAAGAAGATGTGTGGAAATACAAGTAATACATTTAAAAGCAAAAGAAGAATAACTAGATCAGGTTACATGCATGTTCGATTTAATGTTTGGACTCAAAGATTGCAACCAATTTGTGAGAAATTGAAAATCTTTGATTTTTTTTAAATTTTTTGTAATTCGGCCCATCTCCCTCAAATCTAGAGATGGACGCTCCCGATCCAAGATTTTTCATGTTTAAAATCACGAATTTGTAACAATTTGACGCTAATTTAACATGATGTACAAACGAAAAGACTGAAAATAAAAAAATACTAACTGAATTGAACATGTGAGATATATCACATTACTTGTGTATTTCATATCGCACCGGTGAGATGCAAGATATATTGTGAGATATTATCATTTGATATCGTCAATACTTAAAACACTAATTTTAACGTATGAACCCAAAAATGAAGAAGATTTAATTCTCAAGTGAACCATATTATAGGAAATAATGGTGATTGAATGCCCCACCATTAAAAACTTCATAAGGCCCTTGGTAATGTTTATTTGCCATCCAACCTATTGATAAGGTCACATAACTTGGATGAAGGAAAAACAATATATATATATATATATATATATATATATATATATATATATATATATATATATATATATATATATATATATATATATAGGAGATGGTCACTAGCACCTTTTCACGTGAGCACCAATGAGCACCTTTGCACACGTGTCATGTGCACAGAAATCTGAATGGTCCAAGTGATGCCGCACCTCTTGAAATGATTTAGGTCCAATTTTCAGCCTGATCCATGACTCTGTAAGCCATAGCAAAGAGAAATGCAAATCAACGGAGGAAACTGTTTCCTTTTGCCATGGCCCACCAGAGTTTTGTATCAGGCTGAAAATTGGGCCTATGGTATTTCAAGGGGTGCAGCATCAATTGGACTGTTCAGATTCTGTGCACATGACACGTGCAGAGGTGCTTATTGGTGCTCACGTAAAAAGGTGCGCAGGGGACCATCTCCCATATATATATATATATATATATATATATATATATATATATATATATATATATATATATATATAAACAAAACAAAAACAAATATCAGCTTCATCCAAAACTTGTGGCCTATTAATGGTCAATCACCACTATTTCTTACCATATGGTCCACTTGAGAATTGGTTCTACTTCATTTTCTAACTCATGTTTTAAAATGATCTAGAAAAATGGATGGATGGAGTGAGCCCCACAATAAGGGCCACCATTTCTTGGGTGAGGCGGGGTCACACTTAATTCATATGTTCTAAAAATCATGACATGATGGACTGTGTTTATCAAAGGTCGGTCTCTAACAATGAATAGCCCACATCCAAGGCAAGCGTGGTATGATGGGCAACCTAAATTGAAGGTGGGGCCCACATGATGGACAATCCACATCAAAGGTGGGCCCCTCATGATGGGCAATTAATAATGGAGGGCTCCACATGTGGATGATACACATCAAGGTGGGGCAAACATGATGGACGGTCCACATCAAAGGTGGGCTCCACATGATGAGTGGTAGATATTGAAGGTGGGCCCCATATGATGGACAATAACATTGACAATGGGCCTCACATAATAGATGACCAACATTAAAGGTGTACCCTACATGATGGACGGTGCACATTAAAGGTTGTCCCCTAATGATAAATGGCCCACATTTAAGGTGGGGCCTACATGATGGACAACCCACATCAAAGGTGGGGCCCACACAATAAACAATCCACATCAAAGGTTAGTCCCACATGATGGAAGGTGGATGTGAGGTAACCAAATAAATTTGAGGTTGTGATGTTGGAAACCAAATATACTTTCCTACTTTTTGCTGATAAATATGTCTCGGCTGAATTAGTAGAAACCAAGATAAGTTAACTGTAACATAAATTGGTTGTTTAGGACATTAGATTAATAAGTTACCTTTTTTCACTTGAAGTTAGTTTGGTAAACATCATTATAAAACTTGCTTATCTTAATAAGTTATTATTTTAAAGCCTTTTGATTAATTACTTTTCTACTTATCTCTCTATCGAAGTAGGCTCTTTCACAATCCATGTCAAGGGAGGCTCTCTCTCATGGTCCAAATCAAAGTAGGCCCCACATGATGGAGTTTTCACATCAAAGGTAGGGCTCACACAATGAATAGTCTACATCAAAGGTAGGGCTCACACAATGAATAGTCTACATCAAAGGTGGGCTCTACATGATGGATTACTCATATGAATGTGGACCCACATAATCGATGATCCACATCAAAGGTCGGCTCATAATGATAAATAACCCACATCCAAAGTGGCCGATATGATGAACGACCCACTTTAAAGGTGGGGCCTAGACAATGGACAATCCACATCAAAGGTGGGCTCTACATGATGCGCAGTGGACATTGACGCTAGGCCCCACATGATGATTGTGGTCCATATCAATGTGGCCCCAAATGATGGACGATCCACATAAAAGGTCGGCCCCTAATGATGAATGGCCCACATCTAAGGTGAACCTTACATGATGGGCAAGCCACATTGAAGGTTGGGCCCACGCGATGGACCATCCACATCAACAGTGGGCCCCACATGATGACAGTCCACATCAAAGGTTAGCCTAATGATGAGCGGCCCATATCCATGGCAAGCCCCACATGATGGACGGCCCACATGATGGACAATTGATATTGAAATGTGCCCCACATGATGGATAATAACATTGACGGTGGGCCCTGCATGATGGATACCCAACATCACATGTGGGCCCTACCTAATGAATGGTGCACATTAAAGGTTGGCCCTAATGATGAATGGCCCACAGTAAAGGTGTGCCCAACATGATGGACAACCCACATCAAAGGTGGGGACCACATGATGGATGGTGGATATGAGAGATACCAAACGGACTTGCAAGATAATTACTTGTGATGTTGGAAACAAAACATACTTTTCTACTTCTTAGATGACAAATATGTTGTTTACCAAACATACTCATTTGTTGATTAAGTAGAAACTAAGATAAGCTGCTCAAGGCATGGGTGGGTACTAACAAGCTAACCCAAAAAAAAAAAAAAAAATGAAGTGTGCACTGACATGGGTGTGCACTAACAAGCTAACCCAAAAAAATACAAAAAAAAAATAATAATAATAACAATAAAATAAAGCTGCTCATGGCATAAGTAGCTTATCTAAAGTAACTTAAATAAACTTACTATCCAAATGCTCCCTAGGATGCAAACATTTGTAGAAGTTGGTCATTAATAAGATGTCGAAACCAGAAAAGACTTCACAACCACCACCACAAGCATGATATCCACATGCCATAATGATTCAGTTTTTGTAAATTAACTAGGAACAAGATTTACATATCAAATGGTAGATTAAGATATGCAATGGATTAAAACTTCTGGCAGTGAAATGTGGTTCACCAGCTAAAATCTGAACTTTTTTCCCCAATGTTTTTACGGTATTTTGCCTCATCTTCCTTGACTACTTTCTACTTGTATGGATTGTTGTTGTTGGTCAAGGATTCAGCAAGTATTTATATGTAATTCATTGATGCAGTAACAAATAAGAATGCATAAACACTCTTTCTTCTTCTTCTTCTTCTTCTTCTTTTTCCTTGCCAATTTACCAATAATATAGTGATCAAGATCAACTGATCTGATTTTATTCTGTTGTAAAAGAGTAAAAACCCCAATGCATGAAGGATTCGGTTGCTGAGTGTATTCAAGATCAACTGTTCATGTACATTTTCTTTTCATTAACCATGTAATTGCAACCATTTTCCCACATTGGGATGTATTCCAGCAATTCAAGGGGCATCCAAACACATTCTAAATTCTTGTTTTCATTGTCTGTATTGAAGTCATCAAACGGGTTTCTAGTTCATAAACCAATCACCACCTTTGAGTGTTTGGATGCACTACCCACATTTGAGTTGCATTAGAACATTCAAACATTACATTCAAGTGGCACTGTACAGGAATGAAACTACAAGTAGCCATTTCCACCTGATTTCACTGAATGATCATGATTCTATTCGCTTGTGCATCCAAACGCTTCCTTAGGAGCTTTAAAACTTCTAGTACCATGGACAGCTTGATGTGGAATGATTAGGCACTCGTCGGTAGGCAATGATCCTTCATCTCACAATATCATCCCTCTTCACAGTGAAATCCCAGAGGTCCCCATACTTCTCATTAAAGTCCCATATGTCCATGGAATTGTAATCAGTTATCAGTTTGTCACGGGCTCCCCTCTCCATGTTGTAAATCTGAGGCTCGAAATTGTGGGGTTTATCTGGTTTCCCCATCTCAATAGCACAGAAAATCACAACGAAAACAGCTGCACCAATATACAGGTACTCTCCCTGGAAACATGACCCCACAACAGCAGTTAGATTAGAGATTGCTTCCGTCAACAGCCATTTTAAAGTGTGAGCATGACTATGTATGAGAAAAGTTCAATAGGATTGATTGTGTTTAAGAAACTCAAAAAGGAATTGCAAAATCTTTTCATTGCGGACAAGTTCTCAGTACAGCTCCACACAAGCATTTATTCGTCGTTTTGCACATAAACCATCAGCAAAACTCAATTGAGTTGGAGACAACGTTGATACTCCGGATGAGTGGGAAACGCAGGCACTCAAAATTAGAAATTCCATGTGGCATACTAGTCAAATTAAACCATAAAAAATTTTCTACCCAGTGTAGATGTATCATGGACCAAAAATCAAGCTTATTTGATTATCTGACTATTGGATTGGTGGACATTTATTGGACGGTTAAAATGGAAAATATCCAACGGTGTTATTTCCACAAACAAGTGTCCACGAATTAGAGGTTAGGATTTTTCAACCAATCTGATCTTGGGATTGTGACTTCCCGACAGTGGCTGAACAATTTAGAAGGTTTTATCTGAGTTGATATATGGCATGTGTACAGTTTCTGCATGCCTGCATATCAAGCGTCATACACAACCTGAGTATCATATACCTCATTGAGTTTTGTTTCTCTCTCCTAAGTGATTCATTTTGGATTGAAAAGCTAGGACTTCATGGTTCTTATGGGACCTAATTCATTGAAATTCCATCCAGTAAAACGGAAGAATTATAAATCTCCAAAATAATAGATAGGAATATCGCAAATAGAGCCATTGCGACACCCATGAAGGGGGTAGTTCCCGACCAGATCGTTGAATGATCCATTTACCATCCTTCCTTTCGTAGGAGTCAAAAAATACTATGATGGTTCCGTTGCTTTCTATATTTATCTCGTCTGAGATTCAGCAATCCCAAAGTTTCTGTACACATCAACTTCGAGGGCACCCTTCCATGTGAAACAATAAAATACATTTCGACAAGGAGTTGTAGGCAGTAGAAACCATAAGCAGAGTTGGAAACTTGGAGTCAGAAAATTTCCATTCACCTACATAAACAGGCCCAAATGCAGTATATTGAAGTGAAAAGTAATCGTTGAAGAATGCAAGAAAAACCCAGTTTTCCAGGGATCAATAGGAAGATAATCCTATTTATTTCTGATTTAAAGAAACCAATAACTAGTTTGTACCAAAATTTCCTTCTTCCAACTTTCTATGCTAACAGTTCATGAAAAAAAAAAAAATTCTGTAACTTGGAATTTCTAAAACTAGATATTTCTTTACCGGGACGTGGTATACGAACCCAGCAGCCATGGCTGGAAGAAAGAGCCATGACATGATCCCTGCCACGAAAATGTTAAATTCAGTAGTAATATTAACCAACTAAAAGCAAAAATATAAGATTATGCAGGGTTGGTGAGCCGTTATACCTTGAAAACCTGAAGGAGGTTCTGCGGCTGTATACTCTGACATGACTCCTTCCCAAAATGTCCCTAAATCATAAATTCATGTTAGAAGCAGCATTCAAAAACTCAAATCTCGACAACAAAACCAATCTGTAGATCTTTTAATTCGACTTGGCAAAAACAATGAAAAAGCCACAGTTTGAGGATTTTTTCTTTTATTTTTAAATAAAATTTTCTTCATGGATACAATGGGCCCCGTCATGGTTGGCCCATGCATCAGAATCCCCCAGATTGGAGTATTGTCATCAATGCTTGCAGACCATTGGAGCATCGATATCACCATCAATGTTTGAAAACCACTCTCCCTCCTTCATTGGATCACTAATATATATATATATATATATATATATATATATATATATATATATATATATATATATATATATATATATATATATATATATATATATGTAATTAACTAATAATAATAAAATTGTGGTAAATGGAAAATACTCCATCAGATTACCCAAAAGTATAGTCTGACCTCTGAAGGACACCTGCGCAGCATGGTTTTGAGACTCGGCAACTCGTTCAGTCCTGAATCGAGTCGAGTCAAGATAGTCATGGGTGATCCGATTATTTGAATGCATGCTCATGGATTCGAACTGGATCCGACTCAACCGTGTCCGAGTCAACTTAGACATAGCTGAACTAGATGAGTTGTTAATCCATGCTGCCCAGCTGCCCTACATGTGGGAAACTGCAGTAACAGATTGATACACCCTGCTGTGGATGGTCCATGGTGCAAATAATGGCTGATCCAGCAAATGGACAGCTAAAGTATGAAGGACAATAGTTCATACCTAGTGAGAAGGGTCCATTCATTGTGGTTAGGATTGCCCCATCAGTGCCATTTTGCACTACAGGCCATCCAAGCAAGGCCCACCAGATGAAGGGCCTTGATCAACCACAGTGGATTCCATGTAAACAATATTTCAGGTTGTCCTTGAGAATATCACCTTCATGGCCTTCATGGCCTTCGTGATATGTGTGGTGCCCATCATACTCTCCATAAATAAATTCATCCTGAAACTCAGAAAATAAAGATAAATAAATAAGGAAAAGTTTGTGAACACACATCTACTTACAGTCCAACAACAGTAGCACGAATCTTAACAAGCATTCAAAAATGGGGTTTTTTCTTCTTCTTTAAAAAAAAAAAAAAAAAAAAAACGGGGGTGGATCCTCTACAATGTTTGTAGAAAAAGCTTACTCTACAACTCTGCTTGTGGGGGCACACTATCCATCTAGAAGGGTTGCCCCACCATGGGCTACCATGTGAATTTGGAAGTTTGTTGATGATGTCCATTGTTTTTCTATGGTGTGACTCACCTATTGATTATATAGACCTGAGTTTTGGGGCATCCCGTCATCACGGTCTCACATGGTGGACTCCACATAGAAAGTTGAATGACATTTACAGGTAGTTGAATAAGTTCCACGGCTGTTAATAACCTTTCCGCCCTTGTGAAGGACGTGGATTGCGTACGGAGTAGCGGATTGAGTACAGAGTAGCTCAGTAACTATGTGGGACCCACCATGATGTATGTGTCTTATCCACGCCATTCATCCGTTTTAACAGCTCCTCATTTTAGAGCATGAGCCCAGAACTGAAGCATATCCAAAGATCAAGTGGGCCACACCACAGGAAACAGTGGGAATTGAACACCAACGATTGAAAATTTCTTGGGGGCCAAAGAAGTTTTGGATCAAGCTGATACGTGTGTTTTCCCTTCATCCACGTCTGCGTGCCCTGTGAAGGTTTCAACGGTTAACATCATTATCCCACTGTTTCCTGTGGTGTGGTCCACTTGAGCTTTGGATATGCTTCGATTTTGGATTCATACCCTAAAATGAGCTAATAAAACAAATGAACGGCATGGATAAGACACATACAACATGGTGGGCCCCACTGAGTTTACTCATTGCGCAATCCGCGTACCCAGGTGAATAAGAATTGTAGAGAATCCCGATTTTAAAAACGAAAAAAAATAAAAAGCATTTTCAGATACTCGCTAGATTCCCGCCAACCATCTTTAAATGGTGGGAGATATCTGAGCACTAAACTCTCGGTGCGCACTGCGCGCATCAAATAAATAACCTGCAGCAAAAAAAAAAAAAAAAAAAAAAAAAAAAAAAAAAGGAAACGGGAAAGAAGCAGCGGCTGGGATTGCTTACAGGGCTGATACCGTTAGTGGCCCACCGATCGCGCACCTCTTCGGAGAGATCGGGCTCGATTTCCGATAGCCCAGCAGCATTCAATCTAGTGGTGGAGTAAGATCTGCTGCTGCTGCTGCTGAGGTTGTGCGGGTGGGATTTCTCGAGGCGGAGGAAAGCTAAGGTTTTAGGATGTGAAGAAACCCTAGCCCTAATTCTGCAGTAGGGTTTGGGAGTGAGGGCGAGAGGGACTGAATGACCGGCCATGATGAAGGACTGAGAAATGGCCATTTCTGCTTCTGGAGTTTGGTTGTTTTTGAAATTGCAGCCCTCTTTCTTTGAGATTTTCCTCCCATTTTGTATTCTTTTTCTGTTGAAAATTGAGTGAAAGAGAGCGCTCGCTTCGCTTCTTATCCCTTTGCATTTGATAATGAAATTTGATACTCTGATAGCGTGTTATGGTTCATACACATGCGCTGGTTGATAGTTCATGTGTCATGTACGTAACTCAAATTAAACAGTCCAAGTAGTTGGACTACTTTAGATGGATCATGAACTAATAATTATGATCAAATCATGTATTAAATGGACAATCCATAGATTTCTGATGGATGGCTAATGAAAAATAGGCAATAAATTAAATTCAGCAAACAAGTCTCTATTAATCACAGGTTGGCACGGTCCAACGGATCATATGTTTGTCTTATGACCTATCTAGAGAGGAATTCACGATCTGAATGGTTTAATTTGAATTATCATATGCCAGGTGTGCAGTTTTCGAGGGCATGTATATGAACCATCACGTTCTCTATGGTATCAAACGACTTATGGTTGCACGGGGCATTATAGACTCGTGCGCATGAGTCGGATTCGGGCGGAACCGATCTAGTTTAATGCCTCGAGAGTAGCCACTGCTATGTGGACCCACATGATATATGTGTTTTATCCACACTGTCCATCTATTTTTCCATGATCATGTCAGGGCATGATCCAAAAATGAAACAGATCCAAATCTCAAGTGGACCACGCCACAAGAAAACTGTGGTAAATGCTTACCACTAAAAACTTCCTAAGTCCTACTGCAATGCTTATTTTCGATCCAACCTGATTATTAAGTCCAACATACATTCACTAAAAGAAAACACAAATATCAGCTTCGTTCAAAACTTTTGTAGCCCCTGCCAAGTTTTGAGCAGGAATGCCCCGTCTTCTTCAAGGATAACTACTTCCAATCCACGAAGCTCTGAACTTCTTAAAAAGACTTCTCAAATCCATAAGGAAAATAAATTTAATTTTCAACTGTCGGTCTATTGGAATCACACAAATTCAGCATGGACAACCCAGCATAGCCTAATTAGTTGGCTAAAGTAGCTCGTCCTACCCCCAAAATCATATGGTACATCGAGTAACTCATTTCGGTTTACCAAAAATGTCTGTTTTAAGATCTAACAGTCTTGATGACTTTTGCCTTTGATCGGGCTTTCTCTAACCCATCTTGGACATGAAAGTGTTCACGACCCGCTCTACATCAAGTTTTTAATAGTGGACGTTTGATCACCACTGCTTCTGTAGTGTGGTCCAAGTAAAATTTTGATCCACTTTATTTTTGAGCTTAGGCCCTAAAATGATATGGAAAAATGGATAGATGGCATGGATAAAACACACACATCATGGTGAGGTTCATAGAGCACTGTCCGATGGCTACTGCTAGTAGGAAATGGACATCAGTGCCCCCAAGGAACCACCCATGAAAAGCAAAGAATCCTTTTGGTGAAATGACATGCTTGTGTTCTCATCATAGGAAAGCAGATTACATGGTGTGGCCTACTCTTGGTGTGTTGGCATCACCAACTTTTGTGGGGCCGATGTATGTATTATATTCACACTGTCCTTCCATCTCACATGATCATTTTAGGGCACAAACCTAAACATAAGGCAGTTCCAAAGCTCACGTGGACCACTCTACGTAAAGTTGTAGACAATAATGCCAACAGTTGAAACCTTCCTAGGGCCCACCATAATGTTTATTTGTCATCCAACCTCTTCATAAGATCACACAATGAGAGGAAAAAGCAAATATCAACTTAAATCAAAATGTCCATGGCTTCCAAGAAGTTTTCAATGGTAGGTGGGTTTTTTTTTTTTTTTTTTTCTACTTGAGCTTTGGATCTACCTCATTTTGGAGGGTCATGCCCTAAAACGATCTCACAAAATGGATAGACGTTGCAAATATATGACATACTGTTGTAGAATATTGATTTTAAATATATTTTAATAAAAAATTTATATAAATTATTATTTAAAGTTGTTTTGCAAAAACCCACTTTTTGGTGTTTTGGGAATAATTGTACATTGGAAAAATGGAAGGAAAACTTTGTGCTTATATGAGAAAGGTGGAATACATTTATGTTTACATACTTAGTCTGAGGTGTATCGGGCTTGCGTGGAAGCACTGGAACACCCGCACACACTCACGCTCGGTCTCGAGCAAGGTCTCGGTCACGGGCGTGGGCATGTGAGGCAGTGTGGCTATAGAGACGCTAATGGCATACTTCGCACGTCCACATCGTGTCGCAGAGGATCGCTCCTTCGCAAAACAAGTGCAACAGAGAGCTAAGGTAGGTGGCTGGGAGTCTAGAGGTCTGAATGAGACCCCGTGACTTATATAGAGGTTGAAAATACTAGTCGTTGGAGTGAGGTGTAACTCCTCGTGCACATTAAGGCTAACCATGCAGAAACTATTGCATGTGACTAGCCCAACAGCTAGAAATGGCTAGTCAATGAACCTAAACGGTCAGAAATTGTTGCATGCAGTAGCTCTTACACTACATGCATAATAGTTAGAAACTGCCAAGAACGGCTAGTTTCTTCCAATAGCTAGAAACGGTCATATGGTTTAATGGCCCTGGATCAAAACTGTCAACCATCCTAGCCTATATATACAATGCCTAAATGGGTTTCCAAACCATCACGAACACACTCAATCACCCTCATACGAATTACTCAGAAAGTATCATTGTACTCCAGTGAGCCAGCCAGCAAGGTTCATTTGAACCTAAGACTGAAGAACAAACCAGCAAGGTGGTCTAAAACAGTTCATCTGAAAAATTGCCCGAAGAATAGACTAGTGTTGTGGTCTAATTTTCCTTCTCTTTCTTTAAGTCTGAGATTTTTCTTATACTTATTTCTGCCAGAAATTGTGTATAAGAGTTCTATTAGTAGATCCTCACATTTGCTGAATGCAGAGCCACACCAGGCTCGTCGTATCATAGAAGCTATTTGCCTAGAACCTTTCAGCATACTCATCTATTTGAGTAGGGGCAAATAACGCTTTAAGGATAGCGTTCTCATTCGTGCTTCAACCTGTCCTGATTATTTTCGTTGTACCTATTTACAGAAAATATTATTTCTTTATTATTTTATCAACAATCTTAAAGTGTTATTTTAAGATGGAAGCCGAAAGCATATCATCTATCAAACTGATGAATCAGGACTTAATTCGCCTTGATCGGTTCAATGGAACTAATTTTACAAGGTGGCAAGACAAGATCAAGTTCCTTCTGACGACGCTAACGATCTATTACATCCTAAATCCTAATCTGCAACCGTTGCCTGAAGTTACTGACGAGGACATACCTGAAGTGATTGTCGCCCGCAACAAACGAGCGGAAAACGAACTCCTATGCCGTGGACACATTCTAAATGTGCTCTCCGACTGTCTGACAATCTGTACACACAAAATCATCTGCAAAAGAGATTTGGACCACCATGGAGTTCAAATACAAAGCTGAAAAAGAAGGTACCAACAACTTCCTGATAGCTAGGTAATTCAACTATAACATGGTAGATAACAAACCATTGTTGCCTCAAATCCAAGATTGCAGCTAATAGTGAATAAAATCAAGGCCATTAAAATTAATCTTCCTGAGTCATTCTATATCAAGGCTATTATCACAAAATTGGCCCCAATGTGGAAAGACTATAGAAAGAAGCTCCTGCATAAGACTGAGGACTATACATTGGAACAAATCTGAAAACATCTTCGAATAGAGGAAGAATCCCGTAACCGTGATAAAAAGAATGAAAATGGGAATTCTTCGTCCAAAGTGCACGCAATAGAGAATACAAATAACAAGAATCCCGAGAAGAACGATTCCCTGAAATCCAATAAAGGGAAATTTAAAAAAACTCAAAAGAAGAACGGAAAGTTCAAAGGCTCTTGTCATGTCTGTGGAAAAATCGGACATTATGCTCGAGTTTGTCAATATCGCAAATCTAAAAAAGAAGCTAGTGCAGTAGAAGCGACATAGTGACAATGATCACTAAAGTGAACACAATCCAAGAAAAAGTTCCTGGTTGGTGGTACGATACTACTGCTACAGTACATGTCTGCTACGACAGATTAGCATTCAAAACCTATGAAGAGTTGACCATTGGTTAAGAAGTCTAAATGGGAAATGAAGTCCAATCGAAGGTCGTTGGCAAAGGAACCATTGATTCGTTGAACTGATGTTTATTTTTGAGAAGAAAGTAATTCTGACAAATGTACTACATGTCCCAAACATGAGGCGAAACCTAGGTTCAGGGGATCTTCTAGGTAAACCTAGAATAAGGGTTGTGTACAAGTCAGGAAAACTTATTATATCCAAGAATGAGAACTTTATCGAAAAGGGATATGCTTGTAATGGTATGATCAAGTTTTCTTTAAATGAAAGTAGCACTTCTTCGTATATGGTCGAATCTGTTGGACTATGGCATGGTAGACTAGCCCATATAGGATATAGCACCTTAAAATTTATGGCTAAGAATGATTTAATCTCATATACAAATAATGAAAACGATAAATGTGAAGTGTGTGTACAATCCAAAATGACAAAGAAACCTTTTCCTAGTGTCAAGAGTTTTTCTCAAGTATTGGATCTTGCGCATAGTGATATCTGTGAGTTAAACGAAATTCTTACTCGTGGAGGAAGAATATATTTTATAACATTTATTGATGATTGATCTAGATATGTGTGTGTGTACCTGTTAAAGAGCAAAGATGAAACACTAAACATGTTTAAACTATATAAAGTAAAAGTAGAAAATCAATTAAATAAAAAGATAAAGGTTCTCTGCAGCGATAGGAGGGAGAATACTTTTCAAATGAATTCACTAACTTCTGTAAAGAACATAGACTAATACACTGATGTACTACACCATACACACCGCAATAGAATGGTATAACAGAAAGGAAGAATAGGACATTAGTGGAGATGATCAACTCAATGCTAATACGAGCAAAGTTACCACTCAGTCTATGGGGTAAGGTACTGCTTGCAGCATGTCACATATTAAGCAGAATTTCATCTAAGAAGTATAAAACATTGCCATATGAAACATAGAAAGATAGAAAACCTAACATAAGGATATCTTAAAGTGTGGGGGTGTCTTGCATATTACAAAACTCCTTATTCAAAAAGAACCAAGTTAAGACCCAAAGCTATTAAGTGCGCCTTCGTGGAATATGCATAAAATAGTAAAGCTTATAGACTTCTAGATCTAGAGTCTAAAACCATTATAAAATCAAGAGATGTTGAATTCTTTGAAAACTTACTATCCTTGAAGTCAAAGGATAATGAAGTCCAAACCTTTAATAGAGAACCAATAAATATAGCTCCACAGGTTGTGGAAGCTCCAAGCGAACCTCATGGGAGTCAAAGGATAAGAGTAGAGAAGAGTCTAGACGATGATCATATAGACTCTCGGCGTATCTCTTTTCATCTTGTAGAAGGGGATAGAGAAAATGTTATAAGAAAAAATTCCTATAGTAATAACTATAGAAAATAACCCTAAAATATATACCGAGACTATGTCTTCTAGAGACTCAGCTTTCTGCAAAGAAGCTATTAAAGATTAAATGGAATCTATAGTGTCAAATCAAACATGGGAACTAATTAACTTACCTTTAAATTCTAGACCCATGGTTGTAAGTGGGCATTTAGGAAGAAATATCATACTGATAGGACTATCCAAACCTTTAAAGTTAGATTGGTAACTAAAGGTTTAAACAAAAAGGGCGGGATAGATTATTTTGACACATATTCTCATGTAGCTAGGATAACATCCATTAGGATTTTATTTGCGCTAGCTTCCATACATCATCTTCACATTCACCAAATGGATATAAAGACTGCATTCCTAATTGGTGAGCTCAATGAGGAGGTATACATGGAACAACCTGAAGGATTCGTTCTAACAGGAAATGAAAATAATGTGTGTAGATTAATTAAATCTTTGTATTGATTAAAACAAGCACTAAAACGGTGGTATGAGAAATTTGATTCAAAAATATTATCTCATGGTTTCATGCATAATGTAGCTGTATAAATGCATGTAGTTGATGACATACTAATAATTAGTAATAAAATGGAAGGTATAACTGAAACAAAGAGGTTTTTATCTTTTATATTCAAAATAAAGGATCTTGGACATGTGAATACTATCCTAGGTATCAAAGTTAAAAAATATTGTAGGGGTTATGCTTTGTGTCAATCTCATTTTATTGACAAGATACTAAATAAGTTTAACCATCTAAATATAAAAGAAGTAAAAACTCCGTTTATTTCAAGTATCAAGTTAAAAAGGAATAACGGAAGAGTAGTTGCACAACTAGAGTATGTGAGTGTTATAGGGAGTCTTATGTATGCTATGCAATGCACTAGACCAAATATTACATATGTTGTGAGTAAACTTAGTAAGTTTACTAGTAACTCCAGTGCTAAACACTGGAATGTTATTAGTAGAGTCTTTGGTTACTTAAAAGCAACCAAAGACTTATGACTATTTTATTCAGAGTTTCTTGCTGTATTGAAAAGATATACTGATGTGAGCTACATATCAAGTGTAGGGGATAGTAAGTCTACTACATGGTGGGTATTCACCCAAGGAGGTGCAGTTATATCTTGGGGATATAAGAAACAGACCTGCATAACGCACTCGACTATGAAGTCTGAATTTATAGTCTTGGCTGCAACAAGCAAAGATGTTAAGTGGCTAAGGGATATTTTATTAGTAATCCCTTTTTGTGTAAAGTCTATACCGATTGTGTCACTACATTGTGATAGTGAAGCTATATTAGCTAGAGCCTATAGGGCACTTATAATGGCAAGTCTAGACATATAAGTCTACGACATGATTATGTGAGACAATTGATTCGAGATGGAATCATTACTATTTCCTACGTGAAATCAAGCAATAACTTATCTGACCATTTTACTAAACCTCTAACGAGAGAGATAGTAAAGGCAACATCTAGAGGGATGGTGTTGAAACTCTTCAACTAAAGTTCCACCAGTGATGGTAACCCAACCTAAAATCAAAAAATTTCTAATTTCGGGTTCAATGGGTAAATATAAATTACTGATATGTGAAAAGTTTTTATCACTAAAATTATATACGACCTCATCTATAATAGATAAGTGCTGAGCATTACGAAAGAGGATTGAGTCTTAGAACTCTTAATGAAATTCAGTATAAAGGACAAGCATCTTAAAAGTAACGAAGACACTGGAAGATTTCACCTATGTGGACGTAGAGATGTTGTCTTCTCTCATGAGAGTTGGAGTTTCTCTCGGGATAGTTCATGAAATAGGGTGAGCACATAACCATTACTTGTGTTGAGCAAGATTGTGGAAACTTTAATAAACACAAAAGTGAATATGTGTATAGTTTCTCCGAATCTGTTATATGGGAATAACTGGTTCAACACTGTAGCTATCAGTAATTTTGATAGAGCTGTGAGATACTTACACTAAGGGAATATTTAAATTGAAAGATTTCTTTCTTTATAAATATAAGTTGTTTCTATTCTGAGAGATATATTTTTTGATAAAAATTATATTTTAAAATCAAGTGGGGGATTGTTGTAGAATATTGATTTTAAATATATTTTAATTAAAAAAATTTATATAAATAATTATTTAAAGTTATTTTGTAAAAACCCACTTTTTGGTGTTTTAGGAATAGTCCCACATTGCAAAAAGAGAAGGAAACTTTGTGTTTTTATGAAAAAGGTGGAGTACCTTTATATTTACTTAGTCCGAGGTGTATCGGACTTGCTTGTTCCAATGTGAAGCACTGGAACACTCTCGCGTACTCGCGCTCGAGCTCGGGCACGGGCTCGGTGCGAGGGTTTCCAAACTGTCAACCATCCTAGCTTATATATACAGTGCCTGGATGGGTTTCCAAACCATTACCAACACACTCAACCACCCTCATACGAATTACTCAAAAAGTATCATTGTACTCCAGTGAGCTAGCCAGCAGGGTTCATCCAAACCTAAGACTAAAGAATAAACCAGCAAGGTAGTCTAAAACAATTCATCTGAACAATTGCCTGAAGAACAAACCAGTGTTGTGGTCTAATTTTCCTTCTCTTTCTCTAATTTTGAGATTTTTCTTTTACTTATTTCTGCCAGAAATTGTATACAAGAGTTCCATTAGTGGATCCTCGTATTTGCTAAACGCAGATCCACATCAGGCTCGTTGTATCCTAGAAGCTATTTGCCTAGAACCTTTTAGCATACTCATCTATTTGAGTAGGGGCAAATAACGCTTTAAGGACAGTGCTCTCATACGTGCTTCAGCCTGTCCTGATTATTTTTGAATTACCTATTTACAAATAATATTATTTCTATATTATTTTATCAACACATACATCATGGTGGGACCCACAAAACTTGGTGACATCACTATACCCTCGAAAGTAAGTGGCATGTGCAATTCATCTTTCTTTACAAGCTTCATATCAGACATGCGCATGTAAATTATTATTTTTTTTATTAACCATATTGAAATTTATAAAAACTTCTTATATCAAAACCTTTCACCATATATAATTTATGACCAATCAAATGATTTATGTCGATTCACCATTGACTCGGCTAATTACAAGCCAACTCAACTCTATTAGGACTTTGTGTTTTCATGGTCGAGTATAAAATAAGAAGTACGGATAGTATTCCCATGTCTTCGGTTTTGCAAATTAAGATCATGGATTAGTGATCTAAACCTGTCTTTAGTTTTGCAAATTAAGACCATGGATTAATGATTTAAACCTGTCTTCAGTTTTGCAAATTAAAACCATGGATTAGTGATCTAAACCTGTCTTCGGTTTTGCAAATTAATACCATGGATTAGTGATCTAAACCGTTGATTTATATAAGAGAACCCAATGTTGGGGAGACTTTTCAAAAATATCCTCAGGCTGAGATGATTCTAAACATTTAATCACCACCACCTCTTGGATGGGTTAAAAATTTTGGAAAAAAAAAAAAACCTAAATTTGCACAATGCTATTCAATGTAGTTCTAGGCTTCTAGGCCCCCCTTTTTAAAAACTTTTTACATATATTATATGATTGGACTAATTAATAGACATTTTAAGCCACTTGTTGCAAGATTATATGATCCAATCAATTTGGGTTTTGATCAATGGCACATCCAGGGATAGCCATTCCAATGGATGGCCTAGATCATTAAGCACCTTTGTGGTTGACACTCTTAGCTAAGTAAAAAAGGTTACTTATAATTCATCTTAAACCAAACTTGCTTATCTCAAATAAGTTACTTATTCACTGCTGTAAGTACAAAATGTAACTTATTTGGTGGTATCCAAATGGACCTGTCACTTTAGGGCCCACTGTGATATATATGCCTTACATCCATGACGTCCATCCATTTTGACAGCTCATTTTAGGTCATGATCTCAAAAATGAAGCAGATGCAAATCTTAGGTGGACCACACCACACGAAATAGTAGTGATTGAATACCCGCCATTAAAAACTTCTTGGGGGCTACAAATATTTTGGATCAAGCTGACACTTGTGCGGTTCCTTCATCCAGGTCTTTGTGACCTTATCAATGGGTTGGATGGAAAATAAACATTTCAATGGCCCCCAAGAAGTTTTTAATGGTGGGTATTCAATCACCATTGTTTCCTGTGGTCTGGTTCACTAGAGACTTGGACCTGCTTCATTTTTGGGATCCCACCTTAAAATGATCTCTCAAAAATGGATGGACGTCATGGATGTAAGGCACATTTACCACAGTGGCCCCACAGCAAGGGATCCACACACTTGGTAACAACGGGTTTCAGAATTTCCTCAATTTACTTGAATTAATGCGTCCCATGTGTACAATTTTTTATCAAGTGTTTATCAACCGTTGTACCATGGTATCAAAAACTTCTTCGTTTTTTTGGCTCCAAGAAGAAGAGGAGGAGAGAGAAGAGACTAAGCAGCAAACTACAGCCAACCACTGACAGACAAGACTGCTATTGAATTCAATGAAGTTTGGGCCGGTGAATAGAGTACAGAAGAAATGTGGAATAGTCTCCTTTAATTAGCCATTGGGGTTTTTCTTAAACACTTTGTATTAACCAAACACATGTATGCTCGTTTTAAACTTTTATATGCCACATATCATTAATATATAATTAATCCTTGTCTTTGAAATTGCACTAGCATTAAACAATTTTACAAAAAGACGAGTGAATCATTCTAATTTTCCTCCACACTGAAATTCATACGGTGTATTTTTCTCCTTTCAATCCATGTAAATTGGGGATCATGATTGGATGGTTCAATATGAGTTACTAGTTTGCTATGTGTGCAATCTCCTATCTCATACATATAAACCATCACATTCTGCCGGAGTATCAAAGCTTCTCTCTTTTAAATTACTTGAAAAAAGCGAAGAAGACCAATAACGTGGCATCATGTTTGCTACCATAGAAAAAGTGGGCCTGTTTGGGTGACACTTAAAACCATTTTATTTAAGGTGTGTTTGGATCATAAGTTACTTTGGATGAGTTAATTATGACATAAGTAGCTTATCTTGATTTCTACGTACTCAGCTGATAAGTATGTTTGGTAACCCATATACTTATCAACCAAAAAGTAGAAAGTCATGTTTGGTTTCCAACATCATAAGTAATTATCCCTCGAGTTTGTTTGGTACCCTTTACATCCATCATCTATCATGTGGGGCCAACCTTTGATGTGGACCATTCATTGTACGGGCCTACCTTTGATGCGGGCCATCCATCATACAGGGCCCACCTTTTTTTTTTCTTTAACTTGTTAGTACACCCAACTGTCGGTTCACACTTCACTATTAGCCACCCCCACTAGGGATCGATACCTTGAATGTGGGCCATTCATCATTATGGCTCGACCTTTAATGTGCACCATTTATTATATACCACCCACTTTTGATGTTGGTCATCCATCAAGTGGGGCCCACCTTCAATATCCACCGTCCATTATGTGGAGCCCACCTTTGATGTAAACTGTCAATTATGTGTGTCACGCTCCAAACTCAAAAACTAGGCTCACAAAATTCTAGATCGCCGAATCCGGCTCCGACAGCCTCTATAGTACCCCATTCTCAGCTCCCGACACTCATATACCAGGTTCCAATCCTAGGATCCTACAAAGAGAATTTTTAACATGAATTTGATTCGCAATAAGCATAACTATAAACATAACCCACGAACAATAACAAGGACACCATCACAAAAATTCACTATGATCAAAACTTAAGTACAATGCGCATAAGGGAAATACAATGATAATAATGACAAAACTCTAAAAACTCTGCAGCACGCTCCTGCTCCTACTCAACTACGGCCTAGCGTCACCTGCATGCAACGGTCATGCATAAGCTTATAGAAAGCTTAAAGGGTGGTGAAAGTGTGTGCGCACAGTAGAAATGCAAGTATGCAATATCAGAGTCATGCGAAAATGTTGGTAAGTCCATGAATGTCATCAGTCGTACCAAGGCTATGCAATGCAAGGCATAAATGTTATCAATCATGCCAAGGCCATGCGATGCAAGACCTACCGGGCCAATGTCATATGCGAGGTGCAACTTAAGCATACCAAATCTCATCTGAATCCTCATATCAATACAGTTTATTTCTAGAATATATATATATATATATATATATATATATCATTGGGTCTAATACACTATACACCATATCGCCGCCCAGTGGACACGTGACCATGCAAGTGGAAGAGACCTCACTATCGCCTACCAGTATCGGCCCGACCCATCGATAGCAAACCCATTTACGAGCTGATCAGACTCAGCTTAGCATTGCCCCCTACCCTCGGGTGGATAAGGCCACACCCACTTCTAACCGACCACGAAACAGTGGGAAACGCGGCCTATTGGTATACGGCATTCATGCGCTCATGTATCCACTCGGTCTTAACATTGGAGTCATCCTCTAGTACCATCGGGTTTAGAAATTTTCGCCCAGGGACATCTATGGTGCCCCAATGTTAGTAACAGTATTTTCAGTGTCCAATCCTGTCATCCACGATATGCTTGTAGAGGCTATGGCCTTGATGTTGCTAAAGTGTACAGAAATCATATCACACAAATGGGAGATGTATGAATCATACTATCTAATCATGCAACAATCATTCGTGTACCGTGCGCTCATGTGGGCAACTCCTCCTATCAGGGAGTCCCATAATAATTTTTCCAATGGCATGTGCTATGATCAATCACTCCTCATATCAAGCATACATATGATATTATGCATGTTATATGATGATGATATACTCTCCTCATATCAAGGATGGGCCTAAATGGCCTACTCATATCATGTAATACCCCGTACTTTCCAGTACTCGAGTGTTACCATGTAATCTAATTAGTATAAATGCAAGCTAGCCTAAGACCTTCATGTTCATTCTAGTCTAAAATTCAACCGTTAGATCAAACTAACTATCCGTCGATTCCCAAGATGGATCGTCGTACCACTAAAAAGACCTACTTTCTTAGGATCTCAACTTCACTGATGAACAAATCTAGCTGAATTACAGATATACAATCCTGAATCATGAAATCTACCATTCACCAAGTTTATAACGTCTCCTAGGGCGATCCATCATTTGAAAACACGAATCGAGTTGTCTAGTTCCACATCCAACTCCTAAGTCACACCTAAGCATTCTTTAGAATCTTAAGGGTTGTTGATAAGTAAATAATAGTCAATCTAATCATTGAAGTGTTGGAATGCTCAACAAATCATGATTCGGTAATTAGAAGTTCATGAGTTGTAACTCATGTTAATACAAGTAACCCTAATGTTAGGTATGTAGCTGAATGATGTCCGACAGTTAGTCTCACATCTTTCATATAAGCATAAGAATAATAAATATATATATATATATAAAGGTAGATAAATAACAATGCGTATATGTAATAAGAATGATTATAATAATAATAATGTAAAATCATGAGACAAATGGCCCTAATAACCTAACCCACAACATGATGTACACACACACACATATATAATTACATATAATAATAATGAGAATTAAAATCAATATATTAAGTCAATAGAAACATAGGATGGTGTGTTTGAGCATACAAAGGATCCCTTGGGACCATTTTGACCATCGATGGTCAAATTGGAAAAGATCCAACCATTAGATTGGCGGATATCCACCATTATAATCTGAATCAAGTCGTTGGGGCCCACCTGAGATTTGGATCCACCCGATATTTGGCCTAAGGCCCTGACTGGGACCTCCAAAACTAATGAACGGACTAGATTTCTCAAAGACACCGCTGTGGACCCCACCCTAGTCTTGCATGAGCACAGTTCTGGTGTACCAGGGGTGCATCGGACTATAGTGACCAGTCAAACACGATTCAACCAAAGCATTCCCACAAATGGGAGGAAAATCTCCCTCTCTCTCTTGTTTCTTTGCCAGCGAACAGACAGACGTCCGTTTGTTTCAATGGTGGCCTACCAGCGGAACCCATCTTCCTGATCTGTACCGTCCATAAGCTTCAGAGGGTGGAGCTGACCAAAACCCAACTGATATGACAAATTTTCCGGTGTGTATGGGCACACAATCCTCGACGCAAAGAGGTTATACAAACACACCATTTCCTAAAAGGGGAACTGTCCGCTCGCCAGCAGGGCGATCCGTGTGAGCCCTCCTCTTGCTATCTTAGCTGTCCACCCCGGTGTTATCACAGCCCTCCATCTAATGCAGGCGGTTTAGGTTTTCCTTCCCTTAGAAAAACAGAAACCAGCAGACGGTTTCCTCACCTTACCACTTGTGCCTTAGGTGGTTGCAAACCAAAGCAATCCTGGCCATTTGATTCCGATCCTACAACTCAGAAGAGATAAGGATCTCTATAAGAAAGCGATAAATCGAAAGGTCGGTCTTCACAACAGCTGCACTCGAAAACCCACCGCTAGCTCCCAAACTCAAACCCATCACCCAAATCTCTCCCGAACTTCGAAAAAGCCTATCCTTAAGCTCTCTAGGATCCATATGGACCATCGGAAAGGAGTAGATTGGAGGGAGAAAAATCCTCTTGAGATCCACCATTAATGGCTGTCTCGTCTTCCTGGTCCAAACTGCATCCAGTTCGGTTTAAATCGAGCAGAATCAAGTCATCCAAGGGTGTTGGACCTTCAATAAAGAGAGAGAGAGAGAGAGGGAGAAACTGGAGTGAAAAGAGGGAGAGAGAGAGAGAGAGAGAGGTGGTGCGGTCATTGCACCACTTGGCTCGGCTCACTGTCGAGCTTAAGGCCGATCACTTTTCTAGACCTCGTGGATAGGAGAGAGTGAGAGAAAAGAAAGAAATGGAGAAAGAGAAAGAGAGAAGAAAGATTTCTGAAGAAAGGGAGGGTGGTGCCACCATGACCCACTCATCCGAACTCACTCGATGCCCACCTTCATTTACAATAGTCGACTCGGGTTGGGCGATCTGTCCAAGCTGGCTGGACTCACCAGTAATGAGAAAGAAAGTGAGAAAAGAAAGGGAGAAGGAAAGGGAAGAGAAAGAAAAGGGAAGAGAGAGCTTGGGCGTAAGTCATGGGTTGACTCAGCAACTTACTGATTTGACTAAGTTTTGGCGCACTGCTGAGTCAGGCCGGGTTGGGCGGCCACAGCTGGATATTTCCATTAGCAACAAAGAAAAAAAAAAAGGGAGAAAGAAGAAAGGAAGGAGAGAGGAAGAAGAAGTAGAGGAAGATAGGGTGGGGCTAAGTCAACTCGACTGGAGCCAAGTCAACTCGGTTGGGACTGAGTCCAGTTGGGCCAAGTCATGCTTGGGCCTTGTCCAGGTGCTAAGGTCGAGTTGGGACAAATCGGTTACATCGAGTCGAGCCACCAAGTCGACTAATGTAAGCCAACTTTTCTCCTTAAATTGGGCTATTTTAAAATTTTCATTAATTGTTATTACGGTAATTGTTATAATTATTAAACATGATTAGCCACTAGTAGACTATTACAATGATATTAACTATTATAGGCATAATTACAATTATTAAATAATAGTATTTTAATTACCATCCTTAAATGTTACCATTGATAGTGGATGATCTAGCTATCACTATCGTAAAGATTATGATTACCAGATTAACTAGTACTAATTGTATCATTAATATTAATAAGTACCTGAGGGCTATAATAACATTTATCATAACGATTATGATTGCCATATTAGCTAATATTAAGTGTATCATTAATGTTAATAAGCACCTCGTGACTATTAAATTTACCTTTTAATTAACTAATACACCAACTAGGGTTCAAACCTTAAATTATGTAGCCTAGAACTAAACTCTAGAATAAAAATCCTAAAATCCAAGTACGGGGCTAAACTCTAGGATAAAACCCTAATTCCACATTAAAACCTTAAAAGATGATCCTAGGCTATGATCTTCGATCTAGGTATGATTAGAATCTCAATTATACAAGTTCATGATTTATGGTAGGATACAATTCTAAGGGCGTGCAAGCACTTCTAATGACACTAAAGGCAATTCAAAATATAAGGTGATGATTCTTCCCCTTGAGCTTTCCTTCTTCTCATTAGCTTAAGTTATAATTCTTATTTTGATTTATAATTGACATCTCCCTTTTATAATCACATGTGTCAGCTAGTGGAAATTGAATTACTATATTACATGCTTAATGATTCATCCTGTATATGTGTTCATGCTTATGAATTATTTGTGGATTGTTTATGGAATTTAAACTGGTACATTAGTAGAAAACTCCCACATATAAATGTACACCCATACTTGGGATGTAACTTGATTGATTGTGTCATAATGGACCTTCGATTTGGTGGTTGTTGAATGGCGATTTGAATTGGACACTGATGTGGGCCTACCATCGATGAGTCGTTGTACCAGGTGGTTTTTAAGGATGGTCTTAAGCATGGTTTTAGTAATCGCCCTATGTGGCTTAGTTTCAAAATTCATCCTGTGTGGCTCAGTTTTGACATTTGCCCTACGTGGCTTGGTTTTGGTATTTGCCCTATGCGGCTCGATGTACCATTTCTATACAACCATGCGATGGTAAGCCCCATATACTGTAATATGATTGGCACTAGTCGATGAGTTTCCGTTAAACATCCTAAGATGGTAGCCTCATGGGCCGGGGTGGGTAGTCATGGGATACTATGCCCGAGCCGTCAGCCTACGCTGGGCCATGTGCTCCTCGTAGTGACCTTTGAGCTTATTTAAATTGGCTGGTTGTAATTAGATTAATAATGGATTGGCTAATCATGCATATATAGCACAGACCAGTATCTATTGCTGTCGTACGTAATACACATATCGTTCCGTCTGGATGATGTGTCCTGGGTTCGATGATTCCGACTGGATGATGTGTCCTAGGTTCGATGATTGCATGGGTGACGGCCCACTGTCCGCACGAATGAGCATCCCCGGGGCGTGATTACATATTTCACGCATCCATACACCTAATAAGACCTGCATCATGTATTATTTTGTATGCTTTGTTTTATTACTATGCTTATCTAATGCGACGGTGTGTAATCTTGAGGGGAATTCACACTAAGTTTGTCACTCATCTATCAAATATATAACCGTACAGGTAGCACAAGTGACTTAAGTGACTTTCAGGTTCAGGCTGATGAGGAGCCGGGTACAAGTGTTAGGGTTGTATGACTGTATCTACCTCGAGGAACTGCGCGGTCTTACGACTTATGTTTACATTTTTATGTTATTTTTCTTGTACTAGATCATGTGGATTCTTGTATTTGTTATATCGAGACATTGGTTTGTATAAGTCATTATGGGCACTCTTTTGTATATTCTAAATAATAATGAAACTTTCTCTTATGCTTACTTGTCCATTCTATGCTCATCTGCTTACTCTGATAAAAGAAAAAAAAATATGTGTATATATATATATATTTGACCATCCTTTAAGGTTAACACTTGGGTTTTTGGGAAACGGGTCATGTACTTAGGTCCTAAAAAGTCGTGGTGTTACATATCAAGAATGGGCCTAACGGTTTGGCTTAACCCACTAAGGGGAGGTGAGAATGGGCCTAACAATGGGCCCTAAGGAGAGTTACAATGTAGACATTTAACCATCATTGCTCTTACAATGTGGACATCAAACTATCATTGCTCCCAAGGCATGGCCCATTATAAACATCATTACATATATCATGGTGGAATCACACATCACATCAGCCCTCATATATATCACTTTGGGCCTCACACAAGGGCCTCACATACATCGTATTGGGCCTCACCTGTATCACATTGGGCCTCATACAAGGCCTCATATACATCGCATTGGGCCACATCCCATGGGCCTCAAATATATCACAATGGGTCATGTCCCATGGGCCTCTCATACATCACATCGGACCTCATCATATGGGCCTCACATACATCATATTGGGGCTCACCAAATGGGCCGCAAATACATCATATCGGGGTGGGCCCTGCACATTCCAAATGGGCCCACCAAATGAATAGCATGGTGTACAACACCTACATCAAGTGGACCGCATCACATGGGCCACACAATAAATAGCATCTGAGATAATGATCGAAAGATTATCTGGACCATACCACAAATAGCAGTGAAGATAATGATTTTCACTGTTTAAAATTCACAGGGCTCACTATAACGTTTATTTTCCATCCAATCTGTTCATAAGGTCACAAAGACCCGAATTAAGAGGAAAAATAAATTTCATGTTGATCCAGAACTTTTGTGACCCCAAATGGTTTCAATGGAGGACGTTCAATCCTCCACTGATTTTTACAGTGTGGTCCACCTGATAGGTAGATCTGTCTTATTTTTCTTCTCAACCCTTAAGACGAGCTCGCGAAGTGGACGGACGATTTGGATATAACGCACATATCACGGTGGGCCACATCAGCCAGGTGGACAGATGGTGTGTATGAAATACATACATCAAAGGCGGGTCCCATATATCAGGGCAGGCCCCACATAGCACGCAGATGGATGGCTAGATATAGAACACATCATCAAGGTGGGTCCCACTAGCATCGTCCAGATGGACGATGTAGATATAAAACCCATGCATCGAGTGCGTCCCACGTGGATGAGGTCCACCGTAAGATAGACCATTTAGATATAACACATGCCTCATGATGGTCCACAGAACCTGTTAACGTCAATATAGAAGCAGTGTAGTTGTTGGGACCCACAACACTTGCTGACATCAATACATCAGCCATTTAGGTGGGTGGTCCCCACCATCCAGATGGATGGTTGGGATATAACACGTATATCACGGTGGTTCTCACAGAACTTGCTAACGTCAATGCATCAGCCATGTAGCTGGTGGGACCCACAGAACTTGTTGACGTCAATCTAACATCTGTGATGGACGGTTTAGATGTAACACATACCTCATCATTAGACCCTACGAGCTGTTGACGTTAACATAGCAACTGGATAGCTAGTGTAAGACCCGTATCTTAGCCCATACTGTTCTGTCGACTCCCGCGATCCTTCCCAACCAATTTCGGCAACCTATGATGTACAATCGATGTTTGTGCACGACCCTAAGTCATATCCCATAGATTTGAGTCGACTTAATCCAAGATTGGTACCATTGCGACCGCACCGTTGCCGCGGTTCCAACGTCGTGACTCAAGCACCGATGCGATACCCTGGCCAGAAGATGTGGGCCAGCGTTTATTTCAAAGAAACACCGCGCGTTTGCAATCCCAAGAGAACCTCTACAACATGTTAAATCAATCCCATTAATTTCATCAATCACCACATCATGTCAAGTACAACCACCCCTCCCCTAAAGTCAACTCTCTTACAAACCCATCCCTTACATGTCAAGTACACATCACTCATCCATCACCCATCCCTCTCTCTCTCTCTCTTTACATCCCATCCTTTCTCTCTCTCTCACTACTCTCATTTCCTCCCAAGCAACCCACGTTCATGAGAGCTCCATGAGAGAGCTAGTGTGGCCCACCTTCGTATCATCCAATCCCACCCTCCAAAGACCATCTCAACTGATAAAATTGTTCCTTTGGAGCTCTAGCATGCATTTATGGAAGAAGGAAGAAGAGATCTAAGGTGGGTGCTTCTATAAAATAGATTTTCATATTTTTATGATGGGGCAAGTAAGGCCTACCGATCGATGGTATGGATCTCTCTTTGGACCCTAAGATGTGGCCGATGGACCACCTTGATCCTCATGATCATCCCATGATGGGGTCATTCTCCTTGGACCTCATCATGATGTTTATTTTCTAGTCTAAAAAGGGGTCATCTAGACCATACCTCTTGGTGGAGAAGGGATCTCCACCGTTGATCTTTGATTTGGTGGGCCCACATGCAATGGGACCCACTTGATGTATGATTGGATGCTTGAAACGGAGGGCCCATAGTGTCGGGGTCCCTCCATCACGTGAGTCCCTCTATCTCTCTCTCTCTCCCTCTTTATTTATTTATTCATTTTGTGTGTGATGAGGTGGCCATGTGGCCCACTTGGATGGATCCCACCTTAATATATGTTTTATCCATACCATTCATCCATTTGGTGGCCCACCGGAGCAAGGCCCACCTTATGCATGTGTCATGCCAAGACCGTCCAGCGTTTAGGGACGTTAGACGTGGAAAGAAAACACAAATATTAGCTTGGTTCTACAAACTTTTGGGGTGAACCACTTGTGTAGGCCCCACCTTGATGTATGGACTTAATCCACGCCGTCCATTCCTTTCCCCACTTTGTTTTAGGTGTTGAGCCGAAAAATGAGGTTGATCCGAGTATTGGGTGGGCCATAACATTGAAAATAGTGTGTCGACCGTTTAAATCCACCCCGATGTTTTGATATGCCAAAATATATTCAACATTGGGTTTGTTTGGCTTGTCCCGAACTATGGAGACCAATGGGTGAGGTGGATTTTGTTGATGCAGGCCCCACACACGAAAAACCTTAAGAAAATAGGTTTTTAAAAAAAATACATGCAGCAGACACTGCTGTTGTCAGAAGCGTAGGCAGCTCCTGCTGCTGGCGGGTGGACGAGCAGCAGACCCACGGGCTAGTCGTGGGCCCCTCCTTGATGTGTGTATGTCATCCAATCCGTTCATTATGTGGGCCCCTTCTTGAAGTAGGCCCCACCCAAAAATCAGCCACATCCAAAGCTTAAGTGGCCCACATCAGAGGAAACAGTAGGGATTGAACGTCTGCTATTGAAACCCTTTTTGGGTCCAGAGATTTGAATCAATGTGAAATTTATTTTTCCTCTACATATGGGTCCACGTGACCTTATCAACGGTTGGATGCCAAATAAACATTATGGTGGGCCCCATGTGGGACCCACAATGATATGTGTTTATTCGCACCATCCACGGCAGTGGACGGTGGAAACCACCGTGTCTGTGTTTTAGCAATGTCGTCCAGGCAGTTGCTGGACGGCCAGTATGTCACGCCCCGAATTCGAAAACCGGGCTCATAAAATTCCGGATCACCAAATCCGGCGCCGACAGCCTCCGTAGTACCCCATTCTCGGCTCCCGGCACCCATATACCAGGTTCCGATCCTGGGATGCTACAAGGAGGATTTTAAATAATCAGTTTGATTTGTAATGAGCATAACCACAAGCATAACCCACGAACAATAACCACAAGAACACCACCACAAAATCCACTATGATCAAAAACTTTGAGTACAAGGTGTATAAAAGAAAATACAATATAGTGCAAATACAAAAAAAAAACTTCAAAAAAAAGCTTGACTGCACGCTCCAACTGTGTCGAAGCTACAGCTGTGTCTTGGCGTCACCTGCACGCATCAATCGTGCATAAGCTTATAGAAAGCTTAGAGGGTGGTGTAAGTGTGTGCGAACGTGCTTAGAATGCAAAGTCAGAGTAATGCAGAATCATGCTGATGAGTACGTAAATGCAACCAGTCGTTCCAAAGCTATGTAGTACAAGATATGAATGTTATCGGCCATAACAAGGCCATGCGATGCAACATGTAGGTCAAGCATGCCAACTCTCATACCAATGCAACTCCTCACTAGAGCACCAAATCAGTACGGTTCTCAGTATGGATAATCACCGGGGTTCAGTACACTCCAAATGGCACCGTCTCTCTCCAAGCAGCACAGTCCAAGTGAGCGTAAGAAACCTCACTTCCGCCTGGCCAATAGTTAGCCAATACCTATCCGGCACGTCGATAGCGAACCCATTTCTGAGCTAGTCAAACTCAGCCTAGTAATGCCCCTGCTCTCGAGCGAGTAAGGCCACCGCTCCTTTCCAACCGACCACGACACAGTGGGAGATGCGGCCTTCTGGTATTTGGCCCTCGTGCGCTCGTATATCCACTCGGTCTCAACGTTGGAGTCATCCTCTGGTACCATCGAGTTCAGGGACTCTCACCCAGGGATATCTATGGCTCCCCAATTGCTTGGAACAAGATTTTTCTGTATCCAACCAGCCACCCACGATATATCTGTGGAGGATATGGCCCTGATGTCGCTAGGGCATATCTCAATCATACAGATGCAAGTGCATGAATCATACTGCCAGACATGCATCAATCCTGTGCATACCGTGCGCTCATGTAGGGCAACTCTACATATTGCGGAGCCCGTAATCAGTCTGCCCGAAGGCACATGCTATGATCAGACACTCCTCATCTCAAGCATACATATGATGCATATGATCATGAATCATGGGGCTGTGCTAAACATGTTATAAAGCAATAAACTATCCTCTCAATGAAGATGGGCCTAGATAGCCTACATGAAACAGATACGGCCTATCAGTGGCCTTAGGGAGAGTTAAAATGTGGACATCTAACCAACATTACTCGTACAATATGGATGTCAAACTTACATTGTCCCCAAGGCTCGGCTCGCCTTAAATACCATTAAATAAACCCTGGTGGAATCACACATTGCAATGTGCCTTAGGTACATTCCATGGGGCCCTAAATACATCAAATGGGCCGCATCTCATAGGCCTTATATTCATCAAGTGGGCCACCTCAATGAACCTCAGCAATGGACCTTAGGTACATTGCAATGGGCCATCATCCATGGGCCTGAGAATGCGTTAAAATGAGCCCAATCACATAAGCTATATGTGTATTAAATGGGCCTAATCACATAGGCTTTATATATATCAAAGTGGGCCTCAACAATGGGCCATAGATGCATCAAGTGGGCCTCATAATGTGGGCCTACATATATCAAGGTAGGCCCCAACAACGGGCCTAAAAACACATCAAGATGCCCTACATACATGGGCCCATATATACCAAAGTGGGCCTCAACATTGGGCCTAAAAATACATCAAGATGGGCCTACATACATGAGCCCATACGCATCCAAGTGGGCCTCATGTGAAGCCCACCATAATGTTTATTTTCAATCCAACCTTCTCATAAGGTCTCATGGGCCTAGGGTAGGGCCCACTGAAGTGTTTATTTTCATCCAATCTTTTCAAAAGGTCATGGGACCATGGGCCCACTAGAATGTTTATTTGGCACCTAACCTATTTATGAGATCAAGTGGGCCAGGGGCCCACTACAATGTTTATTTGACATCCAATCTGTCCAGGGGCCCACAGTCAGGGGAAGGGGGCCACAGCAATGTTTATTTGCGATCGAACCTATTCATGAGGTCACGTGGACCTTGGGCAGGGCCCACTGTAATGTTTATTTGCCAATCGACCTGTTGATAATGTCACATTGACAGGGGTCCCACCGTGAGGTGGTTCACAAATCCAGCCCATACATTATGTGTGTCCCACCTGTCTGAGGGTCCAGACCAAGTTTCGGCCACATCAAAAATTTAGGTAGGCCCCACCAAGTGTTTTTATATGATTTAGGCATGTCTTCACATGATTTAGATGGTATGGCCCACCTGAGTTCCGTTTACGGCTGATTTTTGGGGACGCCCTACAGAAAAAGGGGACCCACCAAATGTATGGTGTTGATGTTCGAAACGCATCACGTGGGGCCCATGGCTGGAGCCGTGAGGGCCTAGCTAGTCCACCCGCCGTCCATGCAGTGCAGGCGCTGCCTGCATCTGCAGCAGCAGCAGCACTGCTTTTTTTTTTTGGGCCCACCGAGGTGTGATTCACAATCCTACCCACCCATTATGTGTGTCCCACGTTTCTGGTCGTCCAGACCGAGTTTCAGCTGCATCCAAACTTCAGATGGGTCCCACCAAGTACTTTTATATTTTCTGGCATGTCTTTACATGGTTTTAGAGGGTATGGCCCACCCGGTGATCAGATCACCTTACGATTTTAGCTCAACGCCTAAAATGATCTGAAGAATAGAATGGACGGCGTGGATTAGTCTCATAAATCAAGGTGGGGCCTGCATGAGCAGCCCACCCATTAGCACTACTTTTTTTTTGTTAGCTTGTTAGTACACCACCATGTCAGTACACGTACTCCATATTAACCCAACCCGTCCAGCAGACGCTGGATGGCATGGATAGACACTCCAGGGTGGTGGGTCCCACATACACGTGGTCCACTCATCAAGGTGGGTTCCACATGAACGTGGCCCACCGTAATATTTATGTTTTCCTTCCATTTGGGCCCGCTAATGGGCTGGATGGCATAGATCCAACCCGTCTGATGGGTCCAACATTAAAAAATATATATGTGATTCATAGTGGGCCACACTCATCCATTCATCACCATCACCATTCAAAGAAAGAGAGAAAGAGAGAGAGAGAGAGAGAGAGAGAGAGAGAGAGAGAAAGAGAGAGAGAAACGGTGATCATAGAGGGACCCCGCCACTATGGGCCCCTCATGAACATATTACATACATCAAAATGGGTCCCACCAATAAGTGGGCCCTTAAATCATGCAATCAACGGTAAAAATCAAAGTTCACCCACCTTATTGGCCTTTTCCTTGCTCCTTAAGCCTTCTTAGCTCCTTTGCTTGGGTTTTAACGGTGGTAGATGATGGATCAACAGTTGATATGAGAGTGTAGGAGAAAGTGGCCACACTTGGCTTGGGGAAGAGCTTGGACGTATGAAAATTTTGTTGCTTGGAGAGATTTGAGAAAAATGAGGGAGAGAGAGAAGTGATGGGAGATATGGATGGAAGGGATGGGTGGAGTAGTTGTAATAAATGAAGATGGGTTGAGTTGAAAAATGGGTAAAGGAGGGATGGTGAGTGGGGAGAGAGAGTGGACTTATAGTAAGGGAGGAGTGGTCATGTGTACTTGTTGTTGGGTGAGGTGGCATGGAGGTAAGGTGGTGTACTTGACTTGATTGATGGGACATCTCGTAGAGATTCCCTTGTAATTCATAACATGCGGTGTTTCTTCGAAATGAACGCAGACTGACATCTTCCCACCTAGGTATCGGTTCGGTGCGCGAGTTGCGGCGTTGGAACCGCGGCGAAGGCGCGATCGCTAGGATACAAGTTTCGGTTCGAGCCGACTTTGGTATGCAGGACTCGGCTTAGGATCACGCGCAACGATGAAAATGGGTCGAAGATTACCGAAATTCAACCGGTAGGATCGTGGAAGCCTACAAAACGGTACGGACTAGGGTACAGGTCTTACACGGTAGGCCCCACCCTTTGTCTGTGTTATATCCAACCGTCCTACCATCTAGTGGGCCACACATGTGGACCCTACCATGAGGTATGTGACCCACCATGATGCATGGGTTGTATCCAAACCTTCCAACCATTTTCAGAGATCATGTTATGGCTTGAGACTAAGAATGAGTCAGATCTAAGGTTCAAGTGGACCCCACCTTGATGCATGTGTTCCATTCTATGTTGTCCATCTCAAAGCGTCCACTGTGATGCATGTATTTCTCTAGGCCATCTATCTGTTCACATCTATGAGGCCCACCTTTGATATATTTATGGCCCATCTATGAGGCCCACCTTTGATATATTTATGGCCCATCTGTGAGGCCCACCTTTAATATGTTTATGGCCCATCTGTGAGGCCACCTTTGATATGTTTATGGCCCATCTGTGAGGCCCATCTTTGATATGTTTATGGCCCATCCATGAGGCTCATATGGATGTAATTGTGGCCCATCTGTGAGGCCCACCTTGATGTGTATGAGGCTCGTTGTTGAGGCCCACCATGATATCTATGAGGCCATGGGTTAAGGCCCATTGTGATGTATTAGGGCTCATGGGTTGAGGCCCATTATGATGTAGTTGGCCCATTGTGATGTAGTTGGGGCCCATGGGTTGAGGCCCATTGTGATGTATTAGGGCCCATGGGTTGAGGCCCATTATGATGTAGTTGGGGCCCATGGGTTGAGGCCCACTGTGATGTATTAGGGCCCGTGGGTTGAGGCCCATCGTGATATATTCCAGACCCATTTGGTAAGGCCCGTTGTGATGTGTTTCCAGCTCATATGTTGTGGCCCATTGTGATATATTTTCAGCCCATATGATGAGGCCCATCTTGATTTATTTGTGGTCGTTCATTGAGGCCCACCTTGGTATATGTATAAGACTCATTTAATGTAATGGAGGCCCATGAGTCGAGGCCCAATGGGATGTACATAAGGCCCATTGTAATGTGATTCCACCATGGTTTATGTGTTGATGTTTAGGGCGGGCTATGCCTTGGGAGCAATGTTGGTTTGATGTCCACATTGTAAGAATAATGTTGGTTAAATGTCCGCATTATAACTCTTCCTAAGGGCCCATTGATAGGCCCATACTTGTTGTGTAGGCCATTAAGACTCATCTTCGTTGCGAGGATAGTTCATCACTTTATAACATGCTTAGTATAATTCCATGCCTCATGTCATACGCATCATATGTATGCTTGATATGAGGAATGTTTGATCATAACATAAGTCGTTGGGCTAAGACTATTTACTGGACTCTTTATGAGACGGAGTGCCCACATTATTGAATCGTACGCGCAGGATTGTTGCATGACTGGATAATGTGACTCATACATCTCGCATATATGAGACTTGATTATTGTACGCCCTAGCGACATTAGGGTCGTGGCCTCCATAGGCACATCGTGGATGGCTAAATGGGACAACGGAAATACTTAGTTCTAGCACTGTGGGCACTTAGGATGTCCTTGGGTGAAAGTCCCAGAATCTCCGAGGCCAGGAGGTACCTCAACGTTTAAACCGAGTGGAACATGAGCACCTGAGTGCCGAATACTAGTAGGCCGCGTCTCCCACTGTGTCGTGGTCGGTTGGGAGGGGTGTGGCCTTATCCGCCCGAGTGAGGAGGTTATAAGCTAGGCTAAGTATGACCAGCTCATAAATGGGTCTGTTATCGATGAGCCGGGTAGGTATTAGCAGACTACTAGTCAGGCAGATAGTGAGGTCTATTCCACTCGATGGGCTGTGCAGCTAGGGAGGAGGCAGTCGGTATCGAGTGTAATAAACCTCGGTGATTTCCCTAAAGAGTAACCGTACTGATATGTGGACTTATTGAGCAAGAATTGCATATCCATTCATTCATTCATTCACTATCCACTCGGGACTGGTGGTGCGTAACCATTTGTTACGTGTACCATCGCATGGCCAGGATTTCGATTGGGGGCGCGACTAACCTGAGATCAAGAGTTTACCACATTGTGTCTGACTATCCAAATTTAAGTATGGGATTGGTTTGGATAGAAGTCACTTATGATGGACCCCATAGCCTGTGACACTTCGTACTATCATCTCGACTTCACATTCCAGCATGGTCATTTCATTCACACCGCATATCACATTACATTCGCATTACTTAGCATTTTAGGTTATTATGTTTTTACACTTATATGGCCTAGATGAGGTTGATGGTATTCGTGGCTCGTCAGGATTTGCATATTGCATTACATTCTCAGCATCTGTTATTGTCTTATTATGTTTTGCATCGCACAGCCTTGGTACGGCTGATAGCACTCATGGACTTACCAGTATATTTCCGCTTACTCCGATATCGTATGATTCATGATCTTGTTAGTGTTTCCGCTTATTCCGATGATGTATGATTTATGGGCTTTATTGAATACTTGACACTTACCTTATACACACTTTCACTACCCTCTAAGCTTTCTATAAACTTATGCACGATAGATGCGTGCAGGTGGCATTAGGTTGCAACAGCGTTAAGCTTGGAGCGTACAGCGGTCTTTTGGAGTTTTGGTTTCCGATATATGTATTTCTCTTTCAGCATTGTATTCAAATGATTATATTAGTGGATATGTGATGATGATGTTGCCTTTCTGATTTGGGTAAACTTGTGGTTATGCTTCTTACGTGATAAATGTACGCTGAAAAATTCTCCTTGTAGGATCCTAGGATCGGAATCTGGCGTATGAACGCTGGAAGCCGAGAAGGGGGTACTACAGAGGTTGTCGACACCGGATTCGGCAATCGAGAATTTTGTGAGTCCGGTTTCCGAATTTGGGGCGTAACAGCTAGGGTCCACGGATGGACGACCCAGATGGGAAAAAAACAGATGGACGGCATACATCATGTGAGACCCACAAAACTTGCTGACGTAATACAGCAGCTAAATAGCTGCGTGGGACCCACCATCTAGGGTCTAGATGATGTGGGTACATAACATACATCAAAGGTGGGTCCACGTGGTGGCCCACCAAAGATTTGGATCGACTGATATTTGTGTTTTCCTCCAATCAGGCTCGTCCAAAAGGACTATAAGGTGGGGCCCACTCGGTGGACGGCATGGATAAAATACATACTTCATGGTGGAGTCCATCCGGGTGGGCCGCACGGCCACATCATCACCAAAAGAGATGAAAGAGAGGGAGAGAGAGAAAGAGAGAGACGGCGTAGTGGAGGAACCCCGCCACTATGGGCCCCTCTTTGTTTACAACACATACATCAAAATGGGTCCCATGACAAGTGAGCCCTCAAATGAAAATCAACAGTGGATATCCTAGAATTACCCACCGATTGCACTCCTTCTTGGTCCCTTGGCCTCTTAGACTCCTATGCTCAATCTTTAATGGAGGATGATGAAGATTGAAGGGTTGGGATGTGAGGTCTTAGGGTAGGGAGTGGGCTACACTTGGCTCTTCTCATGGAAAGCTTGGACGTCCACACTCTTGGTTGTTTGGGAGTGAAGAGAGAAATGAGAGAGGAGAGGATGTGATGGGATGAAAGGGATGGTGTGAGTGATGGGTGAGTGATGGTTGAGAGTAAGAAAGGGATGGGTGGAGAGAGAGAGAGAGAGAGAGAGAGAGAGAGAGTTGACTTTGGATAAGAGAGGTATGGGTTGTCATGCCTTGTTGGTGATAGAGGGATGGGCTAGGTATGGGTCATACTTTGATTGATTGATGTGATAGATAGTACAGTCTCGGAATTCATAATGCGCGGCATTTTCTCGAGATATACGCGGGCCCACAACTCCTAGCCTGGGTATCGCATCGGTACACAAGTCACGGCGATGGTGCGGTCACTAGGGTATAAGTCTCAAGTTGAGTCGACTCAGATATACGAGATGCGACTTAGGGTCACCGGCAAACGTCGACTACAGGTTGCGTGTAAGACCCGTATCCTATATTGTACCGTTCCAGAGGCTTCCGCGGTCCTTCCAGTCGAATTCCGGCGACCCGTGATCTGTTATTAACATTTGCGCGCGATCATGAGTCGTATCCCGCATTTAAAAGTCGGCTCGACCTGAGACTTGAACCTTAGCAACCACGCCGTCGCTGCGGTTGCAACCCCGCGTCTCGCGCGCCGAGGCGATACCCGGGCCAGGAGACGTGTGCTCTCGTCCAGTTCGAGAAAAATACCGTACGTTGCAATTCCGAGAAAATCTCTACTAAATGTCACATCAATCCATCAATCAATCAAAGTACTCTCATCACCTCACACCCTATCCCCAAGTACAACCACCCCTCCTCTAAAGTCAATACTATCTTACAACCAAGTACACCTACCCATCACTTACCATCCCTCTCTCCCATCATCTCTCACTCTCTCTCATTCTCCTAAGCAACCCCAAGAGAAGAATTGTCCATGGCTTCCATGGAGAAGCCATGTGTGGCCCACCTTCCTATCACCCAATCTCAACCTCTAAAATCGATCTCAACCATTGAATCTTGTTCCCTTGAAGCTCTACAATGCATTGGTGGAAGAATGAAGAAGAAGATCCTAAGGTGGGTGATCTTATGTCTTGATTTGTGATCTAAGGGCCCACTTATGGTGGGACTCATCTTGAAGTATGCATTGCATAGGGAGGGCCCATAATGGCGGGGTCCCTCCCCTTCCCACTGATTTCCTTTTTTTTTCTTTCTCCTTCATTTTATGGTGATGATGAGGCCTTGTGGCCCGCCTTGATGGACCTCACCATGAAGTATGTACTTTATCTTCGCCATCCACCAGGTGGGCCCACATATTTGGAGAAATCCCACTATAGCATGAGCGTGATGGAGCATGGTAGACGCTGCTGCCAGCGTCCAAAGAACGCTGTAGCAAGCAGCGCCCAGGCTCTTATACTAGAGGGGAGAGTGGGACCCACAATAGGCCCCAGACATGATGCGTGTATTTAATCCACACCGTCCACCCTATTTCCCTGCTCATTTTAGGCGTTGAGCCAAGAAATGGAGCCAATCTGAAATCTCTGGATGTCCTTATCGTAGAAAGTAGTAGTTTGGGCGATATAAATTGTTAAGGGCCATCATTATGTTTTTATGCATTAGATTATGTCCAATATTGGACTCATTTGAACTGTCCCGAGCCCGGGAATCCAACCGACGGATTGGATCTACTTGATGTGGGCCCCACCTATGAAAAAATACAGCAAAACAAAAAAACAAACTCTATATATATATATATATATATATATATATATATATATATATATATATGTTGGCAGGGGCTGACACACTTGCTGCTAACGTCCAGCGTCCAGAGGACGCTGCGGTCTCTACTGCTGGGACGTAGGCAAGGATGGGCCCCACCTCAGGCCCCCACCGTGATGCATGTAGAGCATCCAAACCGTGCATTTGATGGGTCCCCTTTAGGCATGGGATTACCCCAAAAATTTACCGTTCATGGAACTCAGGTGGTCCCCACCACTAGCAGCAGTTGATTGAACGTTTACCATTGAAATTTTTTAATCAGAGGAGTTTTGGATCTATACAAAATTTATTTTTCATCTAAACCTGGGTCTTTGTGACCTTATTAACAGATTGGATGGAGAATAGACGTTACGGTGGGCCACACGTGTGGCCCCACCACGTTGGCTGTGTTGCATCCTCACCGTCCAACCTCTGGACGGTGGGAGGCTGGGTCCGCTGGAGTAAGTCACACCAGTTATATAGCTGGTGTAATTGATGCCACCAAGCTCATTGGGTCTCACTGCTGTGACATCAGCGAGCTCTGTGGGGCCCATAATGAGGTAATGTTACTTCCAGACTGTCCAAAGGGATGGTGGGCCTCAGTAGCATCAACTGCTGATAACGTCAGCAAGCCTCGTGGACCCCACTGTAATTAATGTTTTGTATTACACCGTCCATCCTATTCCAGCTCGTGTGAGGCCCACCCCACACGTGCCGTACGTGTGATAGACCCACCTTGATATATGTTTTGTATTTCTGCCGTCCGTACGTTCTGGTTGGGCGGGACCCACCTCGCTGTATGATTTGCATACACACCGTCATTTGGACAGTGCTGTTGTGGTACCTACGTGATGTATGTTTTGGATCTACACCATGCAAGTGGAGCCCACCTTAATGACTAGTGTGGCCACCTCCTTGTGGGACCACCGTGATGTGTGTGACACATCCCCACCGTCCACTGTTAGGGACGTGAGACCCACCAGACGCTGGACTGTTTTAGATTTTGTATATAATGATATAAAGTAATATTATATACGTAATATATAGTAATATACTATGTATATCATATGGTAATGGCCCCACGTGGGACCCACCAGCAATATGGCTGACGTTTGACGTCAGCAAGACTTGTGGAGCTCACGTGCGTATCCAGACCCTCCATCTGAGGGTTTGATCATGAGGTCTGTGTTATATCCATATCGTCCGTCCGCTTTAACGCTTGGGGCACACCACACATGTGATACGTGAGGGATGGTGGGACCCACCTTAATTTATATTTTGTATTCATGCTGCCCATCTGTACAGGGGCACACCACACATGTGATACGTGAGGGATGGTGGGACCCACCTTAATTTATATTTTGTATTCATGCTGCCCATCTGGACAGGCAAGTGTAGGCCACTGTGATGTAGTTGCTTCATCCACACCGTTCAGACCATCGGATAATTTGGATGGTGCTTGGTGGGCCCCCGTGTTTAAGCACACCATACCATTTGAACAGTGCTGATGTGCTGACCAATGTTTGGACGATGCTGATATACATAGACAATGTTTGGCGGTGCTGATCATCATTAGAGCACCATGCGCCTCATAGAATGATAGTGTACCATGATACACATGTTACACCTATAACTATTGAAATGATTTATGGTGTGGTCCTAGACCACTTGATGCCCATCTTGATGTATATTTGAGGGCCATGTGCAAGGCCCACCTGTGATGTATTGAGGCCCATGTGTAAGGCTCACCTATTGTATATTTGGAACCTATGGGTTGTGGCCCAGTGTGATGTATTCGAGGCCCATGGGCAAGGCCTAATGTAATGTAATTATGACCCATATGATGGGGCCCACCTGTTGCGTATTTGAAGCCCAAGGGTCGTGGCCCATTGTGATATATTTTCGGCCCAGATGGCAAGGCCCAATGTGATGCACGAGAGGTCCATGGTCGTGATCCAGTGTAATATATTCGAGGCCCATGTCCTGTGACCCATTATGATGTATTTTCGGCCCATTTGACATATTGGGGCCCATTTGGTGCGACCGATGTGACATACTTGAGGCTCATTTGATAAGGCCCAATATAATAAATAAGAGCTCAACTTGTTGTATTTGTGGAGGCCCAACGTGATGTATTGCGACCCATTTGAGCAAGGCCCTTGTGCGAGGCCGTGGGCCCACTATGTGTAAGACCTGTACCCTAGTCCGTACCGTTTCACATGCGTTCGCGGTCCTTCCGGTCAAATTCCGACAATTCTCCACTTGTATCCGACGTTGCGCGAGATCTTAAGCCGAGTCCTGCCTACCGAAGGCGGCTCGATCCGAAATTCCAGCTCGCGTGAGCTGCTCCACGTCACTCATGCACCGTGCCGTAGAAGATGTCGGTTTGCGTTCATTCCGAAGAAACATCAAATCATGTCAAGTACACACCATGCCATGAGTACAACAACCCATCCCTCTCTTTTCAAAAGTCAACTCTCTCTCTCCTCTCACAATCCCTCTTTTACAAGTTTTCAAACAAACCCATCCTTCTTTACAAAAAAATCAAACTCACCCACACCTCTCATCCCCTTCCTTACATCATCCCATCCATATCATCCCATCACCCATTTTTCTTTCTCATTTCTCAAATCTCCTAAGCATCCCACGTCTGTTCTCTCCCAAACAACAACATCAAGTGTGGCCCACTTTCCCTACCTGTCATCTCTCATCTCAACCGTTGATCCACCATCCCTACCATCAAAAGTCCATCATCTACACAAGCTAAGGAGCATAGGAGGATAGGACTCGAGGTGGGTGATCCACCATTATTTCTCATTTTTTTTGGGTCACATGTGGTGAGACCCGTTTGATGTATGAATGTAAGAAATGGAGGGCCCATAGTGGCGGGGTCCCTCCTCTCTATCTCACTGTACACTCATTTCTCTTTTTCTCTCTCCCCTTTTCCTATCCCTAGAATGTAGTGGGTCCCACTGAATTTTATAAAATCTACTTCATCCATCAGATAGAGTGGCCCACCACATTTTAAGGAGATCTCATCTATTAGACAAATATATTGTAATATATTTATATTATATTAATACATATATATATATATAATATCTATATACACTATACACATACATGTATGGTGGGCCACGTCCATGTGGGACCCACCATGATGCCGTGTTATATCCATGCCATCCATCATCCCTGGCACGTGTACCAGGCTAACATGGAGGCGTGTACTAACATGGTTGGTACTAACAAAGAAATAAATAATGCTTTTGGGATGGGCCTCATACAAGAGCCCCACCTTGATGTAAGGCTCTCCAACTCCATTTTATTCTCATTTCTGAGGAGTTTGAGATCAATCGATTCTCGAGGGCCGTACCATAGAAAATAGCGGCATTACTGTTAAAAACTCATCTTGATCCTTTTATTCGCCAAAAATACGTCGCATATTGGTCTCATTTCATCGCTCAAAATGCACACCAATCATGTGATTGGTGAGGGATGGGAAAAACCATGAAAATTCCACCTCTACACGAGCAAAGTCCTCATGGCCGCACTGAGGCGGGCAATGGCAGGGCCGGCCCCACCGTGATGCGTTTTGTATTCATGCTGCCCATCTAGAAGGGCACGCAGGTGATATACGGAACTCGTAGCCATACCATCTAAAATCATGTGAAGACATGCCTAAAATATATAAAATCATATGGTGAGGCCACACGACCATTTGCACGGTGTCTTGATAATTAGCCAAGATGGCACGCACATAATGGTGGACTGGATTTGTGAACCACCTCACGGTGGGCTCCTATCCACGCACCCAATCAGAAAATAAACATTACGAACCCCCCCCCCCCCCCCTAGTGTGACCCAATCAATAGTTGGGTGGCAAATAAACATTCCAGGGGCCCTCGGTGCTGTGACCTTGTGAACATTTGGATGGCGGATAAATATCACGGTGGGCCCCATGTATATGTGATATTATCAATGTAGAAAATAAACATTCTTGGTGGGTGCTGATCATGACCTTATGAATAGATTAGACCATAAATATTATAGAATGATGTGACCCTACTGTGGAAAATACACATCATGTTACACCTATTTTTGGGTGGGCCCAGTGTAAATGATTTGAAAATTAGACATTGTGTGGGCCTTGGGACTCACTAATGTATGTATTGCCCACACCTCTCATCATGAGGTATGTGATGTATCCATGCCATCTACCCCCTCAGGCTACCATGATGCATGACTTCATCCGAACCGGCCACTTTGGAGATTATTTCAAGTCCATGTGAGGCCCATCTTGGTGTATTTGTGGGCGGTCCATTGAGGCCCACCTTGATTGTATATTTTGGGGTCCATCTTGATGTATTGGGCCCGTTGTTGAGGCCCACTTTGACATATGTAAGGCCCATGTAGTGAGGCCATATGTAAGCAAGCCAATGTGATGGCCCATTGCAATGACATAAGGCCCATTGGTGCGGCCCAATGTGGCCCACTTGATGAATATAAGGCCCATGATATTGATGTACTTAAGGCCCATGGGTGATTAGGTCCATTACATGTGTGATTCCTCCGTGGCGTATTAATAAAGCCTTGGGAACGATTATGGTTAGATGCCCCATTGTAAAGATATGTTTAAATGTCCGCATTGTCACTCTTCCTAAGGCAAGGCCCATATTATAGCAGGAGGTCCATCTTCGGTTGTGAGCCCATCACTATATAACATGTTTAGTATAGATACATGATTCATGATCATACGCATCATACGTATGCTTGGTATAAAGAGTGACTGATCATAGCATATGCCTTCAGGCAGACTGTTTACGGGTTCCATGATAGGCAGAGTTGCCTATATGAGTGCGTGCCTCACGCAGGATGGTTGTATGACTGATAGTGTGATACATGCACTTGCATTTATGTGATTGTGATATGCTCCTAGCCCACATCGTAATATATAACACACCATGGGTGGTCAGGGTTGGATCTAACTATGTTCTAAGCATTTGTGTAGATGTCCCAAAAGTCCCTATGATGTACCGGGATGACTCCAACGTGGAGACCGAGTGGATATATGAGCGCACAAGGGCCAAATACCATGAGTCCGCGTCTCCCACTGTGTCGTGATCGGTTGAAAAGGAGTATGACCTTACTCGCTCGAGAGCAGGGGGCATTACTAGGCTGAGTTTGACCAGCTCGGAAATGGGTTCGCTATCGACTTGCCGGATAGATGTTGCAGACTATTGGGCAGGCGGATAATGAGGTTTCTTACGCTCACTTGGACTATGCTGCTAGAAGAGAGACGGTGTCATTTAGAGTGTACTGAACCCCGGTGATTATCCAGACTGAGAACCGTACTGACTTGATGCTTTAGTGAGGAGCTGCATTGATATGTGGAGGTAGATTGGCATGGTTGACTTGTATTATGCATCGCATGGCCTTGACATGGCCGATAGTATTCATATCTTGCACCGCATAGCATTGGTATGGCTGACTGCATTCATGTACTCATCAGCATGTTTCTGCATTACTCTGACCTTGCATTTTGAGCACGCTCATTTTGCGCACACACTTACACCACCCTCTAAGCTTTCTATAAGCTTATGCACGATTGATGCGTGCGGTGTGACGCCAGAACGCAGCCGTAGTCTCGCCGTAGTTGGAGCGTGCAGCCGAGCTTATGAAGTTTTTGTTATTATCACTATCTTGTATTTCCCTTCATACGCCTTGTACTCCTAAGTTTTTTATCATAGTAGATTTTGTGATGGTGTTCTTGTGGTTATTGTTCATGGGTTACGCTCGTGGTTATGCTCATTACAAATCAAATCATGTTTGAAATCCTCCTTGTAGCATTCCAGATCTAACCTGGTATATGGGCGCTGGGAGCCGAGAATGGGGTACTACGAGGCTTTCGCGATTCGGTGATCGAAATTTTGTGAGCCTGGTTTCCGATCGTGCGTGACCACATGTGCCTATGTGGACCACTCCTTGGGAGCAATGTTGGTTAAATGTCCACATTGATGGGCAACGATGGTTGGATGTCCACATTGTGACCTTCCATTAAGCCTTGTTAGGCCAATTCTCATCATTCTCTTAATGGGTTAACCCTAATCAATGGGCCCCATTTGTCATAGACAGATGGTTTTGAACCATCGGATTTGATATAACCACGATCGAGGCCGATTCCGATTCCGATTGTCGAGGCCGATTATCGAGCCCAATTTTGATTGTCGATTCCGACTCCGATTGTCAAGGCCGATTCTGATTCTGATTTGTCGAGGCCAATTCCGATTATCAAGGTCGATTATCAATCGATTCCAATTGTCATGACCGATTGCTGATTCTAATTGTCGTGGTCGTTTGACCGATTAGTGATCGAGGATAATTATCGTGACCGATTGCCGATTCTGATTATCGAGGTCGATTATCAATCGATTCCAGTTGTCGTGACCGATTGACCGATTAACGATCAAGGCCGATTATCGTGACCGATTGTCGATTCCGATTATCGAGGCAGATTATCGATCGATTCTGATTCTCATGGCCGTTTACCGATTCTGATTGTCGTGGTCATTTGACCGATTAGCGATCGAGGCTGATTATCATGACCGATTGTCGATTCCGATTATCGATCGATTCCAATTATCCTGGCCGATTGTCGATTCTGCTTGTCATAGTCAATTGACCGATTAGCGATCGAGGCCAATTATCGTGACTAATTGCCGATTTCGATTATCGAGGCCGATTATCGATCGATTCTGATTGTCATGGCCATTTGCCGATTCTGATTGTCGTGGTCGATTGACCGATTAGCGATCGAGGCCGATTATCGTGACCGATTGTCGATTTCGATTGTCGAGGCCAATTCCGATTATGATTAAGGCCGATTCCGATTATTAAGGCTAATTTTGATTATCGAGGCTGAATCTGATTGTCGAGGCTAATTGTCAAGGCTCATTGTGATGTATATGCGGCCTGTATTTGAGGCTCATTCTGATAAGCATTCGGCCTCGACTTGATGCATTTGAGGCCTATGTAATGTATATGAGGCCTATGCGATGAGGCTCATTGTGGTGCATTTGAGGGCCAGGCGATGGAGCCCGTTGTGTTGTATATTAGACCCTTGTGTGAGGCCATGGGTGCACTATATGTTAGGCTCTATGCGGGCCATTCCTTGGGGGCAATGTTAGTTAAATGTCCACATTGTCGATGCCGATTGTCGGTGCCGGTTATTGATACCGATTATGAGTATGTGACAGCATAGCATCACGATACATGCCCATATGCATCATCTGCATATTTGTTATGAGATGTAGTTGATCATTGCATATGTCATTGAGCATGTTGTTATGAGACTTCCTAATAGGCGGAGGTTATCTCACATGAGCGCACGGTATGCGCAGGATTGATGCACGACTGGATTGTATGACTCATGCACCTTGCATTATGATTACTGTATGCCCTAGCGATATCAGGGTCGTAGCCTCCACAGGCATATCGTGAATGGCTAGACGGGACACCGAAAATTTGTTTTAGCATCGGACTGTCATAGATGGCCTTGGGTGAAAATCCCTAAACTCTCTTGGTACTGAGGACACCCCAACGTTGAGACCGAGTGGATACATAAGCGCCCGAGTGCCGAATACCAGGAGGTCGCGTCTCCCACTGTGTCGTGGTCGGTTGGGAGGGGGTGTGGCCTTACCCGCCCGAGGGTAGGGGCAATACTAGGCTAAGTTTATAAGACCCCTATCCTAGTTCGTACTGTTCCGTCGACTTCTGCGATCCTTCCCATCAAATTCCAGTAATCTGCGACGTATAATCAATGTTTGCGATCGACCCTAAGTCGTATCCTGTAGAATTGAGTCCGCTTAACCGCACCGTCGCCACGGTTCCGATGCCGCGACTCGCGCACCAATCCAATACCCTGACCAGAAGATGCAGGCCGACATTTATTTTGAAGAAAATACCGTGCGTTTGTAATCCCAAGAGAATCTCTATAACATGTCCCATCAATCAATCAATCCATCCATCAATCAATCACATCATGTCAAGTACAAAAGCAACATATGCTTTCTTTCTCCACAATTTAAGCAACCACCAAAGTCAACCCATCTCTCACCTCACCCATCACTCACCTCACCCATCACTCACATCCCATTCTCTCTCTCTCTCTCTCTCTCTCTCTCTCTCTCTCTCTCTCTCTCTCATTTTTCAAACACAATTCCAAGCTAAGGAAGAGGCTCACGTCCAAGCCTTTTCTAAGAGAGAAAAGTGAGTATGTGGCCCACCTTCCTCTCCCAAAAATCCTCAATTCTAGCCATTTAACTCTCATCTTCTCCATCAAAGTGAAGCACAAGGAGACCGACGTTCCAACAGACCGAGAAGATCAAACGGTGGGTGCTTATTAGGCTAGATTTCTCATGTTTTTATGATGGGCCAAGTGAGGCCTATATATCAATGGTATGGATCTCACTTGGGACCCTAAGATGTGGCCGATGGCCCACCTTGATCTTCATGATCATTCCATGATGGGGCCATTCTCCATGGACCCCATCATGATGTTTATTTTCTAGCTTGAAAATGGGTCATCTAGACCGTACATCTTGGTGGAGAGGGGATCTCCACCGTTGATCTTTGATTTGGTGGGCCCACATGCAATGGGACCCACTTGATGTATGATTAAATGCTTGAAACGGAGGGCCCATAGTGCCGGGATCCCTCCATCACACGTGTCCCACTCTCATTCTCTCTCTCTCTCTCTCTCTCTCTCTCTCGCTCTTTATTTAATTATGTGTGTGATGATATGACATGTATTTCATCCAAGTCATCTATAGGTGGGGCCCACCTTATAAGTATTGTACCACACCACACATCATTTGGTGGCCCACATGTGCAGCCCACTTGAAATGCAAATATTGAATGAAAAACACAAATATGAGCTTGTTTCAAAGCTCATTGGGTGGGCCACTCATGCAGGCCCCACTTTGATGTATGGACTTAATCCACGCCACCAATCCTTTTACCCGTATCATTTTAGGCGTTGAGCCGAAAAGTGAAGTCCATCCGAGGCTCTGGCGGGCCATAGCATAGGAAACAGTTCCAGTACCATTGAAAATCACCCTGTTGTTTCGGTACCCTGAAACATGCCCAATATTGGGCTCGTTCGAATTGTCTTAAGTTATGGGGACCAATGGTGGGGTCGGATTTCCCTGCTGCGGGCCCCACCTGTGAAAAACCACAACAAAATAATAAATAAATAAATAAATAAATAAAAACATGTAAGAAGACTGGCTCTTTAGGCTGCAGGCTGCCTGCCAGGTGCTGTGAGCAAGCGGACGGGCAGAGAGACCCACGGCCCAACCGTGGGCCCCACCTTGATGTGCATATGTCATCCAATCCGTTCATTGCGTGGGCCCCCTCCAAATGTCAGGCCGATCTGACGCTCAGGTGGCCCACATCATAGGAAACAGCGGTGATTGGACGGCTACCATTGAAACCCTTTTTGGGTCCACAGAAGTTTTGAATCAATATGAAATTTGTTTTTCCCATTCATTCAGGGACCGTGTGACCTGATCAACGGGTTAGATTGCAAACAAACGTTATGGTGGGCCCCATGTGGAACCCACCATTGATGTATGTGTTTTACTCACACCGTCCACGGCTGTGGACGGTGGAAACCACCACGGTGTATGTGTTTTCACCATACCGTCCAGTGCTGGACGGTGGACCCCCATGATGCACGTGTTCTCTCCATGCCGTCCATTTATATGGGACCCACCATGGTGCATGTGTTGCATCCAAACCGTCCAACTATTTTGAAAGTTCATTTCATAGTATGAGCTAAAGAATGAGTCAGATCCATGGTTCAAGTGGATCCCACCGCTGGAAAATAGTGGGGATAGTGATATTCACCGTTCAAAACTTCTTAAGGGCCACGGCAGTTCCGATTAAGATGATATTTTGCTTTCACTTAATCTACCTTCATGTTAACTCATAAATAGGTTGGATCTCAAAAATACATAACGGTGAGCCCTGTAGGATTTTTTTTTAACGGTGGAAATCATTGTCACCATTGACATTTGGAGTGCGGTCCAGTCGATCTTTTGAGATGATTCATGTATATATATATATATATATATATATATATATACATCTTGATATATTTGTGGCCCGTTGTTGAGGCCCACCTTGATATTCATAAGGCCCATGTGATTAGGCCCATTCGATGTATTTGTGGCACGTTGTTGAGGCCCACTTGATATATATATATATATATGAGGCACATGTTACGAGGCCCATTGTTATGTTTTTAAAGGCCCATGGGATATGGCCCATTGTAATGTACATAAGGCCCATTGATGCAGCCCACTTGATGTATATAAGGCCCATATGAGGCGGCCCATTTGATGTATCTAAGGACTATGGGTCGAGGCCCAAAGAGATGTATATAGGTCCATTGTAATGTGTGATTTCCCATGGTTTATGTAATGATATTTTATGGCGGGTCATGCCTTGGGAACAATGTTGGTTTGACGTTTACATTGTAAGTATAATGTTGGTTAAATGTCCGCATTGTAACTCTCCTTAGGGCCCATTGATAGGCCCATGCTTGTTGATAATTCATCACTTTATAACATGCTTAGTATAGCTCTATGATCCATGCCCATACGCATCATATGTATGCTGATATAAGGAACGTTTGATCATAGTATAAGTCGTTGGGCTAAGACATTTACGGAACTCCATATGAGACGGAGTGCCCGACATGAGCGCGTGGTATGCGCGAGATTGCTGCATGACTGACGGTGTGACTCATGCATTTCGCATTGTGTGTCGTGATCACTGCACGCCCTAGCGACATCAAGGCCGTGACCTCCACAGGCACATCGTGGATGGTCATATCGCACACCGGAAACATTGGCTCTAGCATTATAGGCACTTAGGATGTCCTTGGGTGAAAATCCCAGAACCTTTTTGGTACCAGGGGATACTCCAACGTCTAGACCGAGTGGATACATGAGCGCCCTAGTCCCGAATACCAGTAGGCCGCGTTTCCCACTGTGTCGTGGTCGGTTGGAAGGGGGTGTAGCCTTATCCGCCTGAGTGAGGGGGCTATAAGCTAGGCTGAGTTTGACCAGCTCACAAATGAGTCCACTATCGACGAGCCGGGTAGGTATTGGAAGACTACTGGTCATGCGGATAGTGAGGTCTCTTCCACTTACCTGACCGTGCAGCTAGGGAGGAGGCAGTCAGTGTGAGGTGTATTAGACCCCGGTGATATCCAGAGAGGAACTGTATTGATATGTTTACTTGATGAGTATTGGCACGCTTGCTTTGCATCTCGCATATGACATTTGGTTACATAGGCCTCGCATCGCATGGCCTTGGTATGGCCGATAGCATTCATGCCTTGCATTACATAGTTTTGGTATAGCTGATAGCATTCATGGACTTACCCGCATACTTCCGCATTACTCTGATATTATATACTTGACACTTACCTTACACACACTTTCACCACCCTCTAAGCTTTTGTAAGCTTATGCACGATAGATGCGTGCAGGTGGCGTTAGGTTGCAGCAGCGTTGAGCTTGGAGCGTGTAGTCGAGCCTTTGGAGATTCTGTTACTTTCATTATATTGTATTTCCCTTTCCACATTATACGTAAAAGTTTTTGATATAGTGGATATGTGGTGATGTTGTTTTGTGACTTGGTTATACTCCATTATATAAAAAAATTTCATACTGAAAATCCTCCTTGTAGGATCCCAGGATCGGAATCTGGCGTATGGGCACTGCGAGTCGAGAATGGGGTACTAAGGAGGCTGTCGGCACCGGATTCGGTGATTGGAAATTTTGTGAGCCCGTTTTTCGAGTTTGGGTTGTGACAGAGTTTGACCAGCTCTCGAATGGGTCCACTATCGACGTGCTGGATAGGTATTGGCAAAAATTGGTCAGGTGGATAGTGAGGTTTCTTACGCTCACTTGGACTGTATTGCTGGGAGAGGGGCAGTGCCATTTGGAGTGTATTAAATTCCGGTGATGATCCTAGAGAGGAACCGTACTAATATGTGGACTTATTGAGCAGGAGTTGCATACTCATTCATTTATTCATTCACTATCTACTCGGGCTGGTGGTGCGCAAGTATTTGTTATGCGTACCTTCGCAATGGCCAGGATTTCGGTTGGGGCGCGTGACTAACCTGAGATCAGGAATTTACCACATTGAGTCTGACTATCCAAATTTAGGTATGGGACTGGTTTAGATAGAAGTCCCTTGTAATGGACCCCATAGCCTGCGATACTACGCACTATCATCCCGACTTCACACTCCAGCAGGGTCATTACATTCGCACTGCATATCGCATTACATCCGCAGCATATGACATTTTGGATTGCTATGTTTCTGCATTTATACGGCCTAGATACGACTGACGGTATTCGTGAACTCATCAGGATTTGCATATTGCATTGCATCATCGGCATCTGATATTTGGCTTGCTGTCTCCACATTGCATAGCTGATTTGCATTGCTTCATCAGTATATGATATTGTTTTTATTATATTTCTACATCGCATAGCCTGTATAAGGCTAATGGTATTTATGGGCCTATCAGTATGTTTTCGCATTACTCTGATATTGTATGATTCATGATCTTGTTAATATTTTCGCTTACTGTGATATCGTATGATTCATGATCTTGTCAGTATTTCCGCTTATTTCCAACATTGTATGATTATGGCATTGTATTGAATACTTGGAACTTATCTTGTGCACACACCTACACCACCCTCTAAGCTTTCTATAAGTTTATGCACGATAGATGCGTGCAGGTGGCGTTAGATTGCAGTATCGTTAAGCTTGGAGCATGCAGCGGACCTCTGGAGCTTTGATTTTCGATATATATATTTCCCATTCAGCATTGTATTCAAATGATTATATTAGTGGATATGTGATGATGATGTTACCTTTATGATTTGGGTATACTTGTGGTTATGCTTATTACGAGATAAATATACAAAAAAAACCTCCTTGTAAGATCCCAGGATCGGAATCTGGCGTATGGACGCTAGAAGTCGAGAATGGGGTACTACGGAGGCTGTCGACACCGGATTCGACGATCAGGATTCCTGTGAATCCAATCTCCGGGTTTGGCGCATGACATTGCAGGTCACCGAAATTCGACCAGGAGGACCATGAGATCCTAAGGAACGGCATGGACTAGGTTACAGGCCTCACAGCTCTCCCCTCCTAATAAAAATTTCATCCTCGAAATTTACACTATCGCACAACTAGACATAACTCATAAGGAAAAAGGAAACAAAGTATCATCATATAAAATTGGGAACAGTATATAAGATACAACATATAATCAATCATCAAAGAGATGGGGATAACACTCTCGAATCTCGGCCTCGCGCTTTCAAGATGCCTCATCAACAGAATGGTGACCCCACTGAACCTTCACCAAGGGAAACCTTGGTCCGGAGGACCTGTAACGCCCCGACTTTTCATGACCCGAGTACACAACCCATTTCCCAAAAACTCGAGTGTTAACCTTAAAGGATGGTCAAATTCAAGTATATTTTTTCAATTATCGGAGTAAGCAGATGAATGTAAAATGGACAAATCGACGTAAAAGAAAAATTCATTATCATTCAAATATAGAAGAAGCTACCCATAATGGCTTATACAAATCAATGTCTCTAAAATTAACAAGTACAAGAATTACATGATCTAATACATGAGACATAGTAGAATGTAAGTAATTTGAGCCGCAAGACCCTGCAGCTCTCAAGGTAGATATAGTTATGCAACCCTAGCACTTGAACCCGGCTCCTGATCAGCCCGAACCTGAAAATCACTTGAACTACATGTGCTACCTGTACGATTATATTTATTTGATGGATGAGTGGCCAACTCAGTGTGAATTCTCCTCAAGATTACACATCGCCGCATTAGGTAAGAAATAGTATAAAACATCCAGACAACCAAAACAGAGTAAATGCAGTCTTATTATATGCATGGATGCGTGAATGCAATCATTGTCCCGGGAAAACATCCAGACAGACATTGGGCTCTCGCCGCATTGTCCATTCGCAATCATTGGGCCGACCCATGCAATCATCAACCTGGAAAAAATATCCAGACGGTCTGTGCCCCGGGTAAAACATCCAGACAAGTATTAGGCTCGTCACCCATGAATATGGCTAGTCATCAGCGCAACACTCAGTGTAATCGCATAGGCATGATGATCCAAATCATCATCATAAATCAAATGACCGGTCATTAGCGCAACATTCAACGTAATCGCATGGGCATAATGATCCAAGCCATTGTAAATATGCCATGTATGCATAATTAGCCAAGTCATTATTAGTCAATTTACAACCATCCAATTTAAACAAGCTCACGGTCACTACGGGGAGCACATGGCCCAGCGTAAGCCAACAGCACGGGCATAGTGTCCCATGACCACCATCCCCGACCCATGAGACTACCATTTTAGGATGCTTAATAGAAACCCATCAACTAGTGGCCAATTATATTACAGTATATGGGGCTTACCATCGCATGGTTGCATGGTATAAAACATCGAACCCATATAGGGAAAATATCAAACAAAACCACATAAGGCGAGTATAAAAAAAATGTCACATAGGGCTAATGTCAAAACCATACGATAAAGACCATCCTTAAAAACCATTGGACACTACAACCCTGGATGGTAGGCCCACATCAATGGTCAATTTAAACCATCATTTGATAACCACTAAGCCGAATGTCCATTACGATCACAACCAGTCGGGTTACATCATAAGTATAGGTGTACATTTATAGGTGGGGGTTTTCCACTGATGTACCAGTTTAAGTTCCATAAGCAATCCACAAATATACAGGATGAACATTAAGCAAGGAATATAGCAATTCAATTTCTACTAGCTAACACATGTGATTATAAGAGAGAGATATCAATTATAAATTTAATTAAAAACTATAAATTAAGCTAATGGAAAGATGGAAAGCTCAAGGGAAAGAATCATCACCTCATTTGTCGACTTGCCTTTCTGATGTTATTAGGAAGTGCGTACGCCCTTAAACTCGAATCCTACCATGGATGGTGAAGTTGTACATGAGATCAATGTTCTATAAGGTGTTCAAGATCTAGATTAACATAACCTAGGGCTTAGATTACTTTGGTTTTTACAGTTTCACCCAAGAGTCTAGGTCTAGACTTGGACCTTAGGGTTTGGACCCTAGTTAGTGTATAATTAATTAAAAGGTTAATTTAATAGTCATGAGGTGCTTATTAACATTAATGATACACTTAATATTAGCAAATATGGCAATCATAATTTTTATGATAAATGTTATAATAGCCCCCAGGTACTTATTAAAATTAATGATAGAATTAGTACTAGTTAATTTGGTAATCATAATCTTTAAGATAGTGAGACTAGTATTGTCCACTATCTTTAAGGATGGTAATTAAAATACTATTATTTAATAATTGTAATTATGCCTAAATATTTAATAAATATTTAATCATCCATCAAATAAATAAATAAAATACTATTATTTTACCAGTGAGACTAGTAACATTTAAGGATAATTATGTTTCATAATTAGTGAACTAGTAACATTATTTTAAGTAATAATAATTAATGGAAAATTTAAAATAGCCTAATTTAAGGAGAAAAAATACTATTATTTTAAGTTGAGACTTACATTAGTCAACTTGGTGGCTTACTATCGATAGTCTACCAATGTTGTCCCAACTCGACCTTAATGGACCTAATTTAAGGACGAGGCCATTAGTCAACTTGGTGGCATGACTTGGAGGAGGCCCAAGCATGACATGACTTAGCTCACTCGAGTAACCGAGTTGACTCCTCCAATGAGCCCCCACCTATGTTCCTTACTTCTTCTTCCTCTCTCCTTCCTTTCTTCTTTCTCCCTTTTTTTTTTTTTGTTGCTGATGGAAATATCTAGTTGTGGCCGCCCAACCCGGCCTCGACTCAAGAAGATCTTGTAACTCGCCAAATCAGTGAGTTGCTGAGTCAACCCATGACTCACACCCATGCTCTCTCTTCCCTTTCCTTCTCCCTTTTTTTTCTCATTGCTGGTGAGTCCATCCAGCTCGGACAGATTGCCCAACCCGAGTCGACTGTTGTGGCAATCCCCGACTCCAACTCGAGCTCAGACGAGTGGGTGATGGTGGTGTGATGCAACAGCCGCACCACCCTCCTTTCTTCTCTTTTCTTTCTCCTTTCTTCTCTCTGTCTTCCTCCATTTCTTTCTTTTCTCTCACTCTCTCCCTGTCCATGCTGGAGGTCCAGCAGCACCTCCAGGCGATCGGCCTTAAGCTCGATAGTAAGCCGAGCCAAGTGGTGCAACGGCCGCACCTTGAACCGACCCTCTCTCAACCTCCTTCCCTACTCTTTCCTTTCTACATCGGCCATCAAGGCCTGCAATCCAACCCAAACTAAACGCAACTCGATTTATGGTGGTGTGGCAGTGAGAGGACGACGAGGAAGGAGATCGGCTCTAATGGCAGATTTGGATGTGGGCCATCATTCTCCTAATGATCGCTATGGGATGTTCAGGTGGGCCATGTGGAGCTTGCGAGCGCAAGGAACCCAAGCTTCATAACGTTTCTCATGGTGGTTTAGAGATTAGAAGCTCTCAGCTTGATTTTGGAAAAACCAGGAAGAATGGTTGTGGCTGTGGTTTTCCCTATGGAACTAGGGTTTTCATATGCCTAAAAGCTTATGGATGGATGGCTGAGATTTACTGGCGTCACATCCACCATTCAAACATCCTTGACAAAACCCAAAACCGGCTGCCAGTTTCTCTTTACCGCGAATGGGAGAATCTTAAGGTGGTTTGGAGTGGACGGTTAGGATCTCTATTAAGCTGAGGGCTGAGATGAGAGGTTTTTCCCTCACACTGATCGCCCTCGTGGCAACATCAAGAGACAGTTTCCCCTTTTGGAAACATGATTTTATACTGCCCACTTGCACCCGTGAATGTGCATCTGTATGTGTGATACCATGCGTGAAACTGTAGGGGTTCGGTCTGAATCTCCCAATCTCTAAGATGGACGGTCCAGATCATCTGATGGATGACAATTAGTGGGCCATCATGTGGCCAAAACGGACGCTGCCCACAAGCTGTCGCGAGCGGGAGAAATTTTGTAAGAGAGAGTTTCTCTCCACTTCGAGCAGGCTCGGTCAGTGCCCGGTTTGATCGAGTCCTCGGTCAAGTGCACAGCGGGTACACTGCCCTTGCTGTACACGTGCACCAATGCGGGGTCCATCATGATGCTGGTGGGAAATCCACTCCGTTCATTACACTTGGTGGGCCCAAACAAGGGCTTTGACCCAAGATCAGGTGGGTCCAAAGCTCGGGTGGGCCATGCCAATGGATTACAGTCTATAAACATCAATTCCTATTGCTCTAATAGTCAGATTGCCATACTATCAAAAATCAACGATCTAAAGAGGCCCTACTTCTATACTAGGAGTCTATTGGTGTCATAGTAATGACTAGGAATGTTCAGGTGGCATTTTCTATATATTTTTCTTACTAAAATATCGTTTAATGTTATTGTTGATGTTCATTTTATTTATATATTTATTTTACTTCACACTGAATGATTAAGTCCTTAAACAATTTCACTTCGTTGATTTATGGCTAGATTAATCCTAAATTCGAATTATCAAGTGTCTAAAGGGTTCGGGCAGCTAAGTAAAGGTCCATGGCAGTCTAATGACGAGACAACTAGGTCAGGTTAAATAGTAGGGTCTCCATGACCCTACGGTTGGATCGATTATAATTTGGATGTCAACGGTCAATAGACCTTAGGATCATTTGTGTGTTCAGACCCACCCATTCTATGTGTTGATAGTACCATTATTGTTATTAAAATCCTTCCAACGATATTATTCACATTATTATACTACTTATTGTATGCATCATTATTATATGTGTATTACTAAATACTTATTTTGTTTATTTATCTATTTAATTTTTCTTGTAGGATCTGCCTTTAATCAAAGTCATAAATGATTTGAATAGTTCCATATCAAGCCATGTGCACACGCTACTTCAAAGATTTATGGTTGATTTTATAATCCGATGGTTGATTTAGGAAAGTCAATCGTTGGATCGATCATTGAAACGTTGCGGACCTAATGATGGTAAAAGATCTCTAGGGAGCCCTATTAGTGTGACCAAGCCACGTGTCAAGGGATAAGATGTCGTGGCCCCATTGATTCATGCTTCAAAGCCTAAGATGCATGGTTAGGCTTTGCCTAATGAAGTAAATGTTCAATGAACTAGGTTTATGTTACTAAATTAGATCTCCACGATAACACCCGAGTATTGCAAAGTATGGGATGTTACAGGACCTGCTCCTTCTAATCAAAGATATGAACTGGCTGTTCAATGTAAGAAACATCCTCACGGACCTCCAGTGGCGCCACTTAATAATAGGAACGATGTTTGACCCACACTTCCTCAATATAAAGACATGGAAAATGTTGTGGACGCCAGACAACTGAGATGGCAAGGTAAGCCGATAGGCCAAGGCGCCAACGTGCCCAGTGATCTCGAAAGGTCCTATAAATCTCGAGGAAAGCTTGCCCTTCGCTCCAAATTGAACTACGCCCTTCACGGGCAAGACCTTGATATACACTGTCCCCTACTGCAAACTCAAAGGGATGACGCCGATGATCAGCAAAACTCTTCTGCCATCTCTGAGCTGTGTGCATCCTCTGCCTAATGATATCGATAGCCTTTGACATCCGGTGCACCCAACCTCGGTCCAACAACTCAGGGATCTGCATGATCTGTCATATTATGCCTCAAAAGGAGTCATGCCAATGGTCGCCTGATAGCTATTGTTGCATGCGAACTCGGCCAATGCCAGATGCTCATCCCAGCTACCCCCGAAGTCAATCACGTAAGCCTGAAGCATATCCTCAAGGATCTGGTTGACCCTCTCAGTCTGCCGATCGGTCTACCAATGATACGCGGTGCTGAGCTGCAAAATAAACCCCGTCGCTCTCTGAAAGCTCCTCCAAAATTGAGACATAAATCTTAAGTCTCGATTAAAAATGATCTAGATTAGAATGTCGTGCAGTCTCACAATCTCCTCAATGAATAATCTGGCAAGCCGATCCAAAGGTTAGGTCACACAAATTGCGAGAAAATGTGCCAACTTCATCAGGTGATCCACGACAACCCAGATGGCATCATGACCGCGCTGAGTCCTCGGCAAGCCCATAATGAAATCTGTTAACCAGTGCTCCCACTTCCACGTCGGGAAGCTCAATGGTTGCAATGGATCAGGAGGTCTCTGATGATTGGCCTTTATACACTGGCATGTGTCACACTTGGCCACAAAACTGGCGATTTGGCGCTTCATCCCTGCCCAAAAATATTGTTGCCTCATATCACGGTACATCTCCGTCGAGCTAGGGTGGATAGAAAATCACGATCGATGTGCCTCGGTTATAAGATCTCTGCGCAACTCCGGAATATCCGCAATACATAATCCGCCTCTGAAGCGAAGTTCACCATCAGAACCAATCTGCCAATCTGACCAACTCTCAGATGCCGCCTCTACCCTATAACTCCACAATGACTCATCTGTCTGATGAGCCTTAATCACCCTTACGACAAGAGAGGGTTGAATCGACAGGCTCGATAACTGCACAATAAAAGACTGCAGACCATTCTCGAAGTCATATACTGTCACATCCTCAAGCATCTTCTACTCCTGAATCATCATGTGCTCCACTAGGCCTTGTGACTGACGGCTAAGGGCATCCGCCACCACGTTCACCTTACCTGAGTGATACTGGAGATCAAAATCATAGTCCTTCAGGAGCTCCATCTAATGTCTTTGCCTCATATTCAGCTCGGACTAAGAGAATAGATACCTCAAGCTCTTTGGTCGGAGAAGAGCTCGAACCTAACCCTATAGTGATAGTGCATCTATACCTTCAGTGAGAAGACGACTACTGCTAGCTCCAAATCATGTGTGGGATAGTTCAACTCATGGACCTTGAGCTGGCGAGAAGCATAAGCCACTGGCTTCCCGTGCTGCATCAGGATAGCACCCAAACCCACATGTGAAGCATCAATAAATACAACAAATCCTTCACTCCCAGAGGGAAGAGTGAGGACAGGAGCGGATGTAAAGCGGTCCTTCGGCTTCATAAATGCTCGCTTACAGGCATCACTCCACACAAACTTTTTGCCCTTCCGAGTCAACATGATCAGCGGTGCTGCGAGACTAGAGAATCCCTCAATAAAGCATCGATAATATCCCATCAAATCAAGAAAATTACGGATCTTGGATGCGTTTGTAGGTTAACCCCACTGACGCACTGCATCTATCTTTGAGGGGTCCACTGTGACACCCTCCTTCATCACCACATGACTAAGGAACTTCACTTCCTCCTACTAAAACTCACACTTCTCCAGTTTCACATACAGCTGGTGGGCACGGAGGGTCCGCAATGCAATCTCCAAATGCTGCTCATGGTCCTCGGGGGTCCTCGAATATATCAGAATGTCATCGATGAAGACTACAACAAACTGATCTAGATAAGGACAGAAGACCTCATTCATCAACTGTATGAAGACTGCGGGTGCATTAGTCAGTCCGAATGACATGACCTGAAACTCAAAGTGACCATAGTGTATCTTGAAAGCCGTCTTCAGGATGTCCTCTCGGATCCGAATCTGATGATAACCGGAACATAGGTCAATCTTCGAAAAGAACTGTGCACCCTACAGCTGATCAAATAAATCATCTATCCTCGAGAGCGGATACTTGTTCTTGATCGTGACCTAGTTGAGCTCGCGTTAATCCATGCAAAGCCTCAATGAGTCGTCCTTCTTCTTGATGAAAAGTACTGCACTCCCCATGGCGAACTGCTCAGACGAATGAATCCTAACTCACGTAACTTGTCCAACTGCCGCTGCAGCTCTCGCAACTCCAACGGTATAATACGATATGGGGCCTTCGAAATAGGCGCGGTATTGGACACAAGATCAATTTGAAACTCAATATGCCGACGCGGCGGCAACCCCAGAATCTCTAGAAACACATCAAAAAAACCACAAACGATCAGCAACTGATCAATACATATGGCAACAGGCTCTTCTATGGCGCATGACATCAGACAAGACAGCGGCTCTCCCCTAGGCTCGGCGATGAACTAAAACTGAGGCAAGCTGGGTATATAGAAAGTGACTGTCCTCGTAGAGCAGTCCAAGATAGCGTGGTACTGGCAAGCCAATCCATACTCAGGATAACGTCGAAATCTAACATCAGCAGCATAAACAAGTCGGTATGCAAGAAAATCTCTCCCACCAACACGGGGTAAGACGAATAGAAGTGGCATAACACTGTAGTCTTCCCCACGGGCATTGATACGGTCAACTGCTCACTAGCAGACTCTACCGGCAATCAAGACGATCAACAAAAATCCTCATATATAAAGGAGTGTAAAGCACTGGAATCAAACAAAACTCGAACGATGCATGCAGAGACTAGAAGTATACCCTCAACGACTCCTCCGGAGAATTGCCGGTCTGCTAAGCCTGAGCCACATAGAACCTAGCTTAAGTTGGCTGGGGAGGTGTCTGTCCCCTCTGAGGGTGTTGCTGCCACTGCGGTAGCCTGTACTGCTGTCTCGGCTGCGGATGGGGCCTCTGCGGTTGCTACTACTGCTGTGAAGGCTGCTGAGGTGCTCTCGACTAATACTGTTTAGGGCAGGGGCACTCATGCCTACGGTGCCTTGTCCCACCACATCTAAAATAGGTCCCTGTAAACGGCCTCTGGGGTCGCGCTAGAGGTGTTGCTGGTGCTTGAAAGGATGGACGGTTCCTTTGCCACTGTGCTCGTCGCTGTCACTGCCGCTGCCGAGAGCTACTGGAGGAAACCTTCCTCTTCCAGTCTCTTCTCTAAAAATGCAAGGCATCAAGTCGCCTGAAGTCGCATAAAAGGGAGCTCGCGCACTCCTGCTCAGCCTGGGTAGGTGTATCCACGGGTCGCCTACCCTGCCCCTAAAGAACCGCGATCATTGCTTACAACATCTGTTGAAGCTGATCCACGCTCACTGATATGGTCGGGGCCGCACTGGTCTCAAATGCGGGAGCTGCTTGGCTTGCTCTCTCAGGCATCATGTCCTACAATATGGAACAAGGGCCTATTATCTTTAAACACTCTTGAATATACACATGATGGGGAGCTCTATCAGAAAATCTCTAAGTTATTCAATCTCGGGGACCTAATCATTCTAAGTTCTCAATAATCATAGAGTGTAGGATAGCTATCAGCAAATATGTGATGTTATCCTCAGGTATTCTCAAGTTATGCTTTGATACTAACTTCTGAAGATTGAATAGCTAAGATGAGAGATTGGGTGGTAAGGAGTGGGCCTTCTCTTTTCTCTCCTTAGTTGCTAGGGATTTTTTGTTAGAGAATGAGATGGAATGGAATGATGGATGGGAGAGAGAGAGATGGTGTTGTAAGAAGGATGGGTGGAAAGAGAGAGAGTTGACTTTGAATGAGAGAGGTATGGGTTGCCATGCCTTGGTGAGAGAGGGATGGGCTAGCTATGGGTTGTACTTTGATTGATTGATGTGATGGATGGTAAAGATTCTCTCAGAATTTACAATGCACGGTGTTTCCTCAAGATATATGCGGGCCCACAACTCCTGGCCTGGATATCGCATCGATGCACAAGTCACGACGTTGAAACCGCAGCGACGACGCGGTCGCTAAGGTATAAGTCTCGGGTTGAGTCAACTCAGATATATGGGACGTGACTTAGGGTCACGCGCAAACGCTGGCTACGGGTCGTGGGTCGCTAGAATTTGACCGGAAGGACCACGGGATCCTAACATATGGTATGAACTAAGTTACGAGCATTACAATGTGAGCCTCACCTCTGATGTGGGTCGTCCATCATGCCAGGCCCACCTTGGATATTGGCCACTCATCATTACGGTTGACCTTTGATGTGGACTATCCATCATGTGGGGCATACCTCAATGTGGATCGTCCATCATATGCGGCTCACCATTATTAATTGCTCATCATGTGGAGCCCACTTTTGATGTTGACTATCCATCATGTGGGCCCCACCTTCAATGTGGTTTGCCCATCATGGAGGGCTCACCTTGGATGTGGGTCATTCATCATTACGGTTGACCTTGATGTGGACTGTTCATCATATCGGGCCACTTCAATATGGGTCATCTATCACGTGGGGCCTAGCCTCAAGTCCAATAGCCATTATGTGAAGCCCACCTTTGACGTGGACCATCCATCATACTAGCCCGCTTGGGATGTAGTCTTTTTATCATTATGGGCTAACAATTGATGTAGACCATTCATACGTGGGCCCACATTAATATAAGGTCATCCATCATGTGGGGCCCACCTTTTATGTGGATCGTCCACTATGTGAGCTCCACCTTCGATGTGGACAATCCACCAAGTGGGGCCTCCTTTAATATGGACAATGAGAGAGGAACTCCCTTGACATGTACTGTGAGAAAGAGGTAGAAAAGTCATAAATTAAAAAGCTAAAAATAATTACTTATTAAGATAAGTAGCTTTTAGTACATAAGTTATTTTTACCATGATTTTTATTAAACTAACTTAAGTAAAAAAAAATAACTTAATTACTTATCATAAATTAAAAAGTAACTTATTCGGTGGTATCCAAACATGTCCTTAGTGTTTGACTGACAAGGATCGATAGGTGGTGTTGGTGCTTATTGGAATCTCTGTCAATGGCTATTGAGATTACATTTGTTAGTACGCCACACCTACTTATCTAAACGGTCTCTCTCTCTCTCTAGGTGCTTGTTGGAATCTCTGTCAATGGATATTGAGATTACATTTGTTAGTACGCCACAGCTATTTATCTAAAGGGTCTGTCTCTCTCTCCACTTCCTTGCAAGTGATGGTGCTTCGTATTTTACTTAATGGCCAAATGATATAATTAACTACCATTTAATAGATGGATTAATCTCTACACCAAAATCCTTAAAGTGGAGCGGTTGGGATTTTGGTTCAGAAACAGCTTAAAGCCATTTCTGATTTGAAACGATAGTGAACCGTACTCAAAATCGTTGTTGTTTTAACAGTGTATATTGTTTTTTCCACTGTTTTGTTGGTGTGTCCCAATTGAGTGTTGGATCTTCTTATTTTTTAATATCATGTTTTATTGTTTTATTTTGAAACAGATGGACGGAATGGATTCTATTAAAACCCTTTAAGTGGACACCACATGGCCCGAGAGTCACATTATTATAAATCTGCCACAAACTACCAAATTATTTTCATCATTTCCTTGCGCCAAAACGCCCTAAACCCTCATTTCAACCGTCTCCCTCTCCCTCTCCCTCTCCCGATCTCAACCCTCTCTCGATCTCCCTCTCAGTATCCCTCCTCTCTCGAAATCCGCCAAACGCTCATCTCTCTCTTCCAAAAAGCAACACAGGTACCCTCTTTATCTCTCTATGTAAGATATAAGGCTCTAAATTAGGCATTTCTCATTTCTCAAAGCTTTCTGGATATAGGGTTTCGATTTTCTTCCTTTTTATTTTTTTTTTTCTATATTGTATTGTATTCGTATATATTCATGATATCTACACCATCTCTTTTTGAGATGTAGTGTTAGATCGGAAGGTTTTCTACATCTATTTTTATATTTTGTTGATTTTGAATAGAATTTGTATTCGAAGCTCTAAAAATGCATTTTCAAGCTTCAATTTACAATGATTTTCGATCTCGTTATTGTAGTACTTCAACATGTCGGATTTTATAAATTTGTTTTGGTAATTTGTTGAGTTTTGGATTGAAATTACATCCAGAGCTCTGGAAATGTGATTTTGAGTTATGATTTTGGGCGTTTTATGTTGATTTTAGGGAGAGTTTAGTTGAGGTTTGGATCCGGTGTTTGATCCTATGATTAATGGTGTAGGATGAAATCGGAAGTGTTTCTTGTTCATTTTTATTTTATTAAAGAAGGCCATGGAAAGTTGTGGAAATGTCATTTTCTAGGAAATAGTAAAACAGGCAATAGTGGAAATGGCTCCTCTCCATAGGTTTGATCTCTTCCTCTTTATATCTCTATTTCGCTCTTTCAGATTTCATGCGTACTAACTGTTTGATGAAATGGCTCAACAAGGAAGGGATTGGACCTTCCTAACTAGCTGTGTCTATTTCTGAATCCTATCATCCTGAGAGGGATTGGACCTCCTGAAAAGGGATTGGTTCTAAGTAACGATCAAGAGGCATCTCATGAGGAATTGGCAAAATCTTTCACTGGGGTTGTTTACACATTCCTACATCCTCCATGAACAATCTCATATGATTTTTATGATGCATGTGGTTGCAATGTGACTTGATCTGATTTTTGTGTGGCTCCCTGTGGACAGTTCTAACAAAATTGTGTGTCTAGATTTTTGGTTTAATTAACATCATTACAATTCCATGGGCCCCACCATGGTGTATGCGTTATATCCACACCATCCATCCATTTTGTGAGAAGCCTAGCCAAAAATGAGGCATATCCAAATCTCAAGTGGGCCACATCAAAGAAAGCAATTGGGACAATGACAACCACTGTTGAAACATTCTTAGGGCCCACCATGATGTTTACTTGCCATCCAACTAGTTCATAAGGTCACACAGACCTAGATGAAGGGAAAACACAAATATCAGCTTAATCCAAAACTTGTGGCCCCCAAGAAGTTTTCAATGGTAGGTGTTCAATCCCCACTGCTTTCTGTAGTGTGGTCCACTTGACCCAATTCTTGGATATAACACATACATCAAAAAGTTGGCCTTTTGTTGAATATGGACTTTGCAGTGTTTTCTTTCCAAACTGTCTATTTGCTGGACATGAATTGAAGGGTTAGGATTTTCTAGTCTTGGGCATTTTTCGGTGCATGAGCCATGCACAGTGAGGCATATCACTCCTTTTTTGAACGATTTCTTTGGTTCTCTTGTTGCTCAATGAACTTAGATTGAGATTTCATTGGATCATTTGTTCAGTTAATCAATTTTATTTCATAGCTCAATTCACCATGTATGATGACTTTTATGTTTTATCCTTTCACATCTTCCAAATAAAGCCACTAAGAACCTCCATCATATTTGTGCTTATGCAGCCACCTCCACCAGTTAATGATACCAATCCCTACAATGTATTCAGGCCTAGGGAGAAAGCCTATCGGCTCCACACAAGAAGGGTAGGTATTAGAATTTTGTTTCATGTGTTGGAAATTTGTATATCCCATTGAAGTTTCAAGCATATTAGATGATCCCAGCTGATAACAAAATTTCTATATTTCTTTATGCTAGCACAAACAGAATAAATTAATTTATTGTCTTTATTAACCTTTAACTGTTCATGGTTTTTAGATGCAAAGTCGGGAGAACAATGTTTAGTCCTTTGAAAAGCTTCGCTAGGTAAAACTTGATTCCCTCATAGGAAAGTGGTGGTTAAATTTCACACACACAAATTTGTAAGAGCTGATATCTTGTTCCCTAGGATCTGGTTCAGCTTTCTGATCTTTTAACAATTTTACATACACATTTGTAAGACATACAAATTTGTAAGAGTTAATATCTTGTCCCCTAGGACCTGGTTCAGTTTTCTGATCTTATCTTTTAATAATTTTACATGACATCCACACGGGCGCACACAAATAGATACATACACCCACGCATGTACTGTTCATTTATTTTTCGTTCTATAAGTTATTTATTTGTTGAATTCACTCTGTTCAGGTCAGGCGCAACTTGGGCCAAGTAAAAACAGTATTAGAGGCTTTGATTAAGGTATTTTGGTTACCGATTTAAAATTCTTTCGGCTTCTACCGCTTCTAATAAAATTTTGTCATCCTTCCAAAAAAAAAAAATCCGATTTAGATGTACCTCATGAAGGATCTTATTACACTAGGAAATCCATATTCTGTATCTGATTACATAATTCTTGCAGAGAGGAGAAAAAGAGAGAGGTCATGGACAACAAAGTTAGCCTACAGAGGATTCAAATCAAGTATAAAGTATGTGTCTGACATCATTTTCTCCTTTGCTTTGGCTGTGTTAATTTGTTGGCAACTCAGAAAAGGTGGCAATTCTGCAAGTAACTACCTATAAAGTTCTAGTTAGTTATCTGGGTAACTTCCTATCAGAAAAAGTTATCTTCTGACATCTATGTAATTAAAGGAGAGCTAGGCTTCCTTTTGCGCTCCCCTGACTCCCTTTAATAAAATTTTCAATCTTTAAAAAAAAAAAAAGGGCAAGTCAGGCTCATAGCCAAGGGTGCTTAGCTTATGTGAGCCTCGCCAAGGCATCAGGTTTACATAGGAGCAGATTGAAGAATATGTGAGGGGACACCTTAAATGAAGGGGTTTTTATTCACCCTCGGAAACCTAGCTTCCCCATATTAACCCTCTGAACCCATTTTCTCCATATAATTTAGATCACAAAAGTTGGGTTCATGGGATATGATTTTCCTATATATTTTCTTCCACTAGTACTTTAGGATCACTAATTCAAATTTCTTAATGGCTAATTGAGCTTCTGTTGGTAACGTGGAAGAGATTGAGAATGATTTTCTTGAAAGCCTACACTTTCAAAGGGAGTTTTCAATATCTCTAATTTGAGTAGTTTAAGTGAGTACCTTGATTTAATTTTTTTAATGGTTTAGCTTGAGTGATCAATTGACTATGTTTCATGTGGCTATAACTTCACAATTAAACTACTTGTATGACTCACTTCACACATGAAAGCAGGCAAATAGATGGGATAGGTCTCATGTTTGATTTCTTGTTTGTAGTGTAAGATTGTAACCAATTTAGAAGAATTTGGAGAAATTTTGAAATTTCCCTAAATTAGGCTACCTACCCTCAAAATTTGAAATTAGAGTGTACTTATTTATGGTCACATCACATTTGGTACAATGTTCCAAGATTTTCCCAATTAAATGTGATTTTATGGTTTTATTAATGTAGTCTTAGTTCAAATGCCCTGGATAAAGTTCATTGTTCAGTCAGAATTGCTTCTTTTTTTTTTCCTTTTATATGGTAAATTCAATTACATTGTCTAAAATATACAAACATCAACTCTCTTAAGCTGAGGCATCCTTGTTGTATGTATGACATATGGACATCATATACTTTCTGCTTATTGCTGGAAACTAATACAGATTCAGTTGACCTGCAAATTCACCTGGAAGCATCAACATGACTGGATCATTGGCCATCCCTCACAGGGAGATGTCTCCACCATCTCAGCTATGGAAGGCTCCTTGTTGTGCCAGACACTTAAAAGTGTAGGGAAAATGTCTGTTCTAAATCATGAAGTTTGGAAGTTGTATTCCTTCCAATGTTTGGTGGTGTATTGACTATCTACGGGTATGTTTGGTGGCTTTAGATATCACCCACCGAGATTCGTGGTGCACTTGGATCAGTCAACCAGCTTTTCATTTGCATCGGAATTCTTGCAGCTTTGGTGGCCAGATTTCGAGACCCTCATGGCATTTGTTCTGAATTTGGGATATAAAGTTAGCTTGATTGATCCAAAGCGGGTCTCAAATTGCTGATTTCTAATCCAGAGACTGAAGTGAGTTTCCAACTTTGAATCCATTCAATTCCTCTTCCATATAACATGCCATATATTCCTCTTAACTGATAACCATTCTTTCAGGTTTTTGAAATTTATATTTCATCTTTTTATGATATTCATCTGAGAAATCTGTTAGGAATTGGTTTACATCACAGCTACTGAAGAGTTAAAAGTCCATTCTTCTACCTTTTGTCCTGTAAGATTGTAGTGCTAGATAAATTTTGTGTTGCATGCATGAAATTGTTTCACTTACAAAAGTTCAATCATAGAATTCCCATGATTGCTTGACAAAAGTTCAATGACTGAGTGCACATCTGCCTTGGTTGAGAGTCATGTAATCATTATTGTTGGTCTTTTATTTATTTTTCACTGGTAGGCCAGTCTTTTTCATTATTATGAGAATTGGCCATCCTTGGTGTGCCTGTGGAAGACATATTTAGGATGAGGAAGGTACCACTACCTTTTATCACAACATGGAAGATGAGGAAATAGAAGATAAGCCACGTTGGTCTCCTGTCACAACTATGTATATGTATTATTGGATTCCTAATGTGTTGAGCATGTTCATATGACTTTTTATTTATTTATTTATTTTTCTTTGTTGAGATTAGAATAAGAATTTTATATCAATTCCTGTGCAAGATTTTTATTTTTGTTTTACCAACTTTTAATATACTTATATTAACTCTAGAGTTCCAATTTACAATATAAATAATCCATAAATGGGTAATTATTACATGCAGCCATTTGATGTCGACTCGAAGATGATGTTGACTGAAGCTTGTTTGGAAAGCTTGTATGCTGGATCTGAGGAGAGGAGACTTTTTTCTACTAAAATCTGTGAAGCACATTGTTATGTATCTATCTTATTTGCGTTGTCCTGGATTAGAAATCAGCAATTGGTTGTTGAAAAAGAGAACCAAAGAAAGAAAAGTCCAGCCTTTCTAAGAACGATTCTATGTCTATGTTTGTTATCAACAGGTGCGGCGGAAAGTGATACAGCAACCACCAGCACTGCTGCTATCATCATCATCATCATCATCCAACTGATGTTAGTGGAGGCACACATGGTTTGTTCCTGATGCAGCTTCCTTCCTAATGCTTTTCCAACTCTGATCAGTACTGTTTTTATCTTCCAACCGGTGTTTGAGCCACATTGGTTTTTCCATTTTATATCATGTTTATTCAGTTTTGAAATACAGACATTCAAAGCACTCTTAATACCTTAGTTCCATTTTTGTACCCAATTTCAAATGGGTTTCTCTTTTATGCTCTCAAAGTTAAGTTTATGATGAGTAGGCTGTTGATACTGCGATGAGGGTGCTGAAGGAAGGGGGCATGGATGCAATCAAGCTAGAAGGAGAGGCGCCTTACAGCGGCGAGGGGGGTTGTAGAAGCTGGAATTGCAGTCATGGGGCATGTAGGACTCACGCCGCAGGCAATTAGCATCCTTGGCGGGTTCCAGCCTCAGGGACAAAATGTCACCAGTGCCCTCAAGGTTGTCTTCTTCCTCCCAAGTTTTTTTTCCCCGTGTCTTACTGATTGTTGGGTCCTGCAGGTTGTGGAGACGACGGTCGCTCTACATGAGGCTAGATATTTCACAGTCGTTATGGAATGTGTGCCTGCACCTGTAGCTGTAGCTGCAACCTTTGTCCTCCAGATCCCCACCATAGGCATTGGAGCTGGCCCTTTCTGCAACGGCCAGGTTAGTTGATTTTCAGCCTTTTTTCTATAATAATACCATCAGGAAGGCATCTTTCTTTCTTTTCTTTTCTTCCTTTTACTGTTGGAAGAAAGTGGATTCATTTGTTACTCTGGCGAAGCATGATACTCCATACACTTGCACATAAAAATCGTTCACACGATTCTTTCTTTTCTTCCTTTTATCTTGCTTGCAATTTCTCTTTGGTGATACCTTTCAAAAAAAAACAAAAAACAAAAAACAAAAAAAAAAGCTCTTTGGTGATCTCTCATCATCTCTTTTTCTTAATAAAAGTGGTGTTAGCTCTTAAAAAAAAAGTAAATTACTTAGTTGCCTCATCCAAACACTGGCCATAAATTTCTACTGCAACACTTACTGTGGCTCTGGAACAACGCTCATGTTTGAGCAAATGATGGCTCCCTTTTAAGGTCACTTGGTCTACATGCTAAACTCTCATATAAACCTCAGTTAGATTTTGATGGATTCCCTCCCGTTTGCACGTCTTTGGTGATGAATGCACACACAACGTAACAAATAGATGCATGCATAGGATATTGCCTGATGGATGGGAACAAGAAGTGTTAAATGAACCTTGTTCCTGAAATTCCGTCCTAAAATCTGACAGTTGGCAACATTAATAAGCGTTTAGAACCGTTTCTAAAATTGTGCCTAAAATGTCTGTTGGCACCAAAACGGTTGAAAACCGTTCCTAAAATTTCGTCTCTAAAAATTGAAACGGTACCCAAAACGGTTCTGAACAGTTCCTGTTTTTCTGTGACGCCTCATTTAGGAACGGTTGTAAACCGTTCCTGAAGCATTTAGGAACGGTTTAAAACCGTTCCTAAATGACGATTTTGGTGTAGTCTAAGCTACTCTTGTTGCACATTGGCTATCGACTACTGGCATTCAATTCGAGGACCCAAAAAAAAAAAATCACCTTTAAGAGTGAAAATGTCATAAAAAGCACTCATATTGAAATTGATATTAGATTTTGCACGACCTATCAAGCCTTATTTGATAGGTTTATATATTCAATGGATTATATTGAGATTTTTTATATTTGAGGTTTTATTAATATAATTACTTCTTGATAGTGTATGCACATAGACTTTCGAATTGGTCATAATGATGATATGTGGCTTACATTCGTAGATAAAAGACTTGGTCCACTTCTCACATGGCGTAGATCATTATGTAAGTATGCACAACAAAAATGTTGCATATTGAGATGCATGTACATAGAGATGTAACATCGATTTCCAACCCATGGCTCAGCGGTAAACAAAGTGCATTTCAACACTAAGGTCATGTGGGTTTGAGTGTCCATGTGGTGTGTGAGTCCATGTAAAAAATAGTTTCTAAAAAAAAAAAAAGTAGATATGAGATGTACCTCTGCCTTGATTTATAAGATGGTGAGGATGAGGTCTCATATAAATCAACATAATCAGCTCTATATCAAGTTGGTCACAATTTGTATCAATTAAACAAATCGTCAGAGTTCCTAAAGTTTGACATTCTCGACTTGCTGATTAACGATGATAACAATATCAGGGAACTTTAAATTATATAAGCCTATATATAGTAATGGGGATGGATCATTGGTATTAGATGCATCCCACGTAATGATTGTGTAAACAACAAACGCTTGATCATTTATGATGTGTGAATTGAGCTACACATGCTGCAAGACCAATTACTTACGGGCGAACTCAAATCAAGTTACTCTCGTGTCCTTAACTCAATCTTGTGACACTACTTGGATGTATGGCTTGACACGTATTCAACTGGGTCAAAAGTACACTAGTTACTCTCATGTCCTTATTACTCACACTATGTGATAAGGTATTTTTAAAAAAAATAAATAAATAAATATTTATATATTATTATATAGATATTTTAAATGAATTTTGATCAATCTATTTATAAAGATAAAATCTATTTGATCTCAAAAGTAGATAAATGTATATCACAATCAGAGCATTGATTATTATTTTTTGTATATTTATAAATGAAATCAAAAGTGCCCAACCAAGTGTAATAAGATCGACGTCTATCAAAAGTGGTTAGAAATTGTTGGAATTGTACCCTAGAAATTCAATGTTACCCCTGTTCACAAGTGATATAGATATTATATTGACGCCTTCATAGATCATGATTATCAAGTTTCCTAAATGAACAAATTGATGGCCATTAGCTAATATGTGGGGTACCTAAAAGCAAAATACATGTAGGTTATAGAGGAAAGATTCTTCTAGTTGTCCTTAGGAACTTGAGATTAGGCACAATAATCATTGACCAAGGAAAGTTACAGTCCATGGATCTCATTCCCTGTTATACTATGACCATCTAGTAGACTACAGGAAAAACCTAAGGTTATTATTATCACTATGATAATGGATACGGCCATCCTGTGCGGAGAGACTAATGATGAGTTAGGATGAAAATTTTCCACTATTAGGCATGACTTGAAGATAGTGTGCCTTCGACCTAACCCACATGGGAATGTGAGTGCACATGGAAAAAAAGATCTTGATTTGGACCTATTAGATGTTTGCATTAGTAGATCATGATCAAGTCTCTAGTATTGGGATCCATTTGCATGGACTATGATCAACTTAATGGTGCATTGTATCTAATTTATCCTTAAGACCTTAGGCCATGTGAGGTTTACGTGTGCTAGATGATGTGATGTAGAGTTTAAGCTCTTGTTGTATCACACATGACACAATAATACTTTATGAATCATAGAAGAGACATATTCCCACATGACACAATAGTGTATTGTATGGATGAATGACATGTTGATCTCACCCTAAACGTAAGCCCCGGGATGAAGATGTTGATCACCTTGGATGTGATGGGGGATTGCATTGCTAGTATGTTTATTTTCCTTCCACAATAATAGGTTGGTTTTAAGGCGCTACTCAAATGATACTAAGTTAATTCTATCACTTAGGGATGGATGCCAACATCTATTGTTAGTATGCTCAGACTAGATCCCTATAGGTGAATTATTCCTTACCTTTGAACTAAAGGGAACTTGTTATACTTCGTGTTTTGGACATGACTAGAAACGGGATGTCTTAGTCAGTGAGGGGAATATATATACTATAATTAACTTGGCTCTAAGCCCATATAAGAAAAAGTTTGTATTAGAATAACCAGACACCTAAATATGAATTTAGATCCACTCGTGTGAATATAGAACTTCTCGTAATGATAGATCAGATATTGATTTGCTTATGTTAATTTTATGGTAACACTATAGGATTTGGCATGAAATATGTTAGTAAATTCTAAGATAATCTAAGTGTGCAAATGCACAAGTTTATTCTCTTAATGGGTCATTGATAGAGACATCATGCGCACGCGCACGCCTCCCACCCCACATACGAACTCAATGTGGAGGAACGCTCCACTATCGATCTGGATCGACGACGACATTTATAGAGGACCTCTTAGTTAGGGGGTCGTGCTATGGAGCATTGGAGTGGACCCGATCATCATAGGGAGTCCATCATTGTATCTCATGATCGTGGCCCACTACCCTAGATGATATAGGATTTTGAGTTTTGGTTATTATCGTTTTTAGAAACATCATGAACGGTTTTGATTGTGATGATTAGTTGTTATTTTTGTTACTCCGTCTCTAAATAATAGTGTGCGCACATGATGTATGTTTTGGGGTTTTGGGTTTTTCTTATAAATAGGCAACCCCATTTAGGTTTTTTTTTTTAATGCATTAAAGTTTATGAATAAAAGCCTGCGTTTTCCTTCTTCTCTAACTCTCTGAGTTAAGGAACCTAATTGGGTGCGGAACTCTCCCTTCTTCGAAGGGCTAACTACCGTGGTGCGAAGCCACAACCATCCCGAATCGCCCTCACCTCCTACCATCCCTATCCATCATCTCCTATAGTCATCCAATCCTCAAATTCACCCTTTTTTGCATCCAATCTTTTCTCTACAACAGATTTGCAGATTCTGGCACTCTAGGGGGACTAAAACTTCGGTGGAGCACCGTGTACAATCCGAACATCAAATCAGCATGAAACTTGGTGTGCGAGTGGGCCATCCCTGGCCGCCCACACTATAGGTGGCCAATCCCGACTTCGTAGGCCCCACACACATGCGGGCAGCAGCCCATGCACATGCGTCTAGGCCAGATCATTGTCCACACGTGTGGACTGTTCAGGTTCTTCTCTCTCTCTCTCTCTCTCTCTCTCTCTCTCTCTCTCTTTGAATGCTCACCTCTCTCACCTTACATTCCAAACCCTAATCCCAGATAATCCCCAAATCCCAAGTTTTTTTCACTTTTGCAAACCTTAGACTTTCCCTGATTGAAACTTGGTGAATCTCTTAAATTGGGAAACAATTCTTTGCAAGAGTGGATGAATCTTACACTCCTTTGGGCATCATTTGGTTTATAATTTTATTTGATCCAATCCTAAACGAGTGTAGGCTTAGACGCCCGTAGATTCCCTTGGTCAAATGTTTGATCATATGTGGGACGTGGAATTTTGTGATTGTTTAACATTGGTATGATCTATAGGTTGAAATCTTGCATGTCATACTTAATTTCATGTCCTGCATCAATTATGGAGTTCTTATGTAAACTTGAGTTTTCAGATGATCATGTCATGATCATGAGTTAAAGCATGTCATATATGTGACAACTATAGGGGTTGATGTTGTATGCAATTACTACTGATTTACGGTTAATTGCACATGTTAGATAGAGGGAGTTACCAATAAAGGAACTTTATGGACTTTAAAAGGACCATTGTGACTCCTTAATCTTCTCGACTAAGAAGTCTTATTCGATAAGACTGCTTGAGGAACTTGAGCACATATTAACATTTGGGCAAGTGGAAGATCGATGGAGTTGTACCCTACAGAAAACTAATATGAACGCTATCCATTGATGATGTTGATGTAATATTAATGATCTCAGCCATAGACCATGATGACCAATTGTCCTAGATAAATAGATTGTTTTGCCTTAGTTAAAATGTGGAGGTACCTAAAACTTACAAAATTATGGGTTATAGAGTAGGGATTTCTGTAATTGTCCTTAGGAACTTCAGATTGAGTATAATGGTTACTGAACAAGAAAGGGTTGTAGTCCATAGATCGTAATACCACGACCATTTAGCAAGCAGTAGTTATTTTCATCAGTATGATGATGGATATGGTCATCCTATGTGAAGGGACTAACGATAAGTCAAGATGAAAGGTCTCCACCATCAAGGACAACTTCAAGTCGGTGTGACTTTACCCCACCCCACATGAGAGCATGAGTGTAACATGGATATGGGATCTTGGTTTGGACCTATTGAGTACTTTTATTGGTGGATCAAGGTTAACTCTCTAGCCTAGGGGCCATTTGCCTGCACAATGATTGACTTAAGAGCGAATTAGAATCTAATTTATCCTTTAGACTAAAGGATGTGTGAGGTTCAAAGTCTTGATTATATGTACTTTAGCTCATTTTACAAGGTCATCGAGTAGCCAATAAAAGTAAGTGTTGCATCTATCAAGGTCTGTTTATACTTATATGGGTTAATAAGAGGTTCACTGGTTTCCTAGAAACTCATTTATGATGTGAAGCTGCAAGATCAAAGGATCATTAAGTGATTTTTCTATTAGGTTCATTGATCAAAAGGTTTTAAAAGGCTTCAAAAATGTTGTTAACCATTAAACTTTATTTTGACCATTCAAAATGTTTTGATCGCACTTGATAGTAATTGAAAGTTTCAGATTTGATGGCCTACCCCTTAATGTACATGGGCAATGAGTCTTTGGTGGATAGTCATGGTAGTGGAGGGATTAAATCGGATATGCATGCATAGATAAGGCAAGATTAAATATCCCATTAATGTAAGGCATATAAAAAATTATAGTGACAAATTACCATACAAGTGGACCCATATACCTAAACTCCTCCCTATAAATACTTTTTATTCTAGAAGGTAGAGAACTTAATAAAACCATAGCTTAGAGAGCTTGAACGCACCCTTTAGGTGTTAACCTAAAGAGAGAAAGAGTGAGAAAGTATAAGAGAGAAATTCATCTCTCATCACATGTTTCCACATTTGGGGTCCACTTGTGTGTGGATGTGTTAACTCTACACTGGGGCTGACATGTGAGCTCCCTGCTCTCCTTCAACTAGGATAGATTGAGGAGAAACTTCCTGGTTTGAAAGATCGTCAACACGAGAAGTTCAAGTTCTACATCACATGCATCCTACATTCAGGTAAAATTCTAAAACCTTCATCATAGATTTTGAGTAATAGTCTAAAACTTTTATCATACACTTTGGGTTTTAGAAATATGATATTATATAATAATAATAAATGGATATCTTTGAGGCTAATATAAAATTTGGAGTTTTCAAAAAGTTAAATTCATCAGCATTAAAAAAATTAAAAAAAAAAAAATAATAATAAACTAATGAAGAATGGGATGAACCGTTTCTAATGCACTTGTAAATTTAGTGTTTTGTCATCCCTTAAAGAGGATTATAGTTTAAGAGGTTTCACACTAAATCTACTTTATTAGATGACATAGATTGGATTTTCTTATTAAGAGGAAACATGATAATTTAGTATACCACTCCACACCATAACTTAAGAAATACTAGAGTTAAGTCTCCAAATGGAATTTCTTCAAGATTGAGGCTTATAAATATTGGCATGGGGACTTGCCCCTCTCTCTCTCTCTCTCATAAAATCAATAGTTTTAAAGAAATCCCTTCCTAGAAATCCTAATCCACCGAATCTAAAGATTTATATTATGTATAGTGTCCTTTTTTTTTTCTTGTAGTTGAGAATTTATAGCATGTATGGTGTTCTTTTTTCTTGTAGTTGAGAATCAACGTCTTTGTGAACTTTCCTTCGTCTTCGCATCTATTTCCATGAAGCAAAAAAGGCAATCATGGTTACCCATTTGAGATAATTCTGTTTATGTAAATTACAAATTGGCATATTTTTGACATTTCTGCTTTAAGCTAATATCTGCCAAAACCGTCACTGGTTTTAACAGCGCAAAATAGGTTTTTATGGATAGATGTTTGACAGTTGTTTATTAAATGGCCGGTCCATCATCATCATCATTATCTAAGCTTTATCCCAACTAATTAGGTTCAGTTACATTAATCCTGTCACACTATTCCACTCTACCATAGCCCATATCCCTGGTTAAACCATACCATACATCATCAATTATTTTCTAACTACTTCCACCCAGTTTCTTTTGGGCCTCCCTATGTTTTTTTAGAGCCTTTAAATTGAATCAAGTCGCTCCTAACCAATTCAGTTCTTGGTTATGATCGGTCCAGATCGATCTAAATATACATAGTCAGGTATGGTCGGTCAAGCTGTAGATCTCATACATAATTGTAGTTCAGGAGATAACAAACACATGAATAAAACAAACACGAGCATGTACACTTTGTTTCTTTCTTTCTTTTCCACCATTTATGGAAGGGTGGTGAGAGATCCTCCATAGATGTGGCATACGTGCACATCAGTCCAGAATGCCCAAATGGTGTCCCCCAGTATCGAGCAATAGTGCAGAAGGAAAACAAAGTAAAAGGAAAGAAAAGAAAAGAAAAGGCACTGTTTACCAGTTAAAAAGGCTACCACCCGGGCACTGCATACTGCATACTGCATAGTTTTAAAATTGCCCTGCCCATGAAGGGGTCCACCAGTTGGTCCAGACAGATAGCCACATTTTTCTTAAGTGGGTGCACCTGGCCCATGCAGTAGTGCAATGCAACAGAGATGCTTGAGAGCCACAGTAGAAAGCTACTTTGATGGGCCCTCCCCCACAAGAAATTAATTTAATATAATGCAGGCGGCCCATAGCCAATGTATCAGATATTAAACTGATAAAAACTAATACTTAACTTGATACAAACCATGTGTGCATTACGCAAGCCCCCAATTGATCCAGACCATCCAATTAGTGTGAGCACCTCTTGGATAAGCCTTAGCTGAAGATTACCGATATAAGAAATCTGTAGCTATCCGATTCATTGCCATTTTTGGACAGCCAAGATAATAAGCTCAGAGCAATTGTCCAGTAAAAAGGTCCACCAATTGAATGGTTATAAGCAACCAGTGGTTGTATGTTTAGGAAATTGGCACCCTTGTATGAAAACAATGGGCAATTCAAAAAGAATTGTAAGTAAGGTTGTGGTTTGGCTGGTTGATCTGATGGGCCTATTGTGGGCTCCGAGATGGGACATACTAAACACCTTTGATAAGCTGCCTATCCGTAGAAGATTTTTTTAAAAAAATGGATAGCTAGGATCTTCCAATCTGGAAGGTTTTCGGGGACCTGAATAATGGTCTGGATAGCAAACTGTTGTATAGTTCCCAAGCTTCAAAACTATGATTTTACGATCCAAAATCAAGTTCTTATAGAGTGATTACATATATTTCCATGAGGAAAGAACTAATTCATCTATGTAAATCAAATCCTAGCTGCAACATTTCAACTCAAATGCAATGCAGAATTCTGTGGATAGGAAGGCTACCATTTGAGAATCATAACCATCGGCTCTCATAAGCTCTCTTTCGTGCCTGCAACTTCAAGGTCTTGTTTCTCACTTTCACTGACAGCTGTGGAATTCTCTGCAGTGGATTCAATTGAATCTTCATCCGGTTTTCTCAATTCCGTCTCAAACTCCTTGGCTGCCTGTTAAGCTCGAGACAAAAATCGCCTGTGGTGAATATTGGAAAAAAAAAAATGTCTAATGACCCACAAAATTAGAAGATCGAGTGTAACACAGCTTGCATATGCCTATAGGCATCAAAATCAATAAGTAGAACATACTAACAATGACTATTCATAGTAGAGCTTTGATAAGCCCAGGCGTGAAATAAAGCCCAGTGTCGAAAAATGGGTCTGAGATCCAATCCATCCATCAGAAAGTCACTACTATATTGATGCCCTAGGCCATGAATCAGGTTGATACACTGGTCAGGTGGGCCACAGTTCGCAAAACATGTGCACAGCTTTGAAAAACTTTGCTGAATTTTTCTAACCCATCCACCTGTTTCCAAGATTGGGGCCTATAAGCTGAGTTGGCAAGATTTATTTTTTGGAAAACATGTAGAATGTCAGACCAACCTGATGGATGGATTCAATCTGGAACGTGTGGCATGTGCATGAGTTTCATTGCACATGGCCGTGTGCTTAGCAAATCTCATGCATTGCATATCGTCTACTTCATTTATAACTAAGTACTTAAAGCTTCTGCGAGGTATTATTGGCCTTAAGATGTGTACATATTTGCAAGAATTGCCATATATGGAGCCTTTGTTCGTCAGGATCATTGGCAGTATTGCCTCTCTACCAGTGTGGGTAAACGAATAATCCTGGAGCTGAGGACCCAGATTTCATTGAACATAAGAACTAATTTCCAAGGCATGGAATTTTGCGAGCCCATCAGATGAAAGCTAGTTTCCAAGGTTTGGAATTTTTGTGAATTAGCCCATGAGATAAAGTTCGACAAGTCTCCTTTTTTTTTTTTTTTTTTAATGATGTTAGGGTTTCCCCGCCCCATTTTGAGGCGAGACTATTCCCTGTGGATGCACGCAATCACTCACAAACCATGTGCATCGGGTAATCCCCACCACCACCTTTCTTGTATGGTTCTTAGAAAGGATTCCAAGGGCTCTTTCACTTAGCTTCACAAGCCACCTCCCAGCAACACAGTCCTGTAAAAGACGTGGTTGACACCCCTTCCATCTCTCAAAATCCCACCTGTGTCACACTAACAGGATTTCCAATAGAAAACCTATCAAAGTGGAATTTTTATACTCCTTCGAAAGGGCCAAGCCATTTGCTCTTAGGGGTCTGTTTGTTATTCAATTTACAATTTAAATACGGTGTAAATAGGCAATTATTACTTACAGTTGTATTTACATTCAACAGCAGCCACTTGATGTTGACAAGTAAGGTTGTTTGGAATGATACTAACCTGGAACTAAGGAATGAAGACTTTTTTTCCACTAAAATCTATGGGGGCCACTGTTATGTATGTGTCTAATCCACGCCATCCATCCATTTTGCCTGCTCATTTTAGCGCGTGAACCCAAAAATGAGGCAGATCCAAAGCTCAAGTGGAGCACACCACAGGAATCCAAGGGGAATTGAGGGCTTGCTGTTCAATTCTTTTTGGGGGCCACATAAGTTTTGGATCAAGCAGATATTTGTGTTTTCCCTTCATCCATATCTATGTGACCTTATGAACAGGTTGGATGACAGATACACATCCCCGTGGGTCCTAGGTTCATTTTAACTTTCAATGGTAGGTGTTCAATCCTCCCTGTTTCCTATAGTGTGGTCCACTTGAGCGTTGGATCTGCCTCAATTTTGGGCTCCAGCCCTAAAATGAGCACGTAGAATGGATGGACGGTGTGGATCAGATACATACATAACGGTGGGCCCCACAGATATTGCAGGCATAATTCCAGTCCAATTTTAATGTATTTACACCACGGTTTTCAAGGCCTAATTACCCTGTAAATCCCTCCATTCCAATCAAGTGTGAGAAGTAATAATTGCTCATTCACACTCCATTTACAGTGTAAATTGAAAAACAAACAGGCCCAATCTTCTCTCTCCTCAGATCACTATTAATCACAATATCCCATCCCCTAATAATGTTGGAAACCTTGACTCCAAAGAAATTCCGTTTTGATGAGTGACCATTCGATGATGATGCTTCTGGTCCCATTGACAATCTTACAAAACACAAAATAGGAGGACATGGTGAAGGATTCTTTGCCTTTCCATAAAATGCCCAATGCACAACTTCTAAATAGCACTCCCAAAAATCTTCCTACATGTAAAAATGACATTTGTGAGAATATGATGTCTGGTTTTGTCTTTGTTTCTGGTTTTTTTTTTTTTTTTTTTTTTTTTTTTTTTTTTTTTTTTTTGGCACCTTGAATTTCAAATCTGGGGGCTTTTGTGGTAAATAAGATCACTGATCTGGATTAGGAGTGCAATTTGGGTAGGTTGGGTCGGGTTGAAGGTGAACCAGCCTGACCTTACCTCGCGAGGACCTGACCCAAATTCCAACCTGAGATGCCCAACCCTATCCCAAACTGACTTCCTATATACTCAACCCTAACCCGACCCAATCTGACCCAGATAAATGTGATTATTCCTAACCCGACCAAACCCAACCAGAATTTCAAACAAGGTTGGAGTTTTCCAACCCTAACCCAATACCAGGACCCTGACAACCCGACCCAACCTGACTCATGTTTGGGTTGATGCGAACCCAAGTTGCAGCACTAATCTGGATCACCTTGAGGGACTGAGCAAACTGACACTTGTTTAGGATCCAGACAGCCCTTCAAATATGCAAATGGTCTGGATACCACATTGTTGATTCCACATGGAATTTGGGCCCTGAGAAAGAGTACACTTGCCAAGGATAAGGAACTAACAATTCTCACCTCTGATGGCCATATGAAGGTCACTCGAAGTGAAGGTAGCTCAAAGTGGCAATATGCTTAATACTCGATGCAGTGTTTTAAACTGTGCAGAAGGGATGGAGAGCTGTCTGAGAGGCTCATTACAGATGGCTTAAAGTGACAACATAGTTATTTTGTTGCAGCATTCTATGTGAACATTTCACTCCAAAACTAAGGTAACCAAATGAATAAAAGAAACTTCCATTGCTATCAAAGAACCATCTCAATGTTTCTCCATTGGAATTTAGGACTAGATGGAAAAACCAAGAGGACAACCAGAACCATTTCAACCAGAATCAACCAAATCATAATGCCTACCATGAACAAAGGAAGGGGAAAATGAAAGCCCTGGTCCTAAATGAAATGTTGCATTTGTTTCTTGAACGACAGAAACAGGTTGCAAACCCTAGTCTATGGATGCATATACTAAATTAGCAATCCACTGACAAGGTTGCTCAACCTGATTGAGATAATATGAAACAGTACTCTGTGAGGAACTTCATAAACAGAACAGAACTTTTCAGAAAGAGAACTGTCATGTGTAGATTGATAAATTAACAATCCCCATTGGGAACTGTCAAGTGACAACATGATGGGGTTGGCATATTGCCAATTGTGAATCCCAAAAGAAGAATTCAAATGGTAAAACTAGAGGTTGTAAGCATGTCAACAAAAGATTTTAGGCAAAGCAATCCTGGGTAGGGGTGCAACTCGGGTAGGTATCTGGTTGGGTTGGTGGTCAACCCAAGGTATTGAATACTTAAATCTAAGACAATTCGAGTTGGATTAGGTTAGACTAGCTAAGGTTGGGTTAACCCCTGCAACAAGCAAAATAACACATGAAATCCAACATTTAACCATCAAATAACACCATTAACTACTGAAATAATACAAGCTAAATAAAGTCTACAATCAGCATTCATTGGAGTACTTGGCATGTGAGCCTCGGGTCAGTTCCAATCATGAACCCTATTTTCTATGCATGGATGGACCCAATCATGAACCCCATAAAGCATATATATCACTAGTTCAATCATGAACCCCATAAAGCATAGAGTCCACAACATCACTAGTTCAAATCAAAAACCCTATTTCCCATGCGGGTGTTGATTTTACATATATATCATGTACGTTAGCCATAAATCATATGTATATGTACTGCATATAAGGTTGGGTTCGGGTTGCCCAAGGCCTAAATGGAAGCCCATGCCAACCTAGGGTCAGGTTATGGATTTTCAACCCAACCTCAACGCAACTGGACCCCACCCGATCTAAAGTTGAGGTTGGGCCAATCAAGTTTGGGTTGACCCGACACTTGTTACATTCTAATCCGGAGGGAGTGTGAGGGGAGGATTGCAAGACAAGAGCCCATCTTCTACAGTTGTAGCTTTCCATCAATGCATAGGTTCGCAAGGCAACTCTGGAATCAAGAGAACAGATTATGATTTTGAGGGGGATATGCATTTGATAAAACCATGCATATGTACCATTTTGGGCTAAATGATGCCAAACATGTCTATAATATTTATAGAAAACACCCCGATCAAGTAGAGTTATCAAAAGTAGGGAGTGTTAAATATCTGTAATGCGGAAATCACAAGGATCTGATTGTGCATAGGACATAGAGATCGAACGGTCAGTATGGCTTACCTAGATGAGACGCCGTCATGGAAGCCGAATAAGAATACCAGAATACCTGTAGAGCTTAGGATAATCCTCTCCTTCACACCCTTTCTGCAATTCACAAGATGGGACTCGAATTTCTGCCGTGGTGTAGGATCGGGGACCCAGCTCTCTTATATAGAGTCTGTGGAGAGAGTTTGAAATCCATCACAACTCTCTCTCCCACGCTCCACATTGCAGCATCCTAGTTTAACTCAAATTATTGTCTGCGTAAGACAGCTATAGCATTCTAGCCCTAGTACACAAAGCTGCGCAAATAGACTGCGCAGCGCATCACCTGAAGTGGGGCCCACTGGTCTACTCAATCATCCAGTCCAACTGAATGACAATCCAGACCGTTGATCAGTAAGGCCCACTAAATAGAGTTCTTACATTCTCCCACTTGGGCCTCATTGAGCAACTTCAATGATAGTCATATAGAATAATTTTGAAAACAAGTTTTAATCTTTTAAGAAAATATCCAAATGGTTAACCAATGAAATAGTTGGACAATATGAGTAATGCTATTCAATCTGGTCCATTAAGACTGTCAGTATCGAAACGCGATAGTTGTCACAACATTTAATTTAGGCGAAGTGAGACTAAGCGCGATCACAATTACTTTCAATCTTAACAACATAGACCACGAACTAGGAAATATGGTATAAGGATTACATACTTTAGTGTGATGATATGTGTCTATCCTCCAGAGGTCCTGAAGCTTTTACATGTCTCCAACGAGACACGACTGTAATTCTACTTACTCAAAATTTGCGCATATATATAGAGAAGCAGAAATAAATCTTTATATTAAAATCATCCAAACAAACTGTATAAAACGAGATCTCTAAGTGTCTGTGAAAATCAAAGTACGCTCAACTCCCACTAACTGAAAACATCTGTGGGATCAATGACTCCCATGGATGTTACATGCTCCTGAAATGGTGTGATAGGGAGCCCTTTAGTGAGCGGATCTGCAATCATCTGCTTAGTGCTGATGAATTCTACGAACACTTGATGATTCTAAACCCTTTCCTTTACAACAAGATACTTGATATCGATATACCTCAACCTTGACGAATGCTTGTTGTTACTAGAGAAGGAAATAGCAGCCGAATTATCGCAAAATATTCTTAATGGTTTTGGAATATGCTCCAGTACCCGCAAACCTGAGAAGAAACTCTGCAACCATAGTGCCTGATTAGATGCCTCATGGAAGGCAATAAATTCAGCTTCCATAGTGGATGAGGCTGTGGTAGATTATTTCACGCTTTTCCACGACACAGCTTCTCCCACCATCATGAAGATGTATCTTGAAGTAGACTTCTTAGTATCAACGCAGCCTGCGAGGTCTGCATCGGAATATCCAATCAACTCTAACTGATCAGATCTTCTGCACGTGAGTCCGAAGTCTTTCGTTTTCTGAAGATACCGTAATACTTTCTTCGCAGCTATCCAATGTTGCATTCCTGGATTAGATAGATATCTTCCCAACATTCCAGTGACAAAAGCAATGTCCGGTCGCGTGCGGACTTGAGCATACATGATGCTCCCTACTACCAATGCGTACAGAAATTCCTTCATTCGATTCTTTTCTAAATCATTCTTTGGACACTGAAATAGACCAAATTTGTCGCCCTTCGCAATGGGCAACTTTCCTGAAGCACAATTTTGCATGTCATACCTTTCGAGTACCCTAGTAATATAGGCCCTTTGTGACAGGCTGAGCAGTTCAAGTGTTCTGTCACGGTGAATCTCAATGTCGATGACGTAAAAAGCTTCACCAAAGTCTTTCATTTCAAACCTTTAAGATAAGAATTTCTTGGTGTCGCTCAACATCCTGGTATCACTGCTAGCCAATAGAATGTCATCAACATACAAAATCATCATAACGAACTTACTCCCACTGGTTTTAATGTAGATGCATTCATCTGCAGTGTTTTCTACAAAGCCATATGAGGAAATTACTTCATAAAACTTAAGGTACCACTGTCGTGATACCTATTTCAACCCATAGATGGATTTCTTTAGTTTGCAAACCAAATGTTCTGAGCCAGTAGCTACAAAACCTTCGGGCTGCAACATGTACACATTCTCATACAGATCCCCATTGAGAAATGCAGTCTTTACATCCATCTGATGTAACTCTAAATCCATATGAGCTACAAGAACCATTACAATCCTGAATGAGTCTTTCTTACTAGTGAGAAAGTCTCATTAAAGTCAATGCCCTCACGTTGGTTAAAACCCTTGGCAACAAGTCGGGCTTTATACCTTTCAACATTACCCTTGGAGTCCTTTTTGGTTTTAAATATCCATTTAAAACCAATCGGCCTTATTCCAGTAGGTAACTCTACAAGATCCCATACTTTATTGTCCTGCATGGATTTCAACTCATCTTTCATGGCATCAAACCAACGAGAAGGATCAGCACTTTGTTTGACTTGTGTAAAGGATTCAGGATCCTTTTCCAACCCTATATCAAAGTCGTGCTCCTGTAAGTATACGATGTAATCGTCTCGATTTACAGGCTTTCTCTCTCTTTCAGATCCTCTCAATGGTTCAGTTTGTTGGGTTTGATCTTGATTTTCCTCATCAGTGGTTTGTATATGAGGTTCTACGTGGTGTTCTGCAGTGGCTGCAGAATTGACTACATTATTAATATCCACATGATCTGAAGTGACTATGACTGGAGTCACAGTCTTTTGTTCCTCAAATACAAAATTTCTTATGTTCGTACTCCCACTGTTTTCAATGTCCTCAATGAATCTGGCATTCTCAGTCTCAACTATCCTGATGGAGTGGGAAGGGCAATAGAATCGATAGCCTTTTGATCTTTCTAGGTATCCAATGAATAAACAACTTACGGTTCTAGGATCAAGCTTCTTTTCATACGGGTTATCAACTTTGGACTGAGCAGGACAACCCCAAACATGTAGATATCGGAGACTTGGTTTTCTCTCATTCCACAACTCAAAAGGAGTTTTGTTTACTGCTTTGCTAGGAACCCTGTTTAGTATATGAACTGCGGTTTTGATTGCATCACCCCATAGAGATTGTGGCAATGTCGAATGATTGACCATGCTTTGCACTATATCCATAAGGGTGCGATTGTGTCTCTCAGCCACTCCATTCTGCTCTGGAGTACCAGGCATAGTGTACTGAGCAACAATGCCACAATCCTATAAGTATTTAGCGAATGGCCCTGAATTGCGTCCTAATTCATCATATCTGCCATAGTATTCACCACCACGGTCAAATCTGACAACTTTAATTCTCTTATCGAGTTAATTTTCAACTTCGGCCTTATAGATTTTAAAAGCATCCAGGGCATCTGATTTCTCATTAACAAGGTATAGGTACTCGAAGCGAGAATAGTCATCTATAAAGGTAATAAAATATTTGTGTCCACTCCGTGATGCTGTAGGGAATAGTCCACAAATGTCTGTATGTATCACCTCTAATAGACCTATACTCCTAGTTGCACATTTCTGTCTAGTTCGAGTCCGTTTCCCTTTTATGCAATCAATGCATACTTTATAGTCAGAGAAGTCAAAAGAATGCAAAATTCCTTCTCGCACAAGCCTGTCCAATCTCTCATGAGATATATGGCATAGCCGCCTGTGCCACAACATGGAGGAATTTTCATAGTCTAGCCTTCACTTGGATCCCATTTTAATTCCATGCAAAGTATTAATATTATAAACGTAAGAGGCAATTAAGTATAATTGGTATAAGTTGTTTACCATAGAGTCGGTCCCAACTTTGATCGAATTAAAGCATTTACTAAGACTGAAATGAATATTCAAATTTATCCAAACAGGAAATTGAAACTAAATTGCGTCTTATAGACGGTACTAAATCCAAAAAATGACCAGACTTCAACTTAAGCCTATAGACTTTTATTGCCTCCACGTCTACCTTAACACCATTGCCTACGTATACTGGGCGCTCTGCATCAGTTGGTGGTCTAGCCTCTAGTAATTCCTGCATAGAAGTGCATATGTGAATAGTTGTTCATGAATCTATCCACCAGGAATCTGCTGACACATCGGTTAGATTAGATTCAAAACAGACAAGAACAGAATGATTACCTTTTTTTATAAGCCAATTTTGGAAACCTTCGCAGTCTTTCTTTAGATGACCAGCCTTTTTACAAAAGAAGCACAGTTTACCTTTAACCCGTTTGTGTTTAGATCCATTTTCAGATTGATTCTCATGGTTTCTAGATGGAGGACCAGAGAATCCATTATTAGAACCTTGTTTCCTTTCCCTTTTACCTTTATTCCCTCACCCATGCCCTTGTCCTGAAGTCACCATATTAACATTTTGAACTTTTACCATCTGTCTGATCCTGTCTTCTCCTCGGACGCACCGAGTGATGAGTTCATCCAATGTCCACATGTCCTTCAGAGTGTTATAGTTTACCAGGAACGTGCCAAATTGGGGAGGTAGGTTGTTCATGATCAAATGAACCAGTTGATCATCAGTGAGTACAAGCCCTAGAGCACGGATCGTAGAAACAACTTCGATCTGCTATACAATGTATTCACGGATGTTGCCTTTTCCATCGTAGGACGAGCGAGTCAATTTATCCAGAAGAATGCCTACTTCAGATTTAACAGATTTCTTGAATCATTTTCCCATTTCAATCAGGAAAACTTTGGCTTTATCTGTTTCAGGCATGGCACCCTTCATCGATTCAAAAATTGAATACTTGATGACTTTCAGGCATGTATCATTTGATCTAAACCATGCAACACGTCGATTATATTCAGCTTCAGCGGCATTATCAGATGGCTTTGGCGGTTCTGGTGTTATCAGGGCAAGATCTAATTGAAGACAGCCCAGTACAACTTCAATGGCGTTCTTCCATTGAGCGTAATTAGATCCATTAAGGGTAGGGACTTGATTCTGATTAGTTGGAATTGATACTGAAATAAAAGAGATGCATTTATACTCACCTTAGTTCATAATTTCACAAAGCAATTTAGTGAATGTAAACAAATATCAGGCAAAATTAATCAATTCAGTTGTTAAGGGAGGCATCAACTGAATCATCCAGGATGACGATGGGCCCAACCATCTCATCCTTGTGAGAATCTATTACATCATCATCATTCTTCCTGTGGGCGGTAATAACAACATGTTAGTGATCCTCCTGAACATGAAACTAAGTGATGTAAGTCATGTAAATCTGAGACACTCAACACCTGTGGGTGAGATGAGTCTTTCAGCTTTACATTACCAGCACCATTTACTTCACCTGTTCACTTGACTGCCAAACGGTAATCATCTATGTTTTCATTACCGTACACATGAAAAAGTGAACGCAACTGTATGCAATCCTCCTTATCCCAATGTTACAAGTCTGTACTTGTAAAGTTTTCATCGATTGAGGTCACTATGGTGGCTAACACAACCGAATCCAAAACTACAAATATAGACTTTAGGATTGTTATTATAATCCTGCCTCTCTATGAATTATATCTTAATTAGTCCGACGCAGCCCACGAGATGGTCGATATTGATCATTGGAAAATATATGAACCTTAAAGTGAAACATGCAAATAGGTTTCATACCATATATTCCACTGGTCTATATCAACCCTTAAGGATGGGTGTTGGGCCTATAATAGGGCCGAATCAAAACTCTTATTTGATCTGTATTGGTTCAAATGAGCATAACTAAATCCAACTCCTGTCATTCTCATGATAGATAGATAGAATGGACTATGTAACTTGACGAGTATATCCATGTATGGTTGTCCATAAGTTGAACAGTTAAGTTCAAAGTCTTATTCATGATCAAAATAATTAGATGGTCCATATCCTTCCTGAATGAGTCAGACTATATGCTCATGATAGAGCTCATAGATGACCTAGATCAAATAATAGAACATTATTGAGTGGACCACATACTTGGATAAATGGGCGTATAAAGATATCAGGGCTTTAAATGAGTTCCAAAGGGTGGGCCCCACTTACGATATGATTAGAATGGCCAGGATATGAATAATGGGCCCACATATCAATCAGGCCCAAAATTCAGGTCCACTCCAGATCTAGAGATCCAGTACAGGCCCAAGAATCAGGCCCACTCCAGACTTGGAAGTGCAGTACAAGCCCAAGAATCCGACCCAATTCATATCTGAAAGCAATCGCAGGTCCAGAGACGGACCGGAAATTACAAAATCGGGTCCAAATGCCAGTTTCCTCATAAGGTCGTTCACGACCTAAATCCAAAACCACAGTCATTTTCAACTGTCTGAGATCAGTTGCTATAGAATCCTCAAGCGAGAGCTCCGCCACCCACATCTTCCAGAAGGAGCTCTCTGTGCGGCGATGACGACCACCGCAGAGAGAGATCACGGTGATGGTGATCACGGCTTCGACGATGGACATCTCATGGAGACGACCATCATCGATCGTGGTTATAAGAAGGGTTCCAACACCTCGATGCTAATGGAGGAGGCGATTAATGCATGTGATGAAGGAGGTGGCTGGAATCCGGCCCTGCTGAGATGAAGACACGTTGCCGACTAACCGAGAAAACGGTGGAGACCTTACATCCATGATTGTCTCCCAGAGATACAGGTCAGGGTACATAAAATCCCCAATTTTACTGGATCTGGGATTATAGAATTGAAATCCCCAATTTCTGATACAGGATTCGAATCGGAAATCCCCAATTTTACTGGATGTTTGTATTTCGAGGTTCGAATCCAAAAATCCCTAATTTCAACTGGATTATGGGGTAATATAACTGGATTATGGGGTAATATGACTGGAATCCCCAATATGAGACTCGGGATTCGAAATCCCTAATTTCTGATTTGGGGATTCAAATCAGAAAACCTTAATTGTTGGATTTGGGATTCGAAATCCCTAATCAGCCTATATGGGATTTGAAAATCCCTAATTAACGGATTTGAGGATTCTGAATTGAAAATCCCTGATTTTACTAATTTGGGATTCACATCTGAAAACCTTAATTTCCAGATTTGGGGATTCAAAAATTGAAATCCCTAATCTTAGCTGGATTTTGGAGTTATGAGACTGAAATCCCCAATATTAAGATATGGAATTCGAAAAAAAAAAAAAAAAAAAAAAAAACCTAATTTTAATATTTCTGGATTCAGGGATTCGGAAATCCCTAATTAACTTAATGAATCTATATCTGAAATAGATGAATTCGATCATCTATTCCTATGCACGTTGGCTCTGATACCAACTGTTAAATATCTGTAATGCGGAAATCACAAGGATTTGATTGTGCATAGGACATAGAGATCGAACGGTCAGGATGGCTTACCTAGATGAGACGCCGCCATGGAAGCCGAATAAGAATACCAGAATACCTGTGGAGCTTAGGATCTTCCTCTCCTTCACACCCTTCTGCAATTCACAAGATGGGACTCGAATTTCTGTCGTGGTGTAGGATCGAGGACCCAGCTCTCTTATATAGAGTCTGTGGAGAGAGAGTTTGAAACCCAACACAACTCTCTCTCCCACGCTCCACATTGCAGCATCCTAGTTTAACTCAAATTGTTGTCTACATAAGACAGCTATAGCATTCTAGCCCTAGTACGCAAAGTTGAGCAGATAGACTGCGCAGCGCATCACCTAAAGTGGGGCCCACTGGTCTACTCAATCATCTAGTCCAACTAAATGACAATCCAGACTGTTGATCAGTAAGGCCCACTAAATAGAGTTCTTACGGGGAGCATACTTGATTTATGCGAGCATGGAATAGACAAAAGGACGTGGCCTGAAGCATGGATTTGAATGTCAGAATTGTATCGGCCATCGTATCTGTATTGGCACGATACAATATGCGATATGGGTCCACATTGCCCATCTTAAAAACAATACCATATCAGCATGATACTGCTCGTATCGCGACTGATATGTTGTATCATGTATCGGTCATACTTATATGGGCATTTATATATATATATATATATATATATATATATATATATATATATATATATATATATATATATATATAAAGGGAAAACAATGCAATTTAACACGTTTCCCCCTCTTTTTACTTGTCCCTCTAATTTCTTTAGCTCAGTGATTGTTCTATGCCATTTCGACCAGATCTACAACTGTTTTCAAGATCACAACAAGATTTTTGGGCTCCAATTGAAGGATCAAACGCTGGTTGACCAATTTGGGGGAATTTAAAATAAAAATAAAAACTAATTTTTTGTTCTTGCTGTAATCATGACAAATCAAGGCCTTAACCCAAATCGATCAAATCATGTTTGAATTGTGTTAGATTTGGAGATTTTTGCATTTTCTTTTTTCAATTTACCTTGGCATTTTGTGAAAATTTCGGGATATTTTAATCTTTTTAAACAAATTGTTGTAATGATGCATCAAGAGTGTTTTGACACTATAGATCTACATATTAGACAAGTGTGTAAGCAAAATCAATCAGGAAATTAAACCAAGGGTGCGTTTGGCTGCCCCAAATAGCCTGAAATTCATAATATTTCATTATCAATGAATCTAATTTAGTCCGCGATATCATGATATTTGGTGCAACCCAAAAAAAAAAACGCACTACAAAACACAAAAAACACAGCAGAACCCTCCAAATTTATCAAAGAATGCCATAAAACAACATGAATCCAAAAAAAAAAAAAAAAACCCAAATACTGAAAATCACGTCTCAGAGAGATTTCACCATAAAATAATTCAAACAAATTACCTGAAACGGAAAGTAATCCATTTAAATTAAACCCAAGATAATGAAAAAAAGAAAACAGATAAATAAAGGTAGTAAAAGAAAAACCCACCTGTTGGAAGCCCTTGAAGGTTTTGCCGATACTCCGACCGACTTCGGGCAATTTCTTCGGCCCGAAGACGAGGACGACAGCGCCAGCAATGACAGCGATCTCGGGCACGCCGAGCCCGAACATGCAGCGGCAGTTGAGGCCCCTATGGGCTCTGTTTCTGTCCAAGACCAAGCTATTGTTCTGCTTCCTGAAGAAATCTCTTCTGCCATGGCTGAAGAAAATGGAATTGTAGGAAGAAAGGGAAGAAGAAGATCGGTGATGAAGTGATGGAGTCTTTGGAAGCAAAAGGTATGTTGAAGAAATCGCCATTTCCCTCTCCTTTTTTTCTGTGATTTTTCCTTCTTCGATCTTCTCTCCGGGGCAGATTTCTCTGTCTGCGATTGCAGCAACGATTAGACGATGATACTTGAGTTTTTGATACTCTGGCAGAGCGTTATGATGATACACCCGCACTTGCATTTGGGGTCGCCGCGTGCCTACCCTCGTAGCCACGGTGATACCACGCAGATGTGGGCATACGTGATCCATGAACTATGTTTAAACCATCCATCAGATGCCTCAGCACATGTTCCCACCTGATACCGAAGATCAGGCTGATCAGTGAAACAGCTGGGCCACACCATGGGGTGCAAGTGATGAGGGAATTCCCACCCTTGATTTTCTTAGAGGGCCCACCATCTTCTGTATATAGAATCTATGCTGTTCCAACCCTTCGTCTGTCCTGGATGAAGGTCAGGTAAAAGCTTAGGCTGTCTTGCAACTTAGACGTCCCCTGCGCAAATTAAGGGTTGGAGAACTCTCTCATATTGTTCCACTGTATCGTGGCCCACCTGAGCTACGGACCAGGTTGATTTTCGGCAAATGATAGTAATATGAGGTGACGCGTCTTTCGGATGGATTAGATTCCCTGCATGCACCACGTGGAGCCCACATCTTCTCCGTCCCACTGTAGATAAGTTACAAAGCTGAAATGGTATTTACATCGTGACTGTAATGTCTGATTTGTTGGAAGTTTTTAGTTGAATACAAACCGTTGATTACTTTTCCTGTTACCGTCCATTAGATATCGACCCGTCTAAGTTGTTAAGGCCTAGTTACAATATAATTGTCTTTTTACAGGCTATTTTAGGTTGGATCGACCATCTAACCATGGCACATGTAATTTTCTGAGCGCATGTGTAGCAGACATCGCACTCTGCCAGAGTATCGAAATTTTTCTCATTGATGGTAAGAAAGACGTAACCATGGCACTGAAAACGTGAAGCACATGCAGAAAATGACTTGAATAACTGTGGGCCCCACAGAATTGGGAAATGGGAAGGCATTGGTAGGTGAGACGATACAGTAGAACCGCTAGTACAGTAGATACATCTCTCCACCAGAGATGTGGCAGTGGAAGCCATCAATCAGGACGATCCATCTACTAGTTGTTCCTGGTAAGGATGGTTCATGATCAGAAAAACCGTACCTAACATGATCCTAACCACGTGATCAACGGACCAGAATCCTTTATGGCATCGATTTTATCACCAAGTAAAACACCCAAACTCTGTGGGCCAACATACACACTTTACGTGTAAAATCCACTCCATACATCAGGTTCCATCCACGATTCTAGGCCCTGGTGGAAAAAATCATCTAGATCTACAACTAAGGTGGGGCACACTACGGGGAACGATTGGGATGGAAAACAAACCATAGGTTTGTGTCTGGGACATCCATCATGCGCATCTTTCATAAAAAAACCGTTAATCAGGTGCGAATAACCAGGAAGAGGTGCAGATATAAAAATTAGCTTGATCCAAAACTCAGACGGGCCACAGCGCCTGAACTTATATGTTTTGTAAAAAAATTGCATTGTTCCCATGGTGTGGTCCACTGGAGTTTTTTTATTAACTAACATTTTGTAAGTACGGTTCGAATAAGGTTCATTGCCTGATGGACGGAATAGATTTATGTAAACAATATAGTGGACCCCACGAAGCTTGGGTGTTTTATGCAGCCGAGTAAAACAGGTGTTTTCGACTAGCTTGTCCGAGATCAACGGCCTTGAAAGCAAAAAATTAATAAATGGTTAACAGTCAATATTCAGTGCAGACAAGCGCAATAAAAGATACCCAGCAGCGTCTTACTATTGGTGTCAGGTTCACTACCCAAGGACCACCCACGGCCAGATAGATGGATGGCTAGGATTAAGAGGTCCACCTGTACATATGGAGAGATGAAAAGTCATTTCTCAGAAAAGAAAAACAATCGTGTGAGATGGGAGCGGCTCATCAGCCTCTCTGCTGACCTAGGTGCGAGTTCCCAAAAACAAAAGGGCCACGTGCGTACAAAATAAACGGCTTAGAAGGACTTGGCCTAAGGGACAGCCTGATTAGTGGAGAATCTCCCACACGTGTTAATCGTGTATACTTATGAGGTGAGGTGCACCTTCGTTACTATCTAGCATAGTGTATATATAGAGAGAGAATAATGCTCACACTAATTGGCCAATTCAAGTTGGTCCAACCGACTGTATTAAATAGTATAAATTCCTCTTTCAATCCAATGTAATGGACCAGGTGCGTCTCACATAAGTGTTGTGAAAATTATGTGCCAAAGATTTAGTTCGTTCATCACATAAAGTCCACTAATTAAATTTTATCTACTACAAATTAGTAAATAATTATCAAGATTTTTAATAGACTAATTTTTTTAAAAGAATATCATATTATTGATCACAATTTTTTTTTTTAATGTTTTTACCAGCTTTTAAGGGACCTTACCTAATTCATAGATTGAATTTCTTACATATGTGGCACTTCATCCAAATACATTACATGTGTACAAATTTTTTAGTCATTACATTCTCTTTTGAAAGAATTATCTTCCTCTTTTCTCTCTTTTCATCGAATACATCTCTCTTGTTTAATGTTATCTCTCCGCACTACAAAAATGAAAATGAATAGAGTTCTCTTGGAACTAGAGAGGGCTCTATGAGGCCCACCATGATGTATGTGTGTTTTATCCACGATGACCATCCATTTTGCTACATCGTTTTAGAGTATGAACCTAAAAATAAGGCAAATTCAAGGCTTAATTGGATAACACAATGGGGATTGAACACCTACCATTAAAAACTTCTTGAGAGCCAAAAGTTTTGGATCAAGTTGATATTTGTGTTTTCCCTTCATCTAGGTCTGTGTGACCTTATGAATAGGTAAGATGGCAAATAAACATCATGGTCAGCCCTAGGAAGACTGGTATCATTGTCACAACTGCTTTTTGTGGTGTGGTACAATTGAATTTTGGAATATTGACTAAATTTTGTGCTCATGCACTCAAATAATTTAAGAAAATAGATGAACAATGGATATAACATATGTATCATGGCTAGCCCACAGAATTTGCCATGTCAACACAAGACCAGCCTGGGTTGTTGTGTCGTTGCCCAATCCGAGTCAGTTTGTAACTCGGGTGTTGGTTTGTAACCGGGGTCACACGTTAGTGAGTGTTTTACTGACAGTGGACCATGTTCATGTATATGTTGTATATCAAGGACGTCCATTAGTTTTTCCAAATCAATTTATGGTATGATCCCAAAAATGAAGTAGATCCAAATCTCAAGAGGACCACACCCCAGGAAACAGTGGTGATTAATCATTAAAAACTTTGTGGGGGCTACAAAAGTTTTGGATCAAGCTAGTATTTGTATTTTCCCTTTATCTAAGTCTCTTTGAACTTATAAACAAGTTGGATAGCAAAAAATCATTACAATAGACCTTGGGAAGTTGTTAATTTCGGGCTCTCGATGTCTACTGTTCCTCGTGATGTGGTTCACTTGAGATTTACATCTGCTTCATTTTTGAGACCATACACTAAGATGATTTGTAAAAACTTATGAATGGCGTGGATATACAACTCATATATTAAGGGAGTGTTAGTTGCGTGATATTAAATGGGATTTAAAAAGTGTAATTATTACATGTAACAGGGATTGTCAATACCATGGCACAAACATGTCTTGTTTATGTCATGGTGGTATTTAGTTGTTAGTTTGTTGCCCATTGAATAAATATACCATTTATCATTTGGAATAATTGAAAATAACATGTGTGTTATATCCGTACTGTCCATTCATTTTGTAACTTCATTTTATGACATGGGCCCAAAAATGAGGTGGATCTAAAGCTTACGTGAACCACAACATAGAAAATAGTGGGATAATGACGCCCACCGTTGAAATCTTCCTAGGGTCCACCATGATGTTTATTTTGCCATCCAACGTGTTGATAAGGTCAAACAAACCTGGATAAAGGGAAAACACAAATATCAACTTGAACTAAAACTTCAGTAGCCCCCAAGAAGTTTTCAATGGTAGACGTTCAATCCCCATTGTTTTCTATGGTGAGGTTCACTTGAGCTTTAGATGTACTTGATTTTTGGGCCCATGCCCTAAAATGATCTCGAAAAATAGGTGGACAATGGATATAGTCCATACATTATGGCAGGACCTACATAACTTGCTCACATATACAGAACTTTTCAAAAATTTTGGCAGAAGTCATCCTAATTTAATAAGGATCAAATGGAAATCCATTTAACCTAATCCTAGTATTTCTTTTTCTCCCCAAAAGTAGGGTGGAATTTGCATAGTACCAAATGCAATTCCATCCCACCTAATCCCATATAACATCGTGAGCCAAACGCCCCATAAGGTGGTCCCCACAGTCCGGGAAGCACCCCACAACTTGTCTTCGGGTAACACATATTCAGTCCCACCTTCTTGGTAAGGTTGCACATTTTCGACAACTAACAGTCAAGAGCAATGCATACCCTATATGTCAGACCTGTGCCCTAATGACCATTCCGTTCCATAAGATCCCGCGGTTCTCTCGATCGAATTCCGGTGACCCGCGACGCGTAGACGGTGTTTGCGCGCGACTCTAAGCCACATCCTGTAATTCTGAGTCACTCTAACCGATACCTATATCATTGCGACCGCATCGTCGCCGCGGTTCCAACGCCGCATCTCGTGCGCCGATCCGACGGGTAGATCAAAAGATGTACTGTTTGCAATATTTAAACCCTTGATTGATGTGGGGCCCACTTTGGGGGGTGCACTCGTTTTCCTACATGGACCCACCTTAGCTGCGTCATTTCCCATGAGAGCTTTAGTCAACTCTCTCTTTTACAAGTCATTATGAGGTTCTCTTCCCTATGCTCTTACAACCCATTATTACTCTCTTACAACCCATCTTTTCACTCACTCTCATCTCTCTTTCCCTCTCTCTCTCTCCTTCTTCATTTTCTCCCCTAGTAAGAGAGGATCTTGAACATCCATGGCGGCCCTCCCATTTCCAACCACATTCACCTTAGATCCCCTTCAATCCAGCCATTAAAAGCCCATCTCCACCATTGAAATAGATCCTATAAGGCTTAAGGACCCAAGGGATTGAAGAAGGAGTAGATCTAGAGGTGGGTGCTTCTCTCTCTCTCTCTCTCTTTGTGATGATGATGTGTGGCCCACTTGATGATGCATGTAACATCCAGACCACCCATCCAGTGGGATCGACCTACCTTGCTACTCACCATCCAGCAGCCTTGTTGCCTAATTTTTTTGGGCCGGCCTGGTTATGGAAGAACATAAATATCAGTTTGGTGCAGACCGTGTGGCCCACCACAGGGCCCCCACCATGATGTATCTGTTTCATACCGTCCAGGGGTAGTGGCGCACTGGAATGCATGAAATCCACGTCGTCTGTCTAGCGAGCAGACCTCCTACCTGTTCGTTTTGGACAGGCCGTATGAAGGGAAATACAAATACCTGTTTGATCTAAATACTAGTGGGCCACCGCGTGTCCCCACCTTGATGAATGTGTTGAATCCGCACCATCCAGCAGGGACGGTGGGACCCACCATGTGTATGTTTCATCCAGACCGTCCAAACGATGAGGCCTTGGCGTGATGAATGGGTTTTATCTTCACTGACCATCCTTAGGCGTGGGACCCACACGATGTTCGTGTTTTGTCCACATGCATGGACCCCACCCTGATGTATGGTACACCCACACCGTCCAGCCCAAACTGGGCCACCACGTGGACCCCACATGATCTATGTATTGTATCCCCACTGTCCAGCCATGGACGGTGGAGCCAATGTAATGTATGTATTATAATCCACACCGTCCAGCCTGCTGGACGATGGGAATTCACATGATGTACATGTCTTATCTATGCCTTCCACATAGGCTGGACCCCATCACACGCACATGGGCCATCCAAACCGTCCGGACCATGGGTCCTATGTGAGCTATGTGTTATACCCAGCCGTCCAGGCCATAGGATCGGACCGCCTGATGTATGTGTTTTATCCGTGCTGGCCATCAGCAGTGGGGCCTGCCTTGATGGCACGTGATGGGCCACACGTGTGGGACCCACCATGCTGCAAGTGTTTCATCCAGCCGTCCAGTCCACTGGGTGTGGACCCCACCAAAATGTATGTGTTCCATGTCCACGCCGACTGCCCGGATGCTGGATGTGCAGGATCCACCTGTTGTACACACAGGGCCCACCTACTGTGTACAAGCAGGGCCCACCTGCTGCATGAGTAGGCCCACCCCACTGTGATGCTTGTTTGCAGCCCAGTAGCTAGCCCACTGATGGGATCCACCATGTACATGTGTTTATCCACGCTGCCCATTGCATGTGAGGCCCATCTGCCACGTATGGGACCCACCCTGATGCATTCTATTTAGGCCGTCCATCAAATGGCCCACCCAGTAGGCCACCGTGATGTGTTTCAATCATACCGTCTATTTGCTGGATGCTGGGGCAGGGCCAACGGCCAACGCGGGCTGACTGTCCAGTCCAGCAGGGCCCATCTGCTGTATGTACAAGGCCCACCTTGATGTGTGTTGTAAGCACACTGCCCATCCATTGTTGGCCCCATTAGTGAGGTGTGGGGCTCCCCCACACCTTCTATCATTTTCCCAGGGCCCGCTCTTCAGTATGGGCCCACCATGATGCAACAGATCCAAATCTAGGGTGGACGCCCACCAGGGGCTGGCTGGGCTGAGGTGTCCGACTGTTTGAGGCCCACCATGATGTAAGTGTTGTATACGTAGCGCCCTTCCATTTTACTAGTTCTTCGGGGCCGTGGGCTCCATTATCTCATGAGATCCACCGTGATATATGTGTTATATACACACTGCACATCCATTTTAGGGGCCATGAGCTGCCTTGTACAGGCCCACCATGGCGTATGAGTTATGCGCCCATTATGGGGCTGCCTTGTACAGGCCCACCATGGCATATGAGTTATGCACCCATTATGGGACTGCCATGTACAGGCCCACCATGGCGTATGAGTTATGCGCCCATTATGGGGCTGCCTCGTGAGGCCCGCCATGTGTGAGTGATGTGCATGCGATTGTCCATCCCTTTTCTCAGGGTCGTGGGACCCATTGAGAGTAGGCCCAATCCCAAGTGGACTACACTATGGATAGTGGTGGTTGAGTGTCCATCATGGGTAGCCTTATGAGGCCCACTTTGTTGTATGTATTATATATCCTTGTTATCCATCCTTCATGGGGCCCATTCTGATGTGTGGGGCCCCTACACCCATGATGCATGTGTAGTGTCCAGGCCGTCCATTCATTGGACGTCCAGTAGGCCCAATATGTTGGGTGGGCTGGACGTTCAGCAAGAGGCCCATCTGATTTGAGGGGCCCATTAGCGATGTGTGGGGCCCCCACACTCCCCACTAGTCTCTCTTGGGCCCACTCTACGGTGTGGGCCCAAATTATATGCACCAGATTCAAATCTCATGTGGATGCCCACCAGAATATGTGTTGGGTTGGGGCACCCAACCATGGCTGCCCCATGAGGCCCACCATGATGTATGTGTTATACGTACCCTGTCTATCCTTTTTTTCCTATAATGTGTACGGGCCGTAGACCCAAGTACGAGTTAAATTCCATATTCCAAATGGGTCGTACCATATTGTATATACCATATCCATGCTGGCCACCTTTGGTGAGGTTCATTTATGATGTGCAAAGGCCTCATTTGTTGTATGATCGGCTGCCCATGGTACAGTTGTGAGGCCCACCTAGATGTGTGTATTGGAAACACACTGTCTATCTGTTTTATGGGCCACAGGCTGCCCCATGAGGGCTTGTTATGATGTATGTGTTGCAAATATATTGCCCATCTATTTTGTTGGATTTTATGGACCGTCCCATAAGGGCCCAATATGATATATGTGACTGAATCTTTGCCGCCCACCCAACTTGCCTAGTTTTGGGCTGAATTGTAAAGCACACATTGGTGAACGTTGGTTACACCTTGGCTATTTAATTGGGGCATATGGGTTACCCATGAAGTCCAACATAATGCATGAGTAGGATGTTCTCCTTGGCCATAATGTTTTTGGGCCATGGGTTGCCCCTCATGTAGCCCATTTGATGCATTTAGGCCTTGGGCCATTACTTGGAGCCCAACATAGTGTATAGAATATTGTAGATAATGCCCATATATTTTTCAGCTATTGTGTGGGCCATGGGCTGTTTCATGAAAACCTTGTATGAGGCCCAACATGATATGTTTATGGCCCTTGTATAAGGCCCAACATGATATGTTTATGACCTTTGTGTGAGGCCTAACATGATATGTTTATGGCCCTTGTATGAGGCCCAACATGATATGTTTATGGCCCTTGTGTGAGGCCCGATATGATGTATTTATGACCCTCGTTGAGGCCTAATGCGATATATGAGAGGCCCATGTGATGAGGTCATTGTAATGCGTAAGTCCACTATAATTATGTTTGCCCAATCATTCTCTTGGTTAGTATAAGCCTTGGGCCCCCATCATGAAATAGATTCTATGGGTCATGCCTTGGGAGCAATAATGGTTAAATGTCCATCTTGTGATCCTCCCTAGGGCCCATTGACTAGGCCCATTCTCATTTCCTCCTTAGTGGGGTAGCCCAAACGGATGGGCCCCCACTATTATTAGTATGATCCATCCCACCTTATTGGGCTATCCCAATTCTTTGGGTCCCCATTGATGCTAGTAGAAGTACCCAAACCTGGAAGCTCATTATTAGGCCCATGAGTAAGCCATCTAGATCTACCCTTGTTATAAGGCCAGTACATCATCACTGTAGATGGTAGGATCGGTGGTATCGGATTTGGTATATCCACCGTTGAGGACCGATCCTCATGTTACGAATTAGATCTCCTGTCCTTCTAGGGACCTCGTCATATATAGGCCAATTATTGATCTCGACTTTGTTAGTATACGCACTGGGTATGTGTTAACATAGCATTATGTTCACATGAGGCCCATGAGATTAGGCCCCTTGTTATGTATGAGGCCCATAATGTTTATTTGAAGCTCATTCTGATTATATGAGGCCCATTGCGACTATGTGAGGTCCATAGTGTTTATCTAAGGCTCATTGCGATTATATGAGGCCCATTATGATTGTGTGAGGCCCATTATGATGTGAGAGGCCCATTACGATTGTGTGATCGATCATTGTTAAGTTCGATAAGCATGCATAGCTCCATGTTACATGCCATACGCATTATATGTATACATGTTATGAGGAGTGATCATAGCACATGCCATTGGGCGGATTATTGCACGACTGGATGATATGACGTATATATCTCAACACTTTGTGATATGACCATCGTACGCCCTAGTGACATCAGGGCCATGGCCTCCACAGGCATGTCGTGGATGGCTAATTGGGACACCGGAAATGTTATTAACATTTAGGGCACTTAGGATGTCCTTGGGTGAAAGCCCATAAACCTCCATGGTACCAGGAGACACCCCAACGTCGAGACCGAGTGGAAAACATGAGCGCCCAAGTGCCTTTACCCTTAGGCCTCATCTCCCACTATAGCGTGGTCAGTTGCAAGGGAGTGTGGCCTTACCCGCCTGAGTGAGGGGGTATAGCTAGGTTGAGTTTGACCAGCTCGTAAATGGGTCAACTGTCGTCGAGCCTTGTTAGTGATTGGTTGTCCATAGGCGGGTAGTGAGGTCTCTTATACTTGCTAGGCTGTGCGGCTTGGAGAGCGGCAGTCAGCAGGTAGTGTACTAGACCCCGGTGGTGATCCCAGAGATGTACAGTTTTGGATATTATGATGACTCGTCACTGTTACACACATGGGTGGGTACATGTGGGTGGACACTGATGTGGGCGGGGCCTAACGGCCTAGGCGAGCTACAAGTGGTTGGCAGGCTACTGTGCACACAGTGAGATGGAACCTTATCCCACATCGGACACTATGGCGGTAACATGTGGGCTTGCTAGTAGGAGTTGCATACTTAGCTCCTGATCCATTTATTCATTCATTCATTATACACTTGGGCTAGTGATGCGCAACCAAATCATTATGTGTATCTTCGCAATGACCAGGATTTCGGTTGGGCGTGCGACCAACCTGAGATCAGGAGTTAACCACATTAAGTCTAGCCATCACTTGTGATATTACGCACTATCCACCTGAATACGCACTGCAGCTTGGTCATCCGCATTACATACTCTGATATCATACGATTCATCCTCAGCACATAGCATTCGGTTTACTATGTTTCTACATGGCCTAGATGAGGCCGATGGTATTCGTGGCTCATTAGGTATTGCATATTATATTGTATTCTTGGCGATTGGTATTTGGCTTACTATGTTCCCACATTACATAGCTGATATATATTACTTCCTCAGTTTATAACACTGGCTTATTATGTCTTTGCATTGTATATCCTAGATAATGTTATTAATATTTCTACAGACTTGTTAGTGTTTCCGCTTACTCTAATATCTGTGTGCTTGAGACTTATCTTGCGCATACACTCACACCACCTTCTAAGCTTTCTATAAGCTTATACATGATAGATGCGTGCAGGAGATACCTGGACATAGTCGTAGCTGAGCAGGAGTAGGAGCATGCGGCTAAGCTTTGTGAAGATTTATTACATGCATGTATTTCCTCTCAACATTGTAATCGATGATTTATTATAGTGGAAATGTAATGACAATGTTGCCATTATGAATTGGGTACACTTGTGGTTATGCTAAAAAAAATCACTTACAAATCCTCATTGTAGGATCCCAGGATCGAAATCTGGCGTATAGGCGCTGGGAGCCAAGATGGGGTACTACGGAGGCTGTCGGCGTCAAATTCGGCAATCGGGAACTCTGTGAGCCCAGTTTCTGAGTTCGGGGTGTGACACTATATTTTGTACTGGGCCCACCGTGATGTGTACCTTAAGATCCACTCCGTTCATTGGATGTGTAATTCCATGTAAGGCTTAGAGAAAAAAATCAGGCTAATATGTGATTCAAGTGGGCCATATCAATGAAAATAATTGGAAGAGACGTCCACCCTTGATTGTTATTAGGCTCAACGTGATGAGCATGTGAAATCCATTCCAACCATTAGACGCTACACCAAATGCTAGGCTTGGTGCTTAAAATGCAGACCCATACATGATTCAAGTGGGCCATATCAAGAGAAACATGCAGTTTTAAGGGTTAGTTTTCCTTGCATACTATTTTCGATCGTGTGGTATACATGAACCACAGATAAGGTTGATTTTCAGGCTTTTAGTGTAACATGAGGTGACTTATCTAATGGCTGGGGTGGATTTTACATAAACACCATGGTGGGGCCATCCGAAGCCAACAACTCCTCTCCTTCTTTAATTAACTTTTCCACAAGCATATATATATATATATATATATATATATATATATATATATATATATATATATATATAGCTATTTCACCACTTTGAAAAGGGATATATATACATAGCTATTTCGCCACTTTGAAAAGGGATATATATACATAGCTATTTCATCACTTTGAAAAGGGGTCATGGCTAGGATGACTCACCATAGCCTTTGCCTGAAATCCATCGTCACCACAAGGTATGTCACCACATGTTAGCCCCGGGCCAAAAATCCACCATGACCACAAGATATAAGTTATACATACACCACCATGTTCATGTTTTATGAAAAAAGAAAATTAAAAATTAAAAAGACCCACAAGCTTCTTGTGTAGAGGATTGACATGCCTGAGTCCATGCACATCATGGCCCCTTCCCATCAATGCTCTTGATCAACTTTTCATATAGTCATAGGAGAACCGATCAATGAAACCTAACTCAACCTTACGACTTTTTACAAATTCATTTGAATATATTCTTCATCTTATTATGTTGGGGGACGCGAAAGCAACTTTGAATTATAATTAAACAATAAGATGTCAAATAAACTAAGCACACGGAGAACATAAGGTTTTTTGTGAAAATTTCTTGTGAAAAAAAATCCCGGCACAAAGCAACAGTGAATCCACTATGATAATTAATATTATAAGAGATGGAAGAACTTACCGATATGAGGATACACCCCAAAAACCACAAAAATCCTAGCTTTGAATTTCACTTGCTTATCAAAAGTCATAAACACATTTTTAATACCCTAATTCCCAATTACAAACCCTTAAATAGAGTTAAAACTGAATTAGGAAACATAACTCGCAATTCCGCAAAAGTACGAAAGTCGGTCAATGGGAGCTTTGATCATATTCAGTCCTATCGATGGGATTGAAGCCACCTTCAATTAGATCGATTTGGACCCAAAAACTATCCAGTGAGAGAAAGCTAAAAAATGGGATTTTATCAATGGGATTGAGTAGACTTTCGATGAGATCAAGAGATGCTCGATGGGATCGAGTGGTCCATCGATGCCACCAACATACCCACTTACAGATAGATTGAAGACATATGACAACAATCTCTACCATGTTTTCAATTATCTCGAACTACATCTCCAAGCTTCATCTATAGTTTCCTCTATCATAGCTTCATCATCATTGTGGCTTCTCGTGCACACTTCGTCTTCGTCAAGCCTTCCCTAAACCTAGGGAAGTCGAATAGAACTTGAACTTCTCTATAGGAACCACCTTCATAAGCATGTCCACTAAATTCATGCTTGTGTGGATCTTCTGAAGTGTCACTCCGCCTTCTTCAAATACCTGACAAAAATAATGACGAGCATCAATATGTTTATTACAAGAATGGTAAACTTAATTCTTTACCAAATTGATCGCACTTTTGTTGTCGCAATTTACTGGCATGGCTTCTTGCTAAAGCCTAAGCTAATTTATCATCTCTCTCAACCAAACACTTTCTTTGAATGCTTTTATCACTGTCATATACTCTGCTTCAGTTGTTAAAAGAGTTACAATAGACTGAAGCTTCGATATCCAATTGATCGCTTCATCCGTTAACACAAATAGGTAACCGAAAGTCGATCTCCTGTTATCCACATTACCTGCGTAATTGACATCCACATAACCTATCAACTTATCCTCGAACTTTTCAAATATCAAGACATAGTCTAGTGTACCTCAAATATATCGGAGTAACAATTTCATTGTCTCCTAGTGTTATTTGTTGAGGTTAGCCATATATTTGCTCGCAGCACCTACTATATATGAAATATCAGGTCTCATAGAGACAATGCCATACATCAAACTACTAACAATGCTCGAATAGGGCATGAGAGATATCATTTGCTTTTCTTCATTTGTAATAGGACATTGTTAAAAAAAAAATAAAAACCTAAAATGAGCAATATGGGGTGTGCTAACCGATTTCGCCTTGTCCATACCAAACTTAACCAATACATTATCAAAGTATTATGCCTATAATAACCGTAGCCTGCTCATCTGCCCGTCTCTATAAATATCTATGCCGAGAATCTTTTTTGGAGCCCCTAGATCTTTCATTTCGAATGCCCTTGACAATCAAGTCTTCAACGTATCGATCTTAGACATGTTATGTAACATCCCGAATTTTCGCGGTTCGAGTATATACTCGTGCCCGAGAATTCCAAGTGTTAATAATGTAAAAATTGGATGCTTTAAAATCGCACATTTTTTTTTTAAAAAAAGAAAAAATATATCACGTCCAGTTACATACATGAAAGTAACCATTCAAGAGAATAAAATTAACTGCATTTATTATTACATTTAAGTAAAAAGAGTTTAACTAACTTTCTAATGCTCTCTCAATGGAAGCTTATTACATTGTCTTAAAGTAAGCAGCAGAAAAATAAATAAAAGCAAATCATGTGATATTCTTCTTCGCTATTCGAATATATCTTTCACAGAACGGTCATCGTCTATATCATCAACCCGTAATTTACCTGCAACATCTGTATAGTTGGAGAGGGTCAATGCCCTACTCGTAGTGATGGTTATCCTCTAAGATTAACAATAATTTAAGAGATTTATAAAAGTAATTAGAATAATCATCTCATTGTTTTGATGATTATAATCCTTTGTATTGAATGTTTGTTGACTTTGTTGAGAATTGAAATGCCATATGTTGTTGTTATATATATATATATATATATATATATATATATATATATATATATATATATATATATATATATATATATATATATGACAACTGTTAATACCATGCACCGATCATTCTCATACATCTATTACTATGCATCACATAACTGTGTTGAAGACATGGGGGCACTCTTTGGATGACCTGTAAGTACTTATAGTACTGGCGACCTAGGAGACCATCCTTGGATGCCCACAATATGCAGAAGCCTATTAAGATGGTGGAAGCCTACCCAAAAAGGAGAGGTGCGGATTGATGGAATACAATTCAAGTAAGTGGACGGATCTACCTATTTAATGCATTCACGTATCCATATATCTCATAACATTCATCCATTCTTATTTTAATTATGATGTGCATAAACCATGATGGGTTTACTCACTAGCCTAGCCAGTTAACATTGTGGATTGACAACGTACAAAGACAAATAAAATAGGAAATTTAAACCAAGTGCCGAAAAATGAGAACCGATTGCCAAATGAATCACCGGACCATTTGCCGTATTTGGCAAAAGATAAATTTGTTACACTGGATCAATGAATTATTTATATGGTTACTGTTTAGGATTTAAATTTCTGTATTGTATCTATTTATACATAAATGTGATTCATTATTGTTTATAAATATGATCATGTTGAACAATATTTGATTTTTTATTTTTTATTTTGTCGAAGTAAGTTTTAAATGAGTGGACTCAGATTATTAATGTTCATATGATGTAGTTTTGAATATACGATGTTAGAAATTATAGGAATGTAATACAAATATGGATGAATGGATATTAAATTTGGATGTGGACTTAGAATTCATTAAATTGTGTCTCCAGACAACCGTATGAAAAAGGAATTAAGTATACTCATGAGCTAAAACTTGAGTTTGAGGGTACACACTCTGTATCTAAATTTCAAGGCGTGACATTATGACTAGCAATAAGCATGTCATCTTCACATAATACCATTACAATAAATTGTTCATCATTCAATGTCTTGTAATAAATATAATAATAGTATTACTTCTGGTGAATTGTTGGCCCATCATGAAAGTATCAAACATTTTGTACCATTGCCCAGGCGACTACTTCAGGCCGTATAACGACATTCTTAACCTGTAAACTTTATTTTTTGCCCCATTTACTTTGAATAATTCTGGTTGCTTCATGTAAATCTGCCCATTTAACTCCCCATAAAAGAAAGTAGCTTTCACATCCATCTGTTCCAATTTCATATTTTCATTGCGCAACCAGCATTAATATAAATCTAAAGACACCTGCTTAACTACAGGCGCAAAAAATCTCACTAAAGTTGACACCCTCCTACACATACTCTTTTTCAACCAATATTGCCTTGTATATATCATGTTTATTCTTATAAATTTACTTACACCCAATCACTTTATGCCCCACTAGCTCCAATGTCCTATTCTTATGCAGTGAATCCATCTCACCATGCATAACCGCTACCCATTTCTCAGCATCATAACCATCTAATGCTTCTTAGAAGGTACACAGATCCCCCTCATTTGTAATAAGGGCGAATGCAATATTCAAGTCATCCTTGTATTTAACTAGCAATTTTCTATCTCTTGGCAAATTTCTTCTAAGAAATGACTATTCCACATGCTCTTATACCTCTGACTATAGCTCAAGCTCTACTTGTGTATTTTCTTTTTTAATATCGACATCAATGACCTCTGATTTCTCCAATTCTTTACGTTCGTCATTGTGGAACAATGAATCTTCATCAAACCTGACATCTTGAATAATTATGATCTTCCAAGTAATTCGGTCGTATAGTTTATACCCTTTCACACTATCACCATAGCCCACAAAAATACACTTCTTAGCCCTTTGGTCTAGTTTGTCTCTCTCAACTAACGGTACATGATAATAAGCGTCACAACCAAATACATGCAACTATGAGTAGTCTACCTCACGACCATCCCACACTCTTCAAGAATCTTGCAGTCTATCGACATAGACGAGGACTGATTCACCAAGTAACAAGCCATGTATTTACCCACGATGTGCTGAGATATCTCAGCGGCTTTTGACTTCCCATCAAGAGGATGATGAGGAGAGAGTCGCTCAACAGTCTTGAGAGAGGAGTTGTACTGCCTATGTATGGAGATAAGCAGATTGAGCCGTTACTACTGAAATATGTAATAGTAGATGTCATCTGAGAGTTGGTGGCCCTAGAATTGGTAGATTCATGGGATATGCGATCAAAGGTAGCCTAACAATCGCAATTCCATTCTATAGGTAAATTTTTTCGAAAGAGCTTGAATATTGGCCCATAGATGGAAGTGAGTTTTGCAATGAAGCGGCTAATGAACTAAATTCTATCGAGAAAGCCGCTGATTTCCTTTTTTACCCTTGAAGGTGACTTATGTATTCGTTTCATCAACCCTGATGCCTTATTTAAATAAAAAATATATAGGAAAAATTTTCTTACCTCAAATCTGCTTGAAGGGGTGGCCTTCAACTAGATTTGGTGGGCTATTCGTCGACAATGCCGGATAAGCTTAAAACCCCTTTTTTTTTTCCCTTCCGGATAGAATCGCTTTGAAAGAAATCAGATTTTCGTTGATGTTTTTTGGATTTGGGCAGGGATTTTGAAAAAAGAAAGAAAGAAGAGAGAAAATTTTGGGATTTTGAATGGATTTGAAATCGCAGGGCTTGTGGGCTGCGCCTTTAACGGAGAAGAAGAGTTGGGTTTCTTCTTTTGATTCTGAGGAAATCGGATTGCGTACTGAGTTACTCAGTACGCTCTTATGGTACTGAGTAAATTTTGTTGGGCCCACTGTGAATTCATGTGGTTTATCCACGCCGTCCATCCGTTTTTGCATATCATTTTAGGGGTTGAGCTCAATATTGAAGTATATCAAAAGCTCAAGTAGACCATACCAAAGGAAACAGTAGAGGTATTGATTTCCATCGTTGAAACCTTTCTAAGGACCCCAGTGATGTTTATTTGTCATCCAAACTGTTCATAAGATCAAACAGACATGGATGAAGGGAAATCACAAATATCATCTTGATCTAAAACTTCTGTGGGCCCCCAAGAAATTTTCAACAATAGAATTCAATTCACACTGTTTTAGGTGGTGTGGTGCACTTGAGCCTTGGATATGATTAATTTTTGGTCTAAAGCCCTAAAATTATACGATAAAATGGATGGACGGAGTTTATAAAATGCATGAATGATGGTGGGCCCCACAGAGTTTACTCAGTACGCAATCTGCTTTCGATTCTGAGTCCTCCTGGATTCGGTGCGACTCTGGTTGCACTTAAGACGGTGCAGCCCATACGGTGGGGCTCACCTTGATGTATATATTTTATATTTGTTCCATCCTTTTGTTTAGAGAGATCAATTTAGGTCATGGGACAAAGAACTATGCAAATCCAAAGCTCAAGTGGACCCCATAACTGAAAATAGTGGGAATTGAACGCTTACTATAAAAAACTTCCTAAGGGCCATAGAAGTATTCGATCATGCTGATATTTGTGTTTTCCCATAGTCCATATCTCCATGAACTTATGAACAGATTGGATCTCAAATAAACATCATGGTGGGCTCTATGAAGGTTTCAACGGTGGTTGTCACTGTCTCCTTTGTTTTCTGTGGTGGGATCCACTTGAGCTTTGCATGGGCGGCATTCTTTGGCTCATAACCTAGAATGATCTCTCCAAATGTATGGACGGTGATACAACAAATATATCATGGTGGGGCCCACAGTCAGGGTCCCACCCACATTGCTGTTCCGCATGGATTGAATCACGAGACATGGATTTCCCGTGAAAATCCTTTCTTAGGAAGTTCCTACGCTAGGATGTTAGGTGGGGCCCACTGTAGTGTTTGTGATAAATCCACACTGCCCATCCGTTTTGGGAGTTCATTTTAGGACATGCGATAAAAAATGAAGTGTATCCAAAACTCAAGTGGGACGCATAAGAGGAAACAGTGAGGATTCAGTGACCACTATTTGAAACATTTGTATGGCCACGAAGTTTCATATCAAGCCATGTTTCTGGTGTTTTCACTTCATTTGAGTAGGAATGACCATATAAACAGTTTGGATGGCATATAAACATCAAGGTAGATCCTAGGAAGGTTTCAACGATGGGAAACTCTTTCCCCAACTTTTACTCTCGTCCGACCCACTTGAGTTTTGGATCCACCTCATTTTTGGTCGCATGACCTAAAATGAGCTCATAAAAGGGATGGACGGTTTGGATTTCTCACAAATATCACGGCGGACCCACCTAGCATCTCAGTGTAGGAACTTCCCACTTTCGCTGGAAATATGCGTACACGCGTAACTTGGGGAGTAGGACCCCACCAACGATGTGGGTGAGGCCCTGACCGTAGGGCCCACCTCGATAGATGTATTATACATCCATGCCATCCATATGTTTTTCCATATTATTTTAGGATATGATCCAAAAAATGAAGCTGATAAAAGTTTCAGGTAGACCACACCACTAGAAAAGGTAATCATTGAGCTTTCACGATTAAAAGCTTCCCAGTGTCCACAATAATGTTTATTGAACATCTAACCTATTGATAAGGTCATACAAATCTGGATGGAAAGAAAATGCAATATCAGCTTGATCTAAAACTTTTATGGCCCATAAAAGGTTTTCAATGGTTATTAAGAACTATTTCGTATGGTGTGGTCTACCATTAAAAACTTCCTAAGGCCCACTGTTTCTTGTGGTGTGGTCCACTTGAGAATTGGATTTGCTTCATTTTTGGGCCCATGTCCTAAAATGAATTGGCAAGAAGGATGGACAATGTAGAATCGTAGATATATCACGCACACATTGAGGTGTGGCCCACATAATAATAATTGTGTCTAATGGTTTTATTTTAACAATTAAGTGTCCACTAATCAGATGTTATTTTTTTTTTGCCCTAATAATAATTGTGTTTTCATACATGTCTTGATACATTTATAAATATTATGCATTTTATTTTAATATAGTTGCCTTAGTTCAAGTAGACAACGCTTGGCTTAGGACCCTATATAAAGGAAACCTATTGTGTGCAAATTTTTTTTTTTTTTTGCAATGTTATGATTTAAAACTGGGTATATCTTTTTTGACAATCCCTGAAGTTTCATTGAAAAATTCAACCATTTCCCCAATGTTTCCCCATGTTTCCCAAAAAGTGCGATAAATTATGTGATATAAACGATATATCCCGTGCGATAACCGATACATATCTGTATCCCAAGGGTGCGATACATAGCGTAATATCAATATTTCAAACACTAGTCATAACAAGGAACGACAAGCTTCGAAGGCCCTTTTTAGGCCCCATGCCCCTGATGGAATAACCCTAAGAAGGGGCACTTCACGTTTTGAAGCTAGGCGAAATCTGATCTAAATCATTAACCCCATTATTTTCGAGATTCAAACCAGTTACATTGCTTTTTGCCAGATTAATCCTTTTCATTGATACTACCAAGGATATTTTTTAATGCCTAGGCTTCCCAAGTTGATATAGCATCATCTGCAAATTGCATGAGTTATTCTAATACCTTCTATATTAATCCTCATGACCTATAAAGGACCTTCCATGAAGCTCTTACTAGAAGTCTACTTGGGGAGTTTGCCACTGTTATGAACTCTATCTCCCTATCAAATCTCACAGCTACTTTTAATAAAACACATGGGGGCTCCATTAATCAATATGGAAAACCCGCACAATGAGATATAAGTTCTGATCCAGCTTCTCCATAATTGGCTGCACAAGTGTTTGAATTATCTCTGATATTATCGAAATATCTCTGATATTATCTTTATCTCCAGCTCAATGATATCGATAACACTAGTAACGATACCGATAATGTAAATATTTTGGATTGAATGTCCTCATTATGAGGTTCCTCTATTTATATAGAAACTCTAGGCTAATCACAAGGCTGAATTGCAGCCATTAACATCAATCTAGGCTAACAAACAAGGAAACAATAACTGTACAAGATATATACAATCATGCCATAAATAGATGACCTAATTATGGCTAAATATGTTGTCCCGATTGACACTATCATGCCATAATTAGATGACTTAATTATGGCTAAATATATGCTGTCTCGATTCACATCCCCCCTCAAATTGATGCTGGTCGATCAAGGAGCATCAATTTGCCCACATGGAACTTATGGCGCTGCCGTGTCATGGCCTTGGTAAACACGTTAGCTATCTGAAGGTCAGTGGAAACATGAGGAGAGGAATGATACGAATGTCTAATGCTTCCCGAATAGAATGACAGTCCACCTCAATGTGCTTCGTTCATTCATGGAAAACGGAATTAGCAGCAATCTGAATAGCACTAATATTATTAGCATGGAGAGGTGTAGGATTAGACTGGAAAAAACCATGCTCAGTTAGAAGCCCATGAAGCCAAGTAATCTAAGAACAAGTAGCAGACATGGCACGATATTCGGATTCAGTAGAAGATTTAGAAACACGAGGTTGTTTCTTACTCTTCCAAGAGATCAAGGAATCACCAAGAAATATGCACCAGCCTGTGACAGACGGTCGAGTATCAGGACATCCGGCCCAATCTGCATCACTATATGCAACAAGGCGAAGAGGAGAGCCAGTTGGGAAGAACAACCCACGGTTAGGGAACCCTTGAAGGTATCGGATGATACGACGAACGACAGCCAAATGTAGATGGAGTGGAGTCTGCATGAACTGGCTAACCTGCTAGACAACGAAGGAAATATCAGGCCGAGTAATAGTCAAATAGTTCAAACTGCCTACCAGCTGTCGAAACAGAGTAGGATCAGATAGGAGATCACCCTCCTCATGACGATACTTCGTGTTTACTTCTAGAGGAGTATCCATAGACGAAGTATCCTGAAAACCAGCTAAAGCAATCAAATCCTATGTGTACTTATGTTGATTCAGAATGATACCAGAAGGATCCGTGTGAACTTCAAACCCCAAGAGTTTGTAAGAGGACAAAGATCCTTCTTATGAAATGAGGCCTGAAGATGCTGCTGTAGACTAGTGATCAAGTCTGAATCTGTCCTGGTGATAACAATATCATCAACGTAAACAAGAAGAAGAACAATACCGGCAGAGGTCTTACGAAGAAACAAAGAGGAGTCATATTGACTCTGCTCAAAGGAAAACTGAAGCAAGGTAGACCGGAACTTATCAAACCATGCCCGGGGAGCCTGTTTCAACCCATACAGAGATCGCTTCAATGTACATACATCAGAAGAAGAGGATGAGGTCAAGCCAGGCGGCAGCGCCATGTAAATTTCCTCTTTTGAGATCACCATGAAGAAATACGTTTTTAACGTCCATTTGATGAAGTGGCCAGCCTTGGGACGCTGTAATAGAAATAATCATCTGCACCGTGGTCATCTTGGAGACTGGAGTAAAGGTCTCCTCATAGTCCACCCCATATTCCTGTCTGTTACCAAGTGCAACCAACCAAGTCTTATAGCGATCCAGAGTACCATCAGAACACAACTTAATCAAGTAAACCCATTTACAACCAATGGCTATAACATTCGCCAGACAAAGAACTACATCCCATGTGTGATTGTCTTGAAGAGCCTGTAGTTCTTCAGCCATCGCCTCATGCCAACATTCATGCTTAACAGCCTTGGAATAACATGATGGAATTGAAATGGAGGACAAAGTAGCATGAAGAGATGTATGAGAAAAGCCATACCGATCAGGAGGACGAGAGACTCTAATAGACCGGCGAGGAACAATGTCAGAACCCGGATCAGCTGCAGAAGGAACAGTCTGAACAGGCTCAGATGTCGGGTCAGGTTCAGGAAGGGGCAAAGTTGGTCGTCGGCGTTCATACACAAATCCAGGTTTGAATCGCTTAGGAATAGGAGTCAAGTCATCAAAATGAGGAAGAACATTGATCTCAGCCAAGAATGCAACATGAGTAGAAAAGAAAGACTGATTTTCAAAGAAAACAACATGACGAGAAATACGAAATCTGTTAGAGCATGGGTCATAGCGAACATAACCTTTGTGTGAATTACTATAACCTATAAAAGCGCATTTAACAGATTGGGTAGAAAGTTTGCGTCGTTCATGTGATGACAAATGAACAAAACAAACACAACCAAAGGTATGCATATCAAGATAGTTGGGATGCTGATGATGAAGACGATAATAGGGAGTTTCAAAATGCAAGACACTTGAAGGCATTAATTAAATAAACTGCCGTGGATAAGGTTTCCACCCAAAATTTAGAAGGAACTGAAGATTTAAGCAATAACGTTCGAATAACCTCCAACAGGTGGCGATTCTTACGTTCAGCAACACCATTCTGCTAAGGTGTATAAGGACAAGAACGCGCAGAAATAATTCCTTTCTGCTTGAGAAAGGCATGAAATTCATGAGACATATATTTACCACCCGAATTGGACCTTAATACTTTAATGCCTGAAGAGAATTGAGTTTCAATATAACCCATAAATTGTTGAAACACAGAAAATACCTCAGATTTAGAACGAAGAAAATAAATCCAGGTATACCTGCTATAATCATCAATGAACGTGAAAAAATATTTATAATTTGCATGAGATATAACAGGAGTAATACCCCACATCCCTATAGATCAAATCAAAACAACTTTTAGCACAACTACCATGAGTAGGAAAGGAAAGAGACTTACTCTTACCCAAGGTATCCTGTATTGGTATCAGTTGGCGTAACGATGCCCTCCGATACTGATACGGATACGAGGGTGTAACTGCGATACAGAGGCGTAACGGCCTGTAACGGTGTAATTTTTTTTTTTGCCAAAAAAATATGGATTAAATTCGGAATATTCTAATCATTCCAAATATACATTCATTTATAAATTGGAACATGTTTATGGTGGTGTAACGGTCTACTCTTTGGTGAGAAGTTGTATTGGACGGTCTGATGAATTTATGAACCAGATAACCTGAATTTGACTACAAAATTCATATATTTAATTTTCTAAATATCTAATTTATATACTTAACAATTTGATATCATTTCTCCTAATAGTTCTTTAAAAAAATGAAATTAAATTCAGGTAGATGGCGTTGCCAATTTGGGGCTGACTTGGAGGACCAATCTATGCCCCAAATCAGCCTCAAATTCATGTAATTTATTGGCATTATCCCACTTATGAATTGGTGGACATTTATTGGATAGTGAATCATGAAAAAAATTAGAAGGCCCTATTTTAAAAAATAAGCATCCAAAAATTAACAATTAAAACTATTCAAACAATTTGATTTTGGCATTGTGAGTTAGCAACTACAGTTCATAATTTAATTGATAAATTTTAAGTTAATACATGTCTCGTGTACAATTTTTCAAGGGCCCGAATTAGGCGGGACTCGGATTGTGAAGTGTAACACATGAGTGTCAAAGTTTTTTGGGCCCCATCCGTGATGAATGTGTTATATCCACACCGTCCATCCATTTGCCAAATAATTTTAGGGCATGAGACAAAAAATGAGGCAGATCCAAAGCTCAGGTGGACCGCACCATAAGAAACAACAATAATTAAACGTCCACCATTAAAAATTTATTAGGGGCAACAAAAGTTTTAGATCAAGCTGGCATGTGTGTTTTCCCTTCATCCATGTTGGTGTGACCCAATTAATAGGTTAGATGGAAAATAAACATTATAATGGACCCTAAGAAAATTTTAATAGTAAGCATTTTATAACCACGGTTTCCTATGGTGTGGTCCACCTGAGATTTGGATCTTACTAATTTTTTGGATCATGACCTAAAATGATGTGGCAAAATGGATGAACAGCATGGATAAAATACATACATCATGGTGGGGCCCACGCAGCACATGGACCTTTTATTAACTCGTGCGATAAAAGCGTGCTACGTAACTTGTACGCAGTTTGATTTCTTTTTCTGATACCAAATGAACAAGAAGAGAGAGGGAAACTGAAAAGAAAAAGAGGGAAAGAAGAGAGAGAGAGAGAGAGAGAGAGAGAGAGAGAGAGAGAAGAAGGCCCACAGCCGCAAGATCGAGAAGAAGAAGAGGAAGAAGAAGAAGGAGAAGAAGAAAAGAAAGAAAAAAAAAAGAGGTTTTTTTTTCTATTTTCTTTAGGCCCATAACAGCCGTTACGGGTCCCAGAATCGCAGGGGAGGGGTGTCAGCCGTTACCATTATGTATTGGCCGATACGGCCGTATCATAACAGATACAGGACACCCTGCTCTTATCTAATTTACATGTTGAGTAATCAAAAAAGAGATGAGAGGAAAATTGATCTTTATTTCCTAACAAACCAGAGTTTACTAAATGAGATAGAACAATAGGGTTAAGATGACCCAAACGTTTATGTCATACTTCACCCTTATTGTTTACAGTAGTACAAGTCAAAGAAATGCAAGAAGGAATGGAAAAATGTAGAGGAAACAATCATCCAACTTTAGGCCCCTTCGCGAGTATCAACAAGCCAAGGTAAAGATGGTAGTGTACTGTTACCTTGAAGCCCTAAGGCTGAAATAATCATATGCGAAATTGTTTTAGGAGTAAGAACAAAGAGATCACTAGCTGTAGAGGAATTAGCGGAAGTAGAAGTACCCACTGTAGCTTGATAGTCATTAGTTTGACGATTCTGGGGATGAGTCAAACGGTCTTTGATAATATGTCCAGGCTTCATGCAATAATTGCAAGATTTCTTGGCACAATGAGCAGCAATATGCCTATATTCCTTGCAGCTGAAGCATTGGACCTTCCACATATCCCCACCCTTGCCTTTCCCGTGAGCTGCATAAGTGACGTCATTAGAGGTCATGCAGTTCTGCTGAAAAGTAGCCCGTGTTGCAAGACGCTGCTCTTCACGAAGTAATTCTCCAAAACACACATCTAAAGAGGGAGGAGGATCACGATTCATCAAATTGGAGCGAGTTGCCTCAAATTCCAGCCGTAACTTCATTAGAAACTAATCTCTCTTACTCTGTTCATGAACCTCCTGAACAACAGCAAGAGATGCAGCTGGTATCTTAGCATAAATAATGTCAGCAAATTCACCCCATAAGTTCTGTAACCCAAAAAAATAATCTTGTATAGAGAGATCACCCTAAGTGTAATTGGCAATCTCATATTCCAACTGAAAGCGTCTGGCTGTGTGGTCCTGATTGTAAACCTTCTTTAAACACTCCCACATATCTCTCGCAGTTTTGTACGGCCTCAGATTTAGGACAATCAAAGGATCAACTGATCCTAAAATCAATGTTATGACTCTAGCATCTTTCACTTTCCACTAAGCCAATTTAGAAAGTTCAGTAGAAGCTGGATCACTTCCATCTATGTGACCCCATAACTCTTTCCCTAGGACAAATAGGCGAAATTGAAATTCCCAAGCAGAATAATTCTTGCCCGTGAAGCATACACCAAAAGAATCCGAGTTGCTAGTAGACATGGTGCCCCGAACATAGTAATAAAGACAGATAATACTAAATCCACCCCACCCCTAGTCCAAAAACAAGCCTACAACCAGCAAGCCCAAAACAAAAGGAGACCAAAATGAGAGTTTCCAGCAAGAACTGTACACGCCGACAGCCACTAATCACCACAAAATGAGAGTTTCCAGCAAGAAAGAAACTTCCTACCCTCAACAGAAACTGCCGAATAGCAGTTTATTACCCACTAGAATTGTCTACACCTTCCTTTGAAGGTATCGACAGCCAAGGAGACCAACAGATTAGTCCCAACTCAACCCAGAAATCTCAGAACAGGTAATAGAAATCTCTGATACCATGTAAATATTTTGGATGGTATGTTCTCATTGTGAGGTTCCTCTGTTTATATAGAAACTCTAGGCTAATTACAAGGCTGAATTGCAGCCATTAATATCAATCTAGGCTAACAAACAAGGAAACAATAACTATACAAGATATATACAATCAATAACTGTACAAGATATATACAATCATACCATAAATAGATGACCTAATTATGGCTAAATATGCTATCCCGATTGACACAATCATGTCATAATTAGATGACCTAATTATGGCTAAATATATGCTGTCCCAATTGACAGATAACGCTGGTAGTATCGGAAATTGTAAGTATTAGCAATGAATAGCTAAGTATCGCCAACGTATCAATATCACTAATGTAATCGCCAATATTTTCAACTATGTAAATTGTAGGTGTCGCTTGTATTGCCAATGCATCAATATCGCCAAGGTATCCCCAATATTTTTTACTACGTAAATTCTGGGTAATGCTTGTATCATAAGTGTATCGATGATATTTCAATAATATGTCCAACATATCGATATCATTAAAATTTTGTTTATTAGAAAAAAATTATTTCAATTTTTTCATGGGCACATGGTTATATGTATTGGTCAATTTGTCATTGATAATATTGATAATATCTCGATATTATCGATATCACAACATGCGTGATATTGAGACCACCATCTTTCGCTTCCTTTCCATTTGTTGATGATTTCTTGGTGAAATATAATTTGTTGTTGATATTTTGCAATATCGATGAATGTTTGGATGGTTAAATAGGCCGAATGGGATGGTTGGACTGATTTCTTATAACAACACATGCTTTCAAGGCCACATTAAATGGAAACTTGTTATGTATGCATTCTTTTTGTAATTTTTTATTTCTAAATATGCAAATATGTACATTTTAACATCTCCTGAAGTTTTATTGAAAATTTTCCATTTTCCCTATGTTTCCCCGCATTTCTGGTTATCAGCGATATTATTGGTGATATCGACATTGTTTCTGTATCCCTAGCCAGCGAAACTTGTAGCGATACCGATACTTTGAACACTCCCATTCTATCAAGAATTTAGTATAGAAATTTCCAATCAACATAATCGTGAGTTTTCTTCATGTCAACCTTGAGAAGAAATCCTTTATAGCTCATTTTATAACATTCATCTGCAATTCCATGAGCTAGAAATCCATTCTATCTCCTCCAGCCATAAAAGCGGTTTGTGCCTGAGAAATGATACTTCTAAAGACCTTCCGGAGTGTCATTCCTAGAAACTTCTCAATGATTTTGTACAAGCTACCTTCAAGACTTACAAGACAGGAATCTTGAATTCTATGGTTCCTGCTTTTCCAGGAGTTGATGCAATGAGCATTCATGTCTCTACCCCCCTTTCTAGATCATCTTTGATAATGTCCCACCATACTTTGATAAAATGGCATTGTGAAGCTAATTGTCCAGGCGCTCTGTTTCCTTTAACATAAAAATAAAATAAAATGCATATGATTTCTTCTAAACTGAAGCGCTCTTCTGGAAATACTAGATTCTATTGTCAATAATGTGTCGAACTGCAACCCACTGAATGTTGGATGATGGGGACAATTACAGATAATGCATTTGCATAAATCCTCTTTTTTAGCAAGGGTAGAATTACTTCCTCAAATATGAGAATGTAGTTGGATTGTCTTCTAACACAAGCGGTTTTATGAAAATAGGTCATGTTTTTATGTCCTCCATTTTTCATAATCCCCATGGGAAGTAGTTGTTATCTAGTGGATGAGTAGGTAATTTAATTCATCTATCTGAACCATTCATGTGGTCAAATCTACAGCCACTGAACAAGATCACGCTTATTAACCCTGACTATCTTATCAATAACTTGAAAATTGCATGGTCCATAAAGCATAATAAGAAGTCCAATCATCAAACTATATGATGCATCTACTAGAACCGGTTGTGGATGGCTCAAGTTTCTCAAAAGTCACTTTGATTTGAGAATCCTAACTAAACAATTAATTTCTTGGAAAAGAATAGTTATAACAATAAACAAAAGAGGCCATTGTTAATTTGTTATAATGATTAGATCATCAATCAGTGTTTAATGCAGGGGCATTTTCACACCGAGCTCGAGTGGGGTGGCCTGTGGGATGCAGGGGCACACTAGGGGTGGGCGGCCCGTGCAAGGCGCAACTCATGTGAAGTAGGGCCCACGAGGGGGGTTCGGCCGAGGTCCTAACCCATGCGATGTAGGGTTTGGGGTATGAGATAAAGGGATTGATTCACCATGCTCTATCAATTCGAGCTTTTAGGGTAGGTGGCTAGTTGTCCCGCATCAAAGTGGTATCAAAGTAGGATGTCTCATGTTCGAGACTCCTCACCAGGGGTGATTAATGCGGGGTCATTTTCACATCGGGCTCGAGTGGGGTGGCCTGTAGATGCAGGGGCACACTTGGGGTGGGTGGCCCATGTGAGGCGGAACCCATGTGAAGTAGGGCCCACGAGAGGGGTTCGTCCGAGGTCCTAACCCATGCGATGTGGGGCCTAAGCTATGAGATAAATGGATTGATTTGCCATGCTTTATCAGTTTGAGCTTTTAGAGCAAGTGGTTAGTTGTCCTGCATCAGTGTTCTTTTGGCATGGTGATCCATGCAGAGTTGGGTGAAATATATGGATATTTCTTTTGGACTCCCCAGGTATCTGATACAACTTATTCATTGTAATATGGTGCAAAGTAGTTGTATAAGATCATACTAATGTTTTAAGTATGGATATCTCATGTGGCATCACACCTTTAAGAATGGGAAATACCACATATATCATATAAAGTATGGCGGTATGAGGAAAACTTAGGGTCAATGATGGAAATTTTCAGTGAACTTTAGGACATGTTAAAATATATATGATTACACACTTGGAACTCGAAACATTACCAAAAAAAAAAACTATGCATAATAACTTTCCATTGTTAAGGGGACAGCTATGTGCTGCTGGCAATGAGTGATGCAAATTTTTTTTATGGGTATAAATGATGTAATTATATCCAAAATGAGTTCATATAATTCAAATCCAAACAATACGAGCAATAAAACACAAATAATACAACCAAAAACTAAATAGAAAAAAAAAATACCTTGTTAAAACACACTTGCAAACAAAATTCAAAAACTAAACAAAATAAAGAATACGCATCCCCCCCCTAACATAGCTGGGAAAATTTTCACTGAAATACTTTATTTTGGTCGAGACTAGCAAAATATTGCAAGTTTCAACCAACATAATGTATCTATATAACTAAAGTTGAGCCCAATATATTATATATCACAATAAATTCAATATTGCAACTCATTGGCCGTTATGGGAATATTATCGATGGTATCTTACAAATTCATATTCTAGTTATGTTTCGTATCACGCACCTAGGGAAATTAGCCAATATTGATACTTAGAATAGTGGATCATATTGGTGTTTAAATATCGACGATATTGGCCGATATATCCCATGATATTTCTTGTATCCCACCTGTGCGATATGAAACGCACTAGTGGGAGATATCCCACATGTTCGATCCGGTGAGCATTTCTTATTTTCGATCATTTTTTTCTTGTATCCCACCTGTGCGATATGAAACGCACTAGTGGGAGATATCCCACATGTTCGATCAATGTCAAATTGTTACAAATCCATGATTTTTCATGCAAAACATAAACTTTCAATTTTGAGATTTGTAGGAGAAGGACCGAGTTATGGAAAATTGAAAAAAAAATTAAAATTTTCCCAATTTCTCGCAAATTGGTTGCAATCTTTGTGTCTAAACATAAAATCAAACATGTATGTAACCTGATTTAGTGATTCTTCTTTTGCTTTTGAATGTATTGCTTGTGTTTCCACATGTCTTCTTATATTTATAAATTATACGAATAACTTTGAATATACTTGCATCAATTCAGTTAGACAACGCATAGATTAAGACCCCATACAAAGAAAACCTATTATGTACACTTTGCTTTTGTAATGTTTTGATTTGTACAGAGTGTCAAATTATTACAAATCCATGATTTTTCATGTTTTGCATGAAAAATCATGGATTGGGAACTTCAATTTTGAGATTTGTAGGAGAAGGACCGAGTTACGGAAAATTGAAAAAAAATAAAAATTTCCCAATTTCTTGCAAATCGGTTGCAATCTTTGTGTCCAAACATAAAATCAAACATGTATGTAACCTGATTTAGTGATTCTTCTTTTGCTTTTGAATGTATTTCTTGTGTTTCCACACATCTTCTTACATTTATAAATTATATGAATAACTTTGAATCAAGGTATCTCAAATCGGTTATGTTCCGGCCGTAACGGCCGATACGTAACGTAACGACATCAACCGTTATGATTCGGCCCCAAAACAGGGCACCTCTATTTTTTGGGTTCATAACAGCTGTTACGGTACCGTAACAAACGTTACGGTCCATAACCCTAAAGAAAAATGAAAAAAATAGAAAAAAGAAAAAGAAAAAAAACATACTTTTTTTCCCTTCTTCTTCTTTTTATCATGGGGTTGCGGCGTTGCTGCTGCTGCTGCGGCGGCAGCAGTTGCTGCCCTTCTTCTTCTTCTTCTTCTTCTTCTTCTTCTTCCCTCTCTCTCTCTCTCTCTCTCTCTCTCTCTCTCTCTCTCTCTCTCTCTCTCTCTTTTGTTCGGTCCCCTCTCTCTTCTTTCCCTCTTTTCTTTTCATTTCCCTCTCTCTTCTTTTCTTTTTCTAGGAAAAATGAACGGAATGGCATGGCTGTGAACAGCCACGCAGTTTATATATATATATATATATATATATATATATATATATATATATAATCTGCAGTGCACGCTGCATAGTGCACACTCACTATTTTATTACGTGGGGTGGGGCCCACCTTGATTTATGTATGGTAAATCCATGTCATCCATAAATTTTCAAGTTCATTTTAAAGCATGATCCTTGAAATGAAGGGATCAAAATCTCAATTGGACCACGCTGTTGGGATTGAATGCCCACCGTTAAAATCTTCTTAAGGCCCATTTTGTGATCCACCTAAGATTTAGATCAGCCTCATTTTTTGGTCCATGCCCTGAAATAAGTGGGCAAAAAGGATGGACCACATGGATATACAACAAATGCATTAAGGTGGGCCCCACTTTTAAAGGCATGCTCACTAGTGGTCCACTGAAGATTTAAATCTACTGAATTTTTGGACCATGCCATAAAATGAGTTGGCAAAATGGATTGACGGCATGGATATACAAATATATTGAGGTGGCCCGCCTGGCCCACTAGTGGTCCACCTAAGATCCGGATTTACCTATTTTTTTTCCAATACCTTAAATGAGTTGACAAAATGGATGGATAACATGTATATATAATACATAATCGAGTGAATCCCACTACATGGCCCTAAAAATTTATACATGAGGTATATATCAACTCAAAATTAACCAATTAAATTTTGGGACCATTGTTGCTAAGTCACAATCCCAAAATTAAATTGTTTGAACAATTTTCACTATTAGTTTGCAGACACTTGTTTTTTGAAATAGGAACATTTGATATTTTTCATTTTTCGTTGTCCAATAAATGTCCACCGATCCATTAGTGGGATAAGTGTCAATAGATTGCATTAATTTGAGGCTAGTTTAGGGCATCAAATGGTCCCCTAATCAACTCCGAATTGACAATACTATTTACCCCAATTTAATTTAATTTTTTAAAAAAGATCTGTTGAGGAAAATGATATCAAATTGTTAAGTATCCGAATTACATAATAGGATACAAAAGTCTCTAAATCTATATATTGAATTGAAATGTATGTGAGTCATGAGTATGCAATGCACTAGCACAATAAATAAAAGGAAAACTTGAAAATATAAGATGTTTTGGTATTACATTCATTATAGTAAATTTATATATCTATTAGTTAGAAAACTAAATATAAAAGGTTTGCAATTAATTCTAGGTTTTCAGGTTCATAAATCCATCAGACAACCCGATATAGCATTCCCACCAAAGAGTGGATCGTTACACCACCATAAACATGTTCCAAATTATAAATGAATGCATATTTAGAATACTTAGAATATTTTAGATTTAATCCATATAATTTCATATTTTTTTGGCAATTTTTTTTTTTGCACCGTTACCGACCATTATGCCCCCGTATCGCCGTTACGCCCCCGTATCCGTATTGGACTATCGGTGGGCACCGTTACGCGAACCGATACCGATACAGAATACCTTGCTTTGAATATACTTGCATCAATTCAGTTAGACAACGCATAGATTAGGACCCCATACAAAGAAAACCTATTATGTACACTTTGCTTTTGTAATGTTTTGATTTGTAAGTGTGTATTGATATCTTTTTTAATAATCACTGAAATTTCATTGAAAAATTCAATCGATTTTCAATGTTTCCCCATGTTTCCAACATCAGCGATACATTACGTGATACAACTGATATATATCGTGCGATAACCGATACGTATCTGTATCCCAAAGGTGCGATATGTGACACGATACCGATATTTCGAGCACTAGATCTTATGATTCATACCTCTTCTAATATTGCTTCAATGAGTGGTAACCGTTGATGTTTGATTTTCTTCAACAGTCATTGGCATGGTGTTAGTTTAGTGGCTAATAGATTTTCCTGAATAAAAATCATCCTTGACCAATGGAGGAATTGTGCCTAATAGTTATCATACTTTGCAGGACTTGTGGTGCCAGATGTCCCTCTAGAGGAGACCAAGATTTTGCGAGAAGAGGCTGTTAAACCCCCCACCCCCGGGAATTCAACTTTTGAATGTTTGGCTTATTAAGGTTGTAAATACTTGCTGCTGAAGCAGAAATTAAGGGGGAAAACAATATCAACCGTAAATCATATTCCAGGGTTCAATTGTAACAGCGATATCTCGAAGCCCACTGTATATGTGTAAATGGTCTGAAATTCAGAAAAAAAAAAAAAAAAAAAAAAAAAAAAAAAAAAAGAAATCCATTTTTGTAAAAAAGTAAATCGAGGGATTTCAGTACCTAATTTTCCTTTTTTGTGGATCAAACCTCTCATTTGTGGGAGAAATTACGGATTGAAAGCTCGGTAGGCCGGAATCAAGAAAAACATTTCTTTTAAATAGAAAATCAGTTTTTTATTTTATTTTATCTTAGGGGATCTGGTTGGGAAGTGGATTTTGACCAATCCCCTTCCATTTTCGTGAATCAAATACCTCAATTTGGAGGAAGTTTTGGGAAATGGGAAAAACACATGAAAATTAGAAAAAAAAATAAAAAAATATTTATTTAGTTATTTTATAAATTTGGAGATATGGTTGGGGAGTGGATTTCAACTACTACTCTTCCTTTTCCGTGAATCAAATCCCTCATTTTGGGGAAAAATTTGGGAAAGGGAGAAAATGTGCGTAAATATGCAAAAATTAGAAAAAAAAAAAATCAAAAAAGTAAAAAATAAAAAATTGGGGATCTGGTTGGGGACTAGAGTTTGACCACTCCTCTTCAATGCTTTCATTTTGTTGAATTATTAAATTTTCAAAATGCAAAAAAAAAAAAAAAAAAAAAAAAAAAAAAAAAAAAAAAAAACAATTGCTTTATTTTAAAAAATAATGACACTGTTTCATGCAAAAACTTGTTAATGTTTTCTTTTTATGGATGAACGTTGATGAGTGATTTGTTGGATTTTTCAACAAAAAAAATTAGTTTTTTGAGTTTTAAAAATTATGAAAAAAAAATAAAAGATCTATTTACTTAAAAAAATTATTATTTCATTTCATAATTATATATGCATGTATGGATGTATGATATGTATATGTGTGGATGTATGCATTGATGGATGGATGAATAGATGTCTTATAGATGGATGCGTTGTGCATGTATGTAGGGATCATGGATTCATGTTGTCATGCATGGGTGGATGGATGCATTAGTATATGCATGCATGGATTGATGGATGGATATACATATATGGTTGTATGTATGTATGCATGGTTTGATGGATCACGTATGTATGCATGCATGGATGGATCATGTATGTGTGGACGCGCGCGTATGGATGGATGGATCATATTTGTGTGTATGTATGTAGATATGCATAGATGGATGGATGGATCATGTATGTGTGTATGTATGTATGCATGGATGGATCAATGGTTGGTTGGTTGGTTGGATAGTTGTATGGATGGATGGATGGATGGATGGATCTTGTGTGCGTGTACGTATTTATATATGCATGGATGGATGGATGCATGTTCGTATGCATGGATGGATGGATGTGTTAGTGTATGTATGCATAGATGGATAGTTAGATGTACTAATGTATGCATGTATGCATGCATGGATGGATGGATGTATTAGTGTGTGTATGCATGGATGGGATGGATGTATTAGTGTGTGTATGCATGGATGGATGGATGGATTTATTAATGTATGTATGTATGGATGGATGCATGGATGACATGTATGAATGTATGCATGCATGCATGGATAGATGTGCGACTTCTTCTTTAAGTGATTATTGTGTTTCGAATGATGTCATTAGAGGAAATAAATTCATTTTGGTTACTATTGCACTAATTTCTTACAAGAGAGAACACGCTTAGCTGTTATTTAGTCTTTAACCAGTGATAATACTTATAATGCTTAATCAAGAAGTAGTAGGTACCGGCCAATTCTACATTGATCATCTGTGACCTAAGTATAAAGAAGTTTAAGGTGCCTTCTAGTTGCAAGCTTGTTCACGTCTATGGCTGTTTTATTTTCTTTACTCTTTATGCATGAGACTTGAATAATATATTTGTGTTGTACAGAAGTTCTAGTGGAATAATATTCCGCTGGGCAAATTACCCGGTTTTTTTTTCCTAGTTGATCAATCTGAGCATCATTCTCTCTTTCTATTTATATTAGGTTTGTTCACTTCTGGTTGTTTTATTTCCTTTACTCTTTATGCATGAGTCTTGAATAATATATTTGCTTTTTACAGAAATTCAAGTGGATTGATATTCCACTGGGCAAATTACCTGGTTTTTTTCCTTGTTGATCAATCTGAGTATCATTCTCTCTTTCCATTTGTATTAGAATACAAAAGTAATACTAATTCCTTTCTGTCATTGGAGGTGCTCCTCACAACACCCACTACTCCAACAAATCGAATGAAAGACATTGCTGAAGCTTCAGAAGGATTTGTATACCTCGTAAGTACTATTTCTAGAGCGTCATGCCTCTTTCCTCAGTTGAGCTTAGGTTTCAATCAATTTGTGGATGAATTTGTGGAATTTTGATTTTTATCAAGGAATTGCAGCGGTGAGATTTACTTCAACAGGTTTATTTATTCAATGACACTTATTTTTCCATATTGACATTTCTAATAGAGTTGATTATGAACACTTCATTGTATCTTTTTGATGACATCCAATTATTTGTTATGCTTTTAGCCAAGGCAAACTTCATTTGCGCATTACCTAGCAAGAGAAGCTCCTTTCTGTTTTTTGTTTTATTTCATACTAAAGCTATTGTAGACTGTCTTTCTTTTTTTTACTAGTCTTGGAAGAATGCTATTTTGTTCTAATATTGGAATTTGAACCAGATCAATAAATACTGTTGATGGCCACATTGAAAATTGTCACTCTCTTTTTTATTCGGCATTGTTCTGTATCTTCTATTGAAAATGAGTTTTTCAAATTAATTGTTTAGAAAATAGTATCTATTTCCTTCTAGAGATGAACTGCCATATGCTTGAAGAATTAAACAGAGAACTTCTGTAAACAATCCATTCGATTATTAATCAACCATTTTCTTTTCTTCTTTTCTTCTTTTCTTCTTCTTCTTCTTCTTCTTCTTCTTCTTCTTCTTCTTCTTTTTTTTTTTTTTTTTTTTTTTGTTGTTGTTGTGTGTGTGTGTGTGTGTGTGGAATAAATAACAATTCAAAATCAACAGTTTTAAATTAAAAAAGAAGAAGTGATATTCTAGTCCATCCATGTTTTCCACTATGAGATCATGTCTTTTATTGTCATCACTAATCCAACAATTCCTTTTGTTTTGGGAGCAATGCTACTATAGTCAGAAGAGAAATTCAATGGTTTGTGTTTTAGAGCAATTCCCCATATCTTCCAGTTAATTTGCAGTCCGAATCTAAGACTATTTGCAAACTGCTGATCGTGTGATCGTACTAAATATTTGGGTCATTTTTAAAATTAATCTCAATTGCAAAACAGTTCTATTGGTATTTTTCTACATGAATGTCAAATAGTCATGATTTTTTGTAGGTTTGTTTATTTTGTTTCAGGTTTTAAATTAATCTCGGTTACAAATCAATGATACTGATATTTTTTTTTGCATGAATCTCAAATTGTCATGATTGATTGTAGGTATGTTTATTTAGTTCAGGTTTTTTTTGAATTACTAGAATCTTCTAAATAAAAGATAAGGTTATGTGAGAGAGTACAAGGGACCATAACCTGCTAAAAGGGCATTGTGCCTTTTTTGGGATCCTACAATCAATCATGAAAATAATAGAAATGGGGTAGGGAAAAGTGGTAATAAAGATTTAAAGGATATAGTATAGATGTTAAGAGAGTAAGTAATGAGATCTTATTAATAAAACTTGTGTTAGGAGAGGAGATAACCAATGTTATTAGTGAATATACGCTGTAGGTAGAGTTAGAGGATAGAAATATTCTGGGAGAATATGGATGCACTAATGCGAGAAATTCTGAACGGAGCAAGGATATTTGTCACGCCCCAAACTCAGAAACTGGGCTCATAAAATTCCCGATCGCCGAATCCGGCTCCAACAGCCTCCGTAGTACCCAATTCTCGGCTCCCGCCACCCATATACCAGGTTCCGATCTTGGGATCCTACAAGGAGGATTTTTAATATGAATTTGATCTATAACAAGCATAACCAAAAACATAACCCACGAACAATAACCAGAACATCATCACAAAATCCACTATAATAAAAAACTTGAAACATAATGCACAAAAAAGGAAATACAATGATAACAAAAAGGCTTTGGAAGCTCAGCTGCACACTTCTGCTCCTACTCGGCTACGACTGCGTCCTGGTGTCACCTGCATGCATCTATCGTGCATAAGCTTATAGAAAGCTTAGAGGGTGATGAAAGTGTGTGTACAAGGTAGCAATGCAAGTATGTAATATCAGAGTAATGCGGAAACATGCAGATAAGTTTATGAATACTATCAGCCGTACCAAGGCTATACGATACAAGGCATGAATGCTATCGGCCACACCAAGGCCATGTGATGCAAGGCATGAATGCTATCGGTCACACCAAGGCCAAGCGATACAAGACATGAATGCTATCAGCCACACTAAGGCCATGCGATGCGAGATGCAACTCAAGCATACCAATCCTCATCTGAATCACATATCAATACAGCTTAACTTTGGGATATCACCGGGGTCTAATACACTATACACCATATTGCCGCCCCACATTGGATGCACAACCGTGCAAGCAAAAGAGACCTCACTATCCGCTTGGCCAATAGTCAGCCAATATTTATCTGGCACGTTGATAACGGACCTATTTACGAGCTGGTCAGACTCAGCCTAGTAATTGCCCTCTACCCTTGGGCGGGTAAGGTCACACCCCCTTCCAACAGACCACAACACAGTGGGAGACGCGACCTCCTGATATTCGGCCCTCATGCACTCATACATCCACTCGGTCTAGGCATTGGAGCATCCTCCATGGTACCATAAGGGTTTGGGGACTTTCACCCTAGGATATCCTTCGCACCCCCGTGCTTAACAAGAATTTCCGGTATCCAATCCTGTCATCTACGCTATATCTACGAAGGCTACAGCCCTGATGTCGCTAGGGTATACAATAATCATAATCACACAAATGCAAGATGCATGAGTCACGCAGTCCAATCATGAATCAATCCTGCGCATATCATGCGCTCATGTGGGACAACTCCGCCTATCAGGGAGTCCCATAAACAACCTGCCCAATGGCATATGCAATGGTCAACCACATCTCATAAGAAGCATGCAGATGATGCGTATGGGCATGTATGATAATGCTATGCTATCATATACTCATAATCGGCATCGATAATCGACCTATATAGAAGGCGGGGTCCATAAAAGGACAACCGATTTAAACTATAACATAAAGATTGGTCCTTAACTATGGATATATCAAATCCGATAGCACGGATCCCTCCGTCTACAGTGAAGATGAACTCTTCTTAAATCAATGTTGGGCCCTAGGTGGCCTACCTATAATCTTAAGGATTTGGAATGGGCTTCCTTCACAATACTATCATATGCCCACTAGATGCCCTAGGGGGCCTAAATAAGTCCTAAATGGACTCCAAGATTAAAAAGAAATAATCCTACAAGCAACTAATGGGGGCCCAACATTATGGGTTAGCCCAATATGAATAGATGGGTCATGCGAACATCAATGGGGCCCAATGATTAGGGTCAACCCACTTAGAGAAGGATGAGAATGGGCCTAACAAGGCCTAAGGGAAGGTTACAATGTGGACATTTAACCGTCATTGCCCATCAATGTGGACATTTAACCGACATTGCTCTCAAGGAGTGGCCCACATAGAGCCAAACATATAGTGGGCCTATGGCCTCACATAAGGGCCTAATACACATCCCATTGGGCCTCACACAAAGGCCTCATATACAACATAATAGGCCTTACTCAAGGGCCTAATATACATCACAATGGGTCTCACCAAATGGGCGACAAATACATCACAATGGGCCTCACCAAACGGGTCACAAATACATCACAATGGGCCTCACCAAATGGGCCACATATACATCATATTGGGCCTCACATAAGGGCCTCAAACATATCATATTGGGCCTCACATACAACATAATGGGCCTCACTCAAGGGCCTAATATACATCACAATGGGCCTCAGGCCTCACCAAATGGGCCACAAATACATCACAATGGACCTCATCAATGGGCTGCAAATATATCACATTGGGCCTCATTCAAAGGCCTCATATACATCACTATGTGGGGTCCATAGGCTAGACGGCGCTGATAAAACACGTATATCACAGCGGGCCCCATGGATGGACGGTGTGGATTACCTGTACAACATGGGTCTCATGGACGGTGCAGATAATGCACATACATCATGGTGCATCCCACAGCACCGTCTTGGGACGGACGGTGTAGATACAAAATACATACATCTAGGTGGGCTGATGTTTTATTTAAACCAACATGATTTAAATGATTTTTAAACTCGCAAGTATACGAATCAGATGTAGATACGGCACGTATTACGAGATCGTTCCCACGAGGACTGGTTGTCACACGTCAAATCTATGATTCTCCTTAACTAATCCAACAAATAATGGAGCGAACTACTAAGCACAATTCTATGAAAAAAAACAATTGAGAACAGGGAAGAAAATTCAATCAGAGAAAGAGCACTAGGACTTTCAAATCCATCCCTAATTATCATAACCCTTGTTTTGTCTGTTGATTCACCTTAATCTAGATTGATACCACTTATATAGAGAAAGCACAATCTGTGTCCTTAATCGGGCATACAGAATGTCTAATTCCTTTAAGCAATGCCATGAATAACATATCCCATGTCCTTGGTCGGCACATGGAATGTACTGATTCATTAAAGCACTGCTGTTTCTTCCTCTATAGGAAACTTGTTCATGATCGACACAAGCACCTAGAATAAGCATCCAAACAACATCCATATATATACTTTGGTCAAGTTCATAGATGGAGAAGTACAGAATTCAAACCAATCAAGCCCACTTAGAGAAAGAAACAAAGCAATCAAGTTAAAGTAAATTCAACAAATAAAAGAGCTAATCAAATTAGGGGCTTCATCTCAGCCCTAGCTGAGGGATTAGTAACCTATAAAATCCATTAAAAAGATGGATAAACAAAATTCATAAAAAGGGAACATCAAACCAATCTCTCTCTCTCTCTCTCTCTCTCTCTCTCTCTCTCTCTCTCTCTCTCCTTTCTTCTCTTCTCTGGATCTGCTATTTTCCTCTGGATCTGGAATTCTCCAATTTTGGATCTCCCCCCAGCCCAAGCTGCACTCTCTCCCTTTTATAATGCCTGAGAAGGTTGTTGCAAAACTCGGCGTGAATAGCTGTTTATGCAGCTGCAGCCTGCGTAAACAGACAGCTAGCGTTTAGAGGCTGACTTTCCGCCTTTTCCTGGTGTGCATGGCATCCATCAACGGCGTAGATAAAAACGTCACTTTGGACGTTTTTGTCCCCTCTACAAGATAGACGGTGCTGATTTTTCAACTGGAACAACTCAGCGGGCCACAACTTCTGTGTTGGATCGGATCGCGGAAACCGTCCGGTTTCCGTTTTCTGCTGAGATCGGTGGGGTCCACCTCGGCTGCCTTCAGAGAAAATCAATCCAGTCTTCGAGTGTATGCACCTCTGCCTGAACACGGGCTGAAATTTGGCATGGATCTGTGATTCGGATGGGCCACACCATCAATCAACGTGGCTACGTTTTCATTATTCCTGTGACCTTGGATGCCTGCATGGGTGTAAGAAACTGACTATAATTTTGTTGAAACCTTCTTGCAGTCAATTTGGACGGTTCGGATTGTTCGTGTGGGCGATGATGATTGCCCATCGATTTGCCTCCGCATTCCCTATTTCACTTCTTCGCACAGCAGGAAATGGAAGTTTCCTTTTTATCTTAGAATTACGGGCCAGAGTCGGTTTGAAAATCCATACCGTCCATTGCTTTTTCCTCGCAAAACCGATCGGATATGGATTGTTTTAAATTGCTGTTGATGCGGCCCATCTAACCTGGCTGTAAGTCTTCCCTCCGCAGCCCATCTGATTGGATTCAAAACAGAGTGCACGTGATGCTTTAGAAACTCCTGAAGAGTCCTAGGATACGGTCGAATCCAATCCCTTCTCATGATGGACGGATCAGATTGGTCATGTGGGCCATGATGGTGGCCCACCAGCTTCTGAAAACGGACAACGTCCGTCGCTACGCAGCAGCAAAAAAACGGAAATTTCCGTTTTAAGAAAATGGTGCAATCAAGAGTCGATTTGACTGACTCTTTGTTTCAGTGCACGGCTGGAGGAAATGTATTATGTACGCGCATGTGTACATGTGGGGTGTCCACCGTGATATTTTTGAGAATCCTCCCCATCCATCAATTTTTCCATCTCATTTTAACCATGGGGACCGAATTTAAGGTATATCCAGACTATAGATGGGCCCTGGTTTAACGATTTGTGGGCGGATCTGGCTATTGGGCCTCTTCCACAGTGATCTAATGGCTGATTTCCAACTTGTACGGTTATTTTATGGTCCTCATACCATGTATGGAGTTTTGAGCCGATCAGATGGTGGGAACCCTGTGATCTTGCATTCTTGACGTTTTCAAGCCTGTTTGAAGTGAGTGGTTGGAATTTCTCTGATCTCCAGCGTGTAAATCCTCAATCTTGGTCCTCTGGAGTCCGTCCCTTGCTCTGGTAACTTCAGAGCGTCAAATCCACGCTTTTAATTCTCTTTTCAGTGTAATGCTCATTATTACGTCCTGCAATGAAAACACGATTAAAACACTCCATTAAACCTTATCATGTACGTATCATTAGGCAATTACTGGGGTCTGATATGCAACATTCGACACTCATCATGGGCCCCACCCCCACACGTGCAGCACTCCCCACGTCCAAAACAGATGGATGGTTGGATGAAACAAATATACCAAGGTGGGCCACACCCGTCCAGCAAACGGATGATGTGACCAAGACCCATACATCACGATCGGCCCCACACAACATCGTCCATGGATGGACGGTGTGGATACAAAATATATACATCAACGTGGGCCCCCACCCCCACATGTGCAACACGTGTGGGGTGGGCCCCACGTGGCTGGCAAATGGAGGACGGTATGGATATACACATACCTCATGGTCAGGCCCCCAGAACTTGTTGACGTTAAACAATAGCCATAAAGCTGGTGGGTCCTGCGTCCAAGGTTTGGACGGTGTGGTTTCATCAGGTGGGACCACATGTGTGGGGTCCACACCCCATCAAATGGACGAACGGTGGGGATAAAATCCACACGTCACGGTAGGCCCCATGCCCTACTGGATGGCATGGGAAAACACATGCATCATGCATCCCATGGACGAACAACATGGATAAAACAGATACTTCATGGTGTGTCCCGTGATCTGGACGGTCCAGCAAGGTGGGCCCCATGGAGAGCTGGCATGGATAAAATACATACATTACAATGGGGTCCATGTGGGTGGGCCATACATCCAGAAAGTTAGGCTATCCTATGTGTTTTTCTCCATCTAGATTGGCCCGAAAATGGGCTGCGAGGTGTCCCAAAAATCTAGATGTATGGATGCCCCAAGTTGGACAACAACATACATCATCAAGTGGGCCATCATGCAAGGATCAAAAGAGAGAGAGAAAGACGTGTGATGGAGGGACCCTACCACTATGGGCCCCTCAATACATGTATCATACACCATACATTAATCAAGATGGGTCCCATGCATTGCATGGCCCTACATAGAAAAAATCTAAGGTGGGGATGGGATCAAGGGTCTAGATGACCCATCAATAGCATGGATTCAATAAAAACATCATGATGGGGTCCATGGAGAATGACCCCTTCATGGATCATGCATGCATCAAGGATGGGCCATCGACCACATCTAAAGGGTCAAGTAGGATCTCCACCATTGATTGGTGGGTCCTACATGATCCCATGCAATGAAAACTAAAAATCAATGAAAGAATGGAAGGATTTAATCCTAAACATGCACGCACCTTAGATCTTGATCTCCTTCTTCCACCACTATGTTCTAGAGCTCTAAGGGATGAGATTCAATGGTTGGGATTGATTTTGGAGGGTTAGATTTGGGGGTGGAGAGCTTGCAAAGGGCTGAAAATGGAGAGCTCTAATGGACGTTGGGAGCTCTCTTTTTCTAGGAAATGAGAAAGAAAGAGGGAGGGAGAGAGATAAGAGAGAGAAAGGAGAAATGATTGCTTTTCTAGCTAGGCAATCATGAGTTGTAAGGGAGGCATGGGCTAAGGTCATTATGAGTTGTAAGAGCATGCCTAGGGCTATGCGCTAGGGGCTATAGCTAGGGTGATGTCACCCCTAGGGTGACATCATCCTCATGATGATGGTTGCTAGGGAAATGTGCAATCTGGATAGGTGGGTCCCGCAACGTGCGGTCCACGACCATAATCATGCGTGGTCCACAACTTATGATCTAAGCGTCGAATTGGCGTACGAGATGCGGCATCGGAACCGTGGCAACGGCGCGGTCGCAATGGCACAGGTCTCGGGTTGAGTCGACCCGGGTTTATAGGATGTGACTCAGGGTTGCCCGCAAATGCAATTTACTGGTCGCGAGTCGCCAGAATTCGACCGAGAGGACCGCGGGATCCTACGGAACGGAATAAACACTAGGACACGGGCCTGACAATATTTGTAGTAGTAGAATTAAATGGTCATGTAAGAAAAAAAAGTAGAGGATATGAGAGGGTACCTGAAGGATATGGTTTTGGGAGAAGAAATTAGATGGGGGAAGCTATCCTTGATTTTGCTATGGCATACAATCTAGCTCTAGTAAACACATACTTCACAAATAGAGATGTGTATTTAATAGCTTTCAAAAGTGGATTATATATAAGCCAAATAGATTTCTTTCTACTCAGGAGACGTAACAAATTTGTAAGGATTGCAAGCTGATACGTGGAGAGAGTTTGACCGTGCAACATAGGTTTATGCTTATGGATGTTTACCTTAAGAGATAGAAGAAATGGAATGAAATTAATAGGTGTCTAAAACTGAGTGGTGGAATTTAAAACGAGAAAAAACAATGTTATTCATAAATAAATTTTAGGAAGAAGGAAAGTGGAATGTCGAGGAAGAAGTGAATGTTATGTGGTATGAGATGGTTGAGTGCATTAGGAAAGTGTCAAAAGATGTTTTATGAGTATTTAGAGGGGAAAATCCAATCATATAAGGAAACTTGGTACTGGAATGACGATGTACAAAAAGCTATTAATGAGAAGTGTGTATGTTTCATTCTCTAGCAAGGGACTAGAAATAATAAAAATGTTGATCAATATAGAAATGCCAAAAAGATTACTAAGAAAGTAGTAAGTGAGGCTAATGGAAGACTTATGATGATCTTTACAATAATTAGGGACAAGAGAATGTGAGAAAGATGTCTTCAAACTTGCAAAAATAAGAGGGAGGAAGAGTAGGGATCTAGATCATGTTAGATGCATTAAGAGCAATGACCAGAGGGTACTAGTCTAGGATAATGAGATCTATGAAAGGTGGTGAAGTAATTTTCGAAACTTGTTAAATGGAAATCACTCTGAGAGCATAGGGATAGAAGGAACCATAAAATCAAAAGACATTGGAGTCCATGGAATTGGATACTTTCAAAGGATTAGTATGTTTAAAGTGAAAGAAGCTTTGTTGAAGATGGAAATAGGAAAGGCCCTTGGACTAGATAGCATACCAATAGAGGTTTAGAAGTGTATGGGGGATACTAGGTTATTTTGGTTGACAAAGTTGTTCATCAAGATTGTAAGATTGAAGAAAATGCTAGACTAATGGAGGAAATGTACCATGGTACCTATGTATAAGAATAAAGGAGATATACAAAGCTACACTAACTATTATGGGATTAAATTTATGACCCATACTATGAAACTTTGGGAATGAGTAATTGAGCAGGGAGATCTACTGCTAAAGCTATTTTTGTACTTAGACAAGTGATGGAGAAATATAAGGAGAGGAGGAAGGATCTCTACATGATCTTTATTGACTTAGAGAGGGTTCCTAAAGAGTTAATCGAGTAGGTATTGAGAGAGAGAGATTAATTTCAAGAGGATATATTGACATTTATGTATGAGGGAGCAATAACTAATGTGAGGACCAATAGTGAAGAGACAAGTGAGTTCCCAATTACCATAGGTTTGCACCAGGGGTTGACATTGAGCCTGTACCTTTTTTCATTGATTATGGACAAGTCAATGAGGCATTTGTAAGAAGAGATCCCATGGTGTATGTTGTTTTTAGATGTCATGGTTTTAATTGACAAGATGGGGGGAGGGCATTGACACAGCTAGATTTATGGAGATATCCTTTAGAATCTAAAGGATATAAAATTAGTTGGATTAAAATAGTATATGATGAAGTGCAATTTTAGTAACAATATGAGTAGGAACTAGGAATTAGTAATGATTGTTAACCAAGAAGTTTCCCAAAATGACCGCTTCCGATTTCTTAGGTCGATAATTTGTGAGAGTGGAGAGATGAGAAGGATGTTGCCCATAGAATTCAAGCGGCTGGATGGAATGGAGATGTGTGTCTGGAGTTTTATGTGATGATCGTGTACCACTCAAACTGAATGGGAAATTTTATAGGATGGCTATAAGATCAGCCATGCTTTATGGGATAGAGTGTTGGGATGAGTGTAGTTGAATGAGGATGTTGAGATGGATGAGTGACTAGACGAGGAAGGATAGAATTAGAAATGAATGCATTCAAGGGAATTTAAGAGTAGCACCAATGGGTATCAAGATGAGGGAAAGTAGACATAGATGGCTTGGTCATGTGCAATGCAGGTCAAGAATCGCACCTGTCAGGACTCAGGAGTGAGGTAGTACAAGTTGAAGGCTCTAAAAGGGCAAAGGAAGGCCCAAAAGGACGTGAGTCGAGTATGAAAAGACATAATGACCTATGTTCTAATTGAAGTTATGGCCCTTAATAGAGTGGAATGGTAGAAAAGGATTCATGTAACCAACCAAAATTACTTGGGATAAGGCTTAGATGGTGGTGGCGGCGGCGGCGGCAGTCATGATGATGATGCCAGGTAGCAAAAGAAATATAGGAATCTTTCCTTCTCTGGTTTGGGGTGAGATGGTCTTTTAATATCTTGATCTAGAGTGTAGTGGTGGAATGGCCTAGTGGGCCTTTCAAGAAGTGGAAAAAGTTATTATGGAGGATGCATTTTTATGCAATCCTTTGGGGGGCAATGGAAGAAGGCTAATCAAGATTTTTTTTTTAGAATAAAATCTTATCCCCAGCAGTTATTCTTACAAGGCTACTCCACCTTGTAAACGAATGGGTATTGGTTAATGGCGAATTCGGTGGTTGCTCAAAGGAGTCTCTTTTGGGAAGCTGGGAATGTTTGTAACTCAATGTTATGACAACTTCTTATTTTGTAGCAAAATATAGTTGGATCTGGGTTTGTTCATTAGTTTTGTTTATCCTTGTATCTAGTAAGTTTTTTGGCCTTTTGTGAGTGATGAGAGGGTCACTTCAAATGTGGGCCTAGACTATGTAATGTGTGTGTGTCTGTGTGATGGATCCATCCATCCATCTATGGGTGGATGCATGCATGTATATGTATGTGTGTGTGTGTCTATGTAATGGATGGATGGATGGATGCGTGTGTACATGTGTATGTATGTAGGTATGTGTTTGTGTCCGCTTGTGTGTGTTCGTGTGTTTTGCTAACTCCCACCTTCAAAGGGATGTTAACAACGTTACCAAACCTTTTAAATGGCACATGGAGTGACCTATTGTTGATCTAAACCATTCATTCATTCATGCAACTTTGAGTAAGCCATGGTGCAAAAACGTCACCAAACCTTTTTATTTATTATGATTCTAAAGTAACACTTTGATTTGATCTTTTTGGGATTTAATTAAGCTTGATCTATTGTTGGCTTTCGCTGAAGAATTTCTTGACTTTTGGTTGTATTGTAACTGAGTTAGGTTGTTCTTTGCTGGCCCTTATTTCTAAGGTGGAAGGTGCAAATAGTCTTTAAATTTTCAAACCCATCAGTCTGGTTCCTTATTAGATTATTGCTAAGATACTTAGCCAAAGAATCAAGGTGGTTCTCCCTAAGGTAATTTAGCCTTTCCAAAGTGCATTTGTGGCCAGGAGGTAGATCCTAGATAGTGCTCCATTGGCCCACTAATGTTTGGATTATTTCCTTAAGGCGAGAAGGCAAGGTGTTATATGTAAGTTGGACATTGAAAAAGCATATGATCACGTGGATTGGTCCTTAGATTACATGTTGACTCGCTTGGGTTTAAATTGGACCCGTTCCTATGTTTCTTCTAAAAAAATTTTGATTTTGAGTAATGGGTCCCTTTTAGTTTTTTAAAAAGCCACCCGGTGCCTTTGCCAAGGGGATCCTGTCGCCCTTTCTCTTTGTCATGGTGGTTGAGGGCCTTAGTAAAATGCTTTCTAAAGGTAAAACCGAATGTCTTTTCAAAGGATTTTTAAGTTGTTAATTTTTCTCAGATTATTAACCATCTCCAATTTATAGATGATACCCTTCTCTTCTGCGAGGCTTCTGAGTATAAAGTGGCTAATTTGTGGATAGCTATCAAGTGGTTCAAGGTAGTTTATGTCCTTAATATTAATTTTGATAAGAGCGAGCTTCTCAGGGTTAATATCTCTCAAGTTGAGGTAGCCCAACTTGATAAGATTTTTGGTTGCCAAGCTGTTCTTTCCCTTTGACTTATTCGGGCTTCCCTTTGTGCTTGGGCAAGCCTGCTCTGCACCTCGGAGATAGGTTAGTGGAGAGAATAGAGAGGAAGTTATCCCCCCTGGTAAAGCAAATATCTCTCCCTTTGTGGTAGGATAACCCTCATCAAAGCTTCCCTCTCCAATCTCCCTTTCTACTTCTTGTCTATGTTTAAGTGCCCCAAGTCTGTGTTGGCTCAGATAGATGGGCTTATGAGGGATTTCTTATGGCAAGGTGGTGTGACTAATAAGAAATTTCATTTACTTAACTGGAATGAAGTGTGCAAGCCTGTAGATGGAGGTACGGGGAGTAGGCATATGGAGGTTGTTAAGTTGGCCTTGCTAGGTAAGTGGGTCTGGAGATCCGGAGTGGAGGACTCCCAGCCTTTAGAGGAGGGTGACTGTTACCAAGCATGGCCCCTCCCCAACGTGCTAGTGGACTAAGGATTCCTCCCTATAAATGGCCTCCTTTCTATGGAATCGGTGGTAGTGTGGCTTCGTTGTTAGCTGGGGGGGTTGAGATTTTCCATTGGGAAGGGGTCTAGGATTATATTTTGGAAGGATGTCTGGTGTGGAGAAACTCCTGTTTGGTTTTCCTTCACTTCCTTGGCCTACCTCTGCCCTGTGGGTGATATTTTTGGTGCTAGCTGCTCTAGGGGTGTGTGGCTTCCCCCCTGCTGTAGGGGTCAATATTGTGATCTTGTGGATCTTTTGTCTTGATCGCATGGGATCACACTTGCTTCAGGTATAAAGGTTTCGCTTATGTGGCGCTTTAGCAAGTCTGGTGCTTTCTTGGTGTTGTCTTGGCCTGATGCAGAGGGAGTTAGAAGTCACACATCATGTATTTGATCCTATGAAGTGCCTCCGAAAGTCATTGCCTTCGGGTGGTTAGCAGGAAGGAATAGGATTTTAACAATGGATAACTTGCACAAAAAAGCCTTCATCTTTCCTAATGCTTGTCCTCCCTGCTTGAGTGTTGAGGAGTCAATGCACCATCTGTTCATCCATTACTCCTTTTCTCGAGTGGTTTGGTTTAGTATCCTTCTATCCGTGAGCATGAGTTGGGTGGTGCCTAGTTCAATCGAGGTTTTGTTCCATTGCGAGAGGGGGGGGGGGGGGGGGTTAGAAAGAAATAACCACTGCTTCCACAACCTTAGGGGTTCTGTTATTGGAGTTTGTAATCGGGTGGCTTTCGTATATCAGGGAGTGGGCTCCTCAAGGGTGTTTATAGGTTTAGTGTTGTTTGCTTTGCTCCCTTTTGTTTTTGTTTTTTTTTTTTTTTTTTCCTATGTTCTATTTCCTTTTTCGGCCATTGGCCTTAATGATATTGCTTCATCTTTCAAAAAAGATAAAGAAACACTTTGATTTTAATGATTCTAACCATGTGATTTATGGCTCGTAAACAACAGATGGTTGTAACAAACAAAACCCGTTCAAAGGTTTAGGATCATCTGATTAATGCGTTTCTTGCACCATGGCTTGCTCCTAGTTTTATGAGTGAATGAATGGTTCAAATAGACGATAGATCACCCTATGTGCCATTTAAAAGGTTTAGGACATTGCTAACATCCCCATGAAGATGGGAACGTTAGCAAAACCCTACATATTTATTATATATACGTATATATTGACTTACATGATACACTTGTTGATTGTGTGTGTGTGTGCGTGGGGGTTGCTGAAGTGAGGATCTTGTCCGCAGCCCGTCTAATAGAAGGCTATCCCCAGTGTAGTTTGTAAAAAACACCTTCAAAGAAAATTTCCCCAAAAAGGACCATTTCCAAATTCTACTATCCTCTTTCCTTGGTGGGAATTCATTTTGAAAGATGACCAGCATATATCCTAGTTGGTGTTTTTTTTTTTTTTTTTTTTTTTTTTTTTTTTTTAAATATGGGTGGCAGGAGTCGCTGGGTATTTGTGGTGTGCCTTTTTCTCTCCATGTCGCTTGTGGGTAGTTGTCTGGGGTTTCTTATTGCTGGCCCCGTGTTGTTGTTCTTTCTTTTGCTTTTAACCTTTTAAGAAGAAGCTGATTATCCATCAAAAAAAGAAAAAAGAAAAAACTCCCCAAATCAACAAATTTCCTACTTTTGCTTCGGGAGATGAAGTTCTAGCCTATGGTGAATCTATGGTGTGAGCCTTCTTGGAAATGGTGACCCTATTTGCGACAAACAAATAGGGGTGGGATCCCCATGCAGCTCGGGGTGGGATGTGTTGGTGCCTCCAAGAGTGGTTGCTTTCATGTGGAATGCTTTGGCCAACAACATCCACACCCTCAATCACCATAAGCATAGAGAGTTTCTCTTAAAGAAGAAACTGAATTTTGATGGTTCCTCTCTCACAACACGGGTCTTTGTGGGGTGGGTGGGGGTGAGTAGAGATGATAGACTACATCCATCATCCTATTCCAGTCCGGCAGCTCAGATTGACTATGGTTTTTTGTTTTTTTTTTGTGAAATAATTTTTCAGATATTTGATTGTGGATGGGGACTTGGAATGTAATATTTCGCTTCTGGCTTTTGCTTGAGGTGTTAAAAAATGTCCTTTATTTTCTATGAATCATGTGCCAACTCTTGGGATAAACATTTTGATTGTCCACATATGTAGAGGCTAATAACATGGCTGATGTTTAGCTAGAGAGTGTGATAGTCGCAGGTCTCTTTCTTTAGGGAATTCTTTCACTTCTTCAATGTCTTATTTTCTCTATTCAATAAAGTTTGTTATCCTTCAAAAGGAAAAAGAAAAAAGGAAAAAAGAAAAGATAATGCAAGAGCTCTATAGCTCATTCGAATGTCATCCCAAAAGGAGATTCTGGAGCCATCTCCCACACTGAATCTGATGCCTTATTTGAAAGCCTTTCCTTCCATTCTGGAAGTGTCCCCTATGTTTTAGATATTCGTCACAGTTGTTGTCTCTAAAATGACTTTCATTATCCAATCCAGATCTCTATAATGCCTTGGATAGTAATCCCTACGACCACCAACACCACCGATCCATTTTCAACACATGATTCTACTGCTAGAAACTGATATGCTCCTTGAAATGTTTTTATTGTGACTACTTTCTTATCCTTGAAGTAAAGAGTTCTGTGTATTGCTGTCTAAAAGTAATTTTGTGATTGCTTCATATTTCTGACTACTAATTTTCTTGAATAGGTGAGTTCAATTGGAGTTACTGGTGCCCGTTCGTCTGTAAGCACTAAAGTTCAATCTCTTCTGCATGAAATTAAAGAGGTTTCTCCTTCCATCCAGTACTTAGAAAAAGCTTTTCTTCTATCAATTCTTTTATGCCTTTTGTGCAGTTACATGCATCTTGTGAAGATAAACATCCCTTATCTTTCATTTTAATCTTTATTTGCTTGTATAACAAACTAAATGTCTGTCATATACTTCTGTCTTTGAGCGTTTTCATTTTCTTATTCAAATTTCTATAGTAAGCCTATGGCGTTGTACCTAGACTGTGCGCTTGATAATGGGATTGGGTCCCACCTGCCATAGCTAATATGTATAATGACGAACGCTTGTTCTGTGCCTCAATATCAAGGCATACTTAATTTGGGCCTAGGCCTGGCCCCCACAATCTTCTCAGTCCTTAAAACAAGACCAAGCCCAGATCATTGTTACCTAAATCACCAAAGCCCTACATTCTCCATTCCAAATCATGCGATCAGGATTATGGCTCATTTGTGATCCGGATTGCTATTTTTAACTGTTATGGTTCTGCTCTCTTACTATTGATGAAGTTCTAATGCAAGTTTGTAGTTACAATGTAGAGATTTATACTTTTATTTATTCAGTTATAATATAACACTGAGCATACTGGGTCTGTAACATTATCTTCATCATTTTCTATATAAATTTCAGTATGAATTCATACATAAGAAAATTATATTGCATGCACTTCTGTATTGGAGCAAAGCACGTGATCCTAACCCTACCATACCTTGTATTGGAGGAAGTAGTGAACCATGTACCTGTTCCCATACCATGTACTGAAGCAACCTGTGGTCCAGGTTACCTTGGCCCAGACTATGAATCCCGCCCATGACATGCTGGGCCCAGAAACCTGACAGGCCAAGTCCGCCTTTTGTCAGCCCTTGGCTGAAAATGTGCCACATGTAAGTGACGACGACCATTGATCTAGTGGGTCGTCCAGAAAAGTGTCATAACAACATTACACTGAGAATGGTTTCTCCCTGTTAAATGAACTATACAAAGAGAAAAACACAAAGATCTATATTAAAAGAAGGGCTGGGGCAGTTTTATTAGACTGGATCTCCTAGGTGCAAAAGATGCTATGTTGCTTAAACACTCCACTCACAAGACGAGATGACTTGAGTCCCTTGATATAGATAGGAGCTTCAACCTACTCTCCCACATGTATCCGGTTTGGGACCAAACTCAGGAGACAGTAAATATAAAACATGAGATAATAAAAGGTCGAGTTTGTACTCTCAACACTCCCTATTGCATTGTGAAGTGTTGAATGCCTATTTATATATTTGCAACTGTTCTCCCAACAAAGGCCAATCAATAACGAAAAAAAAAAGGTGATTACACAGGACATTTTCTTTAGTATAATGACAGGAACACAATAAGACTGATCTTGTGTACAGGTGGCATACGTGCTTGCCAATCCACGCTACGTAAGGACTCCACATGGGCTAGAATAGCCCAAAGTTCACCCTGATTGGATGATCTTAACCATCTGATTTGACTGTTGAATTTGAACTGCTGTCAAATTTCTTTTTAACCATCCTTTGACCGGTTTTGATGTCTCATTAGATTGTTTTTTTAGGATATTCTCCCTCCAATGGGACCTGCTATTTACAGTGTTCGGATTAAATATACTTATGCCACATGCAGTCTGTCCTGTGAATTTTCAAAAAGGGTTATTACCTCTTAGTGACTCTCGGTGAGCTGTTATTGTCTCTTGGTGAGTAATAAATTTGTTACAAATGGTGGTGGAAAGTTGTAAACAAATCAAGAGACAACATGAAGAGGCATATGACTACTCATGAAAGGGTGTTTGTCTGTTAAGTACTTTTAAGTTTGATTGAATAGACACATTCAAGGGCCTCAAAGTGCCCCTTATAGGTCTATAAAAACCCAGCCCTTGGTCACTATGGAATCTCCTCAAAGACCCTTTTCTACTTTCTTAAATTAGCCCCCAAAAGTGTTTTTTTTTTTAATTATTATTATTAAACTTTGTTTTCACTGCAAAATCCATTTTTTGGCCAGCTCTAGGCAGATAAGTTTGTTGTGAGTGTTCGGGTGTGTGTTCCCTTTAGGTTTTACAAGTCAAAGGATACCATTATTGTGATTGAGAGGTGGCTTGATTCATCCTGTAAGTGGGTTTGGCTACATCCCTCTTGTGAACTGGTTTAATTATCAATAGGGGGTTGAATATCAATTTACAGATGGCGACATTGTAATGCAATTCAAGCCGATTCTGTTTTTCCCTACCTCAATCCTAACAGTCTGGCCCAGAGGAAGGGAAAGAGGGGGGATAGAAAAGAATGACAAGATGTTCTTCCCAAGTGGAGACAGCATCTTTGAGAACCAAGTGGTTGTTTAAGCTCTGGAGCTATCAATTGGCTGATCGTGACCAATCCTGTTAGGGCCTGTTTGGTCTGTGGAATAAAATGGTATTGAATTGTATTAGATGGGATTAACATCGTTATTGCACAATGATTGTATGTCTGGAAATACCTTGGTATTTTAGCCATCCAATCCCATGTTTGGGATAAAATTCATGCTACGGAAAAAACACCGGATTAAGCAAAATCCTGTTTTGTGGACCATGGAATTGTAATCAACGGACCAAATTCACAACGGATGCCGTTCACTTGTACACATATATAACTAGAATGTCACATGTAAATGGTGTATATGGATGGACGGCATGGATAAACGCATGCATCAATGTGGGGCCCACGTGCAGTGGATTTCAAAATCCAGGGAATCCCGTATGGGACCAAATGCAATTCCATGGGACTAAATGCAATTCCATCCCACCTAATCCCAACCTTTCTCATCCTCCCCAAATGGTGGATGGAATTTGCACGGGACCAAATGCAATTCTTTCCCACCTAATCCCATCTAATACCCTGTGCCAAACGCCCCCTCAGTAACACCATCAGCTAAGCCTGCAATTCCAAAGCAGGAGCAGACAAGGACTTCTGCTGATTAAAATAACTTTGTGGATATTGGACTATGCCATGTTTTGTTATCTTATAGAGATCTTGGACAATTTCTCAGATACCTGCAGACATAAATATGAAATATTTTTCATACTCCCTGCAGGCAACGACTAAACCTGTGGCAGTGGGCTTTGGCATATCAGAACCTGAGCATGTGAAACTGGTGAGTCATAATGCAGAGGCCAATGCATGTGGATTCATCAAGCGTCTAAAATTAATTGTTTTTAAACACCTATTGCTTGATGGCATTTCTTTCAATGTCGGCTTCGAATCTTGTAGGTATCGGGATGGGGCGCTGATGGTGTGATTGTGGGCAGTGCCATGGTGAGGCTATTAGGCGAAGCAAAATCTTCCAAGGAAGGCTTGAGGGATCTTGAAACCTTCACCAAGTCCTTGAAGGCTGCTCTCCCTTGAGAACAATTTTCTGGGTCATTTTTTTTTCCTTGGAGAATGCTGCCAGATGTTCAATTCATTGAATTGCAATAATCTCTTCAATAAAGACCAAGGGCCATTTGGATGCATTTGCTTGCAATCCTTTTTGGTTTTTTTTCCTTCGTTGGTTCCTTCAGGGACAGCAATCTCAATCTGCAATTCCAGATTCCTATAAACTAGGATTGAAGACTCTCCTCAAGAAAAAGGTGTGATTGCACAATCCTGGATTTAGCATTCTACTTTGAGTGATGTGATCTAAGATTGGTACCTGAGGCAGACAAGGGCATTATGGCCCCACACGCAAATCCGGCATGTGTGTTAGATCCAAGTCCATTCATCAGGTAGGGTGCACTCTTAACCTGCCCTAGCTGAAAAACTGGACTTGTTCACTCATAAGGAAGATTGAACTTGTACATTTGAATATGGACTGCTGCTTGCATTTTCTTCCCGTCCAATGTTCATGTGCAAGTGGTATGCTTGATGAGTTGACTGATCTTAAGCTTGGGATAAAGCAAGCTAACAGAGCACCTTATTTGATGAATCTCCAAATCTATCACATATGTGCCGTGTAGGCAAATTACTTATCATTCCTGAAACAAATTATAATACTACTAGATTGATGGTTCATCACCATTTAAAAATGTTATCACTCATCTATACTTGGCATACCTGCATGGAAATTCTTATGTGTAATCCAGACCATCCAGAGCCATGGGGGTAATTTTGATGGAGCATAAATTAACCAAACTGATTGAGTGATTGTGACCATCCTATTGGTGGCTGTCCAATGTTCAAATTTCAAGAAAGAAATCATATGGTTAAGATTGTCATGTGAGAGTTGTGTCAGGTTAATCGTCTGGGGAGGCATCTTTTTAATGCTGGATTGGATGAGTTGACGAGCCATGGAACCTGTGGCAGTAATCTGCTGTGATCAAGGTGGCTGCTGTGGTGCACAATGTCCATAGCCATGTTGCAGAATTCAAGGACATCAGTCTGCATTAGCCATACAAAAAATGGGCTAAAAGGAATAATTGCCCAAAATAGAGCAACAGTCCACATTTAACTTATGCATCGCTGAAATTCTGGCATAATCTATTGTCGGGTTCTAAACCCATGCACCAACGTTCTTACACATAAGGATTGGGTACAATTAATTCAACCGAAAAAAAAAAAAAAAAAAAAAAAAAAAAAGAAAAAAGAAAGAGGAAAGAGAAAGGAGAATAGGAAAAAGAAGAAAGAAGGTTTAAAACATCTCTCTTTAAATTGGAGAAGATTCTCAATGCTTTTGTTTCTTTAAGCTACTACAACTCTTTCTCAAGGGATCTAACCTCCAAAGTTAAACACCCCTAGTTCTCGTAACCTCACGCCTTTAGGAGATGAACCTTTTCACCACTGTTTAGAAGTCATACTCCTATCACTTGGGGTGTGTGTGTGTGTGTGTGTGTGTGTGTGTGTGTGTGTGTGTGTAGAGAGAGAGAGAGAGAGAGAGAGAGAGAGAGAGAGAGAGAGAGAGAGCATCCAAGCTTTGGGCGTGGCGTGGACCGCTTGGTTGTTTCTTCACAGGCTTGGGACTATGAGCTTCCTCTCTTAAGTTGCATGTGGGCCATGCTTTGGGCGTGGACCCCTTGGTTGTTTCTTCACAGGCTTGGGACTATGAGCTTCCTCTCTTAAGTTGCATGTGGGCCATATCACCACTTTGCATTAAGGAGGAAATCACGCACATGAACTCTTGGCACCAACACATACACCATTCGACACCCTTCTACATCATCATTACCCAACCATCATATGGGCCCATGTCACAAATATGGTTCCTGCTCTATAGTTGTGAAGATCTACCATCAGATTTGTGATAGGTGACTTTTATTAAAATGCAAAAATACCATTGTTTTCTTTTGAATCTCAACATATTAAGATTATTTTAACTCAATATGACCACATGTGTGTATGACTAACTAGTTCCGTTGATTCAAGTGGTCTTCTATGATGAAGTAATCTATACAACAAGTGGTCTCTTACACTTTTCGACAAAATCAACCTAATCATAAACATATATAATCAAATGTACCAAGAATAATGACATGTGTCAAAATTAATCAAGCAACTAACGGGGATACATGACTAATCGTTAGGTATGTGCGTATGTGGATCCTTACTCATGCCTCAGTGGTAGACTCACAAGAGTTTCGACACAAGGTCATGGGTTCAAGTACCCATTGTGGTGGAAACCACTGTGGTGTGAGTGTGTGGGTGTGTGTGGGGGTGTGAATGCGTGTGTCAAAGGTATGTATGTGCTCTCTATGTGGGGCTCGGGTGTGTTGCTCACATGATCCAACCATTCAATACATCAATCCTCAAAGGAATGACAGAATGCATATTGAACTTCAATCCAGTCCTGAATATACCACAATATATCCTATGGTATTATAACCCATTAGATGCACACACATGAGGATGAGAATGAAATGACAACCATACAATTAATAAATCAATCAGTAATATGTCAAGTATATAAAAAGATTTGGCTTTTCATGGCACACAACATCTACCTCATTTACTAAGTGGTCCACTAGATCAACAATCATGATGAGAGGTTGGATAATTGTATGGTGATCAACAATCGCCATAAATGTCGGACATTGTATGGTGAGGGAACTCCATGCAGCTTCAACATGGGTTGTACACTTATAACAACATTCAAATGTATGAGAGGTTGGATAACTGCAACAGCTCATGTGAGGGGGAGACTTCAGCAACAAAGCAGGGTTTTCCTTGCCCCTTTTCTTCCACTTGGATCCTTTTATTGTCAAATCTTGGATTTGCCTGTTCAGGATGTTAACCAAACAAAAGATTAGCAAATCCGGGATGACAACTCCAATGATTCACACCTCTAACAAGATGGGAAGCGCAGCTAACCAAACAGTCCACAAGGGACAATTACCATTGCTTCAAATTGCCATTGGAAACTGAATGGCGCCGCCCCCCACTTTGGCCATTTCTTCTGTTATGATCTGAACGAGCAATGATCTCAAAATCAAGTGTTGACAATCCACCTAGGCTGTGGCATGTTAATGGTGAGGCCCACCTTATGAACAGGTCGAATGTAGTACGCATCTTCCATCCCAGGACGCATGCCACTGGGAGAATCTCAATCCTCTTTGCCTAGATTTCCATTGTCATTCTGATTGTTGTTGTCCATTCATGGGTGCACATGTATCTGTGATAAACACATATCATCTCTGCTGTAGATACTCTGTCCAGCAGCAGCTGTCTATTGATGGAGATTGCCATGGCCTGAAGCCTAAACAATGCATATTTTATGACCACAACGCCTCACATTACCGTCAACTGTGCCTCAATTTTCTCTAACATACAACGAATTTCAGAATGTTGTGGGTGCAAATCATCCCCAACAAGAAATTCTTGCACAGTTCCGTTCACCTCTATAGAGCTGCACCCGGGCGTTTTTCTCATGCCCTTTTCTTTCATCTCTTTCCGCATCCTCATTACCCCATCCCACCTGCAAGCTTCTGCATACATGTTCGACAACATCACATGGACCCATTGATCAGATGGGTCCACTTCAAGCATTCTCTCAGCCACAATCTCACCTAGCTCCACATTGTTGTGAACCCTGCACGCACCAAGCAATGTCCCCCATATGACCACGTTGGGCTTCATGGGCATTCCCATGATGAGTTCGTGGGCCTCTCTTAGACGCCCCATGCGACCGAGTAGATCAACCATACATCCATAGTGTTCAATCTTAGGTTCGAGATTATATACGTTTTCCATCGAATGGAAGTGCTCGCATCCTTGATCCAATAATCCTGCATGGGCACATGCATTTAGGACTCCTACCAATGTAACATCATCAGGTTGGATTCCTGCGTCTAGCATCTGAGAGAAGAGATGTAGGGCATGTTTGGCATGTCCATGCATTGCAAGCCCACAAATGATCGACGTCCATGAGAAGAGATCCCTCGTCGGAGATCTCTTCTCAAAAACTTGAAGCGCTTTCTCTATACTTCCACACTTGGAATACATGTCAATCAGGCCAGGATCGAGTGACCCGTCCGAGCCCATTTCATACTTTTCTATATGAGCGTGAACCCATATACCGGTGTCCAAAGCGCCTGAGCTGGCACAAGCAGAAAGCACACTTGAGAATGTCAACCTGTTTGGTTTCACATCAGATATTTCCATCTCATGGAACAATGCCAAGGCCTCCTTGCATTGACCTGCATGGCAAAAACCACCAATTATCGTGTTCCATGACACAACATCTCTATCGAGCATCTTGTCAAACAACTTATGCGCGAGCTCCAATCTGCCATGTTCTGCATAGTGATGAATCATGGCATTTGAAGCGACGATGCTCTTCTGGGGCATTTCATCGAGCATCTGATGCGCAAGATCCAAACTCCCGCAATCACCATACACATTCAACAACCCACAACTTACAAATGCATCAACCTTAATCCCACTCTTGATGATAAAACCATGCAACTTCTTTGCCCCACCCAAGTCCCCCAATTGGCTGCAGGCGGAAAGAGTGGTTGCAACTGCAACTGAGTCAGGAATCAATCCAACCATTCTCATCTCCTGAAAGAGTTCTAACGCTTCTTTCGGCCGACTCATGCAGACGTAGGCACGGATCATAGCCGTTGACAAAACCAGCCCTGGTTGAGGCATTTCATCGAACAATTGTCGCCCGCAATCAACAATCCCCACAACAACATACAATCCCATAAGCGCACTTGAAACGAATTGACTATATCCGAACCCCAATTTCAGAACGCATGCATGGATTTCTTCAACTTCTGTGACATCTGATTGGGCCGCCGCAAGAGCCCTGATCAAGTACAGGAAAGTGTGACCATTGGGTCTGAGGCCGGTCTGGAGCATTTCTCTGTAGAATGAGAGAAGCGGGCCAGTGCAATTGGGACCATTGTCTGTGAATTTCTTGATCATGGTATTCCATGTAAAGAGATTGGGATGGGGGATGTGGGCGAAGATCGAACGGGCGTAATTGAATTCCAGAAGGGCCGGGGAGGAGAGTAATCGACTGGCGGCAAATGGGTCTTTGATGATGCCGGTGATGATCATGTGAGCATGGATTTGATGGAGTTTTCGGACATCGGAGATGTCGTCGAGAAGATCAGGAATTGGGAGAGAGGGTAGAATTAGGGTTTTGGGAAGAGATGGATGGAAATCACGTAGAAGGGGGTGAAGCCGTTGCATACATGGCTTCGTACGTAACATTTAGAAGGAGAGGTAGTTTTGCTGCATGCTCATAGGACTCGTTTCGGTAGTGAGCCTTTCATTAACAAGGTCGGTGCTGTGGGCCCCACAACGATGTATGTGTTTCATCCATGCCGTCCATTCATTTGTATGTCTCGTTTTAGGGTAATAACTGAAAAAATCAGGTAGATGTAATATCAGGTGGACCACACAGGACACAGTGGTGACTGAACACCCACCGTGAGAAACTTTTTGGGGACACAAAAGTTTCGGATGAAGCTGAATTTTTAATGGTGGGCGTCCAATCACCACTTTTCCTGTGATGTGGTCCACCTGAGATTTCAAACTGGCCAATTTTTGGACTTATGCCCTCAAATGAGCTTGGAAAATGGATGGAGGGCATGGATAAATTATATGCATCATGGTGAGGTCATCAACCAATCATCCAGGCTCGGCCTACGAGTGGGCCCCACCGAGGATTGGTGGTGCCATTGGGAAAGATGGACCGACCTATATAAGCAGGTCGGGTCGAGACCTGGCAAGTCTCAATGGCTAAAAGAGAAAGAAACCTGACGCCCGTTTAAGGAGAAAGGTTGGGAAGACCACGGTCGTCATAAAGGTTGGCACGAGCAAAGTCATTCCAAAGGTTGGCACGAGGTTGTCCCAAAGGTCGGGACAACTTATAATGGATTATCCGAGGAAGACAATGAAGAAGTTAGATGCTACAATAAGTGGAGATCACAAGGACATTAAAAGGACCTTTAATCGATTTAGTCAGCGAATGATGTTGACCTTCTTATAGATCTGTTTGCATGTCCTTCTGTACTGTGACTTACATGAGCCGACCTTAATCGAAGCTTGGATGACTGTGCTCCAATCTTTGGACGAAGACCGACCTAATATGAAGGAAGACCTATCCGATCTTTCCTCCAAGGATCACGGAAACTAACTCACGATCGGTTCGGGATTCCGAGATCCCTGCCAAGGATTTCAGGAGATTTCCTATACATTAGGAGTTCTAATCCAACTATAATACGCACTTACTAAACAAGGAGGATCCCCTTACTATGTGATCTCCTCTCTACTATAAATAGAGAGACCCCTAATGATGAAAGGTACACACACACTATCTCTACTCTTATACAACTTCTACAAAGACCTAGATTCCTAACTTTTGCATTGGAGGGTCCCCTGCAATAGCCGGGGTCTTCCTTGTTTGCTCTCTCCATGGGTACTCAAGGAACCCGAAGGGTCAACCAGAAAACAACATCATCAAGTGGCTAGCGAAACATCACTTTGGTTGGATGATATTGGTTTATATAGCAACCTGTGTATTGATTTTCATGCGTCGCTCCAATCCCATGCAGAGCCATTACAGCCATGGTCAAATTATCAGAGCCGTCCACATATTCAATGCTATGGTGGATGGACCAAGGGATCTAACCGTTGGTCTTTTCCTCTTTAAGATGCATCTTTGGCTATGATTGTTTAGATCGTCTGGTCTTGTAACCAACAACGGGAGTTTTTGGACCATGTACCATGGACCATCCATCGATTAGTGTCACGTGAATGGATTGTCAAGATCATACAACAGGTGCATGTGGGTCCTATCATGCAAAACAACCTCCTTACGCACCCTAGGAGAACTGGGCCTCTCTCTCTCTCTCATATATTGGCAACGCTGATAGTTTAAGGTCCTAGTTTTATCATCAATTCCTCTTGAAAGTTGTATATACCACTATCATTCAATAATAAAAAATAAAAAAATTTATTTGAAAACACAAAATTTTAAATAACAAAATAAAGTAAGAAAAAATGATTTATTTGTTTGAGTCGATGCCTGATTGAGTCTTTCGGCCCGAAATCAAATATACCCTCCTTAAATTGCGTCCCAAGTGTAATATGAATTTTGGATAATTAGCTCCCAGGATACAACAATTATGACTCGATTCGAATTGTGAGTGTGCAAAACTTAAACTTGAAGTGAGTTGACTCGGCAGCAAACTCAGTTAGTAAAAAATATCAAACTAGAGACTTATTTAAAGAATCAAAGAGAATTTTTTAGTTTTTAATGATTTTTTTTCTTTAAAAAAAGGAGTAGGTGTAAATATACACTACAATTAAGTGCTTGAAACATCGTTTCAAATGGGTTAAGCCTGTTAGATTTAAACCCAACTGGTGTGACCACCCGAACAGACGGGTCCCTTGTTTGAAATTCGCGCAAAACTGACGTAGCTTTACTTAACATGCTTCGGGATCTCTCCAAGTGTGTCTGATTCATCTGCTCAACCATATTGTTTTATTCGGTCATGTGCCACATTGTATTGTGCCTAATGATCCCTTCATCTTTGCAATATTCATTAAACTCAATGGACGTAAATTCACCACCATTATCAGTCATTAAAACTTTTATTTTTCGCCCTAACTGTCTTTCCACTATGGCCTTCCATTGTTTGAATTTGGTGAAAACTTCGAATTTATGTTTTATGAAATAAACCCAAACTTTTCGAGAGTAGTTGTCAATGAATGTGACAAACTATGATGACTCTCTAACGAAAACTACGGGCGATGACCCCCATACGTCAGAGTGCACATAATCAAGTACTTCTTTATATACATATTTTTTAGATTTAAAAAATAATCTAGATTATTTATCATATATACAATGCAGGCATATATCTTAATTAGAATTATTAAAAACTGGAATCAAATAATGATCTGAAAGTACCTTCATGCCCCATTCGCTCATGTGGCTCAGACGAGCATACCATATACGTGCAAACGTGAAATCTATAACAGTCATTGTCGCTCCACCTAATAAAGTTTTCTCAATCAACCTGTAAAGGTTTTCATGCCTCTGCGCTCTTATAACTATGAGTGCCTCTTTTGAAACTTTAAAGACACCATTAAGATTGGTGAACTTGCACCCTATTACCTCAAGTGCACCTAGAGAAATCAAGTTCTTCTTCATATCAATAACGTGCTTAACCTCAATCAAAGTATGCTCAATCTCATCAGACATCTTGATACGCATCGTACCAACAGCCACAACATTACAGGCATTATCATTGCCCATAAATACCTGTCTACCATCGCACTCTCTGTAATTGGTGAACCAACTCCGATAAGGAGTCATGTGATATGAAGCCCCTGTGTTAAGGATCCACTCGTATTTACGATCATCGTACAAGTTTCGATCATGGACATTGACAACACATCACCTCTGCTTGTCTCTTCATCAGACGTGGCAGTATTGGTCTCCCTGGAAGAAGCCTCTTAATTTTCTTTCTTTGACTTAGGATTTGTATAATCCTTCTTCATGTGCCCTGACATCACACAGTTCCACCACTTTAACTTACCCTTGCCCCTGCCCTTGGATTTAGATCTCGATCTAGAGGATCTTGTGCCACGTTTAAAATTTCTACCTCTCGTAAGTAAAGCATCAGTGGAAGCCCTCATGCTACCATTTTTCTTTATCATCATTTTTCCCTGAAGGGATGAGATAAAGGTATCAACACTAAGGGTCAAATTGGCGGTGCACAAGGTGTCTTTAAAAGACTCATACGAAGCAGGGAGAGAATTCAGCAAAGATATATGCCTGATCTTCTTCATTGACCAATACCTCCATATCCAGCAATTTACAGATCATCTTGTTAAAATTACTGATGTGGGTCTCTACTTCTCCACCCTCTGTCATCCTGAAGTTGAACAACTAGAACTTCAAGTGCAGTGTAGGCGATTTTCAAAGGAAAAAGGCAAGATAACTGATTAAATCATCCACAAATATGGTGGTCCATGCTGCCCCAAAACAAACATTTATGGGAGTAACATTGGGCCCAATGCTGGATTTCCCGCCCACCCAGTTTTTGGGTTTGTTGGAGTCCAGTAATTAAATTATTATATGGTATATTTAATTCCTGATGACCCACACACATCACTGTGGGTCCCACCAAGTGAGAGGGGGGTGTATAACACATATATCAAGCAGGTCATGTCGTCGGAATGTAGGCCCATAACAGTCCAAGGTAGGGACGTCCCAAGGGTGGGATGGCCCAAGGCCATGGACGGCCTAGCCCCTTGCTCTAAGGCGGGCTCCTCACATCCCAAGTGGGCCCCACATGGGATGTCCACATAGGGTGGACAACACACACCCATGGGCCCCACAAAATGGAAGGACGGCATGGAGGAAAGACATACATCATGGTGGGCCTGACCAAGGACGGTCAGCCCATGATGGGTGTCCAACAGCTGAACGTCCATCATGGACCGCTGGTCCAGCCACTTGGGCCCATAATTATGGCCCCAAAGGCCTCTAGAACTTCATAAGGTGGGCCTCACAGGCATGCACAAGGGCTCCAATGGCCTGGGCCCAATAAATTCCATGGTTGCAAAGAAGACAACAAGATTAGAATAAAAATCTGCAACATACATGTTGTTGTCCTGAATTTGGGACATCCAAAATGGGTGAGTTCTGGGCCTCCAAAATTCCTGAAATTTGGAACCAAAGTCCCTCATCAAGCCTATAACAAGGTGGGACCTAGAAAGATGGCCCACCACCTGAGAAAGTATTTTTAAATTTTAGTTTTTAAGGGATTATGTTGCTTGATTGCACAAAAGAAACTTCTGGCGGTCCACTATGTTGGCCCACCCTTTTGGATGCCCAAATGGGGCTGAAATTTGGTATGATTGTAGTTGGGTCATGCAACTACAGGAATCACATATTAATTTGTATCATTCTTCCCACCAAATAATCAGAAATCAGGCCCCAAGGTGGCCTAAAAATCTGTCCAGACAGTTTCTGGACAGTAACAATAGGTTGGAAAGAAATAAATTAAAAATAGTAATTAAAATAGAATTTAATTCCAAGAAATTAGAGAATGGACCACCCTAGTGGGCCCCACAAATATCCAAGCCATCCCATCATTCAAAACACCTTTGCATGTGCCCCAATTAGTTGAATTTTGGGGCCACATGTCATAGGGTGGGATGCCATGGGCATCCTCCCTTTTTGGATGGCTGGATTTTTATTGGTCCACAAAGTGTACCACACACCATGATCAGGAAATACAAATGAGGAAAAGAAGAGAAAGAAGAATCATCCGGCCATAGGGAAAGGGCTCCGCCACTATTGAGCCCTTCTAGGAACAATCCCACCATACATCATACATTGATATACATCCACAAGATGAATCTCACACATGCATGGCCAAAAATTAAAATGGATGGTTGGGATACCATTCCCACTATGATCATAGGGTCTAGATGACCTCTTCATGCAATAAAATCAAGGGATCCACCATGATGGGATCCATAGAGAAAAATCTCATGCATAGGACATGCATGCATAAGGTAGGCCATTTGGCCACACTTACGGGGACGTGTGGGATCTCCACCATTAATTGGTGGGTACTACACTCCTCCATGAAAGAAATGATGATTTATATGATAGAAATCAGATTCTACATCCTAGAGAAGCACCCACCTCAAAGATGATCACCAAACTTCCACACTAAGATTCTCTAGCACTAAGGGAAATGGATCAATGGTGGAGATGGGGTTTCAAAGGTTAAATGGTGGGAAATTTAAGAAAAAGGGGGCTGGAGAAGAGAGAAAAATATGGACGTTGGAGGGAGAGGAATTGCTAGCTTAAGGAAAGAAAATGAGTGGGAAGGAAGGATAAGGAGAGAGAGAAAAGCCATCATGGGTATGTAAGAAAGTAATGATAGCTATGCGAGGAGATTACTATGTTTGTAGGTTTTAGACTAGGCTTGGGTAGTGACTTGAGTGGGTGGTGTTACTCCATGGGATTGTGTAGTGTGTGTGTGGTGTGTGCATGGGGAATTGTGCCATGGAGGTGACCCATATGCATTTGCGCAAAAGTGGGCCACATGATCAAGGGTTATATTATGTAATGCTCATAACTTTTGATCCATAAGTCGGATAGACGCACAAGACGCATCGATGGAACAACAACGACGATGCGAACAAGATGGCATAGGTCTCAGGTTGATCCGAGTCGGGTCTATGTGACCGAACTCAAGGATGACCGCAAACACTACCCAAAGGTTGCGAGCCGCTATTATTTGACCGGTAGGACCGCGAGACCAAGATGAACGGGATGCATACTCACACACACTCATGCACACATGCGAACTCGGGTCGGGTCTCACAATACTCCTCACCAATAAAGAAATTTCATCCTCAAAATTGACAAAACTGGAACAACAAAATGCATAAACATCATATATATATATATATATATCAATCACTAATCATAAGAGAAGGTAATACAAGCAATCAATCATCGAATAAATGGGGATAATGCTCTCTAATCTCGGACTCATGTTCCCAAGACGCCTCGACCTTTGAATGATGACCCCATTGTACCTTCACCAAGGGAATGACCTTGGTCCTCTGGACCTGCTCCATCCGATCAAGAATACGAATAGGTTGCTCAATGTAGGAAGCATCCTCGCGGACCTTAAGTGGCTGCCAATCAATCACAGGAATAATGTCCGACCCACATTTCTACAACATAAAAACATGGAACACGGCGTGGATCGTGGACAACTCAGGAGGTAAGGCAAGCCTATAGGCCACACGCCCACGCACTCGGTAATCTCAAAAGGTCCAATGAATCTCGGGGCGAGCTTGCCCTTCACACCAAAGTGAACCATGCCTTTCATAGGAGAGACCTTGAGATATACCGTGTCCCCAACTGTAAACTCGAGGGGTCAACACCGACGGTCAGCAAAACTCTTCTGCCGGCTCTGAACTGTGTGCATCCTCTGCCTGATAACATCAATAGTCTCTGATGTCTGCTGCACAAGCTCGGGACCTAAGAGACGACGCTCTCTAACCTCGGTCCAACAATTAAGAGATCTGCATGGTCTGCCATAAAGTGCCTTAAAAGGAGCCATACCGATAGTCGCCTGATAGCTGTTGTTGTACGTGAACTGGCGAGGTGCATATGCTCATACCAACTACCTGCAAAGTCGATCACACAAGCTCTGAGCATATCCTCAAGTATCTGGTTGACCCTTTCTGTCTGCCTATCCGTCTGCGGATGATAAGCGGTGCTAAGACGTAAAGTGACCTCCAGCGCCTACTGGAAACTCCTCCAAAACTGAGACTTAAATCTGGAGTCCTAGTCTGAAACTATCGAAACCAAGATGCCGTGCAGTCTCACTATCTCCTTAATGAATACCTTTGTAAGCTGGTCTATAGACCAGGAGGCACGTACTGGAATGAAATAAGCCGACTTCGTCAAACGATCGACGATAACCCAGATGGTATCGTGACCACGCTAAGTCCTCGGTAAACCTGTGATGAAGTCCATCGATGCATGCTCCCACTTCCACTTTGGAATGCTCAACGGCTGTAAGGGAACAAGGGGGTCTCTGGTGATCGGCCTTGACACGCTGGCATGTGTCACACTCGGCCATAAAATTAGCAATCTGGCGCTTCATCCCCTGCCAGAAGTATTGCCTCCTCATATTACGATACATCTTTGTGGAGCTTAGGTGAATAGTAAGTCTCGATTTGTGTGCCTCAGTCATCAGATCATGACGCAACTCTGGCATGTCTGGGACACACGATTGGCCTCTGAAGTGTAATCCACCATCGAAACCAATCTTCCAGTTTGACTGCTCCACGGATGCGGCCTCTGCTCTGTATTCCTGAAGTGACTCATCCGTCTGCTGAGCCTCGATCACCCTAGCCACCAAGGAGGGTTAAATGGACAAGGTTGAAAGTTGAACAATGGAAGATTGCAGACCGAACTCAAAGTCATACTCTGAAACATCTTTGAGCATCTGCCACTCACGCACCATCATCTGTGCCACTAGGCCTCGTGGCTGATAGCTGAGCGCATCCACCACCACGTTTGCCTTACTCGGGATACTGAAGATCAAAATCATAGTCCTTCTACAGATCCATCCATCGCCTTTGAAGCAGGTTCAACTCGGACTGCGAAAATAGATACTTCAGGCTCTTATGATCCGAGAAGAGCTCAAACCTGACCCCATATAGATAATGCCTTCACACTTTCAGTGTGAAGACAACCGCTACAAGCTCCAAATCATGGGTGGGGTAGTTCAGCTCGTGGACCTTGAGCTGGCGCAAGGCATACACCACTGGATTCTCGTGCAGCATCAGTACAACACTCAAGACAACTCTAGAGGCATCAGTGAAAACAACAAAACCCTCCCACCCATCAGGAAGAGTGGGAACAAGAGCGGACATGAGGCGGTCCTTCAACTCCTTAAATGCCTCCTCGCAGGCGTCACTCCAAAAGAACTCGACGCCCTTCTGCATCAACCAGGTTAGCGGTGCTATAATACGGGAGAAACCCTCAATAAACCGTTGGTAATATTCCTGTAGACCAAGGAAGCTACGGATCTCAGATGCGTTTGTGGGCTGGCTCAACTGATACACTACATCAACCTTCGAGGGGTCCACAACGACGCCCTCCTAGCCAAAACTCGCACTTCCCAGCTTTGCATACAGTTGGTGGGCATGGAGGGTCTCCAACACAATCCGTAAGTGCTCAACATGGTGCTCCCGGGTCCTCGAGTACACAAGAATATCATCAATGAATACTACCACGAACTGATCGAGGAACGGCCGGAAGACCTCGTTCATCAACTGCATGAATATGGCGGGCGCATTGGTCTGTCTGAATGACATTACCAGAAACTCAAAGTGACTATAGTGCGTCCAGAAAGCCGTCTTCGGAATGTCCTCCTCTCGGACCCGAATCTGATGGTAAGCGGAGCGCAAGTCTATCTTTTTAAAATATTGTGCACCCTGCAACCGATCGAACAAATCATTAATACGTGGAAGCGAGTATCGGTTCTTGATGGCAACTCCGTTGAGCTCATGATAGTTCACACAGAGCCACAACGAACCATCCTTCTTCTTCACAAACAACACCGGGGTTCCCCAAGGTGAACTGCTGGGATGAATGAAACTTAACTCCCGGAGCTCATCCAACTGCTCCTACAGTTCCCTCAACTCAAACAGTGTCATCCGGTAGGGGGCCTTCAAGATAGGCGTGGTATCGGGCACCAAATTAATCTGAAACTCTACCTGCCGACGCGACCCAAACCTGGGATCTCTTGGAACACATCCGGGTACTCGTAAACAACTGGCAGTTGTTCAATACACCCTGCCACAGAATCCTCGATGACAGAAGCTAAGAAACTAGAAACAGCTCTCCTCTAGGCACGACGACAAATTAGAATACTGGCAAGCCTGGAATGTGAAACGTAACTATCCTTGCGGCACAATCTAAGATGACCCAATACTCCGCAAGCCAGTCCATACCCAAAATAACGTCAAATCCTGTCATCGACATCACGAACAGATCGGTGGGAAGAAACATCTCACCCACTAACATCGGGCAAGAAGGATAGCGACGGGTCAATACAACAGACTTTCCCATGGGAGTCGAAACGGCCAATGCCTCAGACATGGACTCCGACGGAATACCGGTCAATCGGCAAAACTGCTCGGTTATTAAACAATAGGAAGCACCAAAATCAAATAAAACATGAGCAACGCAAGCAGAAACAAGAAGAATACCCTCAACGACTCCATCGATCGATGAATGCGGGTCCTGGCCTAGCGCCTGCTACATAGAATAAAAGCGACCCTGAGCTGGTAGGGAAAGCAAACCAGAAGATTGTGGATCCAGAGTCTGTGCCTGGTGGGCTGCAATACACACTCGACCCCAGGGACTGGACATACGGATATCCCCTCTACTGGTGCTGTTATTGCTGCTGTCTCTGCTGCTGCTGTCTTTGCTGAAGAGGTCTGCCTGGCTACCTCTTCTACTGAGGAGGAATCCTAGGAGCGGCGGGTGGAAGCTGCGCTCTCTGATGCTGCTGAGGAGGACGAGGAGGAGGCAACCACGATGGCCTTTACTGCTAAATGGGGAGAGGACACTCACGCCTCCGATACCCGGCCTGTCCATAACCGAAGCAAACACCGGAAAAGGAGCCAGAAGATGACATGGCTAGCGATGCTGATGATGATGAAGAAGCTACTGTTTGAGCCGCGGGCTGCCGAAACTCTGATATGCCCCTCCATCTCTGCTGATGGTGTTGCCTGGAACTGTCGGCTGGTGCTCTCCTCTTCCTGTGTCCACTAGAACTCTGCTCTCTCGATCTCTAGGTCATAGCCCAGTCCTCCTCATAAACCAGTGCCCGATGCATGACCTGGTCGAACGTCTCTAAACAATGCCCTACCACACGGCTGTGAAGGGCAAGACACAAGCCAGTCACAAAACGACGGGCCCTCATCTTCTCATCGCTGGTGAAATGAGGACAAATTTAGAGAAAGGCCAAGAAACGGGCCTCATACTGCGATACTGACAAATCACCTGAACCATGGTCTCAAACTCGATAGCCCGCTGGATCTGAACGTGCTCGGGGAAGAATTTTTGGTCGAAACGGACTACGAACTCCTCCCATGTCCAAATGAACTGAAGCCCGACCATCCTAAATACGGACGACCACCAATGACGGGCCTCACCCTGAAGAAGATAGGTCACAAGGGATACTCTCTGATCCATAGGACACTGCATAGTGTCAAAAATCCTCGCAATCTCGGTGCACCATGCCTTAGTGGCAGATGGGTTAAGGTCACCACTAAACCTTGGGGGATCATGTTGCCGGAACTCTCGAGCTATTGTACTTGCATGTGGTAAGTCAGACTCCCAGAAACCTCGACGGTAGCAGGCTGAAGGGTCTGCAATGTAGTAACAACAAGCTGGATCAGCTGCTGAAAATGCTCGGATCCTATAGGCACTGTCGAAAAAGTAGGAGCGACACTCGCCTTGGGCAGAGGTACGAGTGCGGCTGGTGGAGCAGGAGCCTGAAATAGCGGTGAAGACCGCTTTAATTGAAGTAGGAATATGCCAATATGTCCTAGAGGGGGGTGAATAGGACTTTTTAAAGTTTTTATGGTTTATTTAAAATCCTATTACACTAATCCTAACAACATGCACATATTAGGATTACTCAAAAGTAACTCTATTGGCTTCCAAGCCTGATAGAGGATCCAATCACAAACTATTTAAGAAGTAAACAATATGCAAACTAGTTTATGATAGATATGATTGTTTATGTATGTGAGGTGTGATCTCAGATATTTAGATATGAAAATATTAAAGTAAATCACACAAACAGAAGAATAGCAATCTCAGATACAGTCATTTTTATAGTGGTTCAACTACTTGTCTACTCCACTCCCAGTAACCGCACTCAACCCTTGAGTGTACCGGATTTCACTAAGGATGTTTCACAGCTGTTCACCTCAAACCTAAGGTTTTAAATCAGGTTCACCTTTAACCTTTACAACCTGCATTGAGGCTGACTGTTTATGCTCTCACGAGCAAGGGTCAACACAACGCACCCACTTTTAGGTACACTAACCAAGGATCTTCCATAAGACTCTAACGGAGGTTTCACTCAGATCACCTCGAACCTAAGGTTTTAGACAGGTTCACCTTCAACCGGAAGTTTATTCTCTCCACAAAGCAAGAGTCAACACTACGTACCCACCACGTACACTCCTGTTGGAGGCCTCCTACGAGGGCTTGCAAGGGTGAGAAACACCTAAGACCCAATCCTAAAAAGAAATGATCACAAGTGTCCTCTGGACTTTAATAACTTATAAATAAGTGGGTGAGTCTCACTCAGCACGTTGATGAAGATCTCCTCCTTGTTGATGAAGAATCTTCAGCTTCCTTGATCCACAACACAGATGATGTACCAATACAAGGCTTCGGGTTGGGTCAAGGTTAAAACGGAATCCTACTCTATAAAAAGGTTTTCCTATAAGGAAGATAGCGTGATTCCGATTATGCATTCAAGGCATCCTAGCTTAATGATTTGTCATTAAGGTAGTAGATGGAGGATCCTTGAATGTGGAAGTTCATTGCGCAATCCACTCTATTGAATATCAATGATGAGGGTAGATTGGAGGATGAACTTCCCTGAGAGAAAGGACTTTGGGTATATGATCTAAGGTAAAACACTTAAAAGCACTCTCTTCTTTCTCTACGAGCAACAATAGACAAGTCCTCTTTATATAGCCAAAAGTTTCAACGGATATAAAACGGTCACATTTATGATAGAGTTCGATATCATCGAGCGTATACTCTCGATAGCATCGATGGTCTGCTCGATGACAAACTCAAATATTATACGCTTTTGAAACCTCTTTCCAGCTGGTCGATGGAATCGAAACAGGTGTCGATGTCATCAGATTTCGAACTTCGATTCTATCGATACTAGTGTCGATTCATCAACATTTGAAAATGAGAGGGACTTGACATGAAATATTTTAGGTTTACAAGAATGATTGAGGGACCTTCGAAATCATCAAAATTTGAATGTCGATGATATCGATCACTCTGTTGAGGCATCGATAAATCCAACGGATTTCTCATTAAGCTTGTTGGACAGTTTTTGTCCTTGTTCAATGTCATCGAAACAATACCGATATCATCAATATTTGAATAACGATTCTATCGAGTGACCCCTGATCATAGATAAATAATCCTAAAATATTTTGCTAAAAGAACTTGGCGCCCATGACTGATATCATCGAGAGCCTTCCGATATCAACGAGATTTGAATTTCGATGGTATCGAGGAGGCTTTGATATATCGATGCATATATGATATTCTTAAGGAAAAACAGGGGTGCCGAAGATCTGCCTATCGATATTATCGAGTCACCTTCGATGGACTCGAAATTTGAATATCGATGATATCGATAGTGTATCGATGTATCGATAATTCCGTCCAGATGAGTATGTGGTTGCTGGACATATTTTGTCATCATATCGATGATATTGTTTAGGTATTGAGGACATCGACAACGTAGTTCAATCATATCAAAATGTGTATCGATAAAATTGACAAAGCAAGAAAACTTAGAGAATTTTCCTATTTTGAAAAAAGTTTTCTTAACTTAAAAACCCTGTGATATTCTAACTTGTTTTAAGGGTTTTATATACCTGGTGTTTTGGGACAAGTGATGTGAGGCTTAGATTTACCTGTGGTGAGCTTGCATGCATCTCGGTTGAGGTAGACGCTTGAGTTGATCTTCCTATGAGGCTTTGCAGTCTAACTGACTCAATACTCACGCTAATTGACAAACGAAGGCACTTTCAGAGCCTCTGTAACCGGAACATCAAGCTGAGGAGGGGGAACCAGCGGGGGAACTGGAGCAACAGAAGGAGCAAGCTACATTCTCAACCGAAGGAACGGCTAAATCGGGACCTCGGGAACTGGGTCCTCTACGACGGGAGTGGGATGCGCTCGAGAAGAACGGGTATCTCAGGCGCCTGGTCCACGAGCACCATGACCACGGGCGCCGCAACCACGGGTACCATGACCACGAGTGTCACATCTAGGTGGCATCGTCTATAAAATAACGACGACGCAAGGAATTAGGATAATTGCAAGCTCAATATGGAGTGAAAGAAAGGGCCTCGGGACACTACTTGTCCTATGCTCTGAGCAGACATGCAATGTTATTCTGAGTTATTCCAGAATTACCTGTTATGCTCTGATAACAACTCTTGTCATGCCCCAGACTCGGTAACCGGATTCACAAGGAACCTGATAGCTGGTTCTGGCCGCAACAGTCTTCGTAGTATCCCATTCTCGGCTCCTGAAGCAGGTTCCGATCCTGGGATCCTACAAGGAGGATTTCTATAACAGTATAATCATTGCCAATACGAGCATACCTAAAATCACAGCAAGTATATCTGAGAATAATAAAAGCACACATCATAAAATCCACTATGAATTTAAACTTTTACAAATATCTATGAGGTTCAAAAGGACATACATAAGATGATAAAAAAGGAGAGAAATCCTAACCTACCTCAGGCTATGGATAGCTTCCTTGAGTGAAGGGAGCATCACTACGAAGGGTTGCTAGGCGGCAAGGATCCTACCGAGCTCACTAGCCAATTTGCCTCACAGTTAGAGGCGAAGGGTAAGAAGAGAGCAGCCACTCCATCGATTGCTGCACCTGCCAAGAAGACGAGCAAGCCGAAGACCAGATCACCCGATTTCTCTCCTCCTCAAGCTCCAACGACCGAGGCTGCTACCCCAGTAAGCTAAGAGGTCGTAATAAAAGACCTCAATGTTCCCTTATCTGCTCCTTAGCCTTCAACAACCCTAAGGAAGATTTCAGACTTGGGAGCTTTGCCCAATCCACCGTCTAAGGCGCCAATTCTTTCTTTCGGGCATGCCGCTCTTTTTAAAACTTCCCCAATAATAGAGGATCGACCATTGCCAACATCCACAAGGCCTCAACGGCTATTAGGTACTTCAGCCGAGGCCATATCTTCTTTTGAAATATACTTCAAAATTAAGTATTGGCCCAGTCTCTCTATTGCTGACTACTCCACAAAGATTGAGAAAGGCTTGAAACGTCACCAGGAGGCTCATTTTAATAAGTGTCGAAATAAATGGTGGTTGAAAGAATGAGCTATAGATGTCCTAAACGGGGGGGTGAATAGGAAAATGTTAAATATTTCGATACAATGCGGAATAATAAAATAATTATACTCAATTGCTTAGAGTATGGAATTATTGATATCAAATACTTCTTAGGACAACCTTATTTCACGTTGTCTTTGAGATCAAAATATCAAACTTAACAAAAGCCAATCAATCACAAAATAAACATATAAATAATAAAAATAATCACCACAATACACAAAGAAATTATAGTGGTTCAGTGCTTAAACCCACACCTACTCCACTCCCAAAATTACCACTCTCGCAATTTTAGCTTTCACTATTTCAAGGTTTTTTCAGGGTCACCTTAACAACATGATATAGTTCTTGTGATCTTCACGGGCTATCACAATAAAACCCACTTTGTGATTTTCACAAGATCATCACAAACAAACCCAATGAGATTTTCAGGCTATCTCAGAAAAACCCAAAATAAAATAAAGTAAATAGAATACTTATCTTCAATTGGCGAGTCGAAGATGTGATTGTAACTTAGTTGCAGCAATCTTCTTCTTGGGATATTTGATGAAGGCATGTATGAGTTCAACCCAAAAAGAATATAGGGATCTAATGTGTTTCTCAATATATAAATAAAAACTCTAGTAGTTATAAATTCTATTATCTTAAATCTCGAGTATAGATTACTCTATTAAAAATGATCAAAACTATCTTGAGAAAGATAATAAAATAAGCTAAACAAATATTAGAATTATAGTACAAATAGCTTAATAAAAGCCTGTCTTTCTCTCTTGATTAGAAGAATTTTCTCACTAATTTTCTTGTCTTGAATGAATGAGAGAATTCCACTATTTATAACCAAAGGATATGGAAATTCGGTTAGCCCGAGAGTTGGTTTGGCTAGCTGGATTCTAATGATTTCGTTCCAATGGCACTCGAATTTCGCGGGATAAGATCTTTCAAAAATTCAGCTGGCTAAATACAAGCTTCGGCTGACCCAATTTCTCTAAAATCTGAAATCTTGCATTGTTGGAAACTTGTCTGAACATACTTCGGGTTGAACGACTGATCATGTTCGGCTGGCCAAACCCAAGGTCAACTTGGTCGAACATGTCGTGGAAAATCTCTAACAATCTATAAACTTGCCCGAATTATGTTGGGTTAGCCAAAGGTAATTAGGCTAACCGAACCATATGCCGAGCTAGCCCAACTAGAGTGTATTTTACTTGAAATAATGTTCAATAGAATGCTATGTGAAATACACCTAACCTAGGGTCAATAAGGTTTATGTCACCTGATGGTTAACTTATATGAAGTGTTCTATTCTTTGAATCATGTCCTTATATGCCTTAAGATGTTAAGTCTTCTCTGAGACGTTTGATTGAGTCAATAACATATCTTTATGAGTTGTCGAAGAATATATTCATGAGACCTTGTGTTCCTTTCAGGACTACGAAATTTAACAAACATAATTGTGTTTAAGTATAATGTAATGCCCTGAATTTTGAGGGTCGAGCAAAGCTCGACTCCCAAGATTCCGGATATCACTTATGCTTTACGGAAGTTGGTTCTCGGTTACTTCTACATTAGGCAATTAAGCATGTATAGGATTAAACTAAATAGTGTATCATACTCTGAAATAAACACGATTTAAGCAGAAGATTAAATTGAAACACATGTAGTATGATTATCCAAAGTATGGGTCCAGCTGGGTCCAATATACAATTCCAAAATCAATAAAAATGTGGAAAGGTGCCGTCTAGCTAAGCTCGATTACACGACTCTCCCTATCAAGAAGTGCGCAACCTGCATCGGCCCATCAGAAAACTGGAAGTAAGAGAACTCCTCCTCATCCATGCTTGCCTGGTCCAATGCATCAGCCTCAGTGGTCCCTTCATTTATATCAGCGTCTGGTTAATGTTTTAAAACACCGTCCCAGAGTGGGAGTGAGTGATCAACTCAGTGGTTCCATAACGTATGGGTTACACATGTTATCAAGTCTATCAATACAGGAATGATAAAACAACGTAAAACAAGCATTTCTTAATTATTCTTCTTAATGCGAATAATGGAGTTTATGAAATGATGCATGCCCTCACCATACAACACTCCCTCAATACGCGGCTCCGACCACCTATTTCGCAAATGACAATACTTCCTCATCACATGATAACCACCCCTGTTTCACCACATTCTAAGCTAACGCAATATGGTGAATGATTATATTAGTCGAGTGATTAATTATAGCTATTCATTTAGCAGTTTGAGGAAACTAGGATACCTCCCTTTTGTCATTAGTCTGAACTGAATTATTAGACGCGGGATGATCATAACAGTCCTACGTCTGTAATCCCTGATCCGTCTGGGTTCGTCACTCCCAGCTGAATACATACAAAAGGCAAGTTATAAAAGTAATACTCGCAGTCACTACGGGAAGGCTCGTCACCCTAGCGTAGGCCGACAGCACGGACATATATCCCATACCACCATGCCCGACTCACGAATCTTGAGGATCGCAAAGGTAATGGTTAATAGTAGACATTTACAATTGGTAAGGGGGGTGTCTCAAATTCAAACAATTATGATCATACATGGTGAACATATATAGGGTTAGCTGGTTCTTTGGACAATTTCGATTGATACGAGCAAACACCGGTGTAACAAGCATGAAGTGTGTAAGCACTCCCCATGGCCCAGCCACAGTCGATCATCCGTGTTCAACCCTAATCGATCGAACTTACCTCGGGTGGCTAAACTAATTTGGTCAACTCATATTCGGGAATTTGCCAACTAACTAGACTACTCTTGCAGTCTTACTTCTTAATTTAATCAAGTCAACGAATATTAAAGATGATTAGATTCACATTCAATCATCAAAATCAATAATCTACTTATTTAGGCATTTCATCGAACATGTAGGTGTCACTATCTTAAGATTTGTAAATCATAGACCGAAATCGAAATACACAGGTTATTATGCAAATTCCAAGTTGGCAATCATAAATCATTTACTGAACAGTAGAATTAATAAACGGCAACCTAAACATTTATGGTCTATACCTTAAGAGGGGATTTCCAATATTTAGCTCCTAGGGTTGGGATGTTGGAGAAAATCATCAATTCCTAATGCAAAGGAAGGAAGTATCGTTAATCGCACATAAAGTAGGTATAAGTTACGAAATCAAAGGGTTGAATGCAAGTCTTACCTCCGGTTGCAAGTGACGGTGGATTCGGCTAAAGATTCGGTAAGTTCCGGGGTTTGATTGATGAGATACAAATGGGAATGTGTTTTTACACCTTGGGGGCCATTATGGGGCATAGGGGTCGACACCAACCGTAGGATAGTTGGCCCTAGTTATGATCTATGCATAGACACAATCGACTTACCATTTGGATGCATTGACTGACGGGTAAGATCAGAATTCAGTTCAACGGTCATCGATTATCGATCAGGCCTACGAATATACGAATTTGTGCAAGACATTACTTTAGGTTGTTGCCCCAAATTTAGTTGTGACTAACCGTCTAAAAGCCACAACTTGGGCAAAGACCGAACGTAGATAAGTGACTTAAGTTCTTGGTCAATTTCAAGAATATTCGCATAACTCATGCACCGACCTTGTAAGTTCAAGTTGTGCGATTCAAGTCACAATCTCGACTGGACGTCTCGTAATGGACATCAAGCCTAGTAAGACAGACATTACCCTATAATTTCAGAACTAGTGGCCCATTAACGAGCGATCTAGAGCTCGTTTGAAAAATCAAGGCATTTCGTGAATGAATTAGGTAGCAAGATTTCCTATGCGCAATGATTAGGATTTGGATTAACTATGTTCATAGTGTAGCATATTCGCGATTAGTGAAAATGGCAATTCAGTCATAATCACTCTAAACTGTTGGTTCATAGGCTATATAGATAATTGGCTCACTTTAATTCGTTAATTACAATTCAACCCCAAGTTGTCTTGGCTTTGAGTAGATCTTTAATTTATTTGTGGTCGTTTTGATTAGTCAGTGATAGGTCAGCTAGATTTGGGCCCTATGTGAACAAATCAGGAGGTTATACTCGGTGCTTAAGTGCCTGGGTGGATTCGTTGGCTTTCTATAACTAATTAATTAAATTTGTGCGGTTCTTTGATGGTATCACCTGTGTATAGGCTCACTTCGAGCGTCAAGGGTCAATAAGCGACAACGTAAGCTAGTCACATTAAAGGTTTTCAAGGGATTTTGTTACATATAAACACTTACAGTGGCAGGATAGAGAGAGATTGAATTATCTCAATCTTCCCTTTGATGAGAGGTATCTAACCCCTTATCATCATAATCCTCCACCATTCCCTACTTCTACTAGACCGCTGGAGACCTTAATAAAAAATCCTTAAGCCGTTAGAAATCGGCCGATTGTCTACGCCATCTGGTCTGACCTAGGTTGAGATTGCTCACTCATATATTTGCATGTATTGAACTTCCTGCTTTCGCATCGATTGACTCTTTTTTTATGCTCCTTTTGTAGTTACTCGAGAGATGATGGCCGCTGGCAAACAGATAGTTGTGGCCCAACCACAATAACATCATACGTTGGTAGTTGTTGATCTTGTTATCATCAAAATTCTGTCTATTGATTCAGATGCAACAATCAATGTTGAAGGTCTCCCTACTCACAGTCCACTTGAAGTCAATAATCTTCCTACTAACTTAGAATATATGATGCAAATCCCCTGAATTCCTTCCACGCCAGTCATTCAAAGAGCAGGCGGGGTGCCTCCCCCTTAGCCATTGGTCAAGAAACTCCTGCTCCAGCTAATGCTCCTCCCTACAAGACCGACTTCCATAACAATTGAGGAGATGTCTGCTTTAATAGTCCATGAGGTCGTTACTGTTGAAGCAGTAGTGGTTGAAGCAGCGGTCGAGGCCGAAGAGACCACAATTGAAACCGAAGTGATTGCCAAGGTCAAGATTGTAGAGATGACCTGACCAAGACTGTTGAGCTCAATTCTCATCCTCCACCTATTCCAGAACTCGCACCCGTGGATGATGCTCCTATCTTCAAAAGAAAAGATCTTCCTCCCATAGACAATATTATTTCTTCGTTTGAGAGAGACTTCATTGGAGAACGTCTATGGATGAGTCTCCCTCTCCTTCAAGCAATTTACAAGATTAGGCCGAGCTCCATGGTCTCCTGCAAATCCGATTAGCAAAGTCCCTTAACGCCGAGTCAGTCCAAAAACTCGACCGATTGGTCAAATCGTAACATGTCCATTCTTGGCTTGACCATACTCTGGCTGAAAAGGTATCCAGTCTCCAAGAGCTTTAGGGCTTGCTCAAAACATGCTATCACGTCAGTGTTATCGTTGACCATCTTGAGGCAGAACAATCCACGACTGAGTCTAAGAGGGCCTCTCTGCACACACCATCATTCAGGAGATCACGACCGAGAATGCTATATTGAAAACGTCCCAGGTCAAACTGGATAACCTGAAAGTCATGATCACGGCTCTGGAGGTGGAGTTGATTACGCTAAAGCAGGAGTTCATGGGAAAGCATGCAGAACACCTTTAGCACAAAAAGAGGGTCATCTATCTGGCCATTGTTGTGCACTCGCAAACAGCAGATATGTAACAGCCCGAACTTTTCAATACCCGAGTACATATTGAAAGTTCTCGAGTGTTACCATAAAATTTAACTTATTATGTACATGAGTACGATACCAATCTAGATATCTTAACCTTACATCTATTCTCCAACATGAATCTTACTATTGAGAATAATATTCATTCATAGATCAAGCTATCTGACCATTGATTTTAAGATAAGATCATCATATACCTAAATATTCTCATTTATCTATCATAACTAACCGCTTAGTCAAATACACACTGCTAGATGGAGACATCTAGCCGTCCACTTTGATTTTAGACCACCAGATCATAATAAACTAGCTACTTGATCTCTACATCTACTTGTACAAACATGAAGTTAATATTCTGATCCATCATCTTATTTAACACCTATGAATATACTTAACCCATCATCAAAACTACAATATGAGAAACTTACACATGTGAACAAGATACTCGAATCTAACGATATACATGTTCTACCCCCTAATCACTCTAGAAACCTACCTTGTGTTTTTCCGTTTACAAAATTGGTCATACATATACCTATATACACTATTACAGTACCAACCATCAAGTTTGATATATGTAGATTTCCAAATAATTTGGTGAATAACTCTTTATTCATAATAATTTAGATAGAAGTCCTTTTGTAAGAATTAATTAGAAATATGCCTATAACCATGTAGAACCATTAGATTTTCCAAAACTCTCTTGTCAATGATAATTACGAAAATGCCATTAACCTGGACCCCTGAATTCTAGATCACATGGTTCCCACGATCCGTTTGATGTGAAATTTTATACCATGCCTATGTATCATAAATTAACTATACATGTCAAATTTTGGCCCTTAGATCATTGTAAAAGTGACCCAATTGACGAATCAGCCCATTAACCATTGATTTTAGGTGTCCATCGAGTGAAGAAACCTCGTGAGTAGTCATACTAGGATATTTCCCTTTATATGAATGACTTAGATTTTCCATAATATGGACCAAGTGTGAAATATGAAGACCTCACTTTGGTAGGCTTTTTCTTAGGCGTAAAGTTATCATTTTCAAGCCTATCAACTCCTTATAAATCTGGATCTTCCGATTTAACTACTTCCTTCTGTTCATCACAACTTAAATTTAGACCACACTCTGATCTCATATGACTACAAGCTTATACAAAGTTTAGACCCCGATCTATGATCCTACACCGTTAAACGTTAAAGTCAGTTCCTTCCTTTTGATGCAAAATGTGATATTTTAGATCTAGGTCTTTTCCACCATCGATCAACCATCAAAATTTTCTCAACCGTTTGTATATCCTGACTACACATTTTCTCTAAAATTGGGTCCTAATCATTAAGTGTGGACCGTTAATTGAGAGCAAGTTCATTTTGGCACTCATTAAGAGAATTTTCAAGATTGTCCAATCTAAATTTCGGATCACCAAGAAAATCATATACCCATCTCTATTCAATGACCCTGACACAATGGATGAATTATATTTAAAGAAAGATCATTAGAAAATGGAAAATTGGAGAAACCCAATCCAAGTGTGATGTGAAACACACTTCTCTCATACGCCCACTCCCTTTTAAAAATGGGGCATGAGTTCCCTTCTCCACTCACACGCCCAACGCTGAAGGAGAAAGAGAGAGAGAGAGAGAGAGAGAGAGAGAGAGAGAGAGAGAAAGAAAAAGAAAGAAAGAGAAAGAGAAAGAAAGAGAAGGATGAGCCTAGATGCCCTCTTCCTTCTCCATATGTATGGTGTTTCCCTATTATTCATGTGATGTCGTGATTCATGTGAAAGCTTTTTATGTATAAGCTTTCTTACATGGATATCTACCGAGGGTTTAGATCTACGGCTAAGGTAAGGGATTCCTTTAAACTTATATTAACTTGAGTTGATATGAATTATTCTGTTCCCTCACATGTTTTGAATCCTCCATGCAAATATTTAATTTACCCCCATCAATTATTTATCCTTTAAGAATTATGGTTAAGGTGTGATGTTAATTATGCATGATATTTCTGAATTTATGTGAGAGAATCCTTTAAGCTTACTTTGATTTAAGTTGATATAATCTTGTCTTTTTACATGCTCTCGTGTTACTATGATTCTCTCCTTGCAATTGTTTAATTTACCACCAACAATTATTTACCCTTTGGAATTATGATGTTAATTACGAGTGATCTTCATTATTTTTATGTGGGGCGGTGGATACAAGCCTTGTGAGGCACGTATCCTAGACCGTACCATTTTGTAAGCTTCCGTGGTCCTCCCGGTCGAATTCCGGTGACCCGCGACGCGTAAATTACATTTGCGCGCATTCCTGAGTCGTATCCCGTATTCCAGAATCGACTCAACCTGAGACTTGTACCCTAGCGACCGCGCCATCGCCGCGGTTTCAATGTCGCTTCTCGCTTACCGGTGCGATACCCACGCCAAGAGTTGTAGGCTTAAGAATAAATCGAGGAAACACCATAGGCAACATGTGGGCCGTTTCCAGGAAGATTCCTGGTTGAGAGAATGGAATCTCTACCCATACCCTCCTCTTTCCACCAAGTCAACAAGACCTTACCTCTCTCATGCCTTTCATGCCAACAAGGCAATGCCACCCGGACGCGGATTGCGTCCTACCCCCGCTCGGACAGTAATCCGTCCGGGCAGGGCTCCGTGGAGCCCACCGTGATGTAACTGTTTTATCCCGCCGTCCAACTATTTTTTTAGAAAATTTTAATACATGATCCAAAAAATGAGGCAGGTCCAAGGCTTGAGTGGACCACACTAAAGGAACCTGCACTGATATGACACCCACCATTGAAACCTTTCTAAGGGCCCACGTGATGTTTTGTTTACCATAAAACTTATTCATAAGGTCACGTAGACGTGGATGAAGTGAAAACACAAATCTCAGCTTGATCCATAACTTCTCTGGCTCCCAAGAAGCTTTTAATGGTGGACGTTCAATCCCCACTTTGTGGTCCACTCAAGCCTTGGGCCTGCCTCATTTTCTGGTTCACGTATTAAAATTTTCTGAAAAAGTGGTTAGACGGCAAGATGAAACAATTATATCACGGTAGGCTCCACAGAGCCCTGCCCGGACGGATTACCGTCCGAGCGGGGGTAGGACGCAATCCACGTCCATGCCACCCATACCCCATCTCATCTCATGCCCAAAAAGTCAATTAGCCACATCCCTCACCCATACACTCCATGTCATCCATCCTTACAACTCCCATCACTCTTTCATTTCTCTCTTCACCCCATTCAAGTAACTCCCAAGAGAGCCAACGTCCATGGCTTCCAAAGAGATTAGAGAGCCATGTGTGGCCCACCTTCTACCCCTCTCATCTCCCATCTCCACCTTTCAAATTTCATCATCAACCCTTAAAAAAGGAGCTTAGGAGCTAAGGAGTTCAAGGAGCTAAAGAAGAAGACTGATCGGTGGGTGTTCATAGCATTCGACCTCATTTTCTTTTGATTTAGGGCCCACATTTGGTGGGACCCATCTTGATGTATGCATTGTATAGGGAGGGCCCATAGTGGCGGGGTCCCTCCCATTTTCACCGTTTTCCCTCTCTTCTTCTCTATTTCTCTCCCTCTCTTTCTCTCTCTCTCTTTCTCTCTCTCTTTCTCTCCCTTTTTCCTCCTAGTATGTAGTGGGCCCCACCAATATGTGTTAAGTTTACTCCATCCATCAGACGATGTGGCCCACCACATTCTAAGAGAGATCCACCGTCCACGGTGGGACGGTGAGAAGACCCACACACTAGATGTATCACCCCCTCCTTTTTATTTTTTTGTGTATTTATATATATAATATATAATATATGATATAAGATATTATATATATATATATATATATATATATGGTGGGCCACCACGTGGTCCCACCTTGATAGTAAACGGACCAAGTATCCAGACCGTCCTGCGTCCCTGCTGCCGGACGGTGGACGGGATGGCATATATGTATAATATATTATATTTATATTGTATTATATTAGTATTATATTATACACGTATGGTGGGCCACTCTCACGTGGACCCACCCTTTTACGTGTGTGAGGATCAGCACCGTCCAGGTGAGTCTGGACGGTACGATGGGCCTGGTGTATGAATTTTATCCAACCGTCCATCCATCACCAGCCATCCATTGACGTCAGCTGGTGGGCCACTTCCACGTAGAACCCACCTGTTGGAAGCAGAAAGGCTGGTGTATCTCAAACCAGCTGTATAGGTGGGACGTCATCAGATCCTACGGGACCCACTGTATGTATTTCAACCCACCGTCCATCAAATCCACACGCCTACAGTTCCGAGGGCCACTACCATGATATATGTGTTTTGAATCCACGCCGTTCATCTACCTGGTGGCACTTACCATCGTTGGACATGCTTCATCTGCACCGTTCATCCGTACAGAACCATCAGCGGCCCACTATGATGGATGTTTTCCATCCAAACCGTCCATACATGTGGGGCCTACCATCAGGCCGTCCAGGGACGCTGGGCATTGACGGCGCTGACATTCCTACCCTCACACACACGTGTGTGTGTATATATATATGGGAAAAGGTACTATGCGCTCGAGCGTAAAGCGGTCGTCTGTGAGGTCGAGCTGGGTGGGCCCCACCGTGATGCCTTTCGAACATCAACACCGTCCACCAGATGTACCATTCCATGGTGGGCCTGGACGGCCCAAAATCAAGTCAATCCGTGACTTTAGTGGGCCACACCACATACAGAAGTGCAAAGGGGCCGTGCACCATTAAAACATTCATAACCATTTTTGAGGGCCCACCGAGATGTGTTTTGCAAATCCAGCCCATCCATTATGTGTGTCCCACTTGAATGAGGGTTCAGACCAAGTTTCAGGTGCATGGAAAACTCAGGTGGGTCCCACCAGTGCTTTTATATGTTTTTGGCATGTATACTTATGGTTTTAGATGGTGTGACCCACTTGAGTCACGTATTGACCTGATTTTGGACTGTCCAGGACCACTATGGAATGTTGCATCTGGTGGACGGTGTGGATGTTCGAAAGGCATCACGGTGGGGGCCCACCCAGTTTGACCTCACAGAGACTTATATATATATATATATATATATATATATATATATATATATATATATATATATACATATATATATATGCATATATATATATATATATGCGCTCGAGCGTAAAGCGGTCGTCTGTGAGTCGAGGCCGGGTGGGCCCCAGTGATGCCTTTCGAATCAGGGCCCCACCGTGATGCCTTTCACGGCCCAACATCGACGTCAGTGGGCCATACCATCTGAAAACATAAGTATACACGTAAAAACATATAAAAGCACTTGGTGGGCCCCACCTGAGACTACCTGAAACTTGGTCTAAATTACAGCCAAGTGGGACACACATGATGGACGGTGTTGATCATCAAAAAACGTCTCGAAATGTCCCCACAAATGGTTTTGAATGTTTCAATGGTGTACGGCCCCTCTCAACTTCTGTACATGGTGTGGCCCACAAAAGTCACGGATTGACTTTATTTTCAGCCATGTAGGCCCCCTATGGGCTCGTGCATCTGGTGGACGGTGTGGATCTTCGAACGGCATCATGTTGGGGCCCACATCAACTCGACCTCACGGACGACCGCTTTACGCTCGAGCGCATAGTACCTTTTCCCATATATATATATATATATATATATATATATATATATATATATATATATATATATATATGTGTTATATAATATAATATATTAAATAATATCATGGTGGGTCTGGCGTGCCTAGTATGACCCCCACCATGATGCTAATGTTGTATCCCTACCGTACATCTGTGTGTGGACACGGGGCCACCTTGATGTTTGGGCTCCGCCACACCCGTGGAACCCACCGCTCGATGAATGTGCTGCATCCAGTCATCCATCCATTTGGCTATTTGTCTCAGATTTGAGACTGGAAATGAGACAGATCCACTTATCAAATGGACCACATTACAGACAACAGTGGTATTGAACGTCTGCCATTGAGACCCCATTTTGGGTTACAGAAGTCTTAGATTAATATGATATTTGTTTCTTCCTCCGGTCCAGGTCTTTGTGACCTCATGAACAGACTAGATGGAAAATAAACGCTATGGTGGGCCCCTCTAAATTTTAACAGTGGAAATCGTTATCACCACGGTTATTTATAATATGATCCAGATGATCTTTTGATCTGACTCATTGTTTGGATAATGCTTTAAAATGATACTATAGATGGATGAATGGTGCGGCCCAAGTAGTGCGGCCTACTTGTTATATTTGGGAGGCCTAATACCATGTATTCAGGGCTCATGGATTGAGACCCATTGTGATGAATTTGGAGCCCATGGGTAGAGGCCCATTGGTGCGACCCATTGATACGGCCCACCTGGTGTATATGAGGCCTGTTGGTGCGGCCCATTGATACGGCTCACCTGGTGTATATGAGGCTGGTTGGTGCGACCCATTGATACGGCCCACCTAGTGTATATAAGGCCTGTTGGTGTGGCCCATTGATACAGCCCACCTGGTGTATATGAGGCCCGTTGGTGCGGTCCATTGATACGGCCCACTTGATGTATATGAGGCCGCTGGTGCGGCCCACGTGACACGGCCCATTGCGATGTATATGTGGCCCATGTGATGCGACCCACTTGATGTACACGAGGCCTAGGTGATGCAGCCCATTATGATGTATTTGAGGACCATGGGTCGTGGCATATGGTGATGTGTATTAGGCCCGTGTATTCGGCCCATTGTGATGTATATTAGACCCTTGTATAAGGCCGTGGGCCCACCGTATGCTCGGCCCTATGTGGGCCACTCCTTGGGAGCAATGTTGGTAGAATGTCCACATTGAGGGGCAGTGATCGTTAAATGTCCACATTGTGACCTTTTCTTAGGCCTGGTTAAGCCCATTTTCATCATTCTCTAGTGGGTTAACCCAAACGAATGGGCTCCATTGATATTGATTGGTCTAACATCGGTTGTCCATCTATGGACCCCGCCTTGCGTCGAGATCGATTACCGATTCCGATTGTCGAGGTCGAGTATTGAGGTCGATTCCGATTTGTTGAGGCCAATTGTTGTGGCCGATTATCGATTCCGTTTGACGTGACAGATTTGTCGACTCTGATTATTAATCGATCCGATTATCATGACTGATTTGCCGACTCTGATTGTCGATCGATCCCGATTGTCGTGACTGATTTGCCGACTCTGATCATCGATTGATCCCGATTGTCGTGGCTGATTGTTGTGGCCGATTGCTGATTCCGATTGACATGACCGATTTGTCGACTCTGATTATCGATCAATCCCGATTATCGTGATCGATTTGTCGATTCTGATTATTGATCGATCCTATTGCCGTGACCGATTTGCCGACTCTGATTATCGATCAATCCCGATTGTCGTGACTGATTTGCTGATTTTGATTATCGATCGATCCCGATTGTCGTGGCCGATTGTTGTGGCGGATTGTCGATTCTAATTGACGTGACCGATTTGTCGACTCTGATTATCGATTGATCCCAATTGTCGTAACCGATTTGCTGATTCTGATTATCAATCGATCCCGATTGTCGTGGCCGATTGTCGATTCCGATTGACGTGACCGATTTGCCGATTCTGATTATCGATCGATCCCGATTGTCGTGGCCAATTGTCGATTTCGATTGACGTGACCGATTTGCCGACTCTGATTATCATCGATCCTAATTGTCGTGACCGATTTGCCGATTTTGATTATCGATCGATCCCGATTGTCGTGGCCGATTGTCGATTCCGATTGATGTGACCGATTTGCAGACTCTAATTATCATCGATCCCGATTGTCGTGACCGATTTGCTGATTCTGATTATCCATCGATCCCGATCGTCGTGGCCGATTGCCAATTCCGATTGATGCGACCGATTTGCCGATTCTAATTATCGATCGATCCCGATTGTTGAGGCCAAGTATCGAGGCCGACTCCGATTGTCGAGGCCAATTGTCGAGACCTATATGGTGTATATGCGACTCGTAGTCGAGGCCCATTGTGATGTATATTCGGCCCGTGTTTTAAGCCTAATGTGATGAATATGATGTCTATGTGATGAGGCCCGTTGTGATGTATTTGAGGTTCAAGCGATGGAGCCCATTGTGATGTATGTTAGGCCCATGTGAAAGGTCCATCATGATGTGTATTAAGCTCTTAAGTGAGGCCCATGATGTTGTATATTTGGCCCTTGTGTGAGGTCATGGGTCCACTATATGTTAGGATATATGAGGGTCATTCCTTGAGGGCAATGTTAGTTAAATGTCCACATTGTTGAGGTCGATTGTCGATGTCGGTTATTGGTACCGATTATGAGTATGTGACAGCATAACATCATGATACATGCCCATACACTTTATCTGATGTTTGTTATGAGATGTAGTTGATCATTGCATATGTCATTGAGCATGTTGTTATAAGACTCCCTAATAAGCGGAGGTTATCTCACATGAGCGCACGATATACGTAGGATTGATGCATGACTGGATTGTATGACTCATGCATATTGCATTATGATTACTATATGCCCTAGCGACATCAGGGTTGTAGCCTCCATAGGCATATTGTGGATGGCCAGACGGGACACCGAAAATTTGTTCTAACATCGGGCTGCTATAAATGGCCTTAGGTGAAAATCTCTAAACCCTCTTGGTACCAGAGGACGCCCTAACGTCGAGACCAAGTGGATACCGAAGTGCCTGAGTGCCGAATACCAGAAGACCGCATCTCCCACTGTCTCATGGTCGGTTGGGAGGGGGTGTGGCCTTACCCGCTCAAGCGTAGGGGGCATTGCTAGGCTGAGTCTGACCAGCTCAAGGAATGGGTCCGCTATCAACGTGCCAAATAAGTATTGACAGACTATTGGCCAAGCAGATAATGAGGTTTGTTACGTACACTTGGACTGTGCGGCTGGGAGAGAGGTAATGCCATTTGGAGTATACTAAACCCCGGTGATGATCCCAGATATGAACTATACTGATATGTGGACTTATTGAGCAGGATCTACATACTCATTCATTCACTATCTACTCGGGCTGGTGGTGTGTAACTATTTGATATGTGAACTTTCGCAATGGCTAGGATTTCAGTTGGGGCACGCGACTAATCCGAGATCAGGAGTTTACCACATTGAGTCTGACTATCCAAATTTAAGTGTGGGACTGGTTTGGATAGAAGTTCCTTGTGATGGACCCCATAGCCTATGATACTACGTACTACCATCCCAACTTCACACTCTAGCATGGTCATTCCATTTGCATCGCATATTACATTACATTCGTGACATATGACATTTTAGGTTACCTGTGTTTCTGCATTTATATGGTTTAGATACGGCATCTGATATTTGACTCTTTATGACTCCTCATTTGTATAGTTGATTTGTATCGCGTATTTTGATATTGCTTGACTTATGGACTTGCTAGTATTTTCGCTTACTCTGATAACATATGATTCATGACCTTGCACCTATTTCGACATTGTATGATAATGACATTGCGTTGAATATTTAACACTTACCTTATGCACACACTTACACCACCCTCTAAGCTTTCTATAAGCTTATGCACGATAGATGTGTGCAGGTGATGTTAGGTTACTACAGTGTTGAGCTTGGAGCGTACAGCGGTCTTCTGGAACTTGATTTTCGATTTATGTATTTCCCTTTCAGCATTGTACTCAAACGATTATATTAGTGGATATGTGATGATGATGTTGCCTTTGTGAATTGGGTAATCTTGTGGTTATGCTTATTATGAGCTAAATGTACATTGGAAAATCCTCCTTGTAGGATCTCACGATCGGAATCTGACATATGGACGCTAGGAGTCGAGAATGAGGTACTACGGAGGTTGTCGGCACTGGATTCAGTGATAGGGATTTCAGTGAATCCGATTTTCGGATTTGGGGCACGACAAGCCTTGCCCTTGCCTTTACTAATTTTGTTAAGTTAGCCCTCGCTACTCTTCTCTTTGTTGAGTTGGTCATTGCTACTCTCTTCTTTATTGAGTTGGCCCTTGCCATCTTTGTTGAGTTAATTATTGCTACTCTCCTTTTTGTTGAGTTGGCCATTGCCACTCTCCTATTTGTTGAGTCAGTCATTGTTACTCTTCTCATTATTTTATTAGTCGTGTGTTATCTAACTTGGCTTAAGCATGTGCCTTGGAATTCCAAAACCTCATTATTTGAATTATTTCTCTATTAATGCAAGTGATGTGTTAGAGGTATCACAACTAGTGATTCAAATATTTATCGTGGATGTAATGCGTTGTGGGTAGTGGCCCTCTTGGTCGACATGTAATTCCGCGGGTTGGTTGACGTGGTGCACAATCGATGTAAGTAAATCGTCATGCGTGTTACATCACTTTTCGGGATTGGATGTCGCAAATAGTCGCTCCATGAACATGTCATGTTACGTAAATCCCCCAACCGCGTTATTGTGTCACTTTGAGATGTTTGCATAAATCCACATTAACGTTGGACACGCCGACGAATATTCGTAGTTATTGGATGCAGGGCAAGTCAGGTTTTCTATGAATTATATTCTACATTGTGATGACCACTACGTATGATGAGCTGCACATACTTTTCTAGGCATGCATTCATATAGATTAGTTGTGCATGCTGATACCTCTCATAGTGGTGGAGTACGTGACGTATTAAAACCCTTACATTACTTTTATGAATATCTTGAACTATTGTTAATCTTAAATGATAACCATCATTATGAGTAGGGCATTGACCCTCTCCAACCGTACAGATGATGTAGGTGATGTACAAATTGAAGACCTAGAAGACCATCTCTTTATGGAAGATTATACCGAAAGAATAAAAAGATAGTTTTATGATTTAGTTTTATATTTTCGCTTCAAACTCGATAATGTAATAAGCTCCCATTGATAGGGCATTTGATAATTTGTTGAATTTTTTTACTCTAATGAAATAATAAATATAATCGATTTTATTCTCTTGAATGATTACCTCCATGAATATAACTAGATATGATCTAAATTAAATATATATATGGTGAGATTTTTAAAACATTTAATTCATTCAATTATTAACACTCGGTTTTCTCGAGCATGAGTATAAACTCTGGCCGTGAAAATTATGGTTGTTACAAGATATCAGTCGACTTTCTAGATCGACGACTAAGAAAGATGCTACATTTCAAGCCGTAAAAGGTTAATTGGGGGCACTCAGAGAATCACCGAAACACTTTATCTTAATAGAATTGTAACTTGTAATCGTCTCTCTTTTCTACATAAATGGCCACTGAGCCATTTTTACATCTATCGCCCCTTTAATTTTCACTCTTGTTGTCTATAACTGCTTGCTGACTTGTTCCTAAAAGTTCGATGGCATGTGGGTTACTTTCGAACTTTATGCCTTAACTATCTCATGTTCCTAACCGTTCGGAACACGTACCAGTTTTCAAGCCATGATCACTTTAAATCGTGGGTGCCTAACTGCCTATTTAAACAACATTTGGCACTTGCTCGAACTCACGTTATCTTCCTTTTACATTCATCGCTCTATGTCCATGGCTTCCAGATCTTCCTCCCTTATTGCACGTGTTGAACGTTATTTGAAGGATATTTTTGAATGGGGTTTAAAAGAATACTCCCATTCCTCCCTGTTGTTTAATGCCAATGGTTTTGCGATGTGTGCTTCATCTGCAGACGAATCAGATGCAACACTTGGGAAGCTTGTCTAGATGTTAAAGCGTCTGTATATTATAGGAGATGATTCTACGAGCTGACCTTTGTTAACCAAATGAACTCAGAATACCTTCAACTATCAACCCACGTACATGATGTACTTTGAGCTTAGTCACTATGCATGTACGTGATGTACACACGTGATGTGCTTTCACTGGTGATCAGCCATATACATGGGCTTTACCCAAATTCCAACTCGATGAGCATCTCCAGGTTGATGTGTACTCACGCATCCATGCATTTAAATAAGACTACATCATGTATTGTTTGAAATGCCTTATTCCTTAAAACTATGCTTGATTAATATGGCGGTGTGTAATCTTGAGGGGAATTCACATTGAACTGGCTACTCATTCATCGAATATATAACTGTACAAGTAGCGCGGGTGGTTTAAATGACATTCATGTCCAGATTGATGAGAAGCATGGTACAATTATTAGGGATGCATGACTGCATCTGCTAAGAGGAGCTACATGATCTTATAGCTCAAGTTTAGCCACATTTTATTTTTCATGTATTAAATTGTCCATTCTTGTATTTATTAGTATGAGACATTGGTTTGTATAAGTCCTTTGGGCAGTCGCTCGTATATTTTAAATATGTATGCAATTTTCCTTTATGCTTGATTAGTTAATCCTCCATTAAGCTGTCAACTTTGATTTTTTTGAAAAAAAAAAAGAGAAAAAAATACATGATATTTGGTTATCTTTGAAGGTTTACAACTCAAGTTTTTGGAGAACGAGTCGTATACTAGGGTTTCAAAAATTGGGGCATTACAATGACCCTTATCCCTTTCTCAGGGATGTTGCCAAGTTACCCGAAGATCGCAGGCCTCCATAAGAGGTTTTGAAGATCCTTTTGGAACTTCAATAGCTTGGAGAAGAATACTCTAGGGCTGACCGGGAGTTTGAACATTGCACTACTTCACTGTCACGTTTGTTGTCCCTCGTTGACGAATCCCGAGCTCTCTTAGTTGGCCATGAAGCGTCTTGGAAGAATCAACTGCATTGGTCTCAAGAACATTGCCTTAATAAGGAAATGTTATGGTCGATGCAGGTTGTCTCCAACAACCTATCTATCGACCTCATCGAGGCCCATCGGCTCTACCTAGACTGTGATCAACTCGAGAATGAGGAGTTGGTAGCGTTCATCGAGTCCCAAATAGCGCTCTATTGGGGTTGTGTGGAGTCCAACAGGGTCGAAAAGAAGTCAGGCAATTTAGAGTGTGCAGCCCTCGACCAACATCTCGCGTTGGCCGCCCACTCCTCAGAAGAGCTCGTGATCCAGCATGCCTCATGGAGCGAGAGACGAAAGATGGCGATGAAGACGAAGGCATCGGCCACTGAGAGATTCAAAAAGCTCAAATCAGCCCACTCGTAGTTTGACCACTCGACTTGCCAAATCTTCTCTTTCTCTTTTTGTATTTATTTCCTTGTAATCAACTCACCTTTATTCTAGGGCTTTTATTCAAATGAACCACATATTTTGCTAATTCTCTTTTATGTAACTTTTGACGACTTCCCAGAGTGAAGGGAAGCGAAGTTTTAAGAATCGACCGTTTATAGGAGCCTTTACAACCTTCTCGTCTGTGTCCCTTAAGACATAGGCTCCTCCCTTGAAGACTTGCTTGATGACATATGACCCTTCCCATGTGGGTGAGCACTTTTTACCCAGTGATCAGTCCTTTTAACAGATCGGCAATACAATTTTCCAGACCGTATCGCTTACCCCGAAAGACTTTCCTTTCACCCTTTTTTTATATGCACGTGCCACGACCACTTTGCTGGCAACAATCGAATCCAAAGCCCACATTCAGACCTTATCCTGCTCCTCGAGCTCGACCAACATTACCTCTGTGAAATCTGGAGGAGTTAACTTGGCCTGATATGCGGTTCATAGTGATTGTACTGTGATTTCCAGGAGCTCGACCGCATCGTGTCTATAAGTTAATGCAAATGGGCTCACCCCAATACTGGTGCGACGTGACGTTCTGTAGGCCCAGAGAGCCTCAGACAACTTGGTATGCTATTCTCGGGAACTTTCTCTGATCATTTTCTTTAGAATGTTCTTGATTACCCTATTGCTAGCCTCGGCCTAACCATTAGCCTGAGCATAATACATGGTTGAATGTAAACTTTTTATACCGAATCTCTCTGCCATCGCCGCACTTCCTTGGCCGAGAAAGTTACAACTCGGTCCATGGTAATGGACTTTGGTATCCCAAAATGGTGGATAATGCTAGTTTCAATAAACTCAATAATCTCTCGGTAGCCGATTCCCCTCATGGGCTTTACTTCTACCCACTTAGTAAAGCAATCGGTCGCTACGATGATGAATGAGTTCATGCGAGTCAAAGATGGGTGAATCTGACCAATCAAATTGATCGCCCATCCTCAGAACAGCCATGATTTTATTATGGGTTGTATTTCGGTCGCAGACACATGCTAGACCGGTCCATTCCTTTGGCAAGCTTCACAACCCTTTGCATACCGAATGCAATCAACCATCATCGTCGACCAGAAATATCCGTAACATTTAAGTGTAAGTTTCATCTTTCCCTCGGCCTACTGGGTCCTATAAATCCCTTCGTGGACCTCTTCTATGACTAGCATGGCTTCTTTCTTTGACAAGCACCGAAGTAAAACTCCATTGGCCCCCTTTCGATACAGCTCGCTGCCAACCATTACGTAATTTGCGGCCGATCTTCATACGTTTCTATCAGTTCTGGTACGTGGACTTTACAAATAGCCCATGAGAGGAGCCCTCTAATTGCCCCTCCTCTACTTTTGCCAAACAGACTTTCATTGTACTTTCTCTCTGAAAAACAGAGGGAGGGGATCTCCTTTAGACTGTGATCGACCGCTCGGCTGAACCTCCCAGGGTGTTGAGCCTTGCAACTAACTATGCCATTTTGTTGGCATTCACATTATCTTCCCTGGTAACATGCATTAATTCAACCTCTTCAAATAGGTTGAGTAGCTGGACCGTTAGGGCATAGTATAGCAGTAAAGATAGGCTAGTACATTTAAACAATCCCACCATTTGATTTTTCACCAACTATAATTCTCTTATAACAATCACAGTTTTTGTGCCCAATTCCAATAGCAGCTCCAGGCTAATTATCATAGCTTCATATTCAGCCTGATTATTAGTACAATTAAACTCTAATCAGAAGGCAAATTCTTGACAATTCCCATTGGGAGTAACCAAGATCACTCTAGCCCCAGACATATCATGTGTCCTTAATCCATAGAAGATCATCTTTCATGGTTGAGTTGTATGCAATATAGATCAAGCATGGTTGGGGGAATTTGTTCCTCTAGGTCTAAAGGGTGATCGGCCAAAAATTTAGCTATAGCACGACCCTTTACTGCTTTTTGCAGGATGTGTTGTGATCAAATTTACATAAAGCGAGCACCCATTTACCAATTTGCCTGCTCAAAATCGATTGGTTCAATATATAATTCACTAAATCAATCACTACTATTACATTCACTCTCTTGGCCAACAAGTAATGCCTCAACTTGGAGTCCGCAAAATACAATGACAAGCACAAATTTTCCATAACCGAATACTGCCTCTCAACGTCGATCAAAGTTCTACTCAGGTAGTAGATCATGTGCTCCTTTCTATTGTCATCATCTTATGCTAAAAGGGCTCCGATCGACTCTGCTGAAGCTACAACATATAGCTTGAGTGGTTGATCTTTGATCGGCGTCATTAACACGGGCAGCTTCATTAGATATTCTTTAATCTTGTCAAAAGTTAATTGGAGTTCCGCTTCCCAAACAAATTCGGACCCCTACTTCAATTTTATCAACGGTGAAAAAAATGTTAGTTTTGCTTGCACAGATAGATATAAATCTCCATGAGAAATTAACGTGGCCCAAGAAATTTGTAGCTCAGCCTTGTTTCTCGATGGTCGAGCATTAATCACAGCCTTAGCCTTGTTCTGATCAACTTTGATCCCTCTTTAGTGTACAAGAAATCCTAAGAAGTTACTGGCCGAGACCTTAAAAGCACATTTTAAGGGGTTCATCTTCAATTTATGGAGCCTCATTCACTCCAAGGACTTGTGTAAGTGGGTCAGATGATCCATTGCATCAGTCGATTTGACTACTACATCGTCCACATAGACTTCCATGAAACTGCCGATCACATCATGGAAGCTAGCATTCATTACCCTTTAGTATGTGGCCCCTGCATTCTTTAATTTGAAGGGCATCACTACCCAATAATAAGTTCCCAATGGTCCTAGATACCTGAATGTCGTCTTCCACACGTCGTCTAATATAATATATATTTGGTTATATCCAGAATGCCCATCTATAAAGGACATGATCCTATGTCCATCAACCTAATCGATAAGCTGATCGGCCACCGGCATGGGATATTCGTCATTTGGTGTAGCCAGGTTTAAATTTCTAAAGTCGATACATACCCTTAACTTACCATTAATTTTCATAACTGGGACCACATTTGACATCCATTCCGTATATTTGATTAGTTTGGTAAAACTGAACTTTGGGAGTCGTTCGAACTCTTGTTTGATCTTAAGCGTAAGTTCGGCCACCATCCGCTTAAGTGGTTGTTTGTACAGCCAATAACCTTCTTTCATGGGTAATTTGTGATCAATCAAGCCCTGGTATTTCATGGTAATCCCACATGAAGCAGTTGAAGAACTCCAAGAGTAATTTCACTATTTGCTCCTTCTTAGAAGGTTGTAACAAATCGATTATGAACATTGGTTTTGGGTCCTGTTTTGTAACCAGATTAATCTTGACTAACGAATCTTGGACTTGCGGTCAAGAATATTCCTTTCCTTCTGACACTTCTTCAAATTCAATATTGTCTCCCTCGGCCGATTCTTCCAACTTGGCCAGATTCACGAAACAGCCTTCATCGGCTTCCCCTAGGCTTTCTTCAAGCCTTTTTATTCGGGCTATGAAGTCGGCTCAATTTGCTTCATTCCTTGGCATCTTAATCATGGGATCTCTTAAATGGTGTAGTGGGAGGCCGGCCAATATAAAATGATTTTCTTTGGCCGGGCATCATTGGTTTGGGTGATCTCCATAATAGCCTACATAATACTATATGGGTTCTTTTTTACTGTAATCCCAGTGGGTGACAGAACTTATTTCTCCCGGTAAACCCAATAGGTCCCACTTCTTCATCGTAATAATACGCCTCATTGGCATTCAACGTGGCCAAGAAAGGTTTGTTGTCGGCTAGGACTAGCTCGACCTTATTTTGATTCCAAAAAATCACAAATTGGTGAAGAAGGGATGGGATCCATGCAAAAGAATGGATCCAATCTCTCCCCAATAGCGTGTTATAGCTTGAAGAAGTATCCACAACAAAAAATGGTGCTAAGATTATTTTGGTGCCCACAGTCAGATCGATCGACAAGACATTGTGCGTGTTCGTGACATGGTCGGCAAAATTGCTAATGATCACTTCTAACAGGATCAGACCAGCCATGGTCTTTCCTAACGTGGCCATCATTCTCCATGGCAACAAGTTCACTACAGCCCCGTTATCCACCAGAATTCTGGTAACAAGACATCCTTCCAGATGAGCCGATATGCACAATGACTTAAGGTGTTGTGTCATGTCATGGGTGAGCTTGTCGATAATTACCCTTTTGGATACACCCCCGCCCGCGATGGTAACTATGCCGACATGTAGTGCTTTGTTAACTTTGGATTCATTTTCCTTGCTTTCTTCGAACGGGAAAGAAGCATGTTGTATGATCACCGGAGGAGCATATTCTTCTTCATCACTGGCCATTTTATTTGATTGAGTGGGCCTCACCTGAAAGCTGGATGGCAATTTGAAGACCATATCGCAATGAAATGTCACTGGTGGCAATAAACCAAACACAATTTCACCACTTGAACTTTGCCCCCTAGTATTTCAAATCCAATCTTCTCGATCTAATTAAAGTATTCATCAGCCGTGAGTTTGATCGACAGATCGACAGACGAGATCTTCAGGGTGTCGGCGGTCGATGAGAGTTCATTGGCTAGCCATTTCGCTATTGGTAAGCAGCCTTCGCTAAGGTAATTTGGCAAATCACCGCAGCTATCTTCCTCTTTAAGATCCCCCAACTAACCCGTGTCATCAAGAGCATCTAGACCCTCCTGCACTGTAGTTGGTAACACTTCTTCGACCGTGTTTACTGCCAATTGTTCATCAGGAACGGGGATCTTCCAAAAAGGATAGGGCATTTTAGCTTCTGGTTGAGGAAGTGTCCTTCCCCCTTTCGTCTCTCTTCTAACGATAGCTCATTGTCTTTGCCATCGGCTTTTCTGGGTCCTTGTCAAAGCTTCCAATATTACTGAAAACTTTGGGTGAGTGATTCGTTTCCATACCCCTTCACATGTTGTAGGGGGTTTGACCATCCTTGGCAAAGGTGGACCCCATTATTAGACCCATAACCTCGCGAACCTTCCATACACTTCTACTTCAACAACAACATGTCCATAGCAGACCAAATCGACGAGTTTTGATTGCGACCCCATTTTTAGTATTGAAACACTTTAATACTTGTACTCTAGCAACTGCGCAGGCGCTACGATTCCAATGTTATGCGACACACCCTATTTCGACTCCTAGATTAAAATTTACAATTTTGGCACAATCCGAGGTGAGCCCCGTAACGCACGCGGGCTCCACTTACACAAATTCCTATGTTGTTAAATCAATCAATCCATCCATCAGTCATGTCACTCTCTCCCCATTACTCAAACAAGCCCAAGCCTTTCTCATGCAACCCATACCCCTACCTATGCTAGCCATCATTCTTTCCTTCTTTTTCTTCCCATTTTACCCCTCTCTCTTTTCATAATTCCCTATCTACCAAAAATCTCTAATACAAAAACTCCCTAACTCCCTCTCATTTCTACAATTTTTTAGCAAAAGTAGAGAAAGATTAAGAGAGATAGAGAGATAAGAAAGAAAGATTATGGAGAGATTAAGAGAGAAAGAGAGACAAGAGAAAAAGATTAAGAGAAAAGAAAGAGAGCTTGTGAGTGGATTTGGAAGGATTAAGAGAGTAAGCAAAAAGAGAAAAGAGAAAGGAGTGATTAGAGGAGGTTAGGGGTAGAGAGGAGCTTAGTGGACCATCCAAGCTGTTCGATCAATGATCCGAACCAATCCAATCGTCCATTGTCACTATGAGTGCATGAGAGGGTCAAAACCCTCCATTTCATTGTAATTTTCCTATTTTGGCGGGCTCACAAGGGTGGGACCCACCTTGATCATGTATAACTTGTATGGTGGACCCCATAGTGGTAGGGGGCCACCCCGATGGCCGTATCCCTTCCCATGCTTCTCATTCTTTTCCTTTCTTTTCTCCTTCTTTTTCTTTTAAATTCATGGTGTTGTGAGGCCTACAAGTGGGCCATGCTATTGGAGAGCGTGCCCTGTACTATCACAGCATGGACCACCTTATGTGGCCCATCGTGATATTTATTTGCCATTTAAACTTATTAATTTATGTAGTTACATCTGAATGGTGGAAATGCACCAAAATTGATATGATTTAAAGCTCGTTGGCCCACAATGACCCAACCAATCTGTTGGACGAAGTGGATTTGTTTAGGTACACCCCACCACCTTGCAAACAAAAGAAAGAAAGAGAGAGAAAGGGGCAGATGCTAGAGCAAGTCCACTGGACGTTGCTATCCCGTCATTATTACCGCAACGCAGCCCCTTGGTGGGTGTTGGGAGGAGGTCCACTCGTGGGACCCACCATGATGTATATGTTTCATCCATGTCATCCATTCGATTTCCCTTCTCATTTTAGGTGTTGAGCCCAAAAATCTAGATGATCCACCATTTCAGTGGACCACATTAGAGGTGACGGTGGGGCTGGGAGCACCCCCTCATGTCAGCCATGTAGGCGTGGGGTGGGGGCATCCCAGTCATAGACCCCACCTTGATGCATATATATTAGATCCACGCCGTCCACATTTTTTTATAGATCATTTTAGGCTATGGGCAAAAAAATGAGATAGATCTTAGTCTCAAGTGGACCGTACTGAAGGAAATAAATCCCATTGTTAAAACTTTCTAAGGCCCACTGTTATGTGGGTGTGTGATGAAAACCTGCCTAATCCTGGACTCCTTTGGTCCAAAGAGAGTTGACTGACAAGATGGATGGAGTAGATCATCCACTCGTGGACTCCACTTAGTATTAAACAATAAATAAATAAATAAGGAAAAAAGAAAAGAAAGTGACGTCGGGCATTACTGCCCAACAACGTGAGGGGCGAAAGCCTCCTTGGGCTGCCCCCACTTGTGGACCCCACCATGACGTATATGTTTAATCCACACCATCCACCATCTCCTCCAGATTATTTTAGGCCATGTGCCAAAATATGAGGCAGATCTGAATCTAGAGTGGGTCGTATTAAGGGAAACAATGCCCATCTGTTGAGACCTTATAGGGCCCGCTGTGGAGTCCCTGATATCCAAACTAGTCCTAGTCAATTTATTGGACCTCATTAAACTTGGCCAAGACGGTGGATGGAGCAGATCATCGACTTGGGGGCCATCTTGATATTGTATCATATATATATATATATATATATATATATATATATATATATATATATATATATATATATATAGGTGGTAACCCATTCTTGGCCAAATTTGGGTCTCAAAAGTGGGACCCATCTCGATCACCAACTTCTTCCGATCATTTTAGGCCATGGGCTAAAATATGAGACAAATTCAAGATTCGAGTGGACTGCACGGCGGGGAATAATTCTTATATGTTAAAACCTTCCGAGGCCCACATAGGTCCCTGTTCATCCAAACCAGTCCTGGTCAGAGCCTATTGGCCCCTTCTCGAGTTGTTCTATGCGATGAACGAGTAGATTATCCAAGTGGTGCCCACTTTGATGAGGTGACCAATATAGACAATATATATAAGGGCATCTTTCAACACCCTGGGCGAGTGGATGTCCAACCTGGGGCATGGAAGTGGGACCCTACATGATGTATGTATCTTATCCACTCTGTTCATCCATCTTGCCAAATCATGTTCGGGCTTGAGCCCAAAACTTAGGCTAATCCAGATCTTAGGTGGGCCGCACCACAAGGAAATGTGGGGGTCTCTTGGACTTGGAATTTCTTAATTTCAGGATCCCTTGGACTTGGGAATCCCTGGATCCGGGATCCCTTGGGTCTTTGATTATGTTTGGCATCTTGGATTCAAATCCCTAAATTAGTAGGTGTGTGAATGTTGAAACTATGGTTATATTAAATCCATTTAAGCATATACCTTGCCTGAACTGATGAAATTCCAAGACTCAGATGGGCCATGAGCATAGGATCACATCCTAGTGACTAACCAATGATCTATAACTATCGATTTACGTTAGCAATGATTAGACGGTGCAGATCATCCTACTAAAGTAATTATAGTAATGTCATTAATAATCTGATTATTTTGGGACATCATTAATGGGCCATGTGCCTAAATGGATTGGTAGCCCAGTGATACACATGTTGTAATGGACCCCATCTTGGTGTATGTATTTTACCCATGCCTTATAGGCTACAAAAGGAGATGATTCTAGTCTCAAGTGGACCATGCCACTGGACCTTTACATTTCTAGTGAGGCCTGTCATTTGATTCCAACTCTTTGCATATGATGTGACAATTAAGGCCGATTATCACATGAATGTCTAATAAAATGTTCATGTATTTAGCCTAGTAGGACACACTGATAACATGCTTAGTGTAATGGATATCATGCCCAATTATATGCCCATACGCATCATTTATTTGCCTATTGTGGATGCCGATTGTTCATAGTATATGTTATTCAGCTTAGCTTGAGACACTTAAGGGACTTCATATGAGACAGGGTCACCCTGCATGATTCGTGCAATTCCCACAGGTTTGATGCATGCCTTGGATAGTGTGATTCATGCATTTTGCACTATGTGTGACACATACATCTACTCCCTGGAGTCACCAGGGAGGTGGTCCCATTGCCTTGTTGTGGCTAGCGGATGATGGACGTCGAAAATTACTGAGGCTACAGGGCATCAGAGGAGTCCCGGGGTGAAAGTCTATAAACATTGTGGTACCAATAAGATGTTCCAACGTCTAGACCAAGTGGATTCATGAGCGCATGATGGCTGATACCGATAGGCCACATATCCCATTGTATCGGAGTCAGTTGGAAGGGGGTTTAACCTTACCTGCCCAGGTGCAGAGGGCTATATGCTAGGTTGAGTTTGACCGACTCATGAAATGGGTTCGCTATCGACAAACCGGGTGGTTTTTGTGTTCCACTGATGAGGCGGATAGTGAGGTCTTTTGCACTTGCTTGGTCTAGTGCGCGATAGGCGGCAACTAGTGTCGGAAGTGTACTAGACCTTGTTGATGATCCAATTAAGAATTATTCTGACATGTGGACTAGTGGAGGATTGGCACATTGGATTGTATATTTAGCATATGACATTTGTCCATGTAGGCCTTTGCACCGCATAGCTTGGTTATGGCTAATAGCATTTATAGGCTTGCTAGTTTAGCCCTCCATTTCTACTTACCCTGATTTTTTGTATGCTTGGCACATGTATTGCGCACACATGCATACACTCTCTAAGCTTTGTAGTAAGGTTATGCACATTATTTACATGTAGGTTACACTAGACTGCAACAAAAGTGAAGCAGGAGCATGTGCCTGATCTTTTAAAATTTTGTTATATCATATATTTCCCTTTCAGCATTGTACTCAAAGATTATATGATACCCATATCTAATTAATAGCTTAAAAACCTCGGCTTTAACCACTTCCTTCATGTTTGGATTTAATCTACGTTGTGGTTGTTGGAGGTCTTCGCATTATCCTCGAGATAAATGTGGCGAGTACAAATTGAAGGGTCAATTCCCTTGAGGTCTGCAATCGACCATCCAAGGGCTCCCTTATTCTCAATGAGAGTAGAGATGAGCATACTCTCCTATTCTTTCTCAAGGCGGAAAGAAATCACTATCGGATATGTCTCATCTTGACCTAAATAGATATATTTTAAATTAGAGGACAAAGGTTTTAGGTTAAGCTTCGGTGCCTTGAGGTTAGATGGTAGAGGCATTACATCAGTTTGGGGCCATTCTTCAAATTGTGGCCTCTACATGTTAACTTCAAGTACCGACACGGTATTTGGCATGATCCTCATCTCCCTTATCATATCATCATTAAAATCATGGGAGTGGGCCAGGCACGTCTCTAGAGGGTCAAAGGATAAAGTTAAAAGTATTTTATCTTCCATGAAAGAGTCAATCATGTTAATGTCATGGGCATTGTCATCATCCTCTAACTGTTTGCCCGTATTGAAAAAGATATTCAACTCCAATGTCATATTTCCAAAAGACAAACTCATGACTCCATTCCTGCAATTAATGATTGCATCTGATGAGGCAAGGAATGGGCGACCAAGAATGACCGGAATTTGAGTGCTCATGTCCATGATGGGTTGAGTATCGAGGACGATAAAATCTTCTAGGTAGTAGAATTTGTTAACTTGGACCAACGTATCCTCAATTATCCCTCTTGGTACACGAATTGAGCGATCAACAAGTTGTAATGTGGTCCGAGTGGGTTTTAATTCACCTAGACCCAGTTGTTCATAGACCGAGTAAGTGATCAAATTTATACTTGCTCCTAAGTCAAGAAGTGCGTGCTCAATCCGGTAGTTCCCAATTACACAGGGATGGTTGGGCTTCTGAGATCTTTATATTTTTGTGGCACATCTTGTTTGAGGATGGCACTCACTTTTTCTGTCAAAAAATTTTTCTTTTTGATACTTTGCCGCCTCTTGGTCGTGCATAGGTCTTTCAGAAATTTGGCATATGAAGGAATTTGTTTCATAGCATCCTAGAGAGGCATGTTGACCTTCACTTGTTTAAGCACCTCTAGAATGTCCTGAGAGTTAAAGAGAGATTTTGGTGCAATCAACCATTGGGGGAATGGAGCAATTGGCTTGCTCAGAGGTTTTGATTCTAATCCATGTGGAGCAATGCTAAGCCTATCCTCTATTTCTTCTTCCAAGTTCTTGGACTCTTCAGTCCTTATCGAAATAGATTTGTTAATTGTTTTTCTACTCCTAAGAGTGGTGATAGACTTGGCTTGCTCTATTTACTTTGAAGAGCTTGGATCACTAATTTCATATTGCAATTTTGGATTGGGAAGAGGTTGAGTCGATAGGATCCCTTTCTCCCCAATCGAATTTTTTGTCTTACGCCCTTGTATGGCCTTTAAAAGGTCTTAAGGGTTTGCGATATACTCTAATTGATAAGCTCTTGGTTTCGAATATGTTTCCAGACCGGATCCTCTAGGGATTCCTTGAGGAGTAGCAGTTTGTCCATTCCTCCAACTAAAGTTCGGATGATTTCTCCAACTAGGATTGTATGTGTTAAAGATGGGTCCATTGAAAGGTTTTGGTAGTTGTTCACGACATTCGATTACTCATTCAGTACTTCTTGAAAAGCAGGTATCATTGGGCAATTTTCAGTTGTGTGTATGTTGCAAGCACAAATACCACAAACAACTTCCTTAGCCTTACTTCTTAAGTTCCATGGCCTCGACCTTCCTTGCGAGACTAGCCACTTTAGCATTTATATCATCATCCTCTTTCAACAAGTATATCCCACCCCTCTCACTTGCTTGAGTAGGCTTAGATGTGGTGTTAGGTTTTGGGGAGATGTCCCATGATTGTGCGGTTTCAGCGAGTTTGTCAAAGTAATTCCACACCTCATCGACATTTTTGTTCATGCACTCCCCATTGCACATCGTCTCGACAAATTGGAACATGAAAAATGTCAGTCCATCATGGAAGAAAGTTGTTTTGCGCCACGTTTCAAAACCGTGTTGTGGGCATGAACTGATGAGATCCTTGAACCGCTCCCAACATTGGAAGAATGTTTCATCTTCCTTTTAGGCGAAGTTCATGATCGACTTCTTGATGGTGTTTGTCTTATGGTATGGAAATTTTTTTTTTATGAACTCCTTCATCATGTCATTCCATGTGCCAATAGATCACGGACATAGTGAGTAAAACCATGTCTTAACTTTTTCTTTCGAGGAGAAAGGAAAGAGTTTCAGCTTGACTGTGTCCTCAGACACGTTAGGAAAGTATAAGTGGCTATAACCTCGTTAAACTCTTGCAAGTGCAAGTATGGACTTTCATATTCAAGTCCAAAGTACTTTGGAAGGAGTTGGATCACTCCAGCCTTGATATCCATATTTCCTGTACTTTTTGGAAAAACCATACAAGAGGGGTGCTCATCCCTACCAGTTGTAAGTAATCTCGTAAAGTACAAGGTGAGGGTGCATAGTGCATCTCATTCTCATCCTCGACTTTCGCAACCCGAGGTTGTGACTGATTCACCGATTGATTTATAGGTTGATTTGCAGCCATAACCTCAATTAACTATGAGGATATAAAGTGGCGTCTAACCCTGTGATAGATAAATAATCCCTCAACCAATCCTCTTTCACTCAAGAGACGTCGAGCGTTGTCACGGACCCACTTAGGCATGAAACACTCTCAACCCTCAATTTCAAAATCTAACCTAAAGCTAAAAGAAAGAAGGAAAATAGAAATCTAGAAATAGAAAGGGAGAGAGAATTAGAAAGAAGTTACCAAATTAGAAGTTTCTATATTGGGCTCCAGTAGAAGAAAAAGGAAAGTGAATTAGTTTCTAAAAAAGAACTAAGAAAGCAACCTAGTTTTTAAAAAAAGAAATAGGAAAGTTTCTGAAAATAGAAAGTAAGTTAGTTTCTAAAAATAGAAAAAGTAAAGGAAATTAGTTTCTAAAAACAGATTAGGAAAGTTTCTAAAAAATAAAAGTTAGTTTCTAAAAACAAATCAAGAAAGTTTCTATTATAGACTTAGAAAGTAAATTAGTTTCTAAAAATAAAAAAGGAAAGTTTCTAAACCTAGAAATAGAAAGCAAAGTTAGATTCTAAAATAACTCAGAAAAAAAAAATAACCTAAAAATAAGTAGAAAAATTCTAATCTTAACCTAATTCCAAAACTAGTCAATCTTAGAAAAATGGTACCGTTAGTCTTCAGCAACGGCGCCAAAAACTTATTCACAACCCCAAGGGTAGGGTCACGATGTAGTAATAATCTCGGTGAGACCGAGGTTGAATCCACAAAGACTAATCTTGTACGTTTCTGAAAGTAACTAGAACTAGAACCAGAAGAAGATATGAATCCAAATTTGAATTAATTGAGAGAGTAATTGTGATTAAAGTGATTAAAACTAACAAATTCAAAGGTGGTAACTAGGGTTTCCAAGGATCCACTTGCAGAGATCAGGGAGCCCTCTTACTTGATTCAAGTCACACAATTAGAATTGGAGTCTTATCCTATCCAATTGGAAGATATACAATTAAGATCAATTTGAACTTTCCTTGACCTAATTCTCAATGGAGGAGAATTGTGATAATTGGAAGAGATTCCATCACTAAACCATGCCCATGGGACGGCGACTAACAACACGATTTACAAATCCCATAATCTCAAAATCAGGAAAAGAAGATACTCAAAGCTATTGCAGATCTACTATAATTTAAGTAACAATAAACTATTAAGAAATGAAAATATTCCTTTAATATCAAACTAGAATCAAAGAAGGTTCAACATAAACATGAATTAAAGTAAAAGAAACATCCCATCACGCTACAAGCTTCACCTTTTAGCCCTAGCTAAGAGGTTTAGACAACCATAAATATGATTGAACTAAAATCTCTTAAAAAAAGCATAAAAACAACTAAGGAAAAGAAAGAAAAACTCTTAGCGATGGCTTCTCCACCCTTTTTCTTCACTCCTTAAACCCTAGAAGATGCCTAGAAACATCTTAAAGACTCCTATTTATAGTTTTAGAACTCCAACATTCGTACTGAGTTGGAAAAATTTGAAAACCGCTCCAAATTTACATAGTTCGCGCAGAATTTGCGTATCCTTAGACTGGTTGAGGACAACCTATGACTGGTCGAGGGTTTCCTTCAACTGGTTGAGGATGACAGGAATTTAGAAGATTTTGTTGCTGGAGTTCAAGTCGAGGATTCTTCGACTAGTCGAGCAGGAGCCGTAGACTGGTAGAAGGGAGGGCTTAGACTAGTTGAAGCAGGCAAATTTTTAGGGTTCCTTTTCTTCACTTCAAGCCTTCAATTCTCTTCATTCCTCACTTGGTTTTCATGGATATTTGGCATGTGAATTCTTCATTTTTAGTCTTGTAAGATCCATCCTTGCTTTGGTGATTCTTGAGCATTAAATCTATGCTTTTGGCATCCTTTTCAATCCAAACTCTTAAATTCACCTTGCAACACAAGCATGCTTAAAATAGAACATTAAGCATTATCATGCTCATAAAACCAAGTAATAAATGGGGGATAGTATGCAATATTTGACCCTCAACATGTGTCTATGTAATGGATGGATGGATGGATGGATGGATGGATGCGTGCATGCATGTGTGTGTATGTATGTATGTATGTGTTTGTGTGTGTTTTGCTAACTCCCACCTTTAAAGGGATGTTAACAACATCGCCAAACCTTTTAAATGGCAAATGGAGTGACCTATTATTGATCCAAACCGTTCATTCATTCATATAACTTTGAGTAAGCCATGGTGCAAAAACCATGCCAATTGGGTGATCTTAAGCTTTCAATTAATAGCATGAAAATGGAATAGAGAAACAAAATCAGTCGAATCATCATCTTGAAATATCTAGTAGATAAATCTCACTTTATATTTCTTATTATTCTAAAGTAACACTTTGATTTGATCTTTTTGGGATTTAATTAAGCTTGATCTGTTGTTGGCTTTCACCAAAGAATTTCTTGACTTTATCGTATTGTGATCGAGTTAGGTTGTTCTTTGTTGACCCTTATTACTAATGCAGAAGGTGCGAATAGCCTTAAAATTTTCAAACCCATCAATCTGGTTCCTTATAAGATTATTGCTAAGATACTTAGCCAAAGAATCAAGGTGGTTCTCCCTAAGGTAATTTAGCCTTTCCAAAGTGCGTTTGTGGCCAGGAGGTAGATCCTAGATAGTGCTCTGTTGGTCCACTAATGTTTGAATTCTTTCCTTAAGGCAAGAAGGTAAGGTGTTATCTGTAAGTTAAATATTGAAAAAGCATATGATCACGTGGATTGGTCCTTAGATTACATGTTGACTCGTTTGGGTTTTGGTGCTAAGTGGAGAAATTAGACCCGTTCCTATGTTTCTTTTAAAAAAATTTTGGTTTTAAGTAATGGGTCCCCCTTTGGTTTTTTAAAGCCACCCAGTGCCTTTGCCAAGGGGATCCCCTGTCGCCCTTTCTCTTTATCATGATGGTTGAGGCCCTTAGTAAAAATGCTTTCTAAAGGTCATGCTGAAGATATTTTTAAAGGTTTTTAAGTTGTTAATTGTCATGCCCCGACTCGGTAACCGGACTCACAAGGAACCCGATGGCCGGTTCTGGCCGCAACAACCTCCGTAGTACCCCATTCTCGGCTCCTGAGGCAGGTTCCGATCCTGGGATCCTACAAGAAATATTTCCATAATAGTATAATCATTACCAATACGAACATATCCAAGATCACGGCAAGTAAATCTTAGAATAACAAAGGCACACATCACAAAATCCATTATGAATTTAAACTTTTACAAGTATTCATAAGGTCCAAAAAGACATACATAAGATAATAGAAGGAAGAAAGGAAGTCTGTAACACTGGGTCCTCAAGCTCAGCTCTAATCCAAACTCTGCCACTACGACGCCTGCCTAGGATCTCCTGCACGCATCAATCGTGCATAAGCTTATAAAAAGCTTAGAGGGTGGTGAAAGTGTGTGACAATGGTGCTCAGAAGAAGATAAAGAATGCAGAAGGGAGTCATAATCAATACCAATACCACTAGCCTTACCAAGGCTATCATGATTGCAAGAAACTATACCAAGGTAGTACGATAATGCAGGAAGCCATACCAAGGCTATATAATGCAATGAGTACTGTAATGCAATGAGTACTGTAATGTGATGAGTACTGTAATGCAATGAGTACTGTAATGCAATATGAGTACTGTAATGCGATGAGTACTGTAATGTAATGAGTACTGTAATGCATTATGAGGCTTACACAGCCGATGTAAATGCAATGCGATGTAATGTCAGTGCTCATATCCAATCCACATATCAAGTACATTTCCATCATAAGGAAATCACCAGGGTCCATTACACTGCTGGATGACTGCCGCTCAACAGACCTCGCACAATCAAACGAGCATAAGAGACCTCACTACCTTACCTGCGGATAGCTAATCACCAGCAAGGCCCAAAGGTAGCGAACCCATTCACGAGCTGGTCAGACTCAGCCTAGCAATGCCCCCTTACATTAGGCGAGTAAGGCCATACCCCTATCCAACCGACTACACGATAGTGGGAGTCGCAGCCTAATGCTATAAGGCCCTCATGTGCTCATATATTCCACTCGGTCACAGCATTGGAGCAGATCCTTGGTACCATAGAAGTTTTAAGAATTTTTCTATGGGCATCCTATGCACCCGGTATGCTCAACTAACGTTTCTGGTGTCTAAACTGGCCATCCATGATGTATCTGTGGAGGTTACAACCCTGATGAAGCGAGGGTGATAATGCTCATGTGTTATGCAATGCCAGATGCATGAATCACACCATCAACTATGCATCAGTTCCAAGCATCCAACATGCTCAAGAGGGAATACTACGTCCCTCAGGAAGGCAACATGCAATGCCCAATGGCACAATTAGAACCACTCACACAGTGTCATCCAAGCATACAATGATGCACATGGGTCATGAAGATGGGTCTAGACGCATTATGCGGCGATATACAAAGTAGTACACTCCTCCTATCCAAGAAGGGACGAAGACTAGGTATTTAGACAATATCCATAAGGAATCCCACCTCTAGTGGGGGCCCATTTACCTGAGGTAGCCCACAAGACTAAGCATACAACTACGTGTCTAAGTAACACAGAAGTGAGTCTAGCAAGAGTTTAAGATGAGCATCTAATCACATTCAGATACAATCGGGCCTAAAAGGGTCCATAATGGGGACATTTAACCATCATTCCCCAAGAGGCATCTCAACCACTAACTATATGGATACAAGGCCCAAGGCCCTACATTTAAGATAAGAACACAGGTAATCACATACATATATCTCTCATAATAGGCCATAAAAAGATATAATACCAATTTTAACAACATGGGCCCTAAGAGGAGAATTAAGGCCCAAGGCTCAATTCCCAATGGCCATAGAATCCATGCATTGAGTTGGACTTGGTGGGCAGCCCGCGTACACAATATACGACTAAATAAGTTTAAGTTTGGATGAAATGGGCCCCACTACATCAGCCCAATAACTAGCAATTTAAGTGGGCAACCAAGAGCCCAATACTATCCTTACCTCAGCCCACAAGTCCATCAAAATGGTGGAAGTCGGCCCAATGTATGGTTGGGCCAAGCTAGGACGTCCCAGCCCACTCTGGGCCTAAGGGATGTCCCAAAAATCTGATCTAAGATGGGGTCCTCATGTGATCACTAAAGGTGACCCAAAAGAATGCACTAAATAAGCCCAAGGATTATAAAATATAAGCATGCAACACGCACACAAGTTCTCAATATGGTGGGTCCCATGTCCAATAAAGTTTCAACCATAACAATGTACATTTAAGGCCTTTTGATAAACGTTCGGCCCACTCAGCTTCCTGGGCCTGTTAAAGCCCAGAAATTCGTCAAATAAGTGGGAATGATTTCATGCAGGCCAACAATATTCACAGGGGGCCCCACCAGATGGAGAGTGTGTATACATCAAGAAAAGATCAAGTGGGCCTGCTACTGGATTGTGAATCCAGTAGCAACTTAAGACAAAGAGTGCCTCCATGATCGGGTGATCTAAGGCTTGGATGACCTAGATTAAACATGTGTTAAGGTAGGTTCCACATACATTCACATTGATCCTTAAACAAATGACCTAGGGCCTATGGTGGGCCTTTAACCATCCATAAAAGAACCCATGGGCCTACCTTAGGACCACCCAGGAGGACATCTAACCTCAACTGGTTCTCAAGAGGTAGCGCGTCACTACTCGAACATGAACTAAGGCCCAAGGCCTAAGGCAATCCATGGCCTAGTGGGCTTATACTCAAAGCCCAACACATAGGCAATATGGTGGGCCCTGAAGCAAGGTTGGGCCCAACCATAAAGATCATGAGTCCACTCATTGTGGTGGGCCTAATGGGTAACCCATTATTCCATGGGTGATCCTTATATTTAAAACAAGTAAGTTGGGCCTCACATCTCGACCTAAGTATGGTTTACTTTAATGGGCAAGTAAGGGCCCAACTACCTTAGTATTTTGGCCCAAAAAACCCATCACAATAGTGTCTTAAATATAGGCCAAAGGTCAGGGGTCTATCAAGGATGTTTCAAGACATTAGGCCTAGGAAACCCATAGCCAACTATGAATATTGTTTTAATAAAACTCATTTAAGGTGGGCCTTAAAAGTGTACTAATTAAGCCCAAAAATAAAAATAAAATGGTAAGATACTGACTTAAATCCTCCTCAAATCTAGTGAGCCATATTGCTCCAAAAGAACATTTATAGGCAACAATTATTGGGCTCAATGCCAAATTCCAGCCCACCCAAATTTCTGGGTTGGTTGGAGTCCAACAATAGAAATATTTCTTAGTATATTTAATCCTTGATGACCCACACACATCACTGTGGGTCCCATCAGATGAGAGAAGATATGCAACACATATATCAAGTGGGTCAGGCCGTTGGAATGCAAGCCCAGCAATAGCCTAAGGCAAGGATATCCCATGAGTAAGCAGCCCTATGGGCCTGGGGTATCTAGCCCAAAAATCCACCAATGGGCCCCAATTGAATACCAAACAAAAGGAGGATGATAAATCTCCTAAGGACCCCATGTGGATGGGTGGTGGAGTATACAACACATCAAGGTGGGCCCATGAAGCAGGCTGGACGCCCCAGCATGGGTGTCCCTGCCTAGCTGGCCACTCCCGGCCGCACCACGGCCGAATTAAAACTCTGTTGGGTCTAAAATTTTACAGAGTGATATTTCCATAGGTGAGCCACTCCCCCACAAAATTTCAGAATTTTTGGATGTTCCTAAGTATTTTAATTAATTTAAACAAAACAGTCTATCTAAAAAAATCGGACAGACTTGGACGTCCCAACGTGGTGGGCCAGTCCGGCCCTCGCCATGGTGTGCACAAGTGTCCATTAGACCTAAGTTCCACCATGGGTGGACCACACCTGCACAAAATTTCAGAATTTTGCTGGAAATATTTTAATTTATTTAAAGAAAATCGGACTGCTCTGGACACCATATTGTAATGGGCCGGTCCAGCCACTACCATGGTGTGTATAGGTTTCCGTTGGCCCCAAAATTTTGTAGGTGGGTCCTACAATGGGTGGGCCATCTCCCTGTAAATTTTTAGAATTTTTAGACACCCAAAGATATTTTAATAAATTTCAGAATTTCAACCTGTCTAAGGTGGAATGTTGTTGGAACAGTGCAGAAAATCTAGACTGTTCACCCCACTTGGACCACACCTTTGGGACCCCAATGAAGGTCAGATAGGGCTGAAATTTGGAAAAAATCAAGATGAGATCCCCACCTTTTAGAAAAGTAACCCCAATGAAGGTCAGATGGGGCTGAAATTTGGAGGAAATTAAGATGAGATCCCCACCTTTTAGAAAAGTATATTTGATGGGTACAAAAGGTCCCCCAATCAGTCCCAAATTCAAGCCCAAGTCCAGAAAATTTCTAGGCAGTAACATGCACATGAAATAAAATGAGCATAGGAACCAAAATAAGGGAAAATCATCCCATGGAATTTGAGTTGTGGTCCACCTCAGTAGGCCCCACAAATATCCAGATCTAATCCATACCATAAAATCCATTGCATGTGTCTAAAAAGAAGCAAATGGGGCACCTATGTTCATAGAGTTGACAGACATGGGCTTCCACTCTCTTTGGATGGTCTGGATACTTCCAAGCCACAAGGTGGGCCACACATATTTGAGATTAATAGATCAATAAAAGAAGAGTAAGAATCGGCCACAAGGGAAGGGGCTCCGCCACATTGAGGCCCTTCCCTTCATCACAAACCATACATATCACTATATTGATGGGATTACAAGATCTACCTATGCATGCATCTTCTAATCAAAATCCAATGGTGGAGATGCCATCTCCACCAAGGATCAAGGGTCTAGATGACCCACAAACCTATAAATCAAAGGAAAATCTCATGATGGGGTCCATAGAGAATGACCCCATCATGGCAATCATGCATACATAAAGTGGGTTGTTGGCCACATTCATGGAGTCATGTAGGACCTCCACCATTAATTGGTGGGTCGTACACACTCCCAATCAAATGAAAAAGGTTCATGCAAGAGGAAATGAAAGAGACTAATCCTATGAATCACCCACCTCAAGATCTCCATCAAAACTCCACTCCAAGCTTCTGAGGCTCCAAGCAAGCAAGGTTGAAGGGGTAAGATGTGACTTTGATGGATGGATTGAGGGGAAATGGAGGAGAAGGGGGCTGGAGAAGAGAGGGAGATGGAAGGAAAGTTACTGAAAATTCTAGCAATGGAGGGAAATGAGAGGGAGGGAGAGAATGAAGAGAGAGAAAAATGCCATAATTATTTTGTAAGAGAAGTCATCATAGTATAGGGAGGAGATTACAATGTTTAGGCCTTTAAACTAGGCCTGGGTGGTGTTTGTTGAGATGGGTGGTGTTTTCATAGGATTTGTGTGGTGTGTGTAGTGTGTATGGGGACTTGTGCCATGGGTGATGGTGGTCCACATGCATTCCACCTAAGTGGGCCACATGATCAATGGTCATATAATGAAATGTACATAACTTTTGATCTACATATCGGATTTATGCGCGAGATACGACGTTAGAATTGCGGCGACGATGCGGTCGCAATGGCATAGGTCTCGGGTCAATCCGAGTCGGGTCTACGTGACCGAACTCAAGGATGACCGTAAACACTATCTAAGGATCATGGGTCGCCAAGATTCGACCGGTAGGACCACGAGACCATGATGAATAAGATGCATACTCACACACACACATGCACACATGTGAACTCGGGTCGGGTCTCACATTAATTTTCCTCAAATTATTAACCATCTCCAGTTTATAGATGATACCCTTCTCTTCTACAAGGCTTCTGAGTATAAAGTGGCTAATTTTTGGATAGCTATCAAGTGGTTCGAGGTAGTTTATGTCCTTAATATTAAATTTCCTAAGAGCGAGCTTCTCAGGGTTAATATCACTCAAGTTGAGGTAGCCCAACTTGTTAAGATTTTTGGTTGCCAAGCTGGTTCTTTCCCTTTGACTTATTTGGGCTTCCCTCTGTGCTTAGGCAAGCTTGCTTTGCACCTCCGAGATAAGTTAGTGGAGAGAATGGTGAGGAAGTTATCCCCCTTTGGTAAAGCAAATACTCTCCCTTTGTGGTAGGATAACCCTCATCAAAGCTTCCCTCTCTAATCTCCCCTTTTACTTCTTATCTTTGTTTAAGTGCCCCAAGTGTATGTTGACTCAGATAGATGGGCTTAGGAGGGATTTCTTATGGAAAGGTGGTGTGACCAATGTTCGAAATATCAGTATCACGTTACGTATCACACCCTTTAGTTACGGATACATATTGGTTATCGCATGGGATATATCAGTTGTATTGCGTAATGTATCGTTATTGTTTGAAACATGGGTCGAATTTTTCAATAAAACTTTAGTGATTGTTAAAAAAAGGCATCAATACACTCTTATAAATCAAAACATTACAAAAAAAATTTTTTGCACATAATAGTTTGTCTTCATACAGGGCCCTAATCTATGCATTGTCTAACTGAATTGATGCAAATATATTCAAAGTCTATTCACATAATGTGTAAATGTAAGAAGACGTGTGAAACACAAGTAATGCACTCAAAAGCAAAACAAGAGTCACTAGATCAGGTTACATACATGTTTGATTTTATGTTTGGACACAAAGATTGCAACTAGTTGCGAGAAATTGAGAAATTTTAATTTTTTTTTTCAAATTTCTACAACTTGGCCCAACTCCAAATCTCAAAATCAATGCTCCCAATCTATTATTTTTCATGCAAAACATGAAAAAATCATGAATTTGTAATAATTTAACACTAATTTAACATGATTTACAAAAAAAAAAGGATCGAAAATCGAAAATGCTCACCGGATCGAACATGTGGGATATATCCCACTATATATGCGTTTTGTAACGCACAAGTGGAATACAAGTTATAACATGATATATATCAGCCGATATCGTCGATAATTAAAACACTAGGTGTGACTAATAAGAAATTTCATTTACTTAACTGCAATGAGGTGTGTAAGCCTATAGATGAAGGAGGCATGGGGATTAGGCATCTGGAGGTTGTTAAGTCGGCCCTGCTAGGTAAGTGGGTCTGGAGATCCAGAGTCGAGGACTCCCAACCTTTAGAGGAGGGTGAATGTTACCAAGCATGGTCCCTCCCCGGTGTGCCAGTGGACCAGGGATTCCTCCCTATACAAGGCCTCCTTTCTATAGAATCGTGGTAGTGTGGTTCCATTGTTAGCTGGGGAGTTGAGATTTGCCATTGGGAAGCGGTCTAGGATTAGATTTTAAAAGGATGTTTAGTGCGGAGAAACTCTTGTTTGGTTGTCCTTCACTTCCTTGGCCTGCCTATGCCCCATAGGTGATATTTCTGTTGTTAGCCGCTCTTCCACTTAGTGCTCTGGGGTGTGTGGCTTCCCCCCTGCTGTAACGATCAATATTGTGATCTTGTGGATCTTTTATCTCGATTGCATGGGATCACACCTGCTTTGGGTATGAAGGATTCGCTCATGTGGTGCTTTAGCAAGTCTGGTGCTCTCTCGGTGTTGTGCTGGACTGATCCAGAGGGCATTAGAAGTCACACATCATGTATTTGGTCCTATTAAGTGCCTTCGAAGTCATTGCCTTTGGGTGGTTAGCAGGAAGGAATAAGATTTTAACAATAGATAACTTGCACAAAAAAGTCTTCATCTTTCTTAATGCTTGTCCTCTCTACTTAAGTGTTGAAGTTTCAATGGACCATCTATTCATCCATTACTCCTTTTGTTGAGAGGTTTGGTCTAGTATCCCTCTATCCGTAAGCATGAGTTAGGTGTTGCTTAGTGCGATTGAAGTTTTGTTCCATGCTTTATACCCTTTTTTTTTTTTTTGGGGTGGGGGGATACTTGGAGTTATGAGGTGGAGGATCGTGATGCTCGCCATTTTTTTTTTTCTATTTGGCTGGAATGAAATGACCATTGCTTCCACAACCTTAGGGTTTCTATTATTGGAGTTTGTAATCGGGTGACTTTTTATATCAGGGATTGGGCTCCCGAAGGGTGTTTGTAGGTTTAATGTTGTTTGCTTTGCTCTCCTTTCTTTTTGTTTTTGTTTTGCTTTTTTTTTTTTCCTTGTGTTTTATTTCCTTTTCTGGCCACTGGCCTTAATGATATTGCTTCATCTTTTAAAAAAGAAAAAGAAACACTGATTTTGATGATTCTAATGATGTGATTTATGACTTGTAAACAACATATGGTTGTAACAAACAAAACCCATTCAAAGGGTTAGGATCTTCCAATTAATGTGTTTCTTACACCATGGATTGCTCCTAGTTGTATGAATGAATGAATGGTTCAAATTGATGGTAGGTCACCCTATGTGCAATTTAAAATGTTTAAGACATTGCTAACATCCCCATGAAGATGGGAATGTTATCATAACCCTACATATTTATTATATATACATGTATATTAGACTTAAGTAATACACTTGTTGATTGTGTGTGTGTGTGTGTGTGAGTGTGTGTGTGTGTGTGTGTGTGTGAGTGTGTGAGTGTGTGTGTGTGTGTGTGTGTGTGTGTGTGTGTGTGTGTGCGTGTTGGGGTGAGGTGTGGGGTGTTAAGTGAGGATCTTGTCCGCAACCCGTCCAATAGAAGGATCCCCATGCAGTTTGGGGTGGGATGTGTTGGTGCCTCCAAAAGTGGTTTCCTTCATGTGGAATGCTCCGGCCAACAACATCACACTCTCAATCACCATAAGCATAGAGAATTTCTCCTGAAGAAGAAACTGAATTTTGATGGTTCCTCTCTCACAACACATGTTCCTTGTGGGGTGGGCGGGGGTGAGCAGAGATGATAGACTACATCCATCATCCTATTCCAGTCCAGCAATTCAGATTGAATATGGCATAAGCTCTTTCCCTGCATGAAGAGTTTTTTTTTTGTGAAATAATTTATCAGATATTTTATTGTCGATGGGGACTCTTGGAATGTAATATTTTGCTTCTGCCTTTTGCTTGAGGTGTTCAAAATTGTCCTTTATTTTCTATGAATTGTGTGACAACTCTTGGGATAAACATTTTGTTTGTCCACATATGTCGAGGCTATGTCTTAGTTAGTCACAGGTCTCTTTCTTTAGGGAATTCTTTGTCACTTCTTCAATGTCTTACTTTCTCTATTCAATAAAGTCCTTCAAAAGGGGAAAAAAAAAAAAGGAAAGATAATGTAAGAGCTCTATAGCCCATTCAAATGTCATCCCAAAAGGAGATTTTGGAGCCATCTCTTACGCCAAATTTGATGCCTTATTTCAAAGCGTTTCCTTCCATTCTAGATGTGTCCCTGATGTTTCAAATATTCGTCGCAGTTGCCATCTCCCTAAAAGGAGATTTTGGAGCAATCTCTTACACCAAATTTGATGCCTTATTTCAAAGCCTTTCCTTCCATTCTAGATGTGTCCCTGATGTTTCAAATATTCGTCGCAGTTGCCATCTCTAAAATGACTTTTGTTATCCAATCTAGATCTGTATAATGCCTTGGATATTAATCCCAACCACCACCAACACCATTGATCCATTTTCTAGAACATGATTCTACTTCTAGAAACTGATAAGCTCTTTGAAATGTTTTAATTGTAACTACTTTCTTATCCTTAAAGTAAAGAGTTCTGTGTATTGCTGTCTAAAAGTATTTTCGTGGTTGCTTCATATTTCTGACAACCAATTTTCTTAAATAAGTGAGTTCAATTGGAGTTATTGGTGCCTGTGCATCTGTAAGCACAAAAGTTCAATCTCTTCGGCATGAAATTAAAGAGGTTTCTCCTTTCACCCAGTTCTTAGAAAAAGCTTTTCTTCTATCAAAATTTTTATGCCTTCTGTGCAGTTACATGCATCTTATAAAGATAAACATCTCTTATCTTTCATTTTCATCTTTATTTGCTTGTATAACAAACCTAAATGTCCATCGTATACTTCTATCTTTCAGCGTTTTCATTTTCTTTTTCAAATTTCTATAGTAAGATAATGTTGTTGTACCTATCCTATGGGCTTAATAATGGGATTGTGTCCCACCTGCCATAGCTAATATGTATAGTGACGAATGCTTGTTCTGTGGCTCAACATCAAGGCATACATAATTTAGGCCTAGGCCTCGTCTCCACAATCTTTTCAGGCCTTAAAACAAGACTAAGCAGATGGGGATATCACGTGCACACACACGCCTCCCTTACACACGTACGCAAGGGGGAGGAGGGCCCCACCATCATTCTGGATTGATGACGACGTCCAGGGAGGACCTCCTAGTTAGAGGACTGCATTTTAGTTCATTAGAGTGGACCCGATAGTCATGTAAAGCTCACCATGGGTTCTTATGATCGTGGCCCACTATTCTAATTAATTTAGTATTTTAGGTTTTGCTTATTATTGATATTAAGAGTATCATGGACAGTTTAGATTGCTTTGACTAGTTGTTATTTTTTATTACTTCATCGCCAAGTAATAGGTTGCACACATGACGCAAGTTTTGGGGTATAGGGTTTTATTATAAATAGGCACCCCTTGTAGTCTTTTTAATTCATTGAAGATTAATAAAAATTCCCATGTTTTTTCTACTCCTCTGAGTTTCTGAGTTGTAGAAATTCAATTGAGTGTGAAACCCTCCCTTCCTTGAAGGGCTGACTACCGTGGTGTGAACCCACATCTATCTCGATTTACCTCCACCTTCTACCATCCATAAATTTCTTCTCCTACAATTATCTACATTCCAAATCCCTCCTCTATTGCAGCAATTTTTCTCTCTACCGCAGAATTCTATAATCTGGCCCTACAGGAGGGCTGAAACTTCGGCGGAGCACCACGCACAGACCGTATATCGGATCAACCTGAAAATTAGAGGTTTTGGAACCCAACCCTGGCTGACTAGACTCAAGAAGTCGGTTTCCGGGTTTGAGGCCCACACGCACATGTGGCCCGCTGTCCATGCACGTGGACTGTCGCCAGGTTCAGTTTTTTTTCCCTCTTTCATTCCTCTCTTGCTTATTTTCGGTAACCCTAACCCTAGATAGCATTAATCCCACTTTATTTGCCCCTTTTCCTAACCCTAGGGTTATTTGAAATTGAAACCTGTGAATCCTTTGGATTCGGGACATATTTCTGTGCATGTGTGGATGAGTATACTTCCCTTCGAGTATCGTTTGGTCCATAATTTTTTTGTGATCCAGCCCTAACATGTGTAGGCCTGGACCCATATAGATTCTCCTTGCTTGAATGTTTAAACTTTTATGTGGGATGTAGAATTTTTATGTAATCGTTTCTGAATTAGTATGATCTAAAGCCTGAGATCTTGCATATCACATTTAATTTTCATGTCCTGCCACATTTAATTTTCATGTCCTGCATCATAAGCCCATATCATTGTTACCTAAATCAACAAACCCCCCACATTCTCAATTCTAAATCATGCGATCCGGATTATGGGTCATTTGTGTTCTGGATTGCTATTTTTAACTGTTATGGTTCTGTTCTCTTATTATTGATGAAGTTCTAATGTAAGTTTGTAGTTATAATGTAGAGATTTATACTTTTATTGATTCAGTTATAATTTAACACTAAGCATGCTGGGTCGGTAACATTACCTTCATCATTTTATATATAAACTGCAGTATGAATTCATACATACGAAAATTATATTGCATGCACTTATGTATTGGAGAAAAATACATGATCCTAACCTTACCTTACCATGTATTGAAGGAAGTAGTGTACCGCGTACCTATTCCCATACCATCTACTAAAGCAACTTGTGATTCACATGACCTTGGCCCAGACTGAGTCCCACCCACGACATGCCAGGCCCAGAAACTTGACAGGCCAGGTTAGCCTTTTGTCATCCCTAGGTTGAAAATGTGCCACATGTAGTGACGACGACCATTGATCTAGTGGGTCATGACATGGTGCAGAAAAGTGTCGTAACAACATTATACTAATAACGGTTTCTCCCTGTTAAACAAACTAAACAAAGTGAAAAATACAAAGATCTATATTAAAAGAAGGGATGGGGCACTCTTATTAGAACACTCCACTCACTAGGTGCACAAGGTGCTACATTGCTTAAACACTCCACTCATAAGGTGAGATGACTTGAACCCCTTGATAAAGATAGGAGCTACAACCTACTCTCCCACATGTATCCGGTTTGAGACCAAACTCATGAGACAATAAATATAAAATATGACATAATAAAAGGTAGAGTTTGTACTCTCAACACTCTCTATTGCATTGTGAAGTGTTGAATGCCTATTTAAATATTAGCAACTGTTCTCCCAACAAAGCCTAAATATTGGCAACTGTTCTCCCAATAAAGCCCAATCAATAACAAAAAAAATAGTGGGTACACGGGACATATTCTTTAGTATAATGACATGAACACAATAAGATTGATCTTGTGTAAAAGTAACATATGTGCTTGCCAATCCATGCTACGTAAGGACTCCACATGGGTTTTTTTTCACCTTGATTAGATGATCATAACCAGTGTTCGAATTATCTCCTACATTAACGAAATATCTCTAATATTATCTTTATCTCTAGCTCAGTGATATCGATAACACTGGTAGTGATACCGATAATGCTTGTAGTATTGAAACTTCCAAGTATTAGTAATGTATCGCTAAGTTTTTCCAATGTATCAATATCACTACTATAATCACCAATATTTTCAAGTATGTAAATTCTGGGTGTCGCTTGTATTGCCAATGCATCAATATCACCAATGAATTGTCAATATTTTCGACTATGTAAATTCTAGGTAATGCTTGTATCATAAGTATATCGACAATATTTCAATAATATTGCCAATGTATTGATATCATCAAAATTTTGTTTATTAGAAAAAAATCATTTCAAATTTTTTTTTCATGGGCACATGGTTGTATGTAATGTTCAAATTGTCATTGATAATATTGATAATGTCTTGATATTATCGATATCGCAACATGTGTAATATTGAGACCACAATCTTTCCTTTCCTTTCCAATTGTTGATGATTTCTTGGTAAAATATCAAGTCTTATTGATATTTTGCAATATCGATGGATGTTTGGATGGAAGGTTGGATGGTTAAATAGGTTGGATCGGATGGTTGGACTGATTTCTTACAACTACACATGCTTTTAAGGCCCCATTAAATGTAAACTTGTTATGTATGCATTTTTTTATAATTTTTTATTTTTAAATATGCAAATATGTACATTTTAACATCTCTTGAAATTTTGCTAAAAATTTCATCGTTTTTCCTATATTTTCCCACATTTTCGGTTATTAGTGATATTATTAGTGATATCAATATTTCTTTCGTATCTCTGTCTAACAAAACTTATAGTGATACCAATACTTCGAACACTGATCTTAACCATCTTATTTGACTGTTGAATTTGAATCATCGTCCAATTTCTTTTTAACTGTCCATTAACGAGTTTTGATATCTAGAATCATCAGATTGTTATTTAGGATATTCTCTTTCCAATGGGACCTGCTATTTACAAGGTTCGGATAAAATATATTTATGCCACATGTAGTCTGTCCTGTGAATTTTAAAAAAGGGTTATTGTCTCTTAGTGACTCTCGGTGAGCAGTTGTTGTCTCTTGGTGAGTAATAAATTTGTTACAAATGATGGTGGAAAGTTGTAAACAAATCAAGAGACACCATGAAGAGGCATATGACTACTCATGAAAGGGTGTTTGTCTGTTAAGTACTTTTTAAGTTTAATTGAATAGACACATTTAAGGGCCTCAAAGTCCCCCTTATAAGTTTATAAAAACCCAGCCCTTGGTCACTATGGAATCTCCTCAAAGACCCTTTTCTACATTCTTAAATTAGCTCCCCAAAAGTGTTTTTTTTTTAAAAAAAAAATTATTATAAAACTATATTTTCACTGCCAAATTCATTTTTGGCCAGCTCTAAGAAGATAAGTGGTAGACTCACAAGAGTTTCAACACGAGGTAATGAGTTCGAGTACCCATTGTGGTGAAAAACCACTATGGCGTGACTGTGTGTGTGTGGGGTGTGAATGCGTGTTAACTATGATGGTGGCCATTGTGATTGAAATATAGATTGAACAAATATATTTCTTTTCTAGTGCAATCCAAATGTCTTTAGCAGATTCAGAAGAAATATGAATTTCGTATAATTCATTAGACAATATATTTAGGATGTAATATTTACAGTTATTGGCATCTCTAAATTCATTTTCTAGTGTGGTCCAGCTGACTCAACCCACACTCGACCTAACTCCCAAATTAAATATTCATTTAATGATAATATATATATATATATATATTAGATAGAGCCATAAAGGTACCTTGTTGGTGCTGAGAGAGAGAGAGAGAGAGAGAGAGAGAGAACTTGGGCGAGTGGCCGAATGCAGTCATGCGGATGAGACGAGTCGAGCAAACTCGAGCTCGAGGAGAGAGAGAGAGAGAGAGAGAGAGAGAGAGAGAGAGAGAGAGAGACTATGGAGTTCGAGCGCGATGAGTTAGGTAAGGAAAGAAAATGGTAAGAAAGGGATGGACAGGTAGGGTTTAAGTTTTAACTTATATATATATATACATACATATATATATATATATATATATATATATAAAATTTGAGTCGAGCCGAGCTTGAGCTTTGAGCCGAGTTAAGTCGAGTCAAGATCCACTATGATCGAACTCAACTCATTTTCAAAATGAGTTGGATCATATGAAGCTTAGCTCGCCTTGAGTTGTCGTTCAAGCCGAGCTAGATTAAGCCAAGTCGAGCGAGCTTTTCGAGCTAGCTTGGCTTGTGTACAGTCCTAACTATTCTATTCTTTTCACAGAGTTCTCTAAATTGAGAAGATTTATTCTCTCCTCTATATCTAATCTAAGTTTTCTAATATTCCTGCTAAGTCGGTTTTCAACTTCCGCTTTATACTTAATGAAGGATTCTAAAGCTTCATCTTTATTCCGTAGAAGGTGTAATCTAATATATCTACAATAATCATCTATGAAAGTTACATATTATCTTTTGTCACCTCTAGACATGTGATTTCTAAAATCACCTAAGTCACTATGTATTAATTCTAATAACTTCGAACTTCTGTTAATAGATTTAAAGGATTTTCTAACAAACTTGGATCCTATATAAGTTTCACATTTTTTTGAAATTATCGAATGAAATGTCAAGTAGTAATCCTAGTCGTTTCATTCTTTCTAAGGATTATATGTTCACATGTCCTTACCTATTATGCCATAATGAAAGAGATTTAACAATATAAGCATAATTGGATAATATCTTATTATTATCATAAGAAACATTTACTACGAATAATCCATCATTACAGTAATCCTTTCCAAGGAAGGTTCCATTCTTGGTCATTATAAGCTTATCAGAATGAAATACCAGTTTCACTCTAGCCTATTAGAGGAGCAAATCAGAGACTGAGTTGCGATGAATGTCAGGTACATGTAGCACGTTCTTTAGTATTAAAATCTTTCAACACGAGGTGATGGGTTCGAGTACCCATTGTGGTGAAAAACCCATTGTGATTTTTTGTTTCCATCTTTTAAAATTTTGTCCAACGAATGATTATATTTTGGACAGTTCAGTCTATAGTTGACTGTGATGGTAGCCATGGAATACAATAGAGTTATGATTGTAACTCAGTTTTCAACTAGTTAGAGAAATCGTCAAACACTCGTTACAGAAAAGAAGAAGAAGAAGAAATTAAACTTTTATGTTTCCAAATATCTAAGAAGGTGTTTACTGTTTCCAACAATTGAATATTTGGTTTCAACATTGTTGAAAATAATGTGATGAAAACAGTAGATAACATATGAAAAAATAGAAAATTAAATAATGAAGTAAGAAAAGATGACTTATTTGTTCGAGAGGCGTGACTGGGTCACTTGGCTTAAAACTAAATCTGCCCTCCTTGGACCACGTCCCAAGTGCAACAAGAATCTTAAATAGTTGGCCTCCAGGATACAATGACTATGACTTGGTCCCAATGGTGTACTCGTTGTACACGGGCTCAAACTAGCATGTAGAACTTAAACCCAAAGTAAATTGACTCAACGGCGAACTAAGTTAGCAAAATATCAAACCAGGGACTTATTTTAAATAATCATAGAGAAATTGTTGGTTTATAATGAATTTTTCAGAAAAATGAGTAGGTCTATATATAGACCACGTTTAGGTGCTTAAAGCGCCGTTTTAAATGAGTTTGGTTCATTGGTTTTGAATCCAACTGGTGCGACCACACGAACAGACGCGTCCCTGGTTTGAAATTCATGCAAAATCGATAAGTGTGAGTATACTCGTAGAGTGCGGAACAAAAATTGTTAACGTGAGACCTAGAGTCAGACTAAGATGGCTATTCCTCTTTGGCGGCTCAAGCCTTATATAAACCAAATCTCTTATATACATGAGATTTATTTGGTTCTTTCTGATGTGGGACGAGAGAGCCACACTAAAAACAAAAAGTACTTTAACAAAAAACATGGAGGGAGAACTTTGAGTTTTGAAACAAAATTATTTTAAAAAACTTTTTTTTTTTTTAAATACAACAAATGGATGGTTTATATTTAGGGCCCGTTTGGATTGTATACTTAAGTTACTTACGCCACAAGCAGCTCATATTGGTTTCTACTTATTAAGCATATAAGTATGTTTGGTAAATAACATACCTATCAGTTAAAAAGCAAACAAGCATGTTTAGTTTCCAACATTAATAAGTAGCTTATTCATTGCTTTTCTTTTTTTCTTTTTTTCCTTATACCATGTAATATGTATTAGAGTGTTAAAGTCCTTTAATATACATTGATACACCATCCTCTAACATCTCGAGCTTTTAGAGAAAGCAGTTGTTTGTCATGGTATTAGAGCAGAAGCTCATGTGTTCGAATCCTTATATTCTTCCACTATTTGTGGTGTGAGTGTTTGAATCTTAAAATCGTCTTTCATATGGTATGGCCTGTTTGATGTGCCCTGAGCATTGGGTGCCCATCAATCCCAGTGGCCCAAGGAAGATTTCATTGACAGGCGTTCATTCACAGCGTTTCATAAGGTGTGGTCTAGCCGAGCTTCGAATCTGGTTGGATTTTGGGCTGGACAAGAGGATGGATGGTATGGACGACTCATCGGCATCACGTAGGTCTGGTTGGATTTTGGGCTAGACAAAAGGATAGATGGTATGGATTTCTCACGGGCATCACGTGGGTACCACAATATGGTGGATCCACTCACAACAAGTTGGAAAAATAGCCGGACATGGTGGATCCACTCACAACAAGAGGATGGATGGTATGGACATCTCTGTGAACTCCAAGAATGTTCAACTGATGGACATTGTTGTTCCCACTGTTCAACGGTGGGGCCCACAGAGCATGGAGCAAGTTCATATTTGTGTTTTCCATATCAACCAGGTCTCACGTGACTTGGTAAATAGGTTTGATGGCAAACAAAATCACGTTGGGCCCTAGGGAATTTTTCAACGCTGGTCTATCCAGTAACTACCGTTTATGTTTCATGGCCCACCTAAGATTTGGATTTACCGCACAACTTGGGTTGGTAAGATGGATGGATGGTGTGGATTTCATGCGCACACCATGTGAGCCCCACATATTACTGGGCCCACTCCAAAGTGAGCTGGAAACATGGATGCACTGCAAGGATATAAAAAGCACACCATGGTGAACCCATGGAAGTTTCCATAGTGATGGCATTATCCCACTATTAACACAGTGGGGCCCACAAAAACTTTGGATCGAGATGATATTTATGTGCGTCCCACATCCAAGTCACACGTGGCCTATGTTAGCAGGTTTGGCGGCAACCATAAATCACGGTGAGCTCCAATAATAATAACAAATCAATCTCAATCCACGATACAAATCTAAACACCATAAAATGATGAGCTGTTAGTGCACTGATTTGTACATTTTATTTGTCAATCACGTGAGTCCATGTGTCATATAGTTAGTTGAGGCCTTGAAAATTTGAAGACCGAAGACATAAAAGGGCATAAGCATCAAAGAGAAAAGAACATATATATGAGGTGTTTTGGTGACCCTAACCCTTGACCCAAAAGAACTCTTTATCCTCTGGATGATCCTAACCCTCTAGGTAAACTTTGTTGACCATCCCTTAGCCTTAGAAGCTTAACCGGAATATGATAAGTAATGCCAGTAGAGGTGCATAGCTGATATGAAATCGTATGCCCAAAACAACAATTTTCGAATTGTATTCGATTCTATTGATAGGTTATTGATGAGACTCAATCCAATCAAAAGTCCATTTGATTAGATTGAAGAATGAGTCCAACAATCATCAAAGAAATTTACGAATTTTCCAATGGGATTGACGCACTGTTTGATCCTATCGAAGGACCCATTCAATCCCATTGAAAGAGCTGTTAACTAGTCATTGCAAATTAATTTCTTACAAAATGACATTCAATTATTTGACATTTTGAGATTTTTTTTTTTTTTTTTTTTTTTTTATGTGTAATAGAAGAGTATGTGATTTCATGTTGATATCCCATATCCTATACCTCTAATCCCATGAGTTTCAAGTCATGTTCCTTGAGATTTTCACTCTGATGAGGATTATAATATCTACCTTGAAGATGTTCTTGAACTCCACCACTTGCTAGAGATTAGACACCGAAGCTATAATTAAATCCCTGTCCAGATACTCTAAAAGACCCTTATAAGTGAATCCCCTATTACAACATTCACATGAGTTGTATTTTATCCTCCCATCACCTTGGTCACCTCGAAAGAGCACTAGATATGAAAGGTGTTTGATCTTAAAACTAAAGCCTTAGTAAAGCATTGGCATCAACGATCGAGGGAGCAATGAGAAGCTTATTTAAAGAATGTGAGAGCATTGAATAAGCATCTTGAGACGATGTATAAAAAAGGCTTAATCTAACAAGTAAGTGTCATGTATGAGTCCATAATCTCTTTCCTTGTGTAGGATTGATGGTAAGAGTTTGTGACCTAGGCTTTTTTGTAGGGCTGAATTCACTGGATACGGATGTGTACGTGTTAGTCTCCACGAGAGACTCCGGTGGGAGCAAACATATGTCATTGGACTAGGACTAATGTTGTTGGTTAGCAGATTAAAAACCAACTAAAGTCTCTTGAGGAATCCTCTAGTGGGAGTGTACGCTAGGTAGGTCCTTATGTATGATAGTGGTCTTTGTGTAGGGCTGTAAATGTTAGATGTGAACTTGATCTAAAACTTCTAATCATGAAATCCGGTACAGTCATGGGTTGAGTGTGTCCACTGGAAGTGTAGTAGAGAAAACGAACCACTATATATGATTGTGTTTGAGATTGTTAGTTGAGCACTTGTTTCATTATACTTATGTGATTAATTGATCAATTATATGCATGCATGATTAGATGAATGTTATGATTTGATAGTTAACACGTTCCACACATATATGTACACTATCATGTTTATAAACTAGTTGTTTCAATAACATATTATTTATAATCTATGTGATTGGACTCTCTATTGGCCTTGAAGTCTTAGAGTTAATTGTCTTACTTAGTTTAATTAGAAATTAACTTAAGAACGCAATTAAAAAGAACGATGTACTATAACACTAAATACAACTTTATGATATGCATTAACATTTAGTTTAATTAGAAATTAACTTAAGAACGCAATTAAAAAAAACAATGTACTATAACACTAAACACAACTTTATGATATGCATTAACATTTATTTTTACAATAGATAAAAACTGTAAGCATCTATATTGTATTCTTTCACACAATGACTTTCATGCCCATGGAAACAAAATGTGAAGTGGACTTCATGCTAACAAGGCATCTATCATAGGTTGAATTTGTATATTCAATCAACCAACTGGTGCGCATGTGTGTGAGCATAATGACCTTATTACATTCATTACTGTTAGATTTTATTGTTTAGTGGATGTCCCACTTGAAGAATTTTGACTTAGAGGTGTGATGCAATGACGTTTCTTGAAGACAATTTATGCCTCCCAAATAGTACAACCAAGCTCTTGCGTAATGTTCTCAGAATTCAATCGAGCTCAGACCCTCGTCTAGTTTGTATATAGCCTGAATGCTAGAATAATGTCTATCATTGGTTTGGGCTAGCAAAAAGATAAACCACCATTTTTTAACCTTACTTAAGAAATACGAAGAATTTAAGGAGGAGAGAATGAAAGAAATTTTTTTCGATAGTCTCTAAATAACTAAAGTAGGGTTTTGTTTCGAACAAGAAACAAACACATTCTATTTGGGAAAGAGAAATCAAAGGATGTAAATGAACTCAGAATAAATAGAAAACTTTGTGATTATTGTTCTCTCATTCTTTATTTGTTATCATTGAATGAAATCCCCCAAATCGAATGCATTTGTTTCTTGTTCGAAACAGGTATATAAAGGTTTTAAGTGACTTGTGGTGAATTGTCACACATACATAAATTAAATTAATGTAATAAAAACACCCATGCATCCTTTAGTAAATGGATGTATGTATGAATGAAATGATGCATTTTTTAGTGGATACATATATGTTTCAACATGAATGTTGATGTACTTAATAGATGATACATATTGTATGCACATGTGATTGAAACACAAGATATATAAATAATATAGGCTATATATTTGAAACACATATACAACAATTGTTACAGCTTTTAATTTATATTTAGCTTCATCATATATTTCAAGTATTCCTATTAAGCTCTCGTCGAGCCTAACATAGACTTGAACTATCAATAACACACAACATCATCGAAAACATAACTGTCAATGATTTATATACTCTAATAAATAAATTTTGTCTTGAGCTAAATGAAAAAAAATCACCATACTAAACCTTAAATGCCATTGATGCGATACTTATATGAAGTCATAAGACCTTTTTATATACCATATACTTTGGACCTTGGGTCATGAAATCTTTGGTTGTATCATCTGCCCATTATTTCCTCAAGAGGAAATAATTTATTCTTAGGGGATACGCGTCAAGAAAGTCATGTTTGCCTCTCTCTCTCTCTCACTTTAATGATGTATTATATTATGACCTTTGCATTCTTTAAAATCTCAACATTTTCTCTTTTGACTAATCTTGGAGACGTGAATAATAATAAAATTCAAATTCCTTTAATTCTTGAAACTAAAAAAGACAGATCTTGTCATAGATATACTTGACATGATAACTTTCAAATATTCTTTGTATACCCTATGGTGGGAGGTGGCCCACTTAAACTCACACACAAATTTCTTACAAAAACATTTTACAGGAACTTTGCACGGGATGCTGGGTGAGGTTCATTGTCATGTTTTTGAGAAATCCATTCTATTCATATATTTTGTGAACTTCGTTTTGGGCAAAAAAAAAAAAAAAAAAAAAAAAAAAAAAGAAAAGAAAAGAGAGAAGCAATCCAAAACGCAAGTAAGCTATAATGGAGAGAAAAATTAAGGGGAAGAAATGTCTAGAGTTGAAACCTTCCCTAGCTTCACTTAATGTTTATTAGCCCTCCAAACCATTTACAACGTTATTATCATTGTAATTAAACGGAAAAAAGAGGAGTACCGATATAAAACTTTTGTGGTTATACAAATGTTTAAACGGTGGTTATTGAATATTCATTGTTTCTTTGTGTAATCCTACTGAGTTATTGATCCGTTTCATATTTTATCTCATAACTTAAAATGATCCCTCAAAACGGATAGACAGAGTGGATTTCTAGTGAGCATCAAGGTGGGCCAGGAAGGAAATCCGTGTCTAGCGCCACCTAGCTGCGATGCGGATTGGATCTGGCCCTACCTTTGGGGGTGTGATTAGACGGTAGGCGGCTGTCATCGACGCAAGCAAGTGTTCATAGACTGTAGCGGCTGTCATAGACGCAAGCATGTTTATCTGCCGCATATCTCGGACGCGGATTTCTTGCCAAAGCCTTGTCGTTGAGTTCCTGCGCTGGAATGATTACGTGGCCCACAATGATTTTTCTTAAAAATCCACTCCATCCATCCGTTTTTCCGTATTATTTTAAGGACATTAGACCAAAAATCACGTGGATCCTTAAACTTAAGTGGGCTGCACGAGAGGAAATGGTGGAGGTTCACTGACCACCGTTTAAATATCTGTGTGGCTACAAAAGTTTAGTATAAGGAAAATAATTTTGTGTTTTCACTTCATCTCAGCGGGAATAAACTTCTAAACAGTTTGGATGACATACAAACATCCAGATGAAGCCCAAGAAAGTTTCATCGGTGGAAAATTCTTTCTCCGGTTTTCCTTCTCGTATGGCTGCCTTTAATTTTGAATCACCTTATTTTTTTGCCTCAATTACTAAAATAATATGCAAAAACGGATGGACAGGGTTGATTTTTCAGAAACATCATGTTTGCCCCACTTAGCATCCCATCGCATGAACTTTTAATGGGCGTCCATTTCTCACGTTAGCAGCTGACCAATCACATCCTGCAACGTCGTGATTTACCGAGGAGACTTCAAAGGATAGTATCCAATCCGCATCCAGCCATGTGATGTTGGGTCACCACGCAATCCGCGTCCGATTTCGTAAAAAGAGGATTTACCCTACGGTGGGCCAACCCATACTTCAAGGGGATGAACAGCCAGCGCGATTGACTGAAGACCTGTTCAACCCCAAGTGTGCAAAAAACCAAAACTACAAAAGGTTAAAAAGATGGAGACCGAAAAGAGAGAGAAACGCAGATATGGATAGGGTATTTTCGGCGGAGGAAATTTCCGACCATTTCTGGCCATCCCATGCATCTTCGGCAAGCGACGGACAGAAGACGGCGATGAACCGAAGCTCCTCTGAATGGGCTTTCCAGAAATTCCTACAAGAAGCTTCCGTCTCTGAAAACGCTTCTGCACCTCCTGCCGGATCAGATGCTTCTTCTTCTTCTTCCTCTCTCAGGAACAAAGATGCAGCTGTCGCCTCTGAATTCGTTGAGATCAAAGCCCCTCAGTCATCTGATTCGTGTCCCGATGTCCCGATTGACTCCGACGAGTACCAGGCAATGCTCAAGCGCCGTCTCGATCTCGCATGCACCGCCGTTGCGCTTTCAAGGGTACACGTATTGTTCTCTTGCTCTCTCAGCTCTTGTTGGATTGCGATCTAGAGCGTTCGTCTGGTGGGCCCTGTTTCTTGCTTCCATGAGTTGTGGCCTGTGTATATACTGTGTAGCTGATCTCTACATTTTGTTGGGAAATCTTCCAGTGGGGGAGATTTATGGGATGTGAATCGATACTGAAGGAATGGTCTGGATTATAGGAAGATGGCACCATTTTCAATGGACCATGCTGCAAAACGCCGCTGTCCATGTGCCATTTTAGATGAATGATTTAGTTGATTGGGGAGCTTCTAGAATCTGGAAGTAGCAAGGTTTGTTTTAATGGCTGGGCAGGGGCGGGAACTTGGAATTGAGCTGAGTTGAGATGGAGATTTTTGCTATCTGTGATTGTGGTGGGTCTTCGATTGTGGAGGGGGATTCAAGAAATGAATTGCTTTGGCCTCCAGAAAATGCGTGCCTGCCTAGAAGTAGGCTTCATCTTGAATGATTTGGAATCACATGTTCTTTGGGAGTTGTCTTTGAGCTGATTCCCTGAAAAAAGAGGGAGTCCTTTGACCTTCTCTTTATATGGGAACTTGCGTCTGTTGCCTTGATGGATCTTATTTCATTTTTCATTTTTTTATTTTTTCATAAAATTTCATCACTTATCAAAAGGAAAAACAATAAAGGGTGTGTTAAATGGAAATAGGCTTCTTGTTCTTTGAATAAAATCTGTTATTCATAAACTATAATCATCTCAAATGGAAGCTACTCCATCTGCATTAGTTGGGAAATAGGTTTAATAAGCCATATTAAACAATCACAACTCTTTCATCTACCATTTCTTTTGTCACTGGAGCATTGTTTATGTTTGACGGCACCATTTGTGGAGCAGAATTACTCCTTAGACCCTCCCCAGATTCTTGCCATCTCTTCCTATTTCCCTTCCTTGATCTGGTCACTTTGTTAGACAACTTGTATTGGCTTTGTCAGATTCCTCAACTTTGTCCTTATTGATGTACTGTATAGGTTTTTGTTCTTCATTTTCTCTGTCCTTTATTTCAAGAACTCTTAACTACTAGACCATGACCCTAGGTGCATCATTTGTTTAGGTAGGAAACCCCAATGCACTACTCATCTTCTCAAATTCTTGATTTTCTTCTTCAGAAAAATGAGAAAAAGAAAAAAAAGATATGATGAAAGGTAGCTTGCTTGTGGTGGATGAAGACAAATGTGCTTTTAAACATGAAAATATCCAAGCTCAAATTGCCAAAGAAAAAAAAAAGAAGAAGCCCAGAATATGGCCTTCTGTAAAGCTTTTGTGAGGGTTTTAGAGAAAGAAGCAATCTCTCTCTCTCTCTCTCTCTCTCTCTCTCTCTCTCTCTCTCTCTTTAATACTGAAAGATAAGGTTTCATATTTTCTCAATCCTGCCCTTTTAGTAGTTGATTTATTGCAACATCATCCAAATTCCTGTTTAAGTCACGAGAAATCATATAGAAAAAAATGAAGGAAAAAGAAAAAGCTGCTGGAACAGAATGTCTGGATTTAGTCGGTTCTTCTAAAATGCCATGGGCCGAAGCAGATTGGAAATTACTGAACATAGATTAGGTACTAGTTCCTATTTCAGTTTTTAAATCACCATGACATGTTTAACATTATCTATACTTTCTTTAGAAGTTTCTTACTCACTTTCTTCTGTATCACTTAATTTTTCTAAATTTACTTTGATGTGGTCAAATTCATCATGTGATCTGAATTGTTTTAGTATGTCAGCTTGCTTTAATTGTGTTACTCTGAATTTTTTCAGTTCACACTGAATCATTACTTGCTCCTGAATAACATCTTATGCAATAATCAGAATTCTCATTTCATTTACAATTACCTTTGAGGTCTAGCTGTTCTAATGTGCATTTTGTGCATTCTTCTTCTATTCATTGCACTGTATAAGTTTGTAATAGAAGCTTTGGGTGGATGCTGTTTCAATCTATATAGTAGTACAATTTGTAATATAAAGGCGTGATACTCTTGGTTGCATTTTTTTTTTTTTTTTTTTTTTTTTTAAATTTTATTTTTACATACATCTTGGTTGCTAAGTTTTGATTCTTGTCTACATTTTGGATTTTATTTGTATATACATGGGCACTTGAGAGTTACTCTTTGAGTAATTGCTATTTACAAAATCTGTATTCGTAAGTTGCTGAGCATTGGGAACATGCAATGCATGACAATGTGGTTGTGTCAAATACCCTTTACCCATTTCACAGGCATCTGTTGTTAAACTTCAAGATTCAGCTCCTTCAGCTGACAGTGGATCACATGCTTCAGACACTCCACACTTGGGATCTCAAGCTCCTAGTAAAGGTAGACATTTTCATATGCTTAAAAGCTTTTCAGTCCATTCCCATTAAGCGCCCATGACATCACTTTTTCGTACTTGTGCAAATTTGATTTATTATTTGACTAAAAAATAAGATTCATTAAAGTGTTTACAGAAAATTTTAAGTGATAATAAAAAGAGTACTCGTAGAAGTCATATGCTTGGTACTGAAATGAATGAATGATAGTTGTGTCATACACTTATAATGCCTACTCCATAGAACTTAGATGAAATACGAATTCTCTATGTAAAGCACATTTAGGGACACTGAGGCCTTTCATATGATGGAGGACTTAGGCACTATCACAGAATTACTTTATCTGTAGGCAAGTTTAAGGCCTGTTTGGATTTACGTATACCATTGTGTTGCATTGTGTCCATCTATTGTTGAAGTATACGTTCGACCAAAATTGAAATACATCCACATACGCAGAGGATAGGCGAGTGTTTGGATTAGATTGCTTGTTGTGCAAGTATACATATGCGTCCAAGTAGCCAATGTTTGGCTACGACGTATATGGGCCACGTAGTGTATATACCTTTTATATTGAAGCCGAAACGCATTGCCTCTTCCCACTGCTCGGCTTTGATGGGTTGATGATCAGTGCTGTGTGGGCCCCACAATGATGTCTGTGACGCATCCATGCCGTCCATCTATTTTACACTCGTCAGATCGTGAATGAATTAGGCCCTTGTAGCCAAACCATCCCATCAGCCCATCCATGGTGGGGCTCAGATAGCATCCATCAGTACCCACGGATGGAGGTGAGGGAGGCTATTCAATTCGGCTGCTTGGATCTACTACTTGCGGGACCCATGAGGATATGGCCTAGTGCTTCATTCCGTACAAACTCAATTAATGAACATAATTTCAGAAGTCGACTAATCGCGAGAAAATAGGAAGAGTGAGTGATTAATATTACAAATTGTAGTAACGATTAAAATTCAATCAGACTGTCGATCCAATCTGATACCGAGTCGAAACAGTTCAAATGTAAGTGCAAAAAAAAAGAAAATATTCTTCATCCAACCTTTCTATGATCCAACAGGCCAACAAGGCTTCAAAAAATCAGGCTTCAATCAGGGGTGGCGATCTCCCCTTCCTCACATAAACGAAGATGAAATGAACTCCCTAATAGTTGTATATAAAATCAATAGACCAAGCAGCAAACCGACAAGGGGATGCACTCTCACTTGCTGGCCTCTTTCACCAGCATCTCCCACCCTTTCCACCCTTTCCGGTCTTCCTTCTTCCGTGCCTTGATTACCGAATTGCTAATACACGCATGCCTCTGTGGGAGCACTTACACTCCAGGTAGTCCTCATCGTCGCCGCATGAGGTGATTCACGAACGCTGTCACCATTAGGTGTCCTCTCCACCGCTCCATGGACGATGGTGGCCTAAATGATACCAAAAGAAGTCACATGTTCTGTTATTACCAGACGATGAAAGCTGTAACACGGATGGAGGTGAGGATGAAAGTAATGTATGAAAGATAACAGTCAATTAACCTTATGTTGATTCCATGCATTGACAACCTCATCGTAGGTCTTGAAGGACTGGTGTCTGCATCCACTGAATCAGTGAACCTGTGCGTTGCAGTCCTCCCACTTGTCATATATGCTTGGGACTCTTCCCACAAACACGACGTAAAACTTTCTATTCATTTTCTTGCATTTGGTAATGCAAATATTTCATACATCCCTGTGAAACAAAGAAAACAGTCGATAAAGCATAATGGTATCAGTGCAAATTACGTAGAACGGTACTGTAATAGTAAAAGTGAAATGAAATTCAACCCAGAAGTTGTAACTATAAATAGGGTAATCACACTTCAGATAATATTTCTATTTGAGGGAGTCAGCAGTATATGACTCCCTACTGCGATATTTTAACTATCCCCTGTAAAATAAAGATATCTGATTAGCATCATAAATCGAACAGGAATGGTTCAATGGTCACACATCATTGCCACAAATGCATGGGCCATAAATCAAACCCAACGTCCATCAGCATTTTCCAGCACGCACGTTGTTACTCTGACGGACTCTGTCCATCAGTTCAACACTTGTTATAAACCTACAACAGTTTCTAAAATAAACATCTAGCATCTTCAAAATAAACTGGTCAAGATAATAAGCTACAATTACCGTTCCAACAACAATTATAGCACCTAAATTATTCAGTAGCATCCCCAACCGTGTTAAAAACAGTCACCCATAAAACAGTATCCATAGAAATCCCAGCAAAAAGATAAAGTTGTCCAAAAAAAAGATAATTAGCAGCAATCACAGCTGGCCCATTTTCATTTAGGGCCATTGCGATCGAGTATAAGTTTTTGTATCCACTCCTTTCTCCTTTGATGCCCCATCTTCATAAAAAAACCTGCACTGACTAAATCGGACTACAAAACCCTTGCAGCTTGGAGTTGGTCCTCGTGGCTTAGTCCCTCCACTTCCTCTATAATCCCAAGCAACCATTGCAGACGTGTCATACTCTTGCCCTGCGACATAGTTATCGTTAGAGACTTCACCGCTTCGGCCATTTCCCCTATCTTGTCACCTATGTAATCACTCGGCTTACCCTTCTGCTGACGGCTCATCTCGCTCGCTGTTGAGCGACTGTGTCGGGATCTTGTTGTCGTCTCCATTGAGCTCTTGTTATAACGCTTTGCCCGATGTGTAGATCCCTTGCCGCAGCGAATGCGAGGAGCAAGGTCCTGATCATCGTCATCATCAGATGAGAGACGAACAGTCTCAGAAGCCTCCTCTTCCGAACTGTCATCTGAATTCAGATCACTTCGTGTGCGGCGTCTCCCTAAAATGGGTGACAAGTAAGCCATATTCGCAAAGGAACCATGTGCACACTCATTGTCGAAGATAAACGCCAAATCGTCATATCTTTCGATGTGCTTCCTATGCACTCTTTCAACATATGGGTGTGACTGTAGACAGAGAGATGATATATTTACCTTACAATATTATAATCAACACGTGTAAATAGATATGATTTATATCACAAAACTGAATAACAAATCTTACCCAAACTTACCGCTATATAGCCTTCCCAGACATCGTTAGTAGCTACAACCATCTTCTCATCTGCGTCCCAACCAAAACCACTGGCGTTAAGCATGTCCTTGATTGCCCAGTAGAGTCTCTTCAAAGTGCGAAGATGGTTTGAAATGTGACGATTTTCCAAGAGTATTTCACATCTTTCATGGATATCTTTGATTGTAGCTTTGTATGCTTCTGGTTTAAATCCGATATCACTCTTAAGGCCAAGATTTACTTGCTCAACTAAGGCATCAACATTGTTGTCAAATGCGATCGCATATGCGCATATGCGATCACGTATGCGCATACTGTTGATCAAATCACATATGCCATGATGGCATATGCGATCTTGGCAAGTACGCCATGGCATAATTTTTTATGCGATCAATATGCGATCGCATATGCGAGTATGCGATCACATACTGCATATTTCCCAATAGTCAAGAGCAGAAGATTTTTATTTTTTATTTTTTCAAATTGGAGAACTTTTGCCTATAAATAGGCACTCATATCCCCTCCATTTTCACTATTCTTTACTCCAAAACTCTAAATCTATTACTCTTTCTTTCTTACTCTAATCTCTCTACAATTATTTCAATTATGTTTATTTTTGTATTTTATAAGTTGTGCTTACTTTTTGTAAATTAAGTTGTAAGTTATAACTTATAAGTTGTTTCAAGTTATCCATTTATCATTAAAATTTCTTTGTTCGAAGTTTATAATAATTAGTTATCTTTTAATGTAGCTTGTTGATTGTTTTGTTAAAATTTATATAATATAATATAAGTAATTAAATATATCACTTAATGAAATACTCAAACTATAATGAAATAAGTAAAATAAACCAATCCAATCATGTGTACTAATTAGACGAGTTTTTCCTTCTTTTTTTTTTCTTTTTTTTTTTAAAGAATTTTTTCAAATTTTTATTATTAAAAAAAAAATATGCCATGGCATATGCGATTGTGCGATCGCATATGCGATTTAACAACATTGGGCATCAACCAAGGAATTATCCATTGTATCAGACCACTGTATCCTAGGATTTTTCCTATTGGCGGGTATCCTTCATTTTGGGTTTTTGATAGACTCTTTGGTGAAGGACCTTTACGTGCGGGCATCGAAGTTTTTTTGGGTATTACAACTTGATTTGTAGGTGAATCTGCACTCTTGTATGATGAACCAACCCTCTTTGCAGGAAGACGATCCCTCGTATCTATTTCTCGAATCCTTCAATGAGCTCCATAGGAAATTCATATCACCTACGCCACATTAACTGTTAATGGAAACAGGACAGCAATAGCGAAAATAGGCAGCAATTTAATCATGCATAATAGAAGTTTATAATTGTACTATGCTAATTATAATAATGTGCTCAACATAGGTAATATTTGTCTAAATATTCCTGCTTTCAACTAAGTAGATCATTACATAAACCAACAAATTTATTAAAAGCGTTGTTGTGTGCGTGGAAGACTATCATTCCACATTCTCTCAACAATCTTATCTCTCTTCCTTGCCCACTCGTCCCTTGTGTGGTCCGTCACCCGAGATAACGCTTGACCTTCCTCCACGGTAGTGACCTCTACAGGGGATGGCGAAACGTCCTCCGTACTGTCTCCACTGTCCTCTATTGGCTCAGTCAGTCCATCTTCACCGCTAACATGGATGAAATTATGATTGACACAGTAAGCTATAACAATTTTCACTTGAGTTATGAACTTGAACTAAGGAGTATGTAGAATAGGAAATCGGCCTTTCAAAAGACCAAAAGAACGCTCTATGACATTTCGCAATTGGGCGTGGTGATAATTGAAAAATTATTTCTTATTGGTAGACTTCCTTCCAATACGAAACTCATTCAAGTGATATCGAACACCTCAATAGGGTGCCATAAACTTGGGTGAATGTGCATATCCAACATCAACAACATAATATTTTCCTATACATTGCAAGATATGTTTAAGTTATGTTTCACACATAAATTCTTATAATGTAAACAATCACACCCTATATAATGATTACAATGAGGAACAAGAAAACAGTCAGGGCGACGGGTTAGTGCATTTTGTAAGACACGAGCATCAGATGTAGAGCCATCCCAACCAACAAGCACATATACGAATTTCATATCAAAAGTACAAGCAGCCAGAATATTCTGTGACAGAAATCCTTTCCTATTTTTGAAAGTTGAGCTTGCTTCTTTTGACAAATAAGCCGGGATATAGGTACCATCTAGGGCCCCAATGCAGTCCTACAAGCAAAAGTGTGCCACACGATCAGTTCATTCCTTAACTGTGCAAAATTTTACCAATGACTTGAGACATGTATACAATATTACCTGAAAGAATGGACTCCACAAAGGGTTGTCGAATATTTCTTTTGGAGTGAGTAATCCAGGGAACTTCACATATTCTGGATAAAGACCGATTATAACATCCAATACTTTAGTGAAGTGTCTACTAACAGTCTCACCAGATCGTGCAAAGCGATGACCAATCACACGATTACGTACATTGTGACCGATAGTATGTAGGAACATTACAACTTGCTCTTCCATACTGCACCTTCTTGTATCGGATAGGAGATTCCGATCTCTCAACAACGAACATAATTCAAAGAAATTGTCCATACTCATTCTTAACTTTGCAAGACAATCAACATCGCTCTTTCTTATAATTCCATTGATGAATCTATTCCTCTCAATGTGACCATCCTTGGGCAGTGCCTTCATACAGTAACGCCTATAATATTCAGTGGCTCCCATTACACGTGTAGAAGCTGCAATGGCTGTTAATGCAACTGCTATTTTATTCTCACTCCAATCACTACCAGAGGACTTCTCATCGCTATTTTCTCCACTATCGGAAGCCATGAGAATATTGGAGATGAATACCATCTGAATGGGAGTTACAATTTTCGAGAAATTTTATATATCCACAGAAACGGGAATTGATGTCATAAGAAGCGATGGCTTTCATCCATGAAAACACTCTCTAAATCATCGAGATAATAAGAAGTAGAAACTCATATAAACTAAAATTTTCACAACCAACACCGAACAAGTCATTATCGTTACATATACAAAACTAAATTGCTGATATACATACTCATGGGATATTTATGTAAATCCTACAGGCCAACATAATACACTGCATAATCATGGGAATATCACATAGAACAGTTCACGCACATGTTGAGCCGAAATGAAGTATGCAGAGAGTTGACTATTTCCCATAGACTCCACAATGGGGTGTGCTGTATGCATTGTCGCATTAGCAGGCTTGTGGTTAGGAAATATTTTAGTGATTAGCAGGAGAATTAGCATGGTGGTTAGCAAGATTATGGAAGGCGGTAGTATGTCATCATACAACGGACATGCTAATGCGATCTATAAGTATCCACACATAGGTAAAAAGGGAGAACATATAATGAAGGGAAGGTCGTCTTAAAGAAGGGCCTACATTTTAAAATTTCACAAACGCATTGAGTCGAAATTATGAAAAAAGAAGATATGAGTAATACCTCCACCAATGATCAGCCCAGATGTAGCACAGTCTTACCGCCAAAAAACTTTCCAATAACAGATGGTGTAGAAGAAGAAAAAGGAGTGTAGGTTTTTATTAACCGTAGACTTCTTCAAATCAAGGTCTATCCACGCCCTTCACTTACCTTTAATAGTCGCATGCATTGGTCATATCCCATCTTCCACACTGACTAAAGAAGATTGCAAAACCCTTTGATACGACGTCCTGAGATTTACCTGAAAGTCTCCTGATTCGGTGGTATACCTAGACGTGGAAAGTAAAAAGCTCTTTCACAAACAGAGGTGTATGCGCAGACCGCATACACCCCACTGGAACAGGGGCTTCTTGAGTTCGAAGAGGTCGGTGCGACCTAACTCCTGAATCGGGTCATTTTTTCAGGAGAGAAGCGTATTGATATGGATTCGAGAAGGAGGACATCAGTTCCTGAAGGATCTGGTTTCAGACCTCCGATCTGGGAAAGGAAATCCCATATCGTCCCGTTCCAACTCTCTGAAACGAGTTTCGCCTGTGATATGAATCGCAAACCTTCGAAAGAGATTCGGAGGAGGTGACTGACCACACACAGTAGAAGGCGGACGATGGGGAGAGGTGAAGGAGTAGCATGCAATGGTTGTCCACAGATGCAGCTTCCCTTCCATCTCGGATTTCTTACCCAATACTTCATCGTGAGTGCGCTGCACTGCTCGATGCACTCGCCTCTGACAATAATGCACCGCCATTTGATATTCTTTATTCTGTGATGTATTTGCGGGGATGGTAGACCCCGGATTTCAACTCTGTATCAAACACAGTATATGGCCTATTTCGACATTTAATACGATAAAATTCAATCCTGACCGTCAATCCAAAGAGGCCCTTAGGGATAATAGGGCCGCTTGTAATGGATGTCTTAGGCACTAAACAAAGAATTACTAGATACTAAGGCATATGAAGAGATACTGGGGCATTTTATGATGATATGCAAATATGTCACTACTGTTCGCATGGCGTACTTGTACCTCAACCAAACCATCTAAGTCATGGTCCTCATTGTAGATGGGCTGATGTAGTACATAGTGTAAATTGAGCCCAAATAAATCAAAATGAATCTGAAATCTACTTGCCATATTTTGGATTAAAAAAACACATAAAAAAAAAAAACTCACTTCCAAGATCTCCACTCAATTGCGTGAATTTATGGAAAAGAAGATAATGGGTTGATTTTTTTAAAGCATAAATTTTACTAAAGCATCTATTAGAAAAGGAAAAACTTGTACCTATGGACTCCTTCCTTTGCTAGAAAGTCGGCAATACAATTTACTTCTCTTTGGATATCACTGAATTTAATACATAAAAGTGGGTAATGGTTGTTATGCCCCGTAACGACCTTTACGACCACCATAAAAGTCGATGTAGTCCCAAAAAGCCAACTGCCCCGTTTCACTCCCGTTTCGCGTAACTGTCATGGCCGTTACCTATACATGTCAGCCTTTACAGGCGTATCGTAACAGATATGGAACACCATTGGCTCTATTGACCTGGTGGTGGCGGGCCCATGTGGAATTGATGGTAGCTTCCCTACAACAATAATCTGGAGTTCCTTTCCATTTTCCCAGAAGATCGGAGAAATGAACTGTTCGGAATAGATCCAATTAGAACCCCAGGTAGCGAGGGACGCCTTAATATTAGCAGCTAAAGAAAGTGCCACATAATTCAACGGAGCACCCACCACCCAAACCTTCAACTAGATCAAGTTCACCGATGATTGTAGACAAAAACTCTTAAGAAATGATTTGGTAGAAAGGACCACTGGCTGATAGGAAGCATATCAAATCATCTTCATCAAAGAAAGTGCCGATGATTTCCTGTTCTAAAAAAATTCTTCTATTCCCTTTTTTTGTTTTTTTTCCACATTATGGCATGAGGTAATGTCTTTTAGAGGGCTCTACCTCTAGACTTCAAGGAACCATTGTTTTACCCTTCCTTGATCCCAACTACAAAACTCTAGTAGAACGCATTCTTTTCCAAATAAACAGAAGAAGCCATGCCAAATCTTTGCTGCTTCTTCGCATGTGTTGAAAAGATGGTCCATTAGTTCTCCATAATTTTTTGCTTATTATACAAATATTATGCCCATATTAATTGTATTTTTGAAGATTTTCATACATGCGAATTTTGTCTGCAGCCTCGGTCCACATAATTCAACGGAGCACCCACCACCCAAACCTTCAACTAGATCGAGTTCACTGATGATTGTAGACAAAAACTCTTAAGAAATGATTTGGTAGAAAGGACCATTGGGTGATAGGAAGCATATCAAATCATCTTCATCAAAGGGAAAAAGGGTCGACTTGTGTAACAGATCAGCTTCACTACAATATCTATTCCAGTGTTGATGGTTTCCATGGAAGTGGATGAACTGCTCACTTTGTCACCAATCAGCTTGTTAGAATCTTTAACCAACCATTCTCTTGTCACAAGAGGGTAGAGGCAAGGAAATTTACTTGCCAATGTGGAATCACCTATCCAAACATCCTCCCATAATTGGATTCTTTTGTTGTCCTCGACCCTAAGTCTTACCTCATTTTTTAATATGAGCCCAATCTTTTGACTTGCTTCTCCAAAATTTGCAATAGCCTTCAAAATGAAGTACCCATTTCCCCTAGACACCCTTGTGTAGCAACACGTCTCTGATTGCCCATATGGGGATGCAATTACTTTCGTCCATGAAGCTTCTTGGTCTTTGCGGAACCACTACCACCATTTGGCTAATAACCCCGATTTCTGTCCTTTATCTATCCGATGCCATTGTCACCACCTTCGTCCTTTGACTTTTGCACCTCATTCTAGTTGAAGGTGACATTTCATGCCCTTCTTTATGTTATTCCCATGGAAACTTCCTTTATATGTTCTCGAACTTGTGTTGATTTGCACTAAAAATTTTCTATCACTGGTGCCCAAATCACCTGTCTTTGGATTCACCCCTAAAGGGAGTGCAAGATGTTTCATGGGAAGATACGAAGCTTCACTACCTAAGGAAGTGGCAAGCTCCTCCAACGAGACTTTTTCTAACCCTATTTCATCAATTGCGCTTTTACTAAAATTGAATCAAAGGCCCAAGACTGCTTCAAAACATCTTATTTTTGCTTTAGTGACACTAAATTGCACAAGAGTGACTTCGATAAATATGGTGTCCTGCGTAAAATGAAGATGAGAAATTGATATACCCATTTTCCTCACATGAAAACTATGGATCATGTTTAGATTTGAGGTGGTGATGATCGATTTACCGAGTCCTCTAGAAACAATGGAGAGGATAAATGGTGAAAAGGGTTCACCATGACCAAGTCATTGTGAATTTCTGAGAAAAACTTGAGGTGGTCCTTGTATTAGGATGAAAATGGACCAATGATATACAAGCTTCCATCCATTTCCTCCACTTTGAGCTAAAATTCCATTCATTTTAATTAGAGTAACCAATTGAACCTATCATAGGCCTTTTCCATATCTATCTTGTGTATTGTACTTGGAACATGGCTTCTTCTTGACTCCAAGCATTTGTTGGCAATGAGGATTACATTCATAATTTTCTTTCCCATCACAAAAGCGCCTTGAAATGGAGATATAATAAACTTGTTTACCACTTTGAGCCTATTGGCTAGCATTTTCACAAGGATTTTATGTAAATTTCCCACCAAGCTAATTCGACGGAAGTTTGTTTTTCTATTGTGCCCTCCACTTTGGCAATTAATGTAATGAATGTAGCATTATCTCCTTTGTGAATGCGGCTTGCTGTAAAGAACACACTAAATACCAACATAAGATTGGCTCTAATTACCTCCCAAAATCTACATTAAAAGCCATTGTGCTGCTGCCAGGACCCAGGGCCTTATCCCCTGCCATTGAAAAAATCACCTCTTTAATTTCTTCCTTTTCAAACTCTCGTGTGGAGTATGCTTTTTGTTGGGATTTCTTCCTTTTCAAACTCCCTTTACTGCTAATGCTCATGCTCAAATTGGTCTATGGGAAGTGTTTTTCGTTGATGATTTGGTTCCTTGATGTATATATTTTCTTTGATTAATAAATGGGTGTCAATCATCATCATCATTTTAGCCATTTCACAGCTATTTGAGTCAGCTTTACAAGTCTTGTTAAGTCAGCCACAAGATTCAAAGCAGGGATTCTCATGATTGATTGGTTGAGTTTGGTGACTGGCTGCCTACTTGACATCAACCCACCTTTTCCAGGGTTGGGGCCAGCTGCTATTGGGCAGAGATTTTTTTTTTTTTTTTTCTCATCAGATCTTTTCTCATCATCATCACTCTCTCTGAAAGATATACTCATCATCATCATCATCTAAGCCTTATCCAAAGTCCCAACTAATTATTGTCGGCTTCGCCCCCTCCTTTACTGATGCAATAAATTGTCATTTCTGCTTCTTCTCTTCTCAGAGTTCAAATTAGGTTATTTGTTACGGAACTACTTCATACAACATGAAGATTATCACATATTTGTCACTTTACCTTTTATATTTCCCATGCAGGGCCTGGATATGGTTTCTCAAGGACACAAGATCAGGCTTCAAGTGGACCAATTGGCATTCCAGCCTTACCTACTATGCAGAAAAATTCAGGGGTTCAAATTAGGCCAACAACCAGTGGGTCATCAAGAGAACATTCAGACGATGATGATCTTGAAGCAGAAACAGAAACAACTGAGAACATGGATCCTGCTGATGCAAAACGTGTGAGGAGGTAATTCTAGTGTCCTCTTTATTTAATCATATAACATCACCAACTCAACCCCGTGTGAATGGGTAACACCAAACATTTCTTAGTGTATTTGGTATAGCAGTCTCTCTCTTCAATATGCCATGCATATAGCCATTAAAAAATGTCATGCATATCCAAGTGTGCTACTACATACACATGATTTTTTTTTGAAGGATACCTGGACTTTTATAAAGAAACCACTGAGGCAAGTGCCAAGGCAGAAAAGAATACAACGCTAACAATTACAGCCCTAATAGAGACTTAAGCTTACAAACATCCACAGCCTACAAGCCAATCGCCCATCCCACCACTTTACTCTTGACCTTCTACAATCTCTCCTCTGCTGATCCTCTTCTATTTTGATCTCCCCAAATGTTCCATAACACAACCATCAAAATAAGGTGCCATATCACTCTTCCTTCCTTCCCTATCCCTCCACCATGCCAGGCCCACACAAGGTCTTCAATGGACTCCAACATCACCCAATAGACATTGAAAATCGCTAAGAAATCTTCCTACACCTTATGCACAGACGAGGCAATGGATGAATAGATGGTCTATCGTCTTTGCATCATCGTGGCAAAAGAAGTGAGCATGCTTTAATCCCATTGTGGATAACGGCTACAACACTGATGGGGACATCACGCGCACACGCACCCCCCCATACACATGTACGCAAGGAGGAGGAAGGCTCTACCATCGATCTGGATCGATGACAACGTCCAGGGAGGGCCTCCTAGTTAGAGGACTGCATTTTGGTTCGTTGGAGTGGACCCGATCGTCATGTGAATCCCACCATGGGTTCTCATGATTGTGGCCCACTATTCTAAATAATCTAATACTTTGAGTTTTGCTTATTATTGTTATTAGGAATATCATGGACGGTTTAGAATGCTTTGATTAGTTTTTTTTTTTTATTACTTAGTCTCCAAGTAATATGATTCGCACATGGCGTGAGTTTTGGGGTATAAGATTTTATTATAAATAGGCACCCCTTGTAGTCTTTTTTCTCATTGAAGATTGAATAAAAATTTTGCGTTTTCCTGCTCCTCTCTGAGTTGTGAAAGCCTAATCGGGTGCAAAACCCTTGCTTCTTCGAAGGGCTACTACCTTAGTGCGGAGCCACATCTATCCTGATTCACCCCCACCTTCTACCATCCATATTTCTCCTCCTACAATCATTCCACCTACAATCCATCGTTATTTTGCAACCGTTCCTTCTCTACAACAGAATTCTGGAATCTGGCCCTGCAAGTGGGCTGAAACTTCGACGGAGCAGCACGCACGGACCGTACGTCGGATCGGGCCGAAACTTGGAGGGTTTGTAGCCTAACCCTAGCCGACCAGCCCCAAGGAAGGGTTTTTTGGGTTCGTGGGCCCTACGCACATGCGGACAGCCCTCTGCGCAAGTGCGTCAGGTCTAGCCTGCTGTCCATATGTGTGGGCTGTCTTCAGGTTCACTCTTTCCTCTCTTTCACTCCTCTTACCTGATTCCCTTAACTCTAACCCTATATCGTCTTAAATTCCAACTTCTTGCCCCTTTTTTCTAACCCTAGGGTTCCTCGAATTGAAACTAGTGAATCCCTTGGATTGGGGAACTAATTCTATACATGTGTGGATGACTTTACTCTCCTTTGAGCATTGTTTGGTCTATGACTTTAATTGGTCCAGCCCTAGCATGTGTAGGCTTGGACCGGCATAGATTCCCCTTGTTGAATGCTTGACTTTTTGTGGGATGTGGAATTTTGTGTGATTGTTTCTGAATTAGTACGATCTAAAGCCTGAACTCTTGCATAACATATTTAAATTTTCATGTCCTACATCAAATTTGGTATCAGAGCTTGTGTTTTTCATAGGGGATTGTATTGCATGTTTAGGGTTTAGTCTACTCGCGTTTATTTTGCATTAAATTTCATCATATAGGGCTGCTTAGGACCCTTCATTCACAACATAGACTGCTGAATTTTCTATTGTTAGAAATTCCCCAATTTTCATTGCTGAATTTTCTGTTAACAAACTATTTGGATAGTTATGTCGCTGGAATTTTAGGAGCGCTGCGTAGTTTCCCTCATATAGAGTCCTATAGGAGCATTTAGCCCCATTTAGATGCATGTAGTTGCATTAGAGGACCTTTGGGTTGAGTGGGTAGTTGTATGCCTACACGTACTGGTCGTGGTTTTGGGTTGCACTTTGCACTAAACATGGAACAATTACAAGAGTCAATGGACAACATAACCTGATAGTTTGAGTCTTTAGGTAGGCTCTTGGAACAACATATTGACCAACGCTGGGATCAGCTTAATGTGCGCGTTACCCAATTAGAGACCTCCGCCTGGGCAAATCCCGCCATTGGGGAAGATGCCCAATCTCAGGCAGGTGGTTAGGAGGATAGACAAGGGAATGGGGGTGACCAAAGAAACAGACATGGGTGCTCACCCGTGCACCCACCTCGCGAGAGGCATCATGATCATTATGACTTAGATGTGCAACTCCTCAAGGGAGTTAGAGTAGAAGCCCCCACGTTTAATGGCCACTTGGGCCTTAAAGTTTTTGTAGATTGGTTGGCAGATATGGACCATTATTTTGAGTGGTATGACATGTCGGATGCTTGTCGAGTCCGATTTGCCAAGATGAAGCTTGTGGGCTAAGCAAAGAGGTTTTAGGCTACTATGGAGCGAAAGAGAGGTTGAGGGAACCCCCAATAGTCCATTGGGGAGAAATGAAAGAAACTCTTAAGGAAAAATACCTCCCTTTCTCTTATCACTTGAGGGTGGTTGAGGAATCAAAGTCCAAATCTAAGCCTCTCCATATTCTAAATACCAAAGACTTTGGCCGAGAGACTGAGTCAGACTCGATGGTGTACACCCTTGTGACTAGGGAAGGTGCACCAGAGGCTAGTGCAGAGTTACCCACTGAGGCCATTCCAGTAGTGGATGAGTTTCGTGATGTCTTTCCCGATTATCTACCGAACACTGTACTACCTATCGCCGAATTCGCATTTAATAGTTCTGTCAATAGATTCACAGGTTCAAGTCCTTTTGAAGTCGTTATTGGTTATAAACCCAGGAAGCCTATTGATCTTGTCCCTATGTTCCTGTCCTATAGGCCATCAGAGTCTGCAGAGTCCTTTGCACGTCACATTCATTCATTGCATTAAGAAATTAGGCGAAAGATCAATACTAGTAATGAACATTACAAAATTTCTGCTGACCAACATAAACAATTTAAGGAATTCAATGTAGGGACTGTGATGGTCCGCATCAGGCCAGAGCGGTACCTTCAGGGAGTTGTTCGTAAATTACACACGCATAGCGCTGGACCATTCAAGATTATAAAACGAAACGGTCTCAATGCGTATGTGGTAGATCTTCCACCTTCCATGGGAATTAGTTCCATATTCAATGTGGAGGATCTAGTTGTATTTTAGGGGATCACTGATGTCTAGCCTATCACTTAACCATCCTGATTCCCCAGACCTTTCCCTTGATCCATGGCCCCCTCCCAACCCATCTGCTTAGTCTCTACCTCCCATATCTACCCTTCCCACACTCAAAGAGGAGATAGAGGATATCCTGGACCATTAGATAGTATTGACGTCGGACAACGAATTTCAAAAGTTCCTGGTAAAGTGGAAAACATGCCCAGCTTCAGACAGTATGTGGCCAAAGTGTCCCGTATCGGTATCGGTTGGCGTAACGGTGCCCTTCGAAACCGGTATGGATACGGGGGCGTAATGGCGATACGGGAGCGTAACGGCGCAATTTTTTATTTTTTTTTGCCAAAAAAATATGAAAAAATATGGATTAAATCCGGAATATTCTAAGCATTCCAAATATGCATTCATTTATAAATTGGAACATGTTTATGGTGGTGTAACGGTCCACTCTTTGGTGAAAAGTTGTATCGGACTGTTGATGAATTTATGAACCAGATAACCTGAATTTCACTACAAAATTCATATATTTAATTTTCTAAATATCTAATTTATATACTTAACAATTTGATATCATTTCTCCCAATAGTTCTTTTAAAAATGAAATCAAATTCAGGTAGATCTCGTTGCCAATTTGGGGCTGACTTGGAGGACCAATTCATGCCCAAATCAGCCTCAAATTCGTGCAATTTATTGGCATTATCCCACTTGTGAATTGGTGGACATTTATTGGATAGTGAATTATGAAAAAAAACCAAAAGGCCCTATTTTAAAAAATAAGCGTCCACAAATTAACAATTAAAACTATTCAAACAATTTGATTTTGACATTTTGAGTTAGCAATTACAGTCCATAATTTAATTGGTAAATTTTAAGTTAATACATGTCTCGTGTACAATTTTTTAAGGGCCCGAATTAGGTAGGACTCAGATTGTGAAGTGTAGCACACGAGTGTCAAAGTTTTTTGGACCCCACTCGTGATGAATGTGTTATATCCACACCGTCCATCCATTTTGCCAAATAATTTTAGGCCATGAGCCCAAAAATGAGGCAGATTCAAAAGCTCAGGTGGATTGCACCATAAGAAACAATAATAATTAAACGACTATCATTAAAAGTTTACTGGGGCTACAAAAGTTTTAGATCAAGCTGACATGTGTGTTTTCCCTTCATCCACGTTCGTGTGACCCTATTAACAGGTTAGATGGAAAATAAACATTACAGTGGACCCTAAGAAATTTTTAATGGTGAGCATTCTATAACCACTGTTTCCTATGCTGTGGTCCACCTGAGATTTGGATCTTACTAATTTTTTGAATCATAATCTAAAATGATGTGGCAAAATGGATGGATGGCATGGATAAAATACATACAGCATGGTGGGGCCCACATGGTACGTATACAATTTTATTAAATTGTGCAACGTGCTGCGTAATGTGTACCAGTTCATTCATTTGAAGCAAGTCCTGTGGGTCTGATCATGAGGTATATGTTATATCTAAACCGTCCATTCATTTGACGAGCTCATCTTAAGGCTTGACACGAAAAATAATACAGATCTAATTATCAAGTGGACCACACTGCAAAAAGCAGTGGGGGATTGAACATCTACCATTGAAACCCTTTTTGGGATCATAGGACTTTTAGATCAATATGAAATTTGTTTTTCCTCTTCATTCAGGTCTTTTTGACCTTTTGAACAGATTGGATGGAAAATAAATGTTATAGTGGGCCTACGAATTTTTTAACGGTGAAAATCATCTCGCTGCTATTTTTAGTGTGGTCCAGCCATTCTTTGGATATGATTCATTTTTTGGTTAATGCTCTAAAATGATATTTAAAAATAGATGAACGGTGTAGATATAATAAATACATTGCTGTGGAGCCCATGTAACTTTGATCTCCTTTGAACCGTTCGTACAACTCGGAGCTCAAGGACTGTCAGCGCTCGTCTTAGCGTGACACGTACCTATTACAGTAGCTAAGCTGTGTGGTACACTTGCGAAAAAAAAAAGAAAAAAGGAGAGGGAAACCGAAAAGAAAAAAGAGGGAAAGAAGAGAGAAGAAAAAAAGAGGGCAGAGAGAGAGAGAGAGAGAGAGAGAGAGAGAGAGAGAGAAGAAGAAGAAAAAAAGAGCGGCAAATGTTGCAAATTGTCCGAGAAGAAGAAGAAGAAGAAGAAGAAGAAGAAAAGGTAGGTTTTTTTTTTTTTTTTTTTCAAGGCCCGTTACAGCCATTACGGGTTCGTAACGGCCATTATGGCCCATAACGGCCCCATAACGGCCGTTACAGTCACAGAATTCTGTAACAGTAGTTTCGACCTCGTATCGCATAACAGTGTCAGCCGTTATCGTTACGTATCGGCCGATACGGTTGTATCGTAATGGATACGGGACACCTTGTACGTGGCTCACTGAGGAGGCGCTTCAGAGACTTGATCCTGACATCTTTGAGCAGTTCAGAAGTTTTGTTTCGCTAGTGGCAAAATTTTCGCAGTTGGGGATAGTGGATGGGGACATCACCCGCACCCCCCCCCCAATACACATGTATGCAAGGAGGAGGAAGGCCCCACCATCGATCTGGATCGATGACGACGTCCAGGGAAGGTCTCCTAGTTAGAGGATCGTGTTTTGGTCCGTTGGAGTAGACCCGATTGTTATGTGAATCCCACCATGGGTTCTCATGATTGTGGCCCACTATTCTAAATAATCTAATACTTTGAGTTTTGCTTTTTATTGTTATTAGGAATATCATGAACGGTTTATATTGCTTTGATTAGTTATTTTTTATTACTTCGTCTCCAAGTAATATGATGCGCCCATAGCGCGAGTTATGGGGTATAGGATTTTATTATAAATAGGCACCCCTTGTAGTCTTTTTTCTCATTGAAGATTGAATAAAAATTTTGCGTTTTCCTGCTCCTCTCTGAGTTGCGAAAGCCTAATTGGGTGCGAAACCCTCCCTTCTTTGAAGGGCTACTACCGTGGTGCGAAGCCACATCCATCCTGATTCACCCCCACCTTCTACCATCCATATTTCTCTTCTCCTACAGTCATTCCACCTGCAAATCCACCGTTATTTTGCGGCCATTCCTTCTCCACAGCAGAATTCTGGAATTTGGCCCTGCAGGAGGGCTGAAACTTTGACGGAGCACCACACACAGATTGTACGTAGGATCGGGCTGAAACTTGGAGGGTTTGTAGCCCAACCCTAGCCGACTAGCCCTAAGAAGGGGGTTTTTGGGTTCGTGGGCCCCATGCACGTGCGGACAGCCCTCTGCGTACGTGCGTCAGGTCTGGCCTGCTGTCCACATGCGTGAGCTGTCTTCAGGTTCACTCTTTCCTCTCTTTCACTCCTCTCTTACTTGATTCCCTTAACCCTAATCCTAGATCGTCTTAAATTCCAACTTCTTGCCCCTTTTTTCTAACCCTTAGGTTTCCCGAATTGAAACTTGTGAATCCCTTGGATTGGGGAACTATTTCTGTGCATGTGTGGATGACTTTACTCTCCTTTGAGCATTGTTTGGTCTATAACTTTAATTGATCCAGCCCTATCATGTGTAGGCTTGGACCCGCATAGATTCAACTTTTTGAATGCTTGACTTTTTGTGGGATATGGAATTTTGTGTAATTGTTTATGAATTAGTATGATCTAAAGCTTGAACTCTTGCATAGCATATTTAAATTTTCATGTCCTGCATCAAATTTGGTATCAGAGCTTGGGTTTTTCATAGGGGATTCTATTGCATGTTTAGGGTTTAGTCTACTCGCGTTTATTTGGCATTAAGTTTCATCATATAGGGCTGTTTAGGACCCATCATTCACAACATAGACTGCTGAATTTTCTATTTTCAGAAATTCCCCAATTTTCATTGCTGAATTTTCTGTTAACAAACTGTTTGGACAGTTATGTTGTTGGAATTTTAGGAGCGTTGCGTAGTTTCCCTCATATAGAGTCCTATAGGAGCATTTAGTCCCAATTAGATGCATATAATTGCATTAAAGGACCTTTGAGTTGAGTGGGTAGTTGTATGCCTACATGTATTGGTCGTGGTTTTGGGTTGCACCCTGCACTAAACATGGAGCAATTACAAGAGTCAATGGACAACATAACCTAGCAGTTTGAGTCTTTGGGTAGGCTCTTGGAACAACGTATTGACCAACGCTGGGATCAACTTAATGTGCGCGTTACCCAACTAGAGACCTCCGCCTAGGCAAACCCCGCCATTGGGGAAGATGCCCAATCTTAGGCAGATGGTCAGGAAGATAGATAAGGGAATGGGGGTGGCCAAAGAAACAGACATGGGCGCGCACCCGTGCACCCACCCCGCGAGAGGCATCATGATCATTATGACCCAGATGCGCAGCTCCTCAAGAGAGTTAAGAGTAGAGGCTCCTACGTTTAGTGGCCACTTGGGCCCTAAAGCTTTTCTAGATTGGTTGGCGGATATGGACCACTATTTTGAGTGGTACGACATGTCGGATGCTTGTCGAGTGATTCGAGTCCGATTTGCCAAGATGAAGCTTGTGAGCCAAGCAAAGAAGTTTTGGGCTACTGTGGAGCGAAAGAAAGAGAGGTTGAGGGAACCCCCAATAGTCCATTGGGGAGAAATGAAAAAAACTCTTAAGGAAAAATACCTCCCTTTCACTTATCACTTGAGGTTGGTTGAGGAATCGAAGTCCAAATCTAAGCCTCTTCATATTCTAAATACCAAAGACCTTGGGCGAGAGACTGAGTCGGAGTCGATGGTGTACGCCGTTTTGGCTAGGGAAGGTGCACCAGAGGCTAGTGCAGAGTTAACCATTGAGGCCATTGCGGTAATGGATGAGTTTCGTGATGTCTTTCCCGATTATCTACCAGATGAGCTTCCCCCTATGAAGGATATACAGCACGCCATTGATTTAGTCCCTGGGGCGACTCTACCAAACCTATCTAAGGTGGTCAATAGGAGTCTGGGAAATTTGCTCAGGTGTTTAGCGGGGGAGCACACCAGGACGTGGGACACTGCACTACCTATCGCCAAGTTCGCATTTAATAGTTCTGTCAATAGATCCACAAGTTTAAGTCCTTTTGAAGTCGTTACTGGTTATAAACCTAGGAAGCCTATTGATCTTGTCCCTATGTCCTCGTTCCTGTCCCATAGGCCATCAGAGTCTGCAGAGTCCTTTGCACATCACATTCATTCATTACATCAAGAAATCAGGCAAAAGATCAATACTAGTAATGAACATTACAAAATTTCTGCCGACCAACATAAACGATTCAAGGAATTCAATGTAGGGACTCTGTGATGGTCTGCATTATGCCAGAGCGGTACCCTCAGGGAGTTGTTTGTAAATTGCACGCACGTAGCGCTGGACCATTCAAAATTATAAAACGAAATAGTCTCAATGCGTATGTGGTAGATCTTCTACCTTCCATGGGAATTAGTTCCACATTTAATGTGGAGGATCTAGTTACATTTCAGGGGACCACTGATACATTGTCCAGCCTGTCACCTAACCATCCTGATTCCCTAGACCTTTCCCTTGATCCATAGGCCCCTCCTGACCCAGGTCTCTACCTCCCATACCTACCCTTCCCATACCCAAAGAGGAGATAGATGATATCCTAGACCATCAGATAGTATCGATGTCGGACGGTGGATTTCAAAAGTTCCTGGTCAAGTGGAAGTCATGTCCAGCTTCAGACAGTACGTGGCTCACTGAGGAGGAGCTTCAGAGACTTGATCCTGACATCTTGGAGCGGTTCAGGAGTTTTGTTTCGCCAGTGGCAAAATCTTTGCAGCCGGGGAGAGTTGATGGGGACATCATGCGCACACGCACCCCCCCTACGCACGTACACAAGGAGGGCCCCACCATCGATCCTGATCGATAACGACGTCCAGGGAGGGCTTCCTAGTTAGAGGACTGCGTTTTGGTTCGTTGGAGTGGACTTGATCATCATATGAATCCCACCATGTGTTCTCATAATTGTGGCCCACTATTCTAAATAATCTAATACTGAGTTTTGCTTATTATTGTTATTAGGAATATCATGGACGGTTTAGATTGTTTTGATTAGTTGTTATTTTTTATTACTTCGTCTCCAAGTAATATGATGCGCACATGGTGCGAGTTTTGGGGTATAAAATTTTGTTATAAATAGGCATCCCTTGTAGTTTTTTTTCTCTTTGAAGATTGAATAAAAATTTTGCGTTTTCCTGCTCCTCTCTGAGTTGCGAAAACATAATTGGGTGCGAAACCCTCGCTTCTTCGAATGGCTACTACCGTGGTGCGAAGCCACATCTATCCTGATTCGCTCCCACCTTGTACCATCTATATTTCTCTTTTCCTACAGTCATTCCACCTACAAATCCATCGTTATTTTGCAGTCGTTCCTTCTCTACAGCAGAATTTTGGAATCTGACCCTGCAGGAGGGCTGAAACTTCGACGGAGCACCACACATGGACCATTGGACCGTATGACGGATCGGGCCAAAACTTGGAGGGTTTGTAGCCCAACCCTAGCCGACCAGCCCCAAGGAGGGGTTTTTGGGTTCGTGGGCCCCACGCATGTGCAGATAGCCCTCCGCACACGTGCGTTAGGTCTGGCCTGTTGTCCACACGTGCGGGTTGTCTTCGAGTTTACTCTTTCCTCTCTTTCACTCCTCTCTTACTTGATTCCCTTAACCCTAACCTGAGTTTGTCTTTAATTCCAACTTCTTGCCCCTTTTTTCTAACCCTAGGATTTCCCGAATTGAAACTTGTGAATCCCTTGGATTGGGGAACTATTTTTGTGCATGTGTGGATGACTTTTCTCTCTTTTGAGCATTGTTTGGTCAATAACTTTAATTGATCCAGCCCTGGCATGTGTTGGCCTAGACCCGCATAGATTCCCCTTGTTGAATGCTTGATTTTTTGTGGGATGTGGAATTTTGTGTGATTGTTTTTGAACTAGTATGATCTAAAGCCTGAACTCTTGCATAGCATATTAAGTTTTCATGTCCTGCATCAAACACTAGTGAATAAAAGGACCGTATGAAGGGCTTTCCAAACCATCTTGTACTCAGCCGAAGAAGGATGGTAATGCTGCAACCAATTGAACAATCTAACCAAGTTGTGCACTTCCTCTCCCAATAGGTAATCTTATGGCAAGGAGGACAGCACACACCCCAACCTCTCCGCATTGGGAATAATAGTGAGTTACTGTTACATTCCTATCTAGAGCCAAGTGAGTGAGCCTTGGTAACTCGGTCTGTAGTTGCTTGTCCCCACACCAAACATCCCCCCATAATCAAATGCGACTCTCATTGGCCATCACACAAATGAGAAGGACACTCTGATGAGGACATCACGTCATGTACACACTTGTGTACGTATCGGAGGAGGCGGGCCGTACCGATTTCCCTATGGCTAGGTGAGTACTTGTGATCATGTTAAAGACCTCATGTGCATGTGTGAGCATCTGGAAGACCCCACACAGGGAAGATGCACATGTGCTACTTTATGGAGTGATCCATACCGTTGGATCAGAGGGACGTGATGATCGGGCAGTTGGATCACATGATTGGGCCATTGATAGTGGATTGTCCACACTAGTTTTCTTAGATTTTATTAGCATTATAGGATTTAGTTTTGTTTATGTTATGTTTGGACATCATTATGAGTATTTTAGTTTATTTTAGTTAGACTAGGGCTATTTTTGTTAAAATTCACAAAATATGGTATTTATTGTAATTTTTGAACTTTCTTGAAGCTATAAAAGAGGGTGGGCGTGCGACCCTCTTCCTCATTGGATTTTGTGATTAAAAAAAAGAAAAGCTCTTGCTTTTTTCTTTAATCTTCATGCGATTTGAAGATACTTTCATGCGATTTGGAAGGGAGATTGGTGTGATACTAATCTTCATCAACGGAGGTGCGATGTCTCCATCTGTCCCCACACCATCTTCTCTCTTCTCCTCCATCAAGGTATTTTCTTTGAATTCTTCGATTCTTCCATCCTAAGCCATCATCCTTTTATAAATCCATCTTTCCTTTACCTATCCACAATTCCGAACCCTAACCGACCTAACCCGTCCATCCCACGCCATATGATCGTACGACCACATGTGTGAATCCTTTGGGTCGGCCGTATGGCCGCACCTTGCCCCTTTTGGCCTTCGATCATCCTCATATCAAAAACCCTTTCTTCCATTTCTAAAACCCTAACCCTAAACCTAAAATCCCTAATTTTCCTACTTTCCCAAATTATCTAAACCCTAATTTTTTCCCTAGGTTGTATTAGGTCTTTTACCTTGAAATAGACTATATCCTATGCTAATTGGATGTCCCTACATCCATTAGATCCTAGTTTCGTTTTATTTAATGATCTTGTGTGATGATGTTGGTAACTTAAGCTAGGATCGTGCATGATATTCTTTTGGTTTTCATGGGATTCGTGATGATTATGACAATGCTTGTGTTTTTGTTAATTATCTTAATTCTGCTACTTGATCTCACATGTTATTTGCTTCATGCATTGGTCCTACACTCCCTTCGAGATGTTTGCTCTCTACATTTCTAATGCCTTATAGCTTGAGGAGTCCCTCACACCCCATCCTCCCCACTAGACCCCATATGTACACAATCACCTCTCTTCACAATTTCCCTTCTTCATTGCCAAACCTCCACATCCACTTACCTAACAAGGCCAAGTTCATGGACTTCAACACCCAAATATCAACACTCACTTTGGCTATAGGCTTGCACACCACTTCCCACATCAAGAGATGAAACTTTCGCTTGACCTAAGCCCCTCTTCATGAAAATCTCACCTCACTTAGCTTCTCTAATTTCTCCAAAACTGATTTTGAGCACCTAAACAAAACAAAGTAGAGTGGTAAGTTCGATAAAGCTGCTTTAATAAGCGTTATTTGGCCTCCCAATGAGAGATGGTGGCTCTTCTAACTAGATAGTTTCCTCTCATATATATATATATATATATATAGAGAGAGGAGAGAGAGAGAGAGAGAGAGAGAGAGAGAGAGAGAGAGAGAGAGAGAGAGAGAGCTGCCACTTTATTAGAAGCTCCCAAGAAGTGAAAAGAATACAAAGAACAAAACCAGAAACTAAAGGCGCAACAAGGAACCAGCCAAGGCTGGTCTAACAAACATGGCCCAAGACTATCCATTAAGGGACAAGGGAAGCCTTGTTCTACAAATGCTTTGCCGGTTTCCGTTGCACAAGGGAGGCCTATTGAAAGTTGACAGGAAAGTTCTAGCACCACACCAAAACATATCCACTAAGCTTAATGCTTCCTCTTTGGATAATCCAATGCCTAGCATCTCGCTCTTGTTAACGTTTACCTTCAGCCTAAGACTGCCTCATAAAACCTCAGAATCTTCCTAAGATTGTCCACCATTGTTGTTTCCACATCGTAAAACAAGATCATATCATCTGCAAATTGAAGATGGGAAATTTGGCCTCCATCTCTTGCCATCTTAAAGCCGCAAATTAGATCAACTTCCTGCTCTGCCTAACATTTTGCTTAAAGCCTTAACTACCACCATGAACAAAAATGGTGAAAGCGGATTCCCTTGCCTTATGCCCTTTGATGCCTTGAAGAATCCTTTTGGTGACTCATTAACCAACACTGAAAAGGTAGCCAATCCTGCAACACTCTCCAATCCAACTTCACTTCCGACTGCATCCTATTCTCCCAAGCATATAGTCAAGAAACTCCTAGTCGATGTGGTCGTATGCCTTTCTATGATCAGCATGCAGACTACTTTACTACCTTCCTTTTTCTTTAGTCGATGCATTTGTGAGCAATGGATGCACTATCTAGAATATGTCTACCTCATAACACCTCATAATCTTCCTAAAATTGTCCACCATTGTTGTTTCCACATTGTAAAACAAGATCGTATCATCTACAAATTGAAGATGGGAAATCCGACCCCCATCTCTTGCCGCCCATGGTGTGCCATAAAAGCCATTACGTAAAGGTAATGGTGGTAACCATTACACGTTACGGGGTCGTAACGGCCATAACAACCGTTATGGAAAAAATGACTTGTAACCAGTGTTTAAATTATTAGTGACAATATCGAATTGTTGCTGATAATATCAGTATCGCTAGGTAATCGAAACAGATAACCTATTTTTTCATTTTTCTGCTGGATATCACCAAAATATCGCCGATAATATCGTTTTTTTGATATTTTCTAAAAAATCGCCGATATTTCGCTGTTCTCACCAACTACCACCCTTTTTCCAATAAAAGGCTGATGTTTTCGACGATAAAATCGTCGAAATCCAAGAAAAACAAAAAAAGGAAAGAAAATACCTGATTTTGCTCGGGTCTGTTTGAAGACGCGAATTTCCTGTTCATTGCAGATCGGCAACCGTTGTTCAAGAGGTAAGAATAAACCCCCAAAAAAAAATCGTATTTTCCGTCGAAAAATCCTCTGGCGACTTTCTTCGGAAAGAATCGGGCTATGAAAAATCAAAGATCTTGTTAGAAAACATAGGATTTTTTTAAATTTTGGGATGAGGGGAGGGATTTTCGGGTTGAAAAGTGGGAGATATTGTTGGGAAAGAGAGGGTTTTTTGAAAATTTGGGACGAGGGAGGGGGAATTTCAGGTGTAGACAAAAATGGGGATCGAGTTTTGGTTTTAAACAGGGGTTTGGCTTTGACGCTGCCAGGTCGGTGCTTTGTGGGCCCCACCATGATGTATCTGTTTTATCCATGCTGTCCAATCATTTTTAAAGATCATTTTAGAGCTTGATCCAAAAAATGAGGCAGATCTAAAACTCAGGTGGACCACACCACGGGGAAACAGTTGTGATTAAATGTCAACCATTAAAAACCTCCTAGGCTCCACTGTAATGTTTATTTGATATCCAAGCTGTTGATTAGGTCTTACATACCTGGGTGAAGGGAAAAAAGAAATATCAGTTTGATCCAAAACTTTTGTAGCCCGCAAGAAGTTTTTAATGGTAGACGTTCAATCAACATTGTGTGGTCCACTTGAGATTTTGATGTACCTCATTTTTTGGTTGATATCATGAAATGATCTAGAAAAATGGACAAATGGAATGGATGAAATAGATGCATCATGGTGGGATCACAGACCATGGACCACTAGTGATAGCGTCACCAGCCCATCTCAGGTGTGTACGCAGTACGGGCGGTTTGGCTAGTGATGTTGATCGATGCTCTGTGGGCCCATCATGATCTGTGTTTTATCCACATCGTTCATTCATTTTTACACATCATTTTAATATTAAATCTCATAAAAGAGGTGGATCACGATCTCAAATGGACCACACCATGGGAAAACAGTAGTGATTGAATTTCTACCATTAAAAACCTCTTAGGGCCCACCGTAATGTTTATTTGACATCCAACTTGTGGATTAAGTTATACAAACCTGTAAGAAGTCAAAAAACAAATATTAAGCCAAATATTAGCTTGATCCAAAACTTTTGTAGCCCTAAGTTTTTAATGGTGAGAGTTCAATCAATACTGTGTAGCCCACTTGAGATTTTCATCTACCTCAGTTTTGGTTTCATACCATAAACTTATCTGGAAAAATAAATGGACGACATGGATGAGACACATATATCATTTTGTGCCCATAGAGCACTGACCACTAGACATTGGCTAGCGGCAGGGTGAGTAGCCAATCGTTACCCGACAGTACCCTTGGCGGACTGAGTAAACTCTGTGGGCCCACCATCATGTATGTGTCATATCCACGCCGTCCATCCATTTTTGCATACCATTTTAGGGCATGGTCCCAAAATTCAAGAATATCCAGAGCTCGTGGACTACACTACCAAAAATAGTGTGAATTGAACATATACTGTTGAAAACTTCTAGGGTCCACAGAAGTTTTGGATGAAGCTGATATTTATGTTTTCCCTTCATCCATATCTTTTTTACCTTATTAACGGGTTGGATAACAGTAAACATCACTATGGGCTCTAGGAAAATTTCAATGGGGGATATCATTAACCCAACTGTTTAGTGTAGTGTGGTCCACTTAAGCTTTTTTTATGCTTCAATTTTGGGCGGAACCCTTAAAATCAGTGGAAAAAATGGGGTGTGGATAATTCACATACATCTATATTGTCCTTCCCTGTGAGCCCCACAATCATAGGTGCCACCCACTTCGATGGATACGGAGTCTCACCTAATCCAATTACTGGGGAAGCCGATTGTGTAGTGAGTAACTCACTAGGCTTAGCGTACTAAGTAAACTCTGTGAGGTCCACCATGATTTATGTATTTTATCATCTCCGTCCATCCATTTTAACAGATAATTTTAGGGATTGAGACAAAACATGAGGCATGTCCAATGTTAAAATGGACCACACCACTGGAAACAGTTGAATTGAACGTCTACCATTGAAAAATTCTTGGAGGCCATAGAAGTTCTGGATCAAGCTTATATTTGTGTTTTAACTTCATCCATGTCTGTATGATATTATGAATAGGTTGGATGACAAATAAATATCATTGTTGGGCTAGAAAGGTTTCAACGGTGGAAATCATTATCCCCACTGTTTCCAGTGGCATGATCCACTTGATCTTTCAATGTGCTTCAATTTTGGGCTAAACCCCTTAAATTAGATGGGAAAATGGATGGACGGCATGGATAGACTACATACATTCAAGGTATTCCCAACTGAGTTTACTCGGCACGATAAGAGCGTGCTAAGTTACTCGGCACGATAAGAGCGTACTAAGTAACTTAGCACGCAATCTGATTTCCTTTCCTAGGAAGTAACTTAGCTAGGATGTAAGGTGGGGTCCACCATGATGTTTTTGAAAAATCCACCATGGCCATCCTTTTTTCCCAATCATTTTAGGACATCAACCCAAAAACCAGGTGTATCCAAAACTCAAGTGGGCCACACGAGAGGAAACTATGGAGATTCAGTGACCACCATTTAAACAAATGTGTATTTTTTTAAATTCATTTACTTTGCATGTCTTAATTATTGTAAGCTTGTATTTGTATTATATAGTTACTATTTAAGTGATTTCTTACGACAACGCATGCATTTTGGCCCCAATTAAATGGAAACTTATTATTTAATGCATTCTTTTTGCAATTTTTTCATTCATGAATATGTAAATTTGTGTATTAAGCATGTCTTGAAGTTCCACTGAAAAATTCCACCATTTTCTCCATGTTTCCCCATTTTTCCCTACATTTCTGGTTATCGGCGATAACGATATTATATCTTTATCTCCGGCCAACGAAACTTGTAGCGATACCGACAACTCGAACACTGCCTGTAACCGCCATTAACAGTCCGTTACGCCCTTCCAAAGGTCGCAATAACCTTGTAATGGTCTATTACGGGGTAGATATAGGTTTTTCAGATTTTTTTCAACATTACGGAGTAGATATATGTTTTTTGGGTTTTTCTTTTCAATAAAAAAGACATTGTAACTACCGATATGGAGCCGTAAAAGCCGTTACGACCAAGGTGTCCCGTATCGGTATCGGTTGGTGTAACGGTGCCCTCCGTAACCGATACGGATACGGGGGCATAACGGCCCGTAACGGTGCAAAAATTTTTTTTTTGCCAAAACAATATGGATTAAATCCGGAATATTCCAAGCATTCCAAATATGCATTCATTTATAAATTGGAACATGTTTATGGTGGTGTAACGGTCCACTCTTTGGTGAGAAGTTGTATCGGATTGTCTAATGAATTTATGAACCAGATAACCTGAATTTGACTACAAAATTCATATATTTAATTTTTTAACTATTTACTATCAATGATAGATATATTAGAATGAATGTAATATGAAAATATCTTACATTAGGTGTTTGCAATTATTTTTAAGGAATTTTTCGAACATACCTGTGCACGTGACTGTGATTTCTGTCTATGACCTATCATCCTCAAGTCAAGAATATTTAAAAAAAAATGATTTTTCGAATTAAAAAAAAAAAGCGCCAAAATTAATGCGTAAATAGAAAACAATATAAAATGGCACCCCAAATTTGTAAAATGCACTTTAACATGTTCTACTATAATTAACACATCATATGGCATGATTAAAACAGTAAAACAACCATTAAAAAATAATTTTTCAAATTTTTTAAAAAAAGGGCCAAAATTCATGCCTAAATAGAAAAAATATAAAAATATATAAAATGGCATCCCAAATCTGTAAAATGCACATGAACATGTTCTACTATGATTAACACATCATATGGCATGAATAAAACAACAAAACATTCATTAAAAATTGATTTTCTGAATTTTTTAAAATAGGGTCAAAATTCATGCGTAAATAGAAAAAAATATAAAAAAAATATTAAATGGCACCCCAAATCTGTAAAATGCACATTAACATGTTCTACTATGATTAACACATCATATGGCATGATTAAAACAACAAAACATATTAAAAAAAATATAAATACTTATTTTTGATAAATTTCTAAAAAATGGCCCACCGAGCTTTGATTCAACAAAATCCGTAATATAATGTGTTTTTTGCTCAAATACTTAGTCAAGGTTGGTCGAAATTAGTAGTAGAAGGAGTGAGAAACAGTTTGGAAGGAAGAAGTTTCAAAAAAACAGCAAAAACAGAGTTTAAAATGAGAAAAAAAAAAGTTACTGTTTTTTTACTGTTACGGGCTAGCCGTTATGAGTCAGTAACGGGCCCATAATGGCCGATACGTGCACAAAATTGGGTAACGGCTGATACGACTCCGAAACGCGTAACGGTTCCCACTATTACCGTTATGTATCGGCCGTTACAGCCGATACGTAACCTTTTTGGCACACCTTGGTTACGACCCATATTGTAAAGGTAACTGTGGTGGCCGTTATGGCAACCGTTACCGTTATGGAATACCTTGTTGCCACCTTAAAGCAGTTGATTAGACCAATATCTTGCTCTGTCTAACATTTTGCTGAAAGCCTTCGCTACCACCATGAACAAAAATGGTGAAAGTGGATCCCCTTGCCTTATGCCCCTTGATGCCTTGAAGAGTCCTTTCGATTATCCGTTAACCAACACTAAAAAGGTGGCTAATTCTACACTCTCCATTCCAACTTTTCTACTTCCGACCGCATCCTATTCTCCCAAGTATATAGTCAAGAAACTCCTTGTCGATGTGGTCGTATTCTTCTCTTTGTTCATCATGTAGACTACTGTACCACCTTCCTTGTTTTTGAGTCGATGCATTCGTGAGCTATGAACACACTATCTAGAATCTTATCTTCCACTACGAACACTCCTTGATTCTCAAATATAATGCTAGCCAACATTTCTCTGAATTTGGAAGTGAGGATTTTCGCAAGAATCTTATTGGGGCTCCTAGTAAGATTGATAGTCCTAAAATCTTTTAAGGTATCTTCTCCTTTCTTCGGGATAATGGCAATAAACGAAGCCCCCAGATCCGAAGATAACCGGCTACTTGAAGAATTCTTTTACAAAATCCACCACATTACCCTTTACAACATTCAAGAAAACCAGAAAGAAAGCCATAGGATAACCGTTGGGATCTAGCTCCTTATCTCCACACCCTAGGAGTTGATTGCTTGATTTCTACCTCGGATATCAATTTTTCAAGGGAGTCTGCTTCTGCAACCGAAAGCTGCTTAAGAGGGAGATTATCCCACCTGGGCCTCTTCCAATTTTCACCTGTTAACAACTTTGAGTAAGGCTGCATTATAGCTGTATAGATCTTATCCTTCTTTTCTACCCTTCTTCCTTCAACCAACAAGTTGCTAATCCTGTTATTCCTGGTCCGCACACTAGCTATATTGTGATATAACTGTGTGTTTTTGTTGCCTTCTTTTAACTAAAAAGCTCTCAACCGTTGTCTCCACTTGATTTCCTCAAGATAATTGAAGTAAGCTTGACGCTCATTTGCCTCTAGTCGTCCGTCATCTCTCCCCCTTCCTTCTCTAATTCAAGAGCATGAATGTCTCTTAGGATACTCTTTGCCTCGGCACTTTGCCTACCAAATACCTCCCTTTTCTAAGCATTCAACCTCCCCTTGAGCAACTTAAGCTTTTGGCTCAATTTGAACCTAGTGAAGCCAGCAATCTCGAAGGATTCCTTCCAATCCTTAACTTGATCTGGAAATCCTTCCACTTCCAGCTACATTTGCTTGAACACGAAGGGTTTAGGGCTGCAACTCTCCTCGTCAACCTCCAACAGAATTGGGCGGTGTTGTCTAGGGAACCCTCGTTGTTGAACTAACAGATACCTCTCCACCCATTCAGGGGACATAAAAAACTTATCAAGACGCGATAAAATGGCATCTTCCTACCAGTTAGTCCATTTGAATTTTGCATCCCTCATCGGATTGTCTGCCATTTCATTATGACTAACCCATTCAACAAAATCCTTCATACCAAGGGTGATTCGGCTTCCAATCAACTTCTCATGTATAAATCTGGTAACGTAGAAGTTTGCCTCCTATGCACCACGGAAGATGCCGCCTCTCCCTGATCATACATGCATGTCAATACCTATGAATGTGCTTTCATGTATGTATTTAGGTATGCACAGTGTGGATGCATGCACCCATGTGTGGCCTGTAGAGATATACATGATATATGTGCGCACGTGGGTTTATGTAGTCATGCAGAGTACCATTCCATATTCTATTACTAATAATATTGAGTTTGTATCTTTCAAAAAAATAATTATGGTGTTTGTCACATGAGACTAACACGACATCTTATTCTCTCCCCTTCCTCCTTTCTTCTCGATGTCTGATCTTCTTTCCATTTTCTCCTTTTCTTGGTCTTGCTTGTTTGTTGTTTATATCAAGGAGTCAGCATCTCTGTATGTCGTTCTACCATATTTTTCTTACTTCTCTTCTTCAATAACTGTTTTATTTATATCATGTTGATGTACAATGAATATTCTGACAACTATTTATTTATTGACACCAGATTTAAAGAAAATGATTCTTATTGTTCTATGCAGGGTGCTTTGCAAATATTCTGACAGAACTATTTATTTATTGACGCAAGATTTAAATAAAATGATTCTTATTGTTCTATGCAGGGTGCTTTGCAAATGCAACCCATCTATGTGTGCATTTGTAGATTTCTACGTGTTTAATGTTGTGGAATCTAAGTTAGTGTTTTAAATTTCTTTATTTTGTGATTTCCTTGTCTTTCCAGTAATCCATTTTTTATGTGGTCCAGGATGCTATCAAATAGAGAGTCTGCAAGGCGCTCTAGAAGAAGGAAGCAAGCTCATTTGAGTGAACTTGAGGCACAGGTTTGATGCGTTAGTCTTGTTTCTGTTTGCACTTGTTGTACCCATTCGTTAAATCTGAGATATGCTTGCAATGGCACTCTCTAGGTTGCACAGTTGAGAGTTGAAAACTCTTCATTGCTGAAGCGTCTTGCTGACATAAGTCAGAAGTACAATGAAGCTTCTGTTGACAACAGAATTCTGAAAGCAGATGTTGAAACATTGCGGGCAAAGGTAAGCTGTGTTGTTCTTCAAGCATGTACTTCTGAATTATATTGTTTAGATTTACAGCGGTTAATATTAGTTTGTTACATATCAATCCAATGCAACTGCATAAATCTAATATTGACAACTGGTGTCCTAGACTTGCTAAAAGATAATTCATTGAAGCAAGAGAACAAAGAAATTCGTCTTCTTGCTGAAGATTGCCCTCGGCTACCCTGTGCTTAGAATATCTTCTTTTTTTTTGAAGAGCAATGTAGCTTTTATTAGCCTTATGCTTAGAATATCTTCTTCTTCTTCTTCTTCTTTTTTAAGAGATGCTGGAGATTTTTTTTTTTTATATAAAGATTTTATTCATAACTAGTGTCTCAGACTTGCCAAAAAATTCATACTTGAATTGAAGCAAGACAACAAAGAAATTGATCTTCTTGCTCAAGATTGCCCTTGGCTATAAATGCCTAGATATGTTCCTTTTTTCCGAAGAGATACTAGAGATTTTATTAGTCCATATGGTTTAGCCCATCTTTACCAAGAGCATCCACGTCCCACATTGGCAAATGGAATATTTAACCTGGAGGCAATAAGGCAGATCTCATTATAGACAAAATTAAGCTTCCAAGGCCTGGAGTTAGGCAAAGTCCCATGAAAATACATCCCCGGAGTTAGGCAAAGTCCCATGAAATTATATATCCTTAAGAGTCCCCTTTGGCCCTTGCTTTCCCAAAAAAGCTCAACTCTTTCACTCTACTTTTCACCAATTTGAGCCTTTTTTTTCTATTAAAAGATTTCTTCTTCAATTGGAAGGAGTTTCTGCCTGTGAAAGGAGGATAAAAAAAAAGAGTTCCGTGAAAGATTTGTTCAATTGGAGGATTTTACTAGAAGGAACTAGCAATATCATGACTTTAGAGGTCACCACTGAGGTTATGGTCCTTGATAGTGTGGAATGACAGAACAGTGATCATGTAACTGACCCCAATTAGTTGGGAACCAGTTATGCGAATGTTGGGTACTTGGAAGGTAACTGTGGGCAAGTTTTCTCATAGAGATTCAAGCGTTTTGGGAGTGGGTGGTATTATTAGAGATGGGGTGGGAAGGCTTGTTGTCTCCTCTTCCATTCAGCTGGGTTAGGAAAGCTTTAGAAGTAGAAGCTAAATCATGTAAAAAAGGGCTCACATTTTCTAGTTGTTTAGAAGGGGCCCGTTTGGGTGGAGGTAGTTGAAGTAATTGATTTAGTAGGTCTTAGAGGAGCCTGTGGAACCATGAAGATTTGCCCATATTTTGTTATAAAAGAGAGTTGAATATCATACAAAAGCTCCCCAGTATTGGTTTTATATGATAAAAAACAAGAAACAGTTCAGCTATTTTCATGCAGTGGTGAAGATATGGGTTTACTTCATCTCTTGAAAATGGCTTGGACCTTGAAAAGGTTGGTGATATTTTGAGCTGGGTTGTAGGCCCATTTTGGAGGTAGGGAAAGGTTTTTTATTGCCATTGCTCATTTTTTATCTTTACACTGGTAAATTTGGAAGGAAATTAGTAGTTTTATCATTTATGATAAATATTAGGAAGTTTGTTCTGCTATTGTCATGGCAATGAATGGTGAAACTGTCAAAATGGAATAATGCAGCTAGATCAAGGAAGAAACTAATTGCAATGAAGTTCAACATGCCAGATTGAAAGTTCAAATCACACGAGAAAATATGCAACGACCATGAGCAAGCTCAACAGTTCTCTAGCCTTTAAACTAGAGAACACTACTCCCCCCTCAATACACTACCATAGAGAAACAAAAGAACTTGCTCAAAGAAGATATCATTCAATTGTGTCTTATTCCATAGGGCCTATGCCTTATTATAAATGAGTGTGTATAAGGTTTCCTCAATAAAATCTCTAGCATAATCTAAAGAATCTAAAAATAGAATTCATTACTAGCCAAGATCTCTAAAATAAGAAGACTCTTAAACATGAAAATCTAATAATACTTATTTCCTAGTATAGAGGTATTTTTCCTAACATATAAATACGAAAGAAAAAGAAATTAGAAGCAAGCTAAAAAAGGAAATTGGAGCTTTGCTTGTGCACACGTGTGGAGCGTGCAAGTGTAGGATGTGGCGCGAGTGCATCATAGAACGTGTTTCCTAGATGGAAATGACCTCTGAGCAGCTGGTGGAAACTCAACTAATAACAGCAGTTCCATGGGAATCCAGGTCCCAGCAGAATAAGATGTATGGTGGGGAATTGTACTGTGGACATCTTTCTATCCTTCTCTAGGCAGGCTGGTGAGGGAGACTTGATGAGGTTGGATATTTTGACTCTTGGTGAAGGTTTAATAAGTTCATTGGCCTGTTATTGTCGAAGATGACTCTGCGAGTGTGGGTATTTGAATGCCTGGGTATTGAAATAACCGCTATCTTACAAATGCTAACATTTGGGGGATGATGGGAATCAAAATAACCGGGCATTTAAATGTCCGCTGGTCATTGCAATATCCTTAAAGGTGGCAATTCAGATTTCCAAAAAGAAGATGGATTTTCACTCTAATACCTACCACACTTGCCCACATCTAGCATATGCTATTCTCCCGTGTCCTATCGTCTCGCCCGCAATGAAGTTGTTTCTTGTACAAGTCCTTGTATGATATGCTCATTCTATAGACACTTGGCACGAGGCCATTGGAATGTGCTTATGGTGTCTGACCTGTGCCTTATGTCAGCCCTATCATGAATGTTGGAAGCCCAAAAATCAGGCCAATCTAACCGTCATGCAGGCCAACACGTGAATTTGGATGGTTGTTAATTATTTTATTGGACTGGACCGACTGTGTTGTCCAGAGGCTATCCGACCCATGCATTAAGCCAGCCTCACCATAATGATGCAGTCCCAAAAATCAGGCCTACACGGACCACATTAGAGAAACCAATCTAAGACCACCCAAAAACCTCCAAATTCATGCAGTGGCCCATATGATGGTTTGATTCGCCTGTTTTTTGGGGCATCCAACTCTCATGGTGGAGCAACCTTTCAAGGCCAATTGGATGTCATACACTCACCCTAGTGGACCCCACATGTAGTCCTTGTGAAAACATGTAGAGGAACCAGCCTCCGCCCACATTGGGGAGTTAATTGATATGCTGGCTGCATATGCTGCTATGCAGGCACTTATAAATGGTGCACGCATGGTTTGAAATATCTGTATTCCATCGTCCGATATGGCCATTACTGTATCCAGATTTGCTTGATACAGGGCTGTATTGGCCCCAGTTCAAAAAAGGGCCCTATCAACTGATACAGAGAATATCTGCACCAATACGGTCGATACAGCCATAAAGGCCCATATTTGAATTTTTTTTATTTATTTAAATTTTCTCAAAAATTTCTTTTCTTTTTTCCATTTAAACCATGGAGGAAACCTAGAAAGTTATGCTAGACTAGATCTAGGCCTTATGTTGGGGGTCACAACAAAAGATTTGATTAGGATGTGATGAATTGAAGTGCACGGACCATTATGGGAAAAAAAAAAATCAGAAGAAAGGGGGTAAATCATTCTTTCTTTTTTCTTTTTTCCTAATCTCTCTCTCTCTCTCTCTCTCTCTCTCTCTCTCTCTCTCTTTTGGGTATTGTAATAGAATGGGCCCTATTTCACTAAATCATGTTTGATTTATGTTCAATTATGGACCATTTGGTTGACTTTCAACAGGTCAAGCCAACAAACAATGTTCTTATGAAAGTAAGGTCTGGTACACCATTATATACATTTGTAAAATATAAAAAATGATAGATTCTTGATATCTCACTGTTTCCCTTTTTTCTGATATTTTCTCCTTAATTCTTTGGCTTAAAAAAGTTTTTGTCCGATATAGGTCGACATGGGCCGATACTAATACACGACACCCATATCATATCATTTTTCAGTTTGGACAATACACCCCTCGATAGCGGTATTCAGAACCATGGGTGTATATTAAGTCAAATTAGACTGACTAAATTGTGGAAGCTGTTGCTAAGATACGGTCCAAAAATCAGATTTTTTTGAACAAATCCTAATCTCTACTTAATAGACACTTGTTTGCTGAAATAAGTCATTGGATATTTTCTTTGTTAGCCGTCCAATAAATGTCAATCTGATGATCAAATAATGAACTAAGTGTAATTTTTGGTTCATGTAAAATCTAAGACGGTACCCCAAATTTGGACGGTTTTACTTCCATTATTTGTACCACATGCAATTTCTAATTGCTTGCATATCATCCATGACACTCTGCCAGAGTGTCAAAGTTTTTCTCGCCCACAATACCAAAAGGTGCTAGTTGGGCCTTTAGTATTTCATGTCCAATGATTGTATGTCTGCTAATCCTAGGGACTTGAGTTTGTGCCAGTTGCGCCTATTTTTAGGTGATCCAGACTTTTATGGGGACCAATTTGGATGGAATGAAAATCCGTCCATCCAATTTTTCCCCCGTCGAGTGTTGTATGTTGTGGTACCTTTTATCCTGTCCATCAATTTTTAGGCCACTAATCAAAGGGTTAGGACTCTCCCAGCTTGGACTTTCTACGACATGGTCCATCCCATTGTTGTCATGTGCGACCAGATATGCGCATATGCGATCGCATATGTGCATATCCATATGCAAATCACATATGCGATCATGGCACATGTGATCGCATATGTGGCATATGCGAAAATATGCAATCACATATTGGCCAGCATATTGGCCATGGCACATTGAATTTTTATTTTTTTTTATTTGCAAAAAAAAAAAAAAGACAACTTTTTGCCTGTAAAAAGGCTTCCAAATATCCTTCATTTGCAATATTCTTACTCTAATTTTCTCTTACATTTCTTAATTACAAGTGGTCTTAATCTCTCTCTCTCTCTCTCTCTCTCTCTCTCTCTCTCTTGTATTTCCTACTTCCAAGTGATCTTAATCTCTCTCTCTCTCTCTCTCTCTCTCTCTCTCTCTCTCTCTCTTGTATTTCCTACTTCCAAGTGATCTTAATCTCTCTCTCTCTCTCTCTCTCTCTCTCTCTCTACATTCCCTCTCTCTTGGAAGTTGGAAGATCAAGATTCAAGCACTTTCAAGTTTCAAGGAAGATAGCTTGTTGATTTTCTACAATAATAAATAAATAGCTTATTGATTTTGTTGTTACTTCTTATTAACTATATTGTTAAATGTGGATGACTTGATGTTTAATTGATTCATCTCTCTCACATGTATTTTAAATATGTAAAATTAGTCATCTATTAACTTAGAAAAGTTCTCCTTAGTTTCTTATATATTTTTACATTTTTTTGAATTTTTCCCGTGTGTGTGTGTGTCTATATATATATATATATAAAAAAAAAAAAAATTTCAAAGAAAAAAATAAAATGCGATTGCATATGCGCATAGGCATATGCGATTGCACATGATCGCATATGCGATTCGACAACATTGGTGCATCCATTTTGAGTGGCTGTCATTCTGGATCTCAAACATTGGGTTCCACTTGTACAAATTCAGGGGGCCTACGGACATGATGTGGATCATCAAGTCCACACTTCATCAGTTCAAACTGTAGATCTGATGGGCTCATCAGGCATCCCAACTATTTAGATAGACGACCATTCTAAAGGATTAGATGGACATAATCGTGATATCAGCCATAAGCCGATCTTGAACAATGGGTCCCACTTGTACAAATTCAGGGCCTAAGGATGTGATGTGGATCATCCAAAGTCCACACTCCTAATTCACACCGTAGGTCTGATGGGCTCATCAGGCAATCCCAATTATTTAGATAGACAGCCATTCTAAAAGATTAGATGCATATGATCATGATATGGGCGATAAGTGTACGTAAAAATGCTCGGCTAATAGAAATCATACACTGTCCATGTTAGATGTGGAGAATGTAAGATATATAGGCATGCAAATTAATGCCAGTAAATAGGTTGTGGCCCACCCGATCAGAATCATCCACCAAACCATGTGTGGGCCAATGAATATATACACCTGCGGACCAACCAATATACACATGTGGGCCACTTGATCATAATAATTTCATATTCACGTGAACCATCCAATATACATGTGTGGATAGCGTGCGAACTCCATTAATTTATATATGTTGATCTGGTGAAGTATGAGTTGCTTCATAAGCATCCATCTGGATGCTGTACTTGTGCACCACACACGTGGAGATTCTGCATATGTGGACAACATCTAGTCTGCTTATAATTTTTATTGTACAATTTACATTTTTTAGTTAACATTTGAGCTTAATCACATTAAATTGTGGGCCACACTTGTTCTTTCAGTTTGGATGCTTCTTGAAAAATAAATAAATAAAAGAAAACACTGGCCATGTCTACTTTATAAGTTAACCAATCACAAACATTACAATTTAGGAATCACCATGCCCTACTAGATGGTGTTATCCGAAATCATAATTGCCAGCAATTGCAATACCTAGGCATAGCAAGACCTGGTGATTAAAGTATCCAGATCATTCAAATACCCCCAATCCAAACGAGCCCTAGTTTTGTTTGTGAAGGGCACTCTGAAGCATGGATGCTAACGTTTATCTTTGATAAGTTTGGTTCATGGCCTCCAACTTGAATGTTATTTCATGTTTCATTTGCCTGGATTTCTTCTAAAAAGTGAAGTTTTTGTTTTTGAAACAATCTAAAAAGGGAAGTTGGTGCATAAAAAAATTAGTAAGGAGTGTGCTTTTGGAGATTCCTATGCAGTCATGATTCTCTCTGCAGTTTGTATATAGTTGCAAATTACACACATTTCCCACCGGAGATCAACCTTGGTTTGGAGCTGGCCATTGCGAAAGCTCACACTGACAACATTCTCATGCTAGGACGGTCCCACCTAGTTCTAACTCCAGTCAACAAATACACGCAGAAATGCAAGCATATACATATATACAGATAGATAGGGGGGGGGGGGGAGGTGTCGTGTCATTGGCACAAAATCCGAACCTGGCCCAACTTTTTAGGGGATGGTGTGCACGAGTTCTCACCCAAGGTGCGCAGGTAATCATCTCTCTCTGTATAAAATGGGTTTTGCTAATCTCCCCACCTTGATGGGGACACTAGCAACATCCCCAATGCTTTTAAATGGCACATGGGGTGACCTATCATAGTCTGACCCCTTCATTCATTCATACAACTAGGAGCAAGACATGGTGTAAAAATCATGCCAATTGGATGATCCTAAGCATTGGGTTAATAGCATGGAAAATGGACTGCTAAGATTGAGCGGATAAACAAAATAGCTCCAAGTATAATCTTGAAACATCTACTAGATAGATATCATTTTGCATTGCTTATGATTCCAAAGTAGACTTTGGTTTGATGATTCTAACCCTGTGATCTATGGCTTGTAACAATGGAAGGTTTTAACAGATTGGCCCCATTCATAGGGTAAGGATCATCCGATTGTCGTGATTTTTGCGCCATTGCTTGCTCTCATTGGTACTACCCAATGAACTGTCCCTATCTATGATTAGGTGTCCCACTTGTCATACAAAGATAGGGGTGGTTTTTACTGGATCTTGCTAGAGCAATCACCACAGCATTGGGATGACTAGTAGGAGGCATAAACGAAATGTTGAACCTGCCTGCCAAAAATCTAATCTCTGTAAACATACATTCCATTTCCCAATGATATTTCTTAGCCGCTGACACCCAGGAGCACACTTCTTTGTGTGGGATTTCTATCACAATAGTCATCTGGTGGAAATGGTTGTAGATAGTATGCATTGCCTCCCTTGCTGCTAAACAGAGGGCCTCATTTCTAGAGCTGTGACTGGGGCTGAAAAAACCATCATCATGGACCCAGCCTCATCTAAAAGAGTAAACCACTGATCCCACTTGATTGGAAAGCATCCACCAAAAATCTTTGCCCTCTGCCAATGAGAAGCATTCTTTTAGAGGAATTGTTGTTGCTTTTGTTCTATCCCAGCCATTGCCTCCAATTGCCCTGAAAATCTAAATAGTTGGCATTGGCGAACAACAGCTGGACAGCTGCTGAACATATGAGATTACCCACAATTTGCTGACTTATTTTCTTGATTGATGCTTCTAGACCTTCAAAGATGTGCTCATTTACCAACCCCAAAATTTCACCCCTTAATTCTTAAGTAAACATTGGACTCCCCTTGCTTAACATGCTAAATAGAATAGCAGTTGAATATTGGCATATTTGATTGGAAGTGTGAAAATAATGGTCAAGGAGTTGGTCTGGAACTTTATGGAATTCGTTACAAAACCACAATAAAAAGTGTATGTCAGATTATTGAAGCATTCTTGCATCTTCACATACATTTGTTGAATGGTTTCTATATGCTGTTTCGGTGGATACATGCAGTCTTATGAACAAGCATCTCAAATTTACTTCAGGCTGCTTTTAAGGAATCCCTTTAATCAAATATCTGAATTCAGGGGCATTACCTGGATTGAGTTGGACTTGATTACACATGCAGATTTCGTTTTTAATCTCATCATGTAACGCTGTCTTTGGATACACTACTGAATTGAATTACAATAACTAGTTTCATGTGGAGGGATGAATGAAAGGCATTACATTGGTGTTTCTAATGAGGAATTAGGCCCCAAATTGCAGTTATGCTCTTTCAATTTGAAAGCAACACAATTAACTATTGCAATCAATTCACTACCATATCCAAACGCGGACTTGATATTTTATATATGTTTTCTTCTTCTTTTTTTCCTCAATTCCTTGAAACAGGATTATTCCTCCACTAACCATTCATTGCATTCTGGGTAGTTAAACATCTCTCTCCCTCCTTTTTTTTTAGTGGAACGGTATAGGTAGTTTTACATCTTTATGACCCTTTTTTCAGGTGAAAATGGCAGAAGATACGGTTAAGAGAGTGACTGGGGTGAACCCTCTGCTTCCGACCATGTCTGATGTTTCATCCATTAGTATGCCATTCTCTGGCAGCCCATCTGATGCAGCCACTGACGCTGCTGTCCCTGTTCATGAAGACCCACAACACTTCTTTCAACCAACACATGATCGAAGAATGAACTCTGATGTTCCTGACATTGCTCCTGCCCCTGCAATTGAGGGCGTTCACAGTGCTGGAAGCAAGATGGGCCGAACAGTTTCCATGCAACGGGTGGCCAGCTTGGAACATCTGCAAAAGCGGATTCGTGATGGAACAAACCCTCGTGGGCCTGTGCAATGGGAAGGCGGGTGGGACCTGGAATCCACCCATACAGCAGATGCCACTAATAAGCAGAACCAAGTGTGAATATCTGCTGTTACAGTGGAAACTGCAATATTATGTATGTATCAATTCTTGTTTGTTATTCTAAAACTGTACTTCTTCTAATATTTTGATGCTGAGAGATTTCCTTTCACTGGAGTGACTGAAATGGTGAGTCACCAGTTTATCTGATTTGTTGTTACAGTTAGCAGCTGCCATGGTCGAGCCGCTGCAAGGACTTGCCAAGCTGCAATGATTTAATATTGTTTAGGGATGCTGTTCGCTGTGATAGAAGGTAATCATGCTTTGTGATGTGTAAATTTTTGGTGTCAAACACCATGATTCTATTGTTGTGGTAAAGACCATCTTCATATCTATATGCTTATCATCTTTAGCATTCAGCATGTTATCCTAGAAGAATTTCACTGCTTGATCCAAGATACTACTGCAGTTTTTCTTTTTCTTTTATTTTTTGATAGCAATAAAAATGGTTAAACACGTTCACAGGTGAAAAAGCTACAAAAGCCCAAGCAATGGATAAAAGTCCCCAATACCAAGAGAAGACGAGGGAATGACATGGGTGGAGGTGGTAAGAGAAGACTTGATGACCTATGGTTTAATGGAGAATATGGTCCTTGATAGAGTGGAATAGCGGGAAAGGATTTGCATGGCCAACCCCAATTAGATGGTGGTAAGGCTTAGATTGATGATGATGACGGCAACCAGAAGATGAGGGATCCCTTCCTAACTAGGGAATTAGCTTCCCTTTGAATTGGATGATAACCCATCAGGAACCTCTCTCCATCCTCTAACATGGATTCGGAAATCACAACGAATTCTTCTGGACGACGCTTAAGGGATTAGCTTCAATTCTGTTATTCCTTTCTTTACAAATTGCCCATGTAAAGGCACACGGTAGCATCTTCTAAAGAACTGCTACTTGGGGGAATGTATAATTTCAAGAACCTAATGAAGAGGTGATCAACCAATCACAGGTTCTTCCAGCACATGAAACATATGATTAGAAGAGTTCCAATTTCCCTATGAAGGTTATTTGTTGTTAAGATCTTGTTGATAATGGTTCGACCTGTGCAGGGCAGCTGGCTTACACACTTATACCTATGAGGGTTCTGGGAAATAACTGGGCGCAACACCAAAAATGTTCTTGGATGAAAATGAACCATCATCGTGCATGTGCCCCTCCACCTGCGAGTGATTAAGGGAGGCCTGTTTAGAAGATCAAGAATCACAACTACCATGGTACCACAGCTTAGGATGGAAATGGAGCAACCATACAACTTTTAACTTCAACAAGCTCATAGGCATCCTTTACAAGAGTGTTCCTTGTAGCTAGGAAATGGAACCTTAGGAAACCTTGAAGCTAGTGGAAGCTCCTCCTACCTTCCACATTCTCATAGGAATCCTTCAGAAGAGTTTTCCTTTTAGATAGCAAATGGATCCTTGGAAACTTTTAAGGGGAAGCTCCTCCAACTACCAGTATTCCTTTATTGAACTGAGCCTGTGTAGGAAGGGGAGCCTTAGAAACCTTGAAGAAAGGGGAAGCTCCTCCAACCATGTTCCTTCTGTGAAGTGAGAATTTGCTAAGCAACTAAGTTGAACTTTGCTATGGGCAAAGAAGATCGGCCGGTGATTGTAAGTGGGCCCTACATGATGATCCAACTATGTATGAGGTCAAGGAATGCGTGACAAGATGTGAAATCAATCCCATGGCAATCACTATCGTGAGTGGGCTGCATCCTCTTATAACAAGTATCGTACCTGAGTTACCTGTACTACGTATTTTTATGCAATGCTTGGCCAAATGGTGTTTGTGGTTTGAGGGCCTGCTGGCAATCTTGTAGCCTGGTCTGCTGTACCTTCAAGTCATGGCTCAACCTTCCTATTGGAAAATTGTAGCCAGTGATTGTTCCTTCTGAAAGTGGGTTGGTTGATGAGCTGTCCATTTGCTGGCCAGGCAATTAAGATAAACCAATACAGAAGATATTTGTCCGCGCATAGGGAATTCATTAAGGCAATTAAAGGTCTGGATTACCTGAATGTGAGCCTGCCTATAAATTTGCCACAATGGTTGTTTTTTTTTTTTTTTCCTTTCATCGTTGCTCCCCATACCATCCAATTTGGCACTTGGTTACTTATTTGGGCACATGATGCATATGAGCGCAGTGATCAGAACCGTTTATCAGGCTATTATCATGAAACCTTCATTCTAGTGGCAAGAGTATACCAACTTTTGGGGTGAAATGGCATTAAAAAAAAAAAAATAAAAAAAATATACAAATAAAAATAAATTTGGTGAGGGATTTTCGGGAATAAATGTTGTAAATGTATTAAGAGTGGTTGTAGTGAATTGTGTGATATCATTAGGTTGGATAGTGGATTAAGTTAGAGGTGTTGGTAGGTCACACAAATCACTCTCACTAAATGCAGTCATGCCAACCATATACATGCAGTACTTCCAAACTGTATATTTAGGGGTCACTTCTGGCTGGGTTTGGGTGCCTTGCATTAAGGGTGCCCGCCCCAAGGAAACAAGCCCCAAAGCCAGAGCACAGCAGGCCCAAACCCAAGATAAAAACAAATAGTTGGGCCCCAGTACAACCTGACCTGGCCCCAGAATTGATTAAATTGCCATTCGTTTGTTCTTATGAATGTTCCTAATCCACCATTGACCAGGCAGGCTGCACATCCACAAAGAAATAGTTATCTAGAAAAATATAAACCAACTGTCTACATGCAAGATGCATCTATTGGAAGGGTGTGTTTGTGCACACAAAAATATATACAAGGAAGATGGGCCTAACTAGGCTAGGCCTGGAAACGATCCCGAGCACAGATCAATTGTTCTGAGTAGGTATCTGCATCTTCTGTGGGCCCTGTGTCTGTCAAGTGCTTCAGCCTCCATTTCGATGCAAGGAAAATCCAAATCGATGTAAATAATTCTCAACGCCTTGAAGTTCAATGGAGGTGATTTGTTGTCCTTCAAATTTAGAACCGGATTTGGACTCCATTCCAATAAAATTTCCATAAAACATAAACCAATCAGCCCAGCAATTCCCGAACAATTACAATACATTTTTTATTTTTTTTTCCCCTATTTTTAGAGTAGCGATCAAGACATCAAAGAAAAAAATAAAATCAGCGTGTAATGCTGATGAGAGAGAGAGGTTCAATGTCTTCAAAACGTGGTGATCACCATCCAACGTTCAACATCAATGGTCCTTTCACCGGATCATTGACATAAATGGAACCTAACGTCAATGGCTTAGAATCTCCAATAGAATGGTGATAAACCGGCACAAGGAGTAATAAACATGAGTATTTCAGATCAGGCACAACTGGCCAATGAACTCACCTAGTTCAGCAAGAACAACATGAAGGCATTCATGATTCATTGAATCTCAAACCCATCACCTCGTGTTGAAACTCTTGTGAGTCTACCACTGAGGCATGAGTAAGGACCCGTCATTTGGATGTGGTTATTTTATTATCATTACTCTGATGATAATGACTATCTTGTGTTTTGCAATGACACTGATTATTGGTATAAACCAATATGATTAGCGCTATCTGGTGTTTGGGGTGGCACTAATTATCATGTCATACATTAATGATAAAATAGGTAACTTTTTTAAACATGAGTAAATAAGTTATATTAAGTTCATGCGTGAGCTTGGATCATAGAACGATGGACCCTCAATTATCTAGTTATATTAAGTTCATGCGTGAGCTTGGATCATAGAACGATGGACCCTCAATTATCTAATGGTTAGAATTGACAGTGGTGGGCCATTTGGCCAAAGATGCAATACCATTACTTTCTATGTATGTTGTGGATGAGTTGTTATGGTTGAGCCAAAAGTGGACGTAGAACTTCTGCCTGAAGAAGCCAGTTCCTTTACAAGTCCTTTACTGAATGGGCTTATTTTACAGGTTGTTCATATGTATGTAAAAAGTTAATCACCTCTTGTTGGCACTCGGTTTGTTTTCCGTCACTGCGGTATGTGCGGGTGTGCCAGAATTGATATAGCGGCTGAATTCAAACCGAATCAACTTGACCCCAAGCTCTGAAATAGGTATATACGTCCTAGGCAATCATATATGACTAGAATCTGAGAAGATCGGTCACATACCCAGCCACCTTTAATAACAGTTATGAGATGATTTGGCGATTGTTGGAGGGTCCTCCGAAGATGTGTTACACCTTGCCTTTCACACGAAAGGATTTTCAATATACGGGTGCAATCAAACACAAAAGGAAATACAATCGGCTACGAGAATCAACTACAAGAGGCGTCTCTGTAAGAATTACTTATAATGGATAAATGACAAGTCCAACGTATGAGCATAGACCTGGATTATAGGTAACAATTACCGCTATTGGATTATGAATACTTGTATGATATATTTAGCTAATATAAAGTGATATATTTGATTTGTTTGGTGTGATTCTGTTCTCTTGCTAATCTTCTGCTATTTATATATCTCTTATGTTGCTCTACTTCAAACGTTTCTCTTCTTTACTACAACGGTTTTGACAACTAAGGAGTCGCCATCTAGATCCTTCTTTTATTTTATTTCTTGTAACTGTTTCCCTTCTCTTGACCAAGCTATGTTTTAATCCTCTCAATCACGTCTTGCCCTTCAACTGTGCTTCTAGCTTCTAAACATCTCAACCACATTACTTCACCGGTCATCTGATGATATGTAGCACCAAATCAGTGCCAGCTATGATTCCATAAAAAGCACACCAAGTATCTTCGAAGATCTTTTATACACCACCTACTTCATGTACAATGCCAGATGTCAGTTTTCTATTGGATATCTCTGAAATAGTTAAAAATAGGGTACAACATTGCCTCTACATTGTTTCACCTTTTGGTAAAAGGTGACAATGATGTTGGTTCATTGCATGAAGCAATTAATGCAATCGGCCTCTCATCCATTTGTCAACTTCCCATTGATTCTGCTTGACTGAGGCGAACTTCCCATTGATTCTGGTAAACCGAGGCGAAAACCGAATGGTGGTTTTGCCTTATTCTACAGTCATTATCGTGACATGTCGCATACAATCGTCTTGTACAAGGAATCATGATTACCCTTTCATTAATGCTCACATATCGCAACTGATATATAATCACTACGCGTAGTCGGTTTTGCCTTTCTCACCTCTTGAATCCCTAAACTTCACTTTCTCTTTCATTCAAACTCCTTTCTTCGCTCAAATTTCTTGCAATCACCATGGTTGCCTCCTTGTTTACCACCACTTTGATTTTTCAGACTAGTACGAGCGCACATTGAATCGATCGACATGAAGCGTGTGAGCACTTCGTGTGGCCTAACTACTGCCGACGACCAATGTACGACTCGGGTTCACCGAACACGTCCAAGGTGCGCAAAAACCTCAGCCACCAAATCAGGGCATATTACTGATTGCCTGGACTATATCATAGTCGCAATCTCATTCGATTTCAACAGGTAATCATATGAGACAGTCAAAGCAGTAATGAACAAATAATTCAATTCTTACAATCATATGAGCATGTTGTAAAGTGCAACACAAACATGATTTCACACACATTCATTCCATAAATAAAACAGACATCATAATGTAACGTACATGGAGGAAATCATACACATAATTAAGGTAACCGAGATTCATATCTCAACCCTCATACAAAGTACTTCTTAGTAACAACTAGCTCATTCAGACATTTCTACAAACACTTAGGCTACATACATTATCATACATGATGTATGTTGATTACACGTGTATTAGGCCAAAGCCCTTTACTAGGGAGTTGCCCCGTATACCACACGCATATACCCATAGCGGATAATCATGTTAGGCACAAATTCAAATTCCACATGTATTCAAACATCTCAACATATACATAGAATACACTATATTCCACATAGTTCATATATAATTATAAGGCGAAACAGACGACGCATTTTGTATGTGAAATAGCACCCACGTCAGTTATAAATCATTAACTGACATTGAAAACCATAACCTATACATTTATAGTCCGCACCTTTCGCTAGTAGACTCGTAACGAATTCAGTTTAGACACTAAGTCTTTGTCTACGGCACCAGAACAACCTATAATAGGGAATATGTTAGCTATTCTATCAACTGTTCTATTTGAGTTGCTACAACAGGTTAGGGTTATGATTTCTTACCCAAATACGTTATTGGAAACGCCGGATTTGCGATACAGACATGGTAAACAAGTGCGTGGAGTAGTGGGATCGAATCCCAGGAAGAAGCGCCTACTCTCTCTCTCACTTTCTCTCTTTTTCCTTCCCTTTTTCTCTCCTCTCTTTCTTAGAGTTTCTAAATTCATATGGAGTATGAGTTAAGGCCCTTATATAGGCCCAGAATTAATGGGAATGGCCCCAGGGCCAAGGTATACTTAGGTTATAGCCAGAGATCGGCTGTTCCGATCCAACGAAGCACTTCTGGAGGCCCCTTTTCTACGTGCGGTCAAACTTAAGCTCTTTGACATTGGATCTAGGTTAAGTTAAGTTTTTGGTTCAATCGGATTTACAGATCGACCGTGACGAACCAGTTTCAGTTCAACGGTCATCGGTATTCGATCAAGGCCACAAGTACACTGACATGTATGGAAAATTTTCTCTGATCCGAGGGTGTAATTGGGTCAGATTCTGATGGTCTGAATCCCTAGATTTGGCTTGCAAGTGAAACGACTCAATTCACTTAAGTCCCAGTTCATTTTCTAAAGGTATTCATGTTTCTCACGCACTTCACTCCGGGCTCAAGTTGTGCATTTCTGGACATTGTTAGGACTTGATTTCTGAGGCGGTTGTTAAGCCTAGCAATTCAGTCCTAACCGTTTAGCTTCGTGTTAATCGGACTTTCGACGTGCAGTCCAGGTCCGATATGGAGCTTCGTGAGAGCAACTGGGTAATGAGATTATTCCTATGTTATAGGGTAATGTAGCGTTAATGCTTCTACAAGTTTTGGGTCTTACAGTTCATATAGAAAGTGGTTCAAGCTAATTCTACTGAGTATTCAGTTTAGCACTTAACTAAATTATACCCTAATTACGACAGAATATAGTCCTAGGGCAATTCTATGCCCCTTTCTGGCACTTTTAATTATTTTTTTGTGGTTCATCATTAAGTCTACTTCATCTCTACCAAATTTCATTAGATTTCGTTTTGTAGAAAAATTCTAAAAATTCTAGAAGCGGCAACTGTCCAAACTAATGATTTTCAGATAGTTTTCACAACGACCTATATATAACTATATTAAACTTTTTATTATATTTATCACTTATTTTAATATAAAACTAGACTTATCAAACTTCAATTTGGCTTTTGAATCACCTAAATCGAAGTTATAACCAGAGAGATATGATTTTTCGAAGTAGGATAAAAATCACAGAAAAATTCCAGAAAACGGGCCGCCGGATCCGCTGTACGAACGAGGCCTTGCCGAACTGGCGAGCCCTTCGCTGGTTGCTGGACTATCTGGGGTGGTTTCGCCATCTGATATTTGAAATGAGTGTATTTTTCAAAGCGGAATGAGTTATTCAACGTGCAATATATGTTTTTGGGGTAGGAGAAGCTGGTCATCCAACTAGCCTACTTTTTTTGTGAGATTCCAAAAGGTTAATGGCTAAAAACCCAATTTATTTATTTATTTACTATTTATAGTAATTTTTAGTTTACATATTGTTCTTCATCACCTAAATTTTAAGATTTGTATCTAATATGAAAGTCCTTAGAAAAATTTGAAGAATAAGGCGGTGAAAGGTGAGATTTTTGAAGGAAATGGGTTGAAAGGGGATTTGAGACTTTGAGATTGAGTTTTTTGAGAAGTAATTAAGGTGTTAGGATCGACACATTGTCTAAGTACGTCTAACTCCAAGTTAGTAAAAATCTGGGGTATTATGAGACACTGTATTCGAGCTGTCGGCCTACGATTAGGTGACGAGCCTCTCGTAGTGACCTCGAGTAAAATAGGCCTACCCCGGCGCGGCCTGGCTGTGGTCCCCAATCGGATTGGTTACGAGCCTTCAAAAATAGACTGCCAGTTGGTAGGACGTTAGTGGTAGTGACCTTGAGTGTGAATTAAGCCTACGCTAAGGTGACGAGCCTCCCATAGCAACCTATGGTATAAACTCGTGAACTTGTCTATCGTATATGATTAACTAGGACTGACGATCCTAGATAGATCATTGTTTGGGTAAATGATATAAATGGAGGTACCTTAGCTTCTCAAACTTACTGTATGAATAAGTCTAATTAAGAACTTGGCTAATAATGTGCATGCACTGCATTTGCATGTGCCTTTGGTGTTGGAGTTGAGCACAGAGGAAGGGGTGCATGCTGCAATCGTGAGATGATGTCGCAAAGAGAGTGCAGGCGAGGGCATGCATCATTAATACATATCATTCTTACATTAACCAGAGTACCTAGGAATGATTGTTGTATTACTTTATCATTACTACTTGACTGAATTAATAACATGTTAACTTTTACTTTATAGTTCCACTGAATTAGCTACTCATTCCCACCTGGGACGATGTTTTAAAACGCCACCCAGACTCTGGTTTAGATGCAGTAATGGTGGAATCTATGCAGCTGAAATGGACTTCATAAGTGAGGAGGAAGAGTTCTCCTACGTTCAGCTCTCAGGTGGTCTATGTAGACCCCGTGCTGATTCGACAGGATCACAGGGACTTATGGTTTAGTCAAGCACCTTACATTTGATAATTTCTCTATTTTGAACCAATACATGTATATATTCAGCCTAGTAACATACTCATATTCTGGAGATTATGAAACACTTATATATTTTATATATCTATCTCAGTCTTCCGCTTGCCTAATTACATTAACTCTGGAGTATGATATGTTATTTTAGTATAATCCCACTCATGTTTAAATGCATTAATATGGACAACATTCAAACATCATTATGTATATTGCATAAGTGATGTTCTGAACCTCGAGAGTTGAGATTTTCTCGACCCCCGATTTTCAGGGCGTTACAAAAGTGGTTAGTGTCAATTTCATAGATAATCTAGTTTAATACTTAGTTAATTCTCGTCTAATTTCTAAAGGATTTGATCCTGAGTGATTTCTGCCTGAAGCGGTACTCGAGTTTTTGTATGGATTTTTCCGAGACGTTACACATTAGCTCATCAATTTGGAGCCCACTAAATTGACGGTCAAGATCCTTTGGCTTAGTGCTCTGCCGAAGGGTTGTGAAGTTGATACCATAATACCATTAGGTGATAATTAGGTAGAGTTTGTATTCCAGATCAGAACCGTTAATCGAGCGAGCCCCACTGTATACGGACGGTGGCCAAAACATTAGTCTGTATATAAAATCATAACCGGTCAATTTGATCAAGAAAGGCCACTTTGTACTTTTGACCCTTGTCCCTGATCCGGCAGTTACGATTGTCTGCCGGTGTAAGTTCTGAGTCACAGCTGGCATATCGTGAGTAGGGGTGCACACGGTTCGGTTTGGTCTAGTTCTGGGGTGAAACCGGAACCGAACCGTTCCTAACGGTTCTAGGAAATTCGGAACTGGAACCGGACCGTTGGCACCCTAGAACCGAACCGGAACTGAACCATTAAAGCCTGTTTGGTTCTGGATCGGTTCCACGGTTCTAGGCTTTTTATAATCCAGCTCAATTGCAAGCCCATGTCCATCCATGTTGTGGTCCATTTGATGAATGGTTTAGATATTGTATAAGGTGTACAAAAATACATTTATGAAAATAATTGTTCTAGAGAAAATAATTATAAGGTGTGAAAAAATACATCGGTTCAGTTCGAGGTTCGGTTCCACGGTTCGGTTCTACGGATCAAATCCACGGTTTGGTTCTATGGATCGGTTCATGGTTCGGTTCGGTTCTACATACCCCCAAACCGAGAACCGAACCGATGTCACTGGTTCTTTGATTTTTGGAATCGGAACCGGAACCAGTGCACTCTAGAATCGGACCAAACTGGACTGTTTGGTCGGTTCCGGTCCATTTCCACGGTTCTACCAGTTAAATGTGCACTCGTAATCGTGAGGTCCAAATGAGTAGTTTGCATCTCATTTGCATTTGACCGTCCAAAATGAGCACTGTGATTTTCATCAGCTGAATCATTTGTGTATGGTTGATGGCCCAAAAATCAGACTGATCATACGATCCCAATCTCTTACTTTGTTCAAAAGGACCACTTTATACTTTTGGCCTTTGTTTCGATCAAACGGATATGACTATCATGTCAGGGGACACGGTTTGGCTACTCCCCCTGCCTACATCCCGGTGGCTAGTGGTCGGTGCTCTGTGTGCCCACCATGATGTATATGTTTCATCCATTCCGTTCATCCATTTTTACGGATCATTTTAGGGTTTAGTTCCAAAAATGAGATAGATATAAATCTCAGGTGGACCACACCATAGGAAAACAGTAATGATTGGATATCCACCATTAAAATCCTACTAAGGCCCGCTGTACTGTTTATTTGACATCCAATCTGTTGATTAGGTCATACAGACCCAGACGAAGGGAAAAAACAAAGATCAGCTTGATCCAAAACTTGTATGGCTCCCAAAAAGTTTTTAATGATCGATGTTCAATCAACACTTTCCTGCAATAGAAAAATTGATGGACGGCATGGATGAAACACATACATCATGGTGGGGCCCACAGAGCACCGACCATCAGCCATCGGCTGGGGCTGGGTGAGTAGCCAATCCGTTTTCCATGTTAGGCGTGCTTTTGGGCCATAACTCACCACAGGAAGCAGTCGGGTGGAAATGCCTACCATTAAACATTCCTGGGCCCACCGTATGCCATGCATATAACCCATTCATAAGGTGATTGCCACCAGGATGAAGGGATGGAAACAAATATTATCCTGATCCAAAACTTCTGTGTACCTAATAAGATTTTAATGTTCAACGTTCAGTTATCGCTGTTTCTTCTTATGTGACCAACTTAATCTTCCTTCTCATTCAGTTTTAAAATCATATTGTAATATCAGCCAATGAAACTGATGAATGGAGTTGGTTTCAGGACATTGAGGTGCGCCCCACATCACTCTGTGTTAGGGAACTCCCGTGCCAGGTGTTACCACGTTGGTTGGATATTACTCTTTCCGCGACGCTGGCATGGAAGCGGATTCCGTAGTAACTCACTGTGCTTAGCGTACTGAGTAAACTCTGTGTGGTCCACCATGATTTATGTATTTTATCCGGTTCGTTCATCCATTTTACCAGATAATTTTAGGGCTTCAACCCAAAAATGAAACATATATAATTTCAAATGGACCACACCACAGGAAACGGTTGAATTGAACGTCTACCGTTGAAAATTTCTTAGGGGCCACAGAAATTTTGAATCAAGTTTATATTTATTTTTTTCCCTTCATCCATGTCTGTATAATCTTATGAACATAAACAGGTCGGATGACAAATAAAAATCATTGTTGGGCCTAACAAGGTTTCAACGGTAGATATCATTATTCCCGCTGTTTCATGTGGTATGGTCCACTTTATCTTTGGATATGATTCAATTTTTGGCTCAACCCCTGATGGAAAAACGAATAGACAGTGTGGATAGATCACATACATTCAAGGTGGGCCCAATTGAGTTTACTCAGTATAACAAAAGCGTACTGAGCAACTGATCAGTACGCAATCCAATTTCCGCTGCCATATGCGGTCAGGGACCACGGATCAGGTGGTATTGCACACACCACTGCCGGGCTAGGGTGGTGATATGTTGGCCCTATGAATCCCACTTTGATTCATGTGTTTTATATCCACACCGTTTATATGTTTTGACAGCTTTGAGTTCCACTTTGAGTCATGTGTTTTATATCCACACCATCCGTATGTTTTGACAGCCTATTCAAGTGGACTACGCCATAGAAAACAACCTTGATTGAATGTGCCCCATTAAAAACTTCTTAAGGGCCACAAAAGTTTTAGTTCAAACTGGTGTTTGTGTTTTCCATTCAGGTCCGTGTGATCTTATCAACAAGTTAGTTTGGCAAATAAACGTTACATGGAGCTGAAGAAGGTTTCAACCGTGAATGTCATTATTCCTACTCTTTCATGTGTTGTGATCCACTTAAGCTTCAGTTCTGCTTCATCTTTCTATTGATAGCATAAAATGAGCTGTAAAAAAGGATGGACCGAGTAGATATAAAACATATAAATTAAAGTGAGCCCACGTCACCCAACACATCACCACGCTACCGTGGGATGGTGCGGCACCAAATCGTGCAACACTTGATACAAAGATTTCCCGGAACATGGAGCTTTGTGGGGCCACCGCATTACCTACGTAAAATCCACTCTGTCCATCAGTTTCTTCCGAACATGTTAGATGAGATCCCAAAAACAAGGTAGTTCCAAAGACCCAAGTGGGCCATATAACAAGAAACAGTAGTGATTGACGGTTGTAACTGAATAATCACCGTTTCCTTTCGTGTGCCTCCCTTGATTTTCTCGTTTTAAGTGGCATGTCCTAAAATAAAGAAGAGGACCCTTTCTTCCTAACCATATTTACTCTCTTTCTCTTCATCATCCAATTTCTCTTTCTTATCTCTTTCTCAACTCAAGAAATCAGGTGACTACACACCTCTAACTGGCCTTTACTGGCAGTCAAAACCGCGGCAAAGGAAGAAAACTGCCAGCAAATCATTTGCCCGCAGTCAGCTAACAGCCGGTAAAGCCTCAGTCGGTAAAGGATGTACCGCCGGTCAGGACCTTTACTGACAATTGTATTGGACACCGCTAAATCGTCAGTTTGCTCAAAAAACTGGTGAAACCTATGGATAAAACCGTAGCTAAAGGTGACTAGCCCACATACAACCGTAGCCATCTGTACCGTAGCTTTTAAAATTTGCTACGGATTAAATCCGTAGCTATATAGGTCATGACACAGATAATCCGAAACCATAGAGAAAATCTTTATTATCAAAAAGTTAATAAATTTTTTTTTTTTTTTTTTAAATGCAAAAAAAGAAAAGGTGACCTACATGTATCCTAGTTTTTTTAAATTTTTACACCAATCTAAGCAGCTAACATACCTTGGTTAATGTCAATGATCTCCTTGTTACCCATTGTTTCCAAGGGACTGGTTTCTTCTGTCGATCTTTGTTGAGCTGCGTAGCAGTAAAAGGCATCAGCACCGGTATTTCGGAATCCTTCAGCAGGTTCAGGCCCTCAATGATATTGAGGTTCACCACTTGTGAATGCAGGTTCTCTGTTTTGTCTACCATAAGCTCAATCTTCTCACCACGGTCCAGAACCTCCACAAAGGCAACGTTGACAGGGTCATTGTTAACTTCAAGAATAGGCTCAAATTTTACAAACATGGCTTTATGTTTCCATCCTACATTTTATTCAATAAAGTCAGGAAACACATGATCAATAACAGTGAATCTTAATCTGTGAATACGGCTACAGCTGTACGGAAATGTTAGATCTAAAATTTCTTAAAGGGGCTGAATATTGATATCAAGTGACTGCATTCCTATTTGAAACAAAAGCAGTCATTAAAGCCAACCTCTCATGATTTTGAACAAGCCAAAAAAAGATATTATCAGAACATACCTTTGAATGAGTTCAGATTTTCTAATTAGATTTTCTCTATTGTAACTTTAATTTTTATGAAGGATATGGATAAAACACTTGACAATATAACTATCACAGGAAGAAAGCACAGCATTAACAGTACCCAAGGTCAGACCACCATATAATTTAATCAATCAAAACGATGACAATATTACAGGAAAGCACTAAAATACAACTCCCTTGTTGTAAAATGCAGAAACCAAGTTTAAAGCAGCAACAAAAAAGATGGTTTGAATTTTCTTGAAATGATCAAACCCCCTGCCATTTATATATCATCTACGTCAGCCCTAGAAAAAAGGAATTTTATAGCGTATGGCTACTGATATGAAAACACTAAGTTGATTTGAAGAAACATGAGGGTACACTAAAGGCCATAAGTAACTTCCACAGAAATGGGCAGCAATAGGAGATTTCCAGCCTGAAAAGAATTGAAAGAAACAACAAATAGAGCACTAAAACACTTTATTATGGGGAATTCAATGATCATTTTATGATTCAGATAGAAAGATCAAGATAATCCGAGTTGGGAGAAAACTCCTGAACTGAAGCAGGAAAACAGAACCAAGTGAAATGATGCAATACCATGGGAGGTATGCACAAAACACATAAAATTTATAAAAAGATTTAAGATACCTGCTGGAAGCATGTGAATTGTGTAACCTCCATCCCATCCATCAAAATTTCCCAGCCCAATCCCCAAGCCCCAAGAACCTATCAACATTTCAAAAAAATTTAAAAAGAGAAGGATGGAAAATGAAAAATGTTCAGTGAAAAGGGGCCATAAAACTGAAGTCTAAAGAGAGCAAGAATGCAAAGCAAATGAATATGGTGTGGTTTGGTTACATTAGGATAGATGTGGGAACCACCCTTTTATACAAAGGAGGATGTGCTCTCCCACAAGGAGTGAGCGGAAACTTAGTAAATGAAAGTGTAAGTTTCCCAGAAAACATTTGCTGTGGTTCTTAGTTTCCATCCTGAATCTCTACCATGACATATCAAGCAGGAGCATCTCAACAAGTTGCAAGTCAGTGTGTGGTGTCTTTATTCTTTTATTACCAGAAAAACCTCCATATTCAAACAGTGGTTTGAGTGGATATCACATGCATATTCCTTGTGTTCTACCCAGAATACCAACCATCTGCTGATCAGTTGGGGCTATACATATACATAGGATGCATGCCATTCACCCAATATTTTAAAGCATTTGTTCCAAGGAAAAGTGGCCTGCACAAAGAGCTCACCTGATGAACCGTTCAAAGAATGAACATGCATACCACATTATCTGATCTGAACCCAACACCGAGCTACAAAGAGCTACATTACCGTTCAAGTGGCCTGCACAAAGAGCTACATTACCGTTCAAAGAGCTCACCAGATTCTAATTCCCTGGTTTAAGTTAAGCCCCAACCCTTTCTACCATAACACATTGAAATAAAAATTTCATACTTCATTGTGGCTGCACTAGTCTTTGGATAGACTCACTTTTGTTATCTTTTAGATTTTTTTTCTAAGTTTCTAAGAGCAAAAAATGTAAAATTCTCAAGTGAGAGTGGCAACTTAGTTTCAAGATGGATTTGCTAATATCCAGATGATCCAATCATATGCCAAGTCAAGAAGATTTCAGAAAAATAACATTGAAATTGCATTGTTAAGAATAATTATTTGGCCGAATCTAGTAAAGGCAACTTGCACAAGTACCTGCTATATTTCATCAGCTTCTTCATCTTCTTTCTTCCCTAGCTTAATTTTAGATCCTTCATTAAAAACTACTCAAGAAATGGGGATCCAAATCAATAACATTTACAAAAAAAAAAAAAAAAACCATTAAAAAGGGGAAGGGACTAGCTCAGATGAGTAAGGGGAACATCAAATCCTGCAACACAATCAAGATGTTGAGCCACCTACAGTAATGAGCTGGGTAACAGTCAACAGATGCCTTACTTCATGGTGTATCCATGATGGAACCGAGGTTGGGACTGTCCCCAAGTAAGATTCTTACTTCATGGTATATCCATGATGGGTTCGGTTGCTGTAAATCCTAAAAAAAAAAAAGCATGAATGTCTTTGCTACATTGCGCATATGCTACAAGTATACATGTAGAGTACCTTGCAGAGTGGGCCTTCAAAGCTGTAGATTTGTTTTGCAAATTGTGCTTAGCATTATCTAACTGCACAAGCAACCAATCAAAATGTCTCAATAAAACAAATGATCATCCCCACTGGACATGTCCAGTGAAGTTGGTCATCTGACTCATGAAAATTTGTCCATTTAGGACATTTTTGGATACATGGAATTCAAGGGAAAGAAAGAAAAAGTTATAATAATCATTCCACAAGGCAAAAGAAAGAAAAGTTGATAATAATCAAATGATTATTTTGAGATTATTGAAAAATGAATTCTATTTTAAGGATCTTATTAGGATAACAAGTGAAAATCTTATATTTATTAGATAATCTTTAAAAAATCCCAACTATAAAAAATGTTAACAATTGTTTTGTGAATTGATGGCTCTTTGCCATCCAAATAACACAAAAACTCACATCATGGCCAGCCACAGGTTGAGAACTCTGTTTTTGGTTGGCGGCCCAAGCATGGAAACATGAAATCCTCCATAGATGGGTTATACCCTAATGACTAGAGCAATATCAAACCCAACTTCCAAGTATAAAGAAGAACGGAAAATGAAATCCACACTGAATATATAGCACACATGAATAAAGAGCCTCACCTGAGCTCGAGCCCTCTAGAGCTCCTGTACTAGCTAAGTTAATCCTACTCGACTCTAGCTGTTGAACATAAGCCTGTTGAAGATGAAAATAACAAAAAATAGAATTTAAAGTTAGGATCTCCTTGCAAAGCACACAATCAATTCCATTCCAGTGATTGTAGTGCTAAAATTTTCTTGGCAAATCCAGCATGTGGCTTCACCAATCAAATTCTTCATATCACTGAAAGAGAAAAAAATCATTCAATCCCATAATATGGCAAAATGTGACAGATATTCTACACAACCAGAAACCATGTTCAGAGAAATATAAATACAGAAATATATGAAGGGATGAAGAATGCTCACATGCGGCACTCAACACTGGTTCCATGGTTGCAGAAGGGGCAACTAAAGACAGTATCAAGCTTGTCCATCCACTTCTTAGGAGGTGACTTTGCCCTTGACTTCCTCTTCCCCATGTTTCAAATCCAGTCCCTTACCTCAGTATCCCTGGGTGAATCATAATGTAAGTTCATATCCACACTAATAAATATATCAACTAATTCCCAACTTCTATCATACAGGTAAGTATTAATAAAGGACTAGGCAATCTCGTTAACTGCAACTTTAGTTTACTTGCTTGTTAACTGATTCAAAGCATGATCCACAAACTCTGCCATGTGAGGTTCTGTCAGCACATGGCACTCCTAGGCATTTTAACACAACATGAGAAAAGGATGGCACCATGTAAAAGAAGCATGTAACAATCAGGTCAGATCCATATGCCAAAGCCACAGTCCAACTGAGGGTTGAAATGTAAGCTTCTGAAAGTAGTTGTATTTTCATTGGAGTTGGGAACATCACTTATTACTCTCATTCCAAAGAAAAAAGGAGTGGGTCCTTGAGGGATTTCAAGCCAATCAGATTGATTGAAAGTCCCTACAAAATCCATGCTAAAATACTACCATCCACTTACAAAAGGTGCTAGGAAATGTATCTCCAAGGTGCAGGGAGCTTTTGTATATAGCAGACAGTATATATATGTGTGTGTGTGTGTGTGTGTGTGTGTAGTTTTGTAATATTCCCCATCTTCTTTCCTCTACCACTATGCGTCCAAGTCACAACTACTTAAATGCAGCAAAACTTGCATTTGAAATAACCATATAGTCTTCCAAACATCATATAGTTTCAGCTGATCGTCAGACTGGTGGAGATTATTTGGATGGTTAAAAGTATGAAATATCCAATGGTCCTATTTTCAATATAGAGATAATCAAAGTTGGGATGGCACCATTTTCATTCATGAGAAGACGTGACCCAAACCATGATTCCATATGTTCCAAATTGGGCCTGAAATATTTTTAAATTACAGTTTGTGCGTCTTCACTCATTATAAATGGTGTTGGACTAGTACAGCTTTTGCTGTTTTGAATTATTGCAATTTGACTCTTTGACGAATTGCCTCACTTCACGACAGTCTACCAGAAAAAAATAATAATAATAATTAAAAATCAATTTATTAGAAGTTTAGGGCATCTGATTGTACTTAATTTCGTACTCATTTTTGCCTAAAAGGCAATCTAATTGCAGTAAATTTTATTTGGACAGTCCCATTGGATGGCAGAGTGATCTTGGTGAACATTATAGTCTTTTTGGGTATTGTTCTGTTGTGTCTAGATGAACTCATGCCCTTTTACTTCTTTGTGAACAATGTCACTGGATGGTCCTGATGGATGACCATTACATCACACCACTCTCAGCTTCTAAGTGCAAGTGGAAAGGTTCAATTCGGGAAATGGAGTCCTTGAGTGTGGAAAAATCCGGCATTTGGGCCCTGGAAAGGTGAGAAATGGATTCCAGTTGGAATCCATTTCGAGTTAAAAGCCTGTTTTCAGATTCCTGGCCAGCAGCCGGCTAGCAAATTCCTGTGAAATGGATTCCATTCCAACTGCCAATTAATTTATTTTTTAATTTTTTGGTTTAGTATTCATGGCCAACAACTGACTTTCAGGTTTTACTTACAATTTTGATTTAGGAAATATTGGATGATATTTTCTATCTTGAGGATATTTGTATCTTATTTTGTGGATATTTAATTATTACTGTTTTCTTATTTTGTTGTACACCTTAGATTTAGATATGATTCATTTTTGGGATCTATGAGTATGTTTACATCCCTTGCTTTTTGTATAGGTTGGTTTGTTGAATTTGGAAAGTGAGGACTTCACCAAGAAAGTAGTAGACGCTACGTAAACTAGTTTTCTTTAATGCATCATTTTCTTCCATATTTCTTTAATGCAGCAGTGCTAGGTTGAAATTTTCAGCATTTCCACAGGTTAAGAAGTGGGTTGATCCAAAATGTAGACAATCGACCGGGCGGATTAGGCATCCTGATTCACTCTTAAGAGCAGTGTTGTCATCAAATCTCTTGGTAAATTTAATATCGTTTGATGAGGAAGAAACAGATTCTATAGATATTGTTTCTCCCCTTTTCACTTTTATTTTTATTTTTTTGTTTAGCAATTCCGTCCAACTAAGCAACCAAATGCATAGGTAAACAGGGGTTTTTCTTGCCCCACACACTATCTCGCTTCTTTTGAGATTTGCAATTAAAATTTTATGTATTCTTTTATGGCTTTGACATACCAGTGGCTCTATATGAGTAACTTTTAGGGAGTTCTCTGTTTTCTCACCTCCTCTCTTTTTAAGGGAGTTCTCTTCTACTAGCGCACATCTAATTCTTTAGTTTTAGATTGTCTTTTCCTTAATTTTATCATGATATGCCATCTGAATTCATTAGAGGCATTTATAAATTTGAAAATTTCCTCGTCTCTAGACTTTCTGCTATCTTCATCTTAGCTTTCATTAGTTATTAGGAGGAAGACGTTATGTTTTTTTTTTTTTTAATCTGAATCTCAGTTCCAAAATATATTTTTGTTTTCTTCCTGCAATGCAGAAACCTGGCATTCAATTGGCTGAGTCAGAATATTCCATTCTCCTTAGCTTCCTTGAAATCTCTCCCTTATTTGTAAGTTCTTGTAATCTGTGAGGGTGTTAAAGTCTCTGGTTTATGAGTAGCCAGTTTATATTTGCTAACCGATCTTTTTTCCAAGTGCAGGAATCTGAGTCACAATTCATATAGAGATGCATAGCTAGAGAACTTCCTTGATTGGTTGCCTTGTATAAAACAATGCTTTTATGGATCCTTTCATGATATTCCAGCTATTGTGACAGATTTCAATATTGTTAGTTATCTAGGAGGTTTCAATTTTCATAACCCTGTGATCTTATTGCCCTTCATAGTTAACCATCGTGTCTTCACTAGCTGAACACAAAAAGTTCCTTATGCATTTATCAATTTTCTCTTTGATTGTCAATGTCAACATTTTCTTGACATGGATTACCTCTGGTTAATATATATATATATATATATATATATATATATATATATATATATATATATATATATATATATATATATATATATATTCTTTCATTCTTTCTTCAGGAGTGTTTTAGTTTTACAGAAAGGAGCAAGGTTAAGAAGTTATAAAACCAATCCAATGGGCAAAGTCTAGACGTATACTACTGCAAAACCAATTTCTTCTTATTGGTTAGCTGTTGGGGACTTAGGATTAGATTGTTTCTCATTCTTCACCAGTTAGACCTATGGTATTTACTTTGGGTAATTTTGGTAGTAAGCTTTTCATTTATGTAGGAACTTTATCGATCACCCTCAGTATGGCCATTCTATGTCAAACCTTAACATTCAGAACATTCAGGTTGACAGGTTAGTAATTCTATGTCAAACCTTAACATTCAGACGAATACTACTGCAAAACCAATTTTTTCCTTCAAAAAATAAAATAAAATCCATTTTATCAATGTCATTGATTCTTTTTGAACTACCTTATGTGTCGCATAACTAGAGAAGTTGGTTCTTTGGGTAAAAAATTATGAGCTTATTTTATTTTCTTCTTACTCTATGAATTAATTCAATAGTGATTAATTATGGAAGTTTCATGCTTTCATCGGCCCACTAATCAAATAGCCTTGCCTTATGACGTGGTCTGAATTGGTCATGGCCAGGTGTTGGACCCGAAATGTAGGTAAGTGGAGCAGCCATTCTGAGTTGTACAACACCCTGTCTAACCTCTCCCACATAAGGGATCTCCCCGGGTGGTTGTTACTCCATGTAAAACTTGCTGCCCATAAAACCAGCATCCAACAGCCTCGCTTGGCTGATGGCCGCCCCACTTGATGTGGACTGTCCATTGTGAGGGGCCACACTTTGATGTGAGTCATCCATCATGTGAAGCCCACTCCGTCTATTATGTGGGCCCACCTTGATGCGGACCATTTATTGTGTGGGGCCCCACCTTCAATATAGATCGTTCATCATGTGGGCCCACCTTTGATGTCAACTGACCATCATGTGGGCTCACCTTCAATGACGACCATCGTCCATCATATGGGTCCCACCTTTGATGTGGACTAACCATCAATTGGGATCCACTTGATGTGCATGTTTCATCTTGCTGGGCCACGCTTTAATGCGGGCCATCCATCATGCAGGGCCTACCTTTGATGTCAATCGTTCATTATGTGGGCCCACCTTGATGTGGACCATATATCTTGTGGGACCCCATGTTCAATATGAGTTGTTCATCATGAGGGACCCACCTTTGATGTCCACCATCCATTATGTAGGTCTCACCTTTACCGTGGACCTTCCATCATGTAGGTCCCAACCTTCAATATGGGCCATTCATCATGTGAGCCCATACTTAATGACAACCTTCTATCATGTGCTCTCACATTCAATATGCCCACCATCCATCAAGTAAGGCCTACTTTCTTTTTTTTTCTAACGTGGATCATGCATCATGTAGGGCCACACTTTGATATAGGTCATCCATCGTGTGGGGCTCACCATTAATCTGACTATGCATTATGTGGGCCCACCTTTGATGTGAACCATTATGTCAGGACATGATCCAAAAAATGAGGCAGACCGAAGGACCACCCAAGAGAGTGGGATGAAAACGGCTAGGGTTGAAACTTGCCAAAGGGTCCACCTTGACGATTATTTCCCTTCCAAACTCCCACCAGGTTGGATGGGAAACAAAATACAAGCCTTATGCAGAAAGTGTCTGTCCACAACAAAGTTTTGAAGGGTGGTTATTCAGTCCCCACTGCTTCAGTTGTTGTGGCCCACTTGAGTTTTGAATCTGCCTCATTTTCATGTTCATGTCCTTAACATGAGATGGAGAAATTGATGGACAGAGTGGATGTCACACGGACATCGTGGTGGGCTCCACGGAGTTTCTGCGTACGTTGTACACGCAGGAGCGGATTGGATAGTGAACACTTCATAGCCAAAAGGCTACTGAAGTGATGTGACAAAACGCCATTGGTTAGATACCAATGGTATGTTCCCTTGGTATAAATGCTACTCCGTTATACCCGTTAATGGACCTTTCTCGGTTTCTCCCGTGCACACACTCTGCCACGAAATCTGATTGTCATACTGAGAAAATTCAGTTGAGCCCCCCGTGAATTTATGTGATTTATCCGCACCTTCCATCTGTTTATCCATCTAATATTAGGCGTTGAGCCAAAAATCGAAGCGTATAAAAATCTCAAGTGGACTATATCACAGAAAACAGTGGAAATAATGATTTCCGCCGTTGGAATCTTTCCAGGCCCTACAGTGATGTTTATTTTTCATCCAAACTTTTCAAAGGATGAAAAAACATAGATGAAGGTAAAAAGCAAATATAATCTTGAACTAAAACTTCGGTTGCCCCTAAGAATTTTTTAACGGTAAAATTCAATTCATACGGTTTCCGTTAGTGTGATCGATTTTAGCCTTTTATATGCTTAGGTTTTGAGATAAGGACCTGAAATTATCTTATAAAACGGACGGACAGACTGTATAAAATACATAAATCACAGTAAACCCAACAGAGTTTACTCAGTACGCAATCCGCTTCCCTTCACATACTACCGTGAATTCCACGTATGTTTTTTTGGACGCGGATTTCCTACTATGGGAACCTGGTGGGGCCCACTGTGATGTTTTTTAGAAATCCTCCCCTTCCATCCGGTTTTTGAGTTCATTTACCTGAGTTCGACAATGATGTTTACAAGCCATCCATAACGTTAATAACTTCATTCCTAATGGGATGAACTGAAATCACAAATATTAGCATGACTCAAAACTTCTGTGGCCCGCCAATATTTAAACTCTGGATGTTCAATTATCACGTTTTTAGCCCCCTTGAGCTCTGGAAGCGGTTCATTTTTGGATTCATGTCCTGAATTAGACTAAAAAACGGATGGACGGTAGGATTTCTTACAAACATCACAGTGGCCCCACCTAGTTCCTCCTGCATCTTTTTTTTCTTAAGGTAAACATTTACTGTGCGTGTGGCCGAGTGCGTTCACGGCCTGCCTAAACGGAAAAACATCCGCTAACGGATCTCCGTTGAAAGCGCATTTATTGGAAGGAAACAGCCGCTTGGTAATTGGTATCCCCCGATGCTATTTTGCCACGTCACTTCAGTAGCCTTTTGGCTACTGAAGCGTTCAGTATCCAATCCGCTTCCTGTCCCTGCCTACGTGAGATTTACGCGTATATTGGATTTCATGCGGGATCCGCGCATCCAAGAGAGAACGAACTTTGGTTGCGAAATAAGCAGCTTCTCCACACGCACCTTTTACACATATCACACGTGAGAACACGAAACTTGCATCAAATCTAAGATTTGTACTCCTAGTTCCCATCAACATGCAGTTTTTCACATATCAAACGGATCTTCTTATCAAGCGATCCACGCCTTTAGCAGATCGTTCTAGAAAATGAATATAACAGCCCACTTTTGAAATACTGGCGTGGCCCACCTGATCACTGAATAAAAATGAAGTTACTACCATATTATCATTTTGGTGGAATTCACCGTATGCACGACACAGATTCACAACATGCCTAATATGTTTGCACGTGCACCGCGTGTAGAGAAGCTTGCATAGAGGGTGCGTGTGGGTCTTCCATATCTCACCGTTTTTCTGGTGGACGCAGATTGCGTCCTACCCCCGCCCGGACGGTAATCGGTCTTGGCAGGGATATGTGGGGTCCACCGTGAAGTAAATGTTTTATCCACGCCGTTTAACTCTTTTGGTATCTCATTTTATCATGAGTGGGTGAAACTGATGGATGAAGTAGATTTCACCCAGACATTCAGATGGGCCTCATGGAACTTTTATATGGAAGCGGATTACCGTACTGAGTAACTCATTACCCTTAGCATACTCATTAAACTCTTTGAGTTCCACTGTTATTTATTTATTTTATTCACTCCCTTCATCCATATTAATAGATAATTTTAAAGCTTTACCTTAAGACAAAAGTATATCCAAATATCAAGTGGACCACATTATAGGAAAAAAGTGTGATTGAACCTCTACGATTGAAATATTCTTGGAGGCCATAAGTTTTGGATCAAGCTTATGTTTATGGTTTCTCTTCATCTATGTCTTTTTTATCTTATGAATAGGTTGGATGACAACTAAATACTACTGTGGGCCCTAAGAAGGTTTCAACGGCGGAAATCATTATTCCACACTGTTTCTCGTGGCATGGTCAACTTGAGCTTTGGATTTATTTCAATTTTGGGACAAACCCTTAAAATTAACAGGAAAAATGGATAGACTGTGTGAATAAACCACATACATTCACAGTGAGTTCAACTGAGTTTACTCAGTACGATAAAAGCACACCGAGCAACTCATTAGGCAATCCGATTTCCTTGTGTCACGGAACTCCCATGCCAGGTATTACAGCGTAACTTGAATATTACTCTTTCTGCCACGCTGGCGCCCATATGCAGTTGGGGGACGCGGATCAAGTGGTGATACCCACGCTGCTGGAAGCGGATTGTGTCCTACCCCTGCCCGGACAGTAATCCGTCCAGGCAGGTGGGGCCCACCATGATATAAGTATTTTATCCACGGGGTTCAACGCTTTTCTCAGATAATTATAAGATATGATAAAAAAAAAAATAGGCTAAGGCTTAAGTGGTCCACAAATTAGGGATTGAATGTCCACCATTAAAAATCTTCTTGGGTGCTGGAGAAGTTTCGGATCAAGCTGATATTTGTGTTTTAACTTAATACATGTCAACAAGACATTATGAATAGGTTGGATGGTAAAAAACTATCACGTTGGCCCTTATAAAGGTTCCAACGGTGAGTGTCCTTATTAATGCAGCTTCCTTTGGTGTAGTCTATTGGAGATGTTGGCGTACCTAAATTTTAGAAAAAATTAGCACGATGGATAAGTTTGGACAGCACTTCTTTTTTTAATTTATTTTTCGCAGCTCGAAAATTTATCTCATTAAACTTGATTTTTAGGGCACGAACATTAGTTTTTTTTTATGAAAATGTCTCTGCACGTTAGGTAAAGTAGCTAGAAAAAGTAAGGGTATTTTTGTCTTTTTAAGTTTGTCAACACAAGTAGAGGCCTACTTTGCTGCTTTTAAGTTTTTTTTAAAATCAAATGAAAAAATGTGGGTAGGACGTCGGGTATATGGGACCCAAAATCCCTAACTTTTAGCATCGTACCTTAAAACGGCATAGATAAAACACTTACATCACGGTCAGCCCCACAGACCCCTGCTCGGACGGATTAGGGTAGGACGCAATCCGCGGTGTCTGCTACTGCTAGGGTGAGGTGGGGTGGTGACTGGTGATGTCTTCGGTACTGTTGTGAATGGGTTAGATGCATATAAACGTCAGCGTAATCCCAGACAGGCTTTAATGGTAGGCGTTTCTCTTCCTACTGTTTCCTGTGGTGTGGGCCAATTAAATATTTAATCTCTCTCATTTTTGGTATATCATGCTATCATGCGCTTGTTAAACGGATGGGCGGAGTGGATTCCACGTGGACATAAATTGGGCTCCATGGATTTTTGCGTTTCTTAACTTCCCTAGAAACTCGCGTTAATGTAGATGCACTTGCGGGGACGCGGATTTACTTGGAAAGGCTTTCACAGGAAGTTCCTGCGGTGGAAACTTAGGTGGGGCCTACCGTGATGTTTGAGAGAAATCCACTCCGTACATCCGTTTTTTGATCTCATTTTAGTACTTGAGACCAAAAATTATCAGGATCCAAGACTCAAGTGGGCTGCACTAAAGAAAAATGTGTGTAGGAAAAGTCCTGCCATTGAAATGTTCCTGGCGTCGACAGTGATGTTTATATGCCATCTATACCGTTTATAACGTCATTAATGTTGGGATGAAATGAAAACACAAATATTATCCTGATTCAAGGCTTCTGTGGCCACATGAATATTTCAACTGTTGACGTTCAATACTCACCTTTTTGGCCCCGGTGAGTATTGGATCCGGATCATATTTGGACCCGTGCACTAAAATGAGCTCACAGAACGGATGAATGGAGTGGATTTCTCAAAAACATCACCCCAGGCCCCACCTAAGTTCCCTGCGCAGGAACTTCGCCTTGCGGTGCACTGCGGAATTGTAAACACGTGAGGACTTGAAAACAGCGTTCATATAAATAGAGAAGACGAGCCGAGCCTTCCTTCCTAACCAATATTTACCCTCTTTCTCTTCCGCATCCAATATCGCTTTCGCATCTTATTCTCAACCTCATGAATCCAGGAGGGTACACAACACCGGTCATTCAAGAAGACTCGGTCACACCACCAGCCATGTCCGTCGTTCAAGAAGACTTGGTCACACCATCCCATGCTGAATTCGACCTAGGGGCGGCTCAACATTCTTTGGGGCCTTAGGCAAGTCACAAAGATGAGGCTTTTTAGTTTTTTTTTTTTTTTTTTAATAATAAATTTAAAATTAAACCATAAATTTGCTTCTTGACTTTTTAGATTTAAAATTACTAATTAAACTTTCGTATTCAAGTTTACCCAGTAAATCAATTTCGATGGATAAAATTTTTAAACCGTTCATAAGGTGAATCCTAGATGGATGAAAGGAAAACATAAATATCAGCTTATCCAAAATTTCTGCCGCCTGCAGAAAAGTTTTTAATGGTGAGCATTCAATATCCACTTTTCTTCTGCGTTGTGGTCCACTTGAGCTTATGTTCTGCTTCATGTTTTTTCTAATATTCTAAAATGGAATAAAGAAATGGATCAACGGAATAGATATAACACATAATAATGTGGACCCCACAAAGCTCAGGGCTACCGGAATCCCTAAAGTGGCCTGTTCGCAATCCACGTCTATTGTGAGAATAATGAATTTAGAATTGTATAGTACTCTAGCAGTGTTATAGTTAATAAATAGTCACTCCTAGATTATTATCCAAACCGTCTAAATTAGGTGATCCATTCTAGATAGGCTAAATTACAAAAAATCCATTGATTTAACTATTATATCTTCCAATTAGTGGGAATTTGTACGTTGAATTCAAATAATTTGTTTAGTATACAAGAATCAACTAGCTAGGAGATCCAGCCATTGTGTGTTTTTGTTTTTGTTTTTCATGAACCATCTAAATTGGGACCCACTTTTATATCTGTTTAATTTAATTTAAAAATGTTCAAAGGTTGCAATTTCTCAATGCATGTGTATAGATTACCAAACGCTATCAGAGTATTAAAAGCCTATTCCTATAATCCTGGACCTTCATAATTAAGAGGCCTTAGGCGATTGCCTCACCTGCCCACCCCTTGGAGCCGCCACTGATTCGACCCTTACACCACCGTTGAAGATGAGTCGGTCACACCTTCCCATGCTGAATTCGACCCTTCCACCACCGTTGAAGATGAGTCGATCACACCATCCCATGCTGAATTCGACCCTTCCACCACCGTTGAAGATGACTCGGACACGTCCTCCTACGATGAATTTGCTTACTCCATGCTTCATGAATCATACAGGGTCCGCTCCCGTTTTCATTGGCAAAGTGTCGGTGGAAAATTGGATGAAATAGTATCTGAAGCCCAAGTGCCCACACTATCCATAGAAATTCAGTTGAAAGAATACTCTAGATGGTTAGATGAACAAGGACATCGATCAGAGCCCACTAGTGAACAGACGGAGGTTCGTAGGGTGGTTGAGACATTCTCAGACGATCTTCACTATTTCTTGCAAGAAGAGACATCTAAAAGCCGTATTGCTGAGATGATTTCCCACTTAAACATTCATCCATATTGTGTTGAATCGGTAGCGTTGAATATTAATTATATAGCAAAGAAAGCCCATGAAGCAGGAAAGAAGATTGAACAGATTGTAGCTGAGTTTGAGATTTTAGTATTGATTGAAGAAGAAGAAGAAGAAGAAGAAGAAGAGATACTGGATAGTGCAGTACCAGCATTAAGTTCTTCAGTGGAAGCCTGGAAGAGGATGAGTTTCAACAAAGGAGAGTCAGACGAGATCAAGTGTACAATTTGTCTGAATGACTTCTCTATAGGGAAGGAGGTCATATGTATGCCATGCTCACATATTTTTGATAGTGAATGCATAATTCAATGGTTGGAGATTAACCATGTCTGCCCGATTTGCCGGTTCGAGATGCCGCCTCAACAGTTTGAAGAGAATTAATATTTTTCTTTATTCTTTTTACCTCCATAGATAAGCATGCAGGAAGTCTTCATAAGAAATTTCAGGACTTTTCGAGGTTGTGCTTGCTGGTAACGCTTTAATAATGTAGAATGGATTATTAGAAAAGCATTTTTTTGAGTTGTGGAATGGGCTCATTGTATAGGTGTTTTGAAAGAATTTTTTTTTTTTTTTTCACTATTTTTTAAAGAAAGCTTTTATCAATAAATTAAATGGTTCTAATTTTAGATTTATCTAATGATATCAGTCTGATCAGATAGACTACATTTGTGTGAGATGGGGTTAGTCCAAGCTCAGCCCAAAGTTGGTCTCTCTCTTTTTTTTTTTTTTTTCTTAAAGCAACCCAGCAATACTCTTGGTAGGCTCAGCCCTATGTTTTTTTTAAGAAAAACTACGCTGAACTTCTTTCTGGCTGTTCAATTTTTTAAGTTATAGCTCAACTGATTTGTGGACAGGCTCTTTTTTTTTTTTTTTTTTTTATATCAAGGAATCAACTTGGTGTTGTGTGCAACTTGATTACATCAGCGGCTTGTTGATGCGCACCTATATGTTTCCTTGTACATGCGTGTGGATTGAATAAAGATCTTTTATTTGTATCAGCATTCTTCCTAGGATCGCTTTTACATAGAGTTGTCGTTATCTGTCATGGCTAGGTGGTGACTTGGGATTGGTATATCATATATACAATCGGATTTTTTACGGAAAAATTGATTATATATGTTTGGGATTTGGATAGTAGATCTAGTTTTGATTTCAATTTTGATTTCCTCTTCTTTTGTTGGGACTTGGCTCTTCAGATATGTTGGTTGGTTTAGGGCTTCTGAGAACATGCTTTTTAAATGGTTATGTATTTAAGCTAATTTTGGATGTATGGAGACAGACACGGGTAACCAATCCACTTCCAATAATTTATATTTTTTTTTAATGAGAAACATTGGTGTTGCTCATGTTGGGGGCCTTGCACAAAACCTTAGGATCTAGCCTCTGGAAACAAATTAAAATAATGGATAATAAAGCAATGAAATAAATCAAAACATAAATCACACACCACACAAGAGATTTTTACGTGGAAAACCCTCAAAGAGGTAAAAACCACGGGACTTTGTCTAGATCAACAATCCACTATGAAGTAGAACGTTACAACCGTCTTCACTCACGCAGGAGTGGATAAACAATGAGAGAATAAAAGAAAAATGGAGAGAACTCACCTATTACGAGGACGTAGGAGCGCTGAGATATAAATTGCACAGTAGATAACCTCTACGAGCATAACCTCCATTTTACAAGCTTCCTCTCTCTCTCTCTCTCTCTCTCTCTCTCTCTCTCTCTCTCTCTCTCTCTCATACATTTGATAGCTCTCTTGTGTTTTTCATATATCTAGAAAAACCCTAGAAACCCCTATTTATAGTTTTAGGAAACTCCTTTTCATATCCCAGTTGCAAAAGGACTCAGATTTTTGCAATTCGCAAAATTGCAAAACGAATCTGCGTAACCACGATCGGTCGAGACGAGGCCATGACCGGTCGAGCACCACCGACCACCGATTGAGCACCACCCTCGACCGGTTGAGCACCCCCGAAAAAAATAGTCTAAAGTCGCTCGACTTTGAGTCGAGTCAGGACTCGACTCCACGACTGGTCGTGCACCAGCCCTCGACCGGTCGTGTAAGGCTCACGACCGGTCGAGCACAAGGAAAAACCCTATCAGCTTACTAGCGGTTTAAATTTGTCGACATTATCAACAATTAATATGACCATAAAAAATGGCAACAACTTTAAACCGTCAACCCTTCAGACAGCTAAGAGCCGTCGGGGAAGGATTACACCGAAGGTTTTAGCAGTCGGCATTGTCATGCTTTTTAATAAAAACAGCTAGCTACAAGATAGGCCTACTAAGTATAACCTAGGCCTGCATGGGGCAAGACAAATAGGCCCAAGCCTGCCCATGATGATTATGCAAGGCCCTGCCACACTATGATGTAAGATATTAACAAAATACCTAATCATGCATGATATTCACAAAAATGCTCTTAAAACCTTACGGCTCATTTGGCATATTTACTCTAATTAAATAAGAGATTTTTCAATAACAGATACTCCAATAAGCTCTTTTTATTCTATCTCATTTTAAATAAGCTCATTTGGTAAAATCGCTTTTTTAAGTTTTAAAAAAGCTCTTATTTAACATAAGCATATTTGGTAAAACCTTCAAATAAGAGTTTGTTTTTTTGGTAGTTGATGCTATTTTTTAAAGATTACAACAAGTCTACTATAAGAGCAATCTAGATGGTTGTTTTTGTGGATCTCACGATAGATGAACCATGCCCCAAATGACAAAAGAATGGATGGCTACAATCTTCATATTTTAATATATTTGGGCCATCCATTATATCATACATTAGATATGGATGAACCATCATATAGAGCCCACCTTTGACATGGATTGTCCATTGTATGAGCCAAACCTTCAAAGTACATCGTCCATCATACAAGGCCCATCTTAGATGTGGACAATTCATCATTAGGGCCCCACCTTGATGTAGTTCATCCATCATGTGGGGCCCACAATCAATACTAATTGTCGTTTATGTGGGGCCCCTCAATGTCCACTACCCTACCAAGTCAGAGTCCACATTTGATGTGTCTATAGTGTGGGCCCTACCTTCGAAGTGGATTATACATCATTTGGCCCACTTTGGATATGGGTCATCCATCATGCGAGACTTGGATGTGAACCATCCATTAAGTGGGGCCCACTTGACGTGGACTGTCCATTGTGAGGGGCCACACTTTGATGTGGATCATCCACCATGTGAAGCCCGCTCCGTCTATTATGTGGGCCCACCTTGATGTTGACCATTTTATGTGTGGGGCCCCACCTTCAATATGGATCATTCATCATGTGGGCCCACCTTTGATGTTAATTGACCATCATGTGGGCTCACCATCAATGACCATCATCCATCATATGGGTCCCACCTTTGATGTGGACTAACCATCAAATGGGACCCACTTGATGTGCATGTTCCATCATGCTGGGCTACACTTTAATGCAGACCATCCATTATGTGGGGCCTACCTTTGATGTAAATCGTTCATTATGTGGGCCCATCTTGATTTGTACCATACATCATATGGGGCCTCATGTTCAATACGAGTCATTCATCATGAGGGACCCATCTTTGATGTCCACCGCCCATTATGTAGGTCCCACCTTTACTGCAGACCTTCCATCATGTAGGTCCCAACCTTCAATATGGGTCACTCATCATGTGGGACCACCTTTAATGTTAACCTTCCATCATGTGCTCCCACATTCAATGTGCACCATCCATCAGGTAAGGCCTACTTGATGTGGATTGTGCATCATGCGGGGCTCACCTTTAATGTGACTATGCATCATGTGGGCCCACCTTTGATGTGGAACATTCATCATATGGGGCCCACCTTCAATATGGATTGTTCATCAGATGGGCCTCCCTTGAAGAGATTGTAAAGGGAAGAGAAGAGGGTAAGATGGGAACTACCCAAAAATTTTAAGGACAAACTCGTCTAAAAATTAGCGCAAAACGTCTACTGGTTTTAGCCAAATAAGCTCCTTTTCAAAAAGTAAACCCTCTCCAACTTATAAAATCGGAGTCGATTTTTTGTTTTCTAGACAAATAAGTTCCTTATTAGACTTTTATCAAATAATCTAAAAGCTTTTTTTTTTTCTTCTTTTAGAAATAAGCCAATAGAGATGTCAGATGCCCCTTTAATCGGTCCAAACTGGGCCAGATTCAGTCTGAGTTGACTAGCAGAAGATTCAGCCCTAGCCAAAGCCCAAACCGAATTAATAAACAGGCTTAAATTTTATACTTAGATCATGCCCTCGGCCCTAGTATTTCACCCAAGCCCGTCCTAGAGCTGTCCAAGTCTGCAAGCCCAATGGGCTATACCGGAACATTGACAGCCCAGCAACAATCACAACAATCACTTGAAATTTTATTTTTATTTTTTTAAATTAAAAAAAATAAGAAGGTAAAATCTAATAGAATATCAAATATATCAGTAAAAGTTTGATAACATTGATGACAGAAAAATCATCTCCCTCGCATGTTCTGGAGCGTCATCTCAAATTGACAGATAGGGCACACATGGCTTTCCTCCAACCATCTGATTATACATTGACCATGAAATATATGGGAACAAGGCAGACGTAGTATCCCCATTCCTCCGAAAAATTCATCTTGACATATTACACACTTGCTACCATCAGATTCCGAAGCAATAGAAGATCTTGATTCAGGGACAGCGCCCAACCCCATCTCCCCATCTAACTCAACTGACACTGTCAAAATCCTAGCCATTGCACCTACGTCTCCATCTGCATGCACCAACGAAGATGTCATTACATCAACCTCCATCTCCATCTTTAACTCCATACAAGCTTCCATGGCACGCTCCACCATATAGCTGGCACCAATGGCCAATCTCTCTATGAAGAATTCGTTGGCCAGTGTATGAAAAATGAAGTTGGACATCATATATCGGGCACATTTGGTGGATTTCTTAAGTTGAGAGTATAAGCAAAGCTTGTCTGTGAAAATCTTGACATTCTTAGAATCCTCTGCATCTTCAATTTTGTGTATGTATCCATCCAAGGTGGCCGTGAGCTTCTGGGACCGCTCGTTCAATGTGATTCTGATGGAGAGCGAAGGTTCTTGGTTTTGAAGCACTGGTTCGAGCATGGCATGTATGCGAACTGAGCAACGGAGCTGGGTATTGGCAGAGATGATGATTTTGGTGTTTTGATCGAACCAGGTGCCAGTTTCCTCGTCTAAGAACATGGCTGCTGATGTCGTGATTGGAAAGAAGGAAGAGAGAGAAAAAAAAAAAAAAAAAGAAGAAGAAGAAGAAGAAGAAGAAGAGGAAGAAAGAAAGTGAGAGGTGTTTATAGAAACAAAGAAACAGAAGAAGATTAAAGTATAAGTTTCTATAATTCGTTAGGATGAGTGGGGACAGTAATTCACCATCAAATCTTAACCGTTCAACTGTAGCCAGAAGGTCTGTGGAGCCCACATCGACGTGCGTGTTGCATCCACTCCGTCCATCGGTTTTGCCGCCTCATGTTAGGACATGATCCCAAAACTGAGGCAGACCGAAGGACCACCCAGGAGAGTGGGATGAAAACGGCTAGGGTTGAAACTTGCCAAAGGGTCCACCTTGATGATTATTTCCCTTCCAAACTCCCACCAGGTTGGATGGGAAACAAAATACCAGCCTTATGCAGAAAGTGTCTGTCCCCAACTAAGTTTTGAACGGTGGTTGTTCAGTCCCCACTGTTTCAGCTGTTGTGGCCCACTTGAGTTTTGAATTCGTTTTCATGTTCATGTCCTTAACATGAGATGGAGAAATTGATGGACGGAGTGGATGCCACACGGACATCGTGGTGGCCTCCACGGACATTGTACATGCCTACGTGAGATTTACGCGTGGTCACAGGATATCGGATTTCATGCGGGATCCACGCATCCAAGAGAGAACCAACTTTGGTTGCGAAATAAGTAGCTTCTCCACACGCACCTTTTACATGTATCACACGTGAGAACATAAAACTTGCATCGAGTCTAAGATTTGTACTCCTAGTTCCCATCAACACACAGATCAAAAGGATCTTCTTATCAAGCGATCCACGACTTTAGCAGATCGTTCTAGAAAATGAATATAACAGCCCACTTTTGAAATACTGGCGTGGCCCACCTGATCACTGAATAAAAATGAAGTTACTACCATATTATCATTATGGTGGAATTCACCGTATGCACGACACAGATTCACAACATGCTTAATATGTTTGCACGTGCACCGCGTGTAGAGAAGCTTGCATAGAGGGTGCGTGTGGATCTTCCATATCTCCTCGTTTTTCTGGTGGACGCGGATTGCGTCCTACCCCCGCCCGGACGGTAATCGGTCTTGGCAGGGATATATGGGGTCCACCGTGATGTAAATGTTTTATCTACGTCGTTCAACTATTTTGGTATATCATTTTAAGCTATGGTAACAAAACTTAGGCATCTACAAAGCTCCAATGGACCACACCAAAGGAAGCTGCATTGATAATGACACCCACCGTTAAAACCTTTCTAAGGGAGAACGTGATATTTTTTTTACCATCCAACCTATTAATAATTTCATGTAGACGTGGATGAAGTGAAATCAGAAATATCAGCTTGATCCGAAACTTCTCTAGCTCCCAAGAAATTTTTAATGGTGGAAGTTCAATCTCCACTTTGTGGTCCAATTAAGCCTTATGCATACTTCGTTTTTTGTTTTTTTTTTTGTTTCAAATAATATAATCATCTGAGTAAATCGTTTAACGGCGTGGATAAAACACTTACATCACGGTGGGCCCCACAGAGTCCTGCTCGGACTGATTACTGCCCGGGCGGGGGTAGGACGCAATCCGCGTCCTTTCCTGGTTTATAAATAAATAAATAACTAACGCACCTCGCGTGGTTACGCAGGGGCGTGCCTACCGCTAATCTAGCGTCACGTGGGTGTAATTTTTTTGAGATCCATCCCGTCAATCAGGTAATTCGCCTTATCTTGATCATGCAACCTTAAAATTATGATCATCTAAAACTCAGGTATGCAGGCCTACTTTGGTGTGTATATGTCATCCAATCCATTCATACGGCTGTGTGTCATCGGTACGAAAGAATTCCCTGAAAATCACGATATTTCAAAACTCATGAGTATTCGAATTAAGAGTAAATATCAAACTCGTGACGGGTCGTGAATTTAGAACTCCGTGAGGAGTGACCCACCTTAGCTTTGAATCAGACTGATTTTTGGGATCAAGCCAAAAGAAGTGGGGGTGTACCTGATGGACGGACAGGATTTCATTAAAGTTCGACAAGTGGTGCTATGTTAGCTTTATGCAGTACCCAGAACAGCCATTTCATACTTATCCGTAGAGCCATAAGGACCCGATGGTAGAGCAATATTGCTTCATCAATCTTGCAATTAGGATTGACGGTCAAAAACAAGCCCCGGAAAGTAAAGATATATATGGTCTTTTCAAAAAGTATGATTCTCTAAGCACAGTCCATCCATATAAGGCCCACTAGTTGGACAAGTCAGATTAGTGGACAATAATCTGAACCGTCCAAAGCATAGAAGAAAATGGACATTGATCATGAATGAATTCATAGTGTATCAGCATGTGTAGGCCTTCTTAGGTCCACCTATATAGATGATGGTCCCACAATCGACCCATATCCACGATTAGCGAATGATCGATTCTAACCATGCATTGATATCATATGCAGTTGGGGACCGCGGATCAGTTGGTGTTGCCCACACCACTGCCGGGGTAGTGATGCGTTGGACCCTATGAGTCCCACTTTGATCACATATATCCACACCGTCCATATGTTTTCACAACTTGAGTGAACTAAAAACTAAAGCAGATCTAGAGCTCAAGTGGACCACACCATAGAAAATAATAGTGATTTGACGTCCCTCATTAAAAACTTCGGGACTACAAAAGTTTTAGATCACACACGCGAAGACGAGTGCCGACGCTCTCGAGCTTCAGAGTTGTACGAACAGTTCAAAGGAGATCAAAGTTACATGGCCCCACAATGATGTATTTATTATATCCACACCGTTAATCCATTTTTTGAGATCATTTTAGAGCATTAGACAAAAAATGAATCATATCCAAAGCTATAATGGACCACACCAAAAATAGCAGCGAGGATAATGATTTTCACCATTAAAAAATTCGTAGGGCCCACCATAATGTTTATTTTCCATCTAATCTGTTAATAAGGTCACAAATACATGGATGAAGAGGATAAAGAAATTTCATATTGATCCGAAACTTCTGTGACCTCAAAAGGGTTTCAATGGTACACGTTCAATCCCCCACTGCTTTTTACAGCGTGGTCCAATTTATATTTAGATCTGTCTTATTTTTAGGATCAAGCCCTAAGATGAACTCGCCAAGTGGATAGACGGTTTGGATATAATACATACATCATGATGGGACCCATAAAACTTGCTGACGTAGATACATAAGCTATGTAGCTGATGTGTGGTACACTAGCTAGGGGTGCACACGGGTCGGTGTAATGCCCTGAAATCGGGGGTCGAGCATAAGCTCTACTCCCGAGTTCCAACACATCACTTATGCAATATAGATGATGATGATTAAATGTTGTCCATATTAGTGCATTAAACATAAGTGAGATTATATCAAACAACATATCTTTATATTATAAAGGTCGAAACGGAAAATTTCTACAACTTCGAGTTGCTAATAGACTGGCCATATCTTTTCATATTAAAGTTTAGTATGTGGTAGCTATTTAAGAATTCTTATATTCATACTAGGAAGTATCCTGTGATTAAATTTGATTATATGTAAAGATAGATATATATATATATATATATATATATATATATATATATATATATATATATATATATATTAGTTGTTTTTGTACAATTAAATTAGAACCATCGGGTAGGATTAAGTTTCATAGTTTAATACTCCGTAAGCTCATGTTAGAGGCAGACCACAGTAAAAGGTTATAAGTTTCTTATTTCCTTTGTAAATTCAAGGCTCATACCGCGTCGAGGAGATGTCCATTTTCCTTCCCTTCCTGCGGCCTTAAGTTGCTAGCATTCCAAACTTCTAAAATGTTTTAGAACTCTCGACTTTTCCCTTCCCTACTGAAGTTAATGAAACCAAAGTACAATCTGCCCATAATCCCCTAGCCGTATGATCGAAATGGTGACATACAAATATAATTTTGGGAGATTGAAAACCCTTCTAGTATAGTCTTTTGACCATGAGCACCACGAAAGAACTTATTATCCACCAGATTAAACATAGGTTAAACAAGAACTCTCGTTGAGCAAGACCCAAGAGACAACCTTATAAACATGAGGCTTGAACCTCCTAGTGAATTATAATACTCCTTAATACTTAGGATGATCAGATTTTAGAATTTCAGAATCATATCCCTGTGAGGTATTCGCGGCTTAACTCAATTCTCAATCCTGAGTGATTACCAAATTAAGACTCACTGCTTTGACCGAGCAGAAGACCAGGATCCATCAGGATTAGGAAGGGATTGGTGCAGGACATGAAATGTAAATATGATATGCAAGATTTCAGGCTTAGATCATACCAATTCAGAAACAATTACACAAATTCCACATCCCACATGAAAATCCAAACGTTCAATTAAAGGGGAATCTATGCGGGTCTAGGCCTACACATGATAGGGCTGGATCAATAAAAATTATGAAGCAAACGATACTTAAAGATAAGAAATAATCCTCCACACATACATAGTAATCAGTCCCTAATCCAAGGGATTCACCAGTTTCAAATCAAGGAACCCTAGGGAAAGAAAAGGGGCTTATAAGTTAGGGAAAACGTAATCTAAGGGTTAGGTTTCATGAAAAAAAGGCTATGAGAGGATAAAAGAGGATAAAAACCTGAGCTAAAAGATGATCCCGCGTATGGACGGCGAGCCCGGGGCACTCGCACGTGTGCGGGTATTCGGCCGCACGTGTGAGGGTGTGTCGTTCGCAGAAAAGCTCTCCTTGGCCCTGGTTGGTCAGGGGGAGGCTCCAAAACCTCAAAGTTTCGGGTTGATCCAAGCTACGGCTTGTGCGTGGTGTTCCACCGAAGTGCCAGCTCGCCTACGGGCCGAAATCTGGAAACATACTGTAATGAAGAACTCTGATGCAATAGAAAGACGAATTCGAAGTATGGATGGTGGGGGAAGATAGAAAAAAAAAAGATGATGGGGGATGAGGATAAATTGGGGTCGATGTGGCTTCGCACCACGGTAGTTAGCTCTTCGAAAAGGGAGGGCTTCGCACCCACTTTTGAATTCTTCCACAACTCACGAAGAGAGCAGAAAAATAAAGTAAGAATTTTTATTAAACTTGAATGAATAAAAGAACTACAAGGGGTGCCTATTTATAGGGAAAACCTTATACCCCAAAAACTCGTACAATGTGCGCAACCTATTACTTGGTGATGAAGTAAACTAAAATAAAAATCAAACACAGAAATCTAAAGCGTTCACAATATTCTAAATAATAACAATAAGCAAAACCTAAAAAATGAAATCAATCCGATGAGTGGGCCACGATCATGAGATCCAATGATGGGCTTTTCTTGACTATCGGGCCCACTTTTCTAAACCAAAACTTGTCTTCTAGCTAAGAGGCCCTCCCTGGACGTTGTCATCGAGCTGGATCAATGATGGGATCCTCCTTCTGTGTACGTACGTGCGTAGGGGTGGTGGTGTGCGTGCGCGTGTGCGCAAGATGTCCCCATCAATTCTCCTCGGCTGCGAAGATTTCGCCACTGGCGAAATAAAACTCCTGAATCGCTTCAGGACGTCAAGATCAAGTCTCTGAAGCTCCTCTGCAATGAGCCACGTGTTGTTTGAAGTTGGACGTGACTTTCACTTGACCAGGTACTTCTGAAACCTGCCGTCCGACGTTGAAACCATCTGATGGTCCAGGATATCCTCTATTTCCTCTCTGGGTGTGTGAAGGTTAGGTATGGGAGGGAGAGGCTGAGAAAAAATGTCAGGAAGAATAGGTATGAGAGATAGAGGCTGGGAAAATAGGTTGGGACGGGTAGGTATGGGAGGTAGAGGCTGAAAAAATGGGTCGGGATGGGTAGGTATAGGACGTAAAGGCTGAGGAAATGGGTCGGGATGGGTAGGTATGAGACGGAGAGGCTAGGGAAATGGGCCGGGACGGGTAGGTATGGGAGGTAGAGGCTGAGAAGAAAAGTCAGGAAGAGTGGGTATGGGAGGTAGAGGCTGAAAAAATGGATCAGGAAGGGGCCATGGTTCAAGGGATAGATATGGAGAATCATGATGGGTGGGCGAAGGGCCGGACAAAGTATCAGTGGTCTCCTGAAAAGTAACTAGATCCTCCACATCGAATGTGAAACTAATTCTCATGGAAGGTGGAAGATCTATCTCATACACATTGAGACTGTTTCGTTTTATAATTTTGAAGGGTCCAGCGCTACGCGCGTGTAACTTGCAATGGCTCTCGGAGGGTACCGCTCAGGGCTGATGCAGACCATCACGGAGTCCTCAATATTGAATCCTTTGAAACATTTATGCTGGTCTGCAGAAAATATGTAATGTTCATTACTAGTCATGATCTTCTGCCTGATTTCTTGATGCTATGAATGAATGTGATGCGCGAAAGACTCTACAGACTCTGACAGCCTATAGGACAGTGACATAGGGACAAGATCAATAAGTTTCCTAGGTTTATAACCAGTAACGACTTCACGAGGACTTAGACCTGTGAATCTATCGACAAAACTATTCAACGTAAACTCGACTGTAGGTATTACGGTGTCTCATGCTCTGGTGTGCTCTATATCCCTCCTAGAGAAAGACTCATTCGGTAGATCATCAAGAAAGACATCACGAAACTCATCTATTACCGGAATGGCCTCAATGGGTAACTCTATACTAGCCTCTGGGCCGTACGTGTTGTGCCACTCAAAATAGTGGTCTTGATGCCCCTCTTGGGGTGGGTGCACGGGTGTATACCCATGACTGATTCCTTGGCCACCTTCATTCATTGGTCTATCCTCTTGGCTACCTGCCTGAGATTGGACATTTTCTTTAATGGTGGGGTTTGTCCTGAGGGAAGCCTCTACTTGGTCAAGGCGTCGATCTATGCTTTGTTCCATGTGCTTACCCCAAGACTCGATTTGCTGGGACAGCTTGTTTAATGACTCTAGTAGTTGTTCCATGTCTAGTGTAGGGTGCTAGCCAAAACTATGACCCGTACGTATGGGCGTACAACTTGCTGACTCCACCTAGGGACTTTCTACGACAACTATATGGGACTAAATGATCCTATGAGACTCTATATGAGGGAAACTACATAGTGCTACTAAAATCCAGCAATATAGTTGTCAAAATAAGGAATAATAAAAAATTCCAGCAACGTGAGTTGCTAGCTTTCTGTTAATAGAAATTTCAACAGCTGATATCAGGGACTACGGACTCCTAAAAGCTATATGTGATGGACTGGATGCATGAAGGACTCAAACCAACTAACCTTAAACAAGTAATGTATTCCCCTATAAGAATCCTAAGCTTTGATACCAAATTTGGTGCATGACATGAAATGTAAATATGATATGCAAGATTTCAGGCTTAGATCATACCAATTCAGAAACAATTACACAACTTCGACATCCCACATGAAAATTCAAACGTTCAATTAAAGGGGAATCTATGCGGGTCTAGGCCTACACATGATAGGGCTGGATCAATAAAAATTATGAAGCAAACGATACTTAAAGATAAGAAATAATCCTCCACACATACATAGTAATCAGTCCCTAATCCAAGGGATTCACCAGTTTCAAATCAAGGAACCCTAGGGAAAGAAAAGGGGCATATAAGTTAGGGAAAACGTAATTTAGGGCTAGGTTTCATGAAAAAAAGGCTATGAGAGGATAAAAGAGGATAAAAACCTGAGCCAAAAGACAATCCCGCGTATGGACAGCGGGCCTGAGGCACTCGCACGTGCGCGGGTATTCGGCCGCACGTGTGAGAGGGCGTCGTTCGCAGAAAAGCTCTCCTTGGCCCTGGTCGGTCAGGGGGAGGCTCCAAAACCCCGAAGTTTCGAGTTGATCCGAGCTACGGCTTGTGCGTGGTGTTCTGCCGAAGTGTCAGCTCGCTACAGGCCAAAATCTGGAAACCTGCTGTAATGAAGAACTCTGATGCAACAGAAAGATGAATTCGAAGTATGAATGGTGGGGGAAGATAGAAAAAAAAGATGATGGGGGATGGGGATAAATCGGGGTCGATGTGGCTTCGCACCACGGTAGTTAGCCCTTCGAAAAGGGAGGGCTTCGCACCCACTTTTGAATTCTTCCACAACTCACGAAGAGAGCAGAAAAATAAAGCAGAAATTTTTATTAAACTTGAATGAATAAAAGAACTACAAGGGGTGCCTATTTATAGGGAAAACCCTATACCCCAAAAACTCGCACAATGTGCGCAACCTATTACTTGGTGATGAAGTAAACTAAAATAGAAACCAAACACAGAAATCTAAAGCGTTCACAATGTTCTAAATAATAACAATAAGCAAAACCTAAAAAATGAAATCAATCCGATGAGTGGGCTACGATCATGAGATCCCATGATAGGCTTTTCTTGACTATCGGGCCCACTTTTCTGAACCAAAACTTGTCTTCTAGCTAAGAGGCCCTCCCTGGACGTTGTCATCGAGCCAGATCGATGATGGGATTCTCCTTCTGCATACGTGCGTGCGTAGGGGTGGTGGTGTGCGTGCTCGTGTGCGCAAGATGTCCCCATCAGGGATACAATGTGTTGTCTACCCTGGTCAGGCGAGCAATCGACGTATCGGGTTCCAGCCTACCACAACTGACTTTCCTTATTAGAGTAGATTATATCACCTTTAGGTAAGCCTTAACATCAGACACTTAGCACAATAATAATGACTTGGATATTTATCTTCAAACTTCAAGGGTAGAAACTTTTAAGGGGGGTAGACCGATATGAGCTAGACTGATGTAGTTATTATAAAACCTAACACATATGTAAACCTTTACGTATTACCCTTAAGCAATTTCGGGGGCGAAGTTGTTCTTTAAGGAGGGTAGATTGTAACATCCCGAAAAAATCCGTACAAAGACCCGAGTACCACTTCAGGCAGAAATCATTCAAGACCAAATCCTTTAGAAATTAGACGAAATTAACTAAGTGTTAAACTAGATTAGCTATGAAATTAGCTTCAACCACTTTAAATACGAACTGCAAGACCCAAAACTTGTAGGATCATTAATGCTACATGACCCTATAATCTAGGATCAATCTCAAAACTCAATTGTTCTCGGGAGCACCTTGAAACTCCGTATCAGACCTGGACTGCACGTCGAAAGTCCGATGACCACGAAACTAAATCATTATGACCACTTTACTGGGCTTGACAGCCATCTTAGAAATCAAATCCAGATAGTATCTAGGAACGCACAACTTGAGCCCGGAGCGAAGTGTGTGAGAAACGCGAATATCTTTGGAAATTGAACTCAGATTTAAGTGATTTGAGTCGGTTCGCTTGCAAGCCAAATCTAAAAATTTAGACTGTCAGAATCTGACCCAACTACACCCTAGGATCAGGAAAAATTTCCAACACATGTCAGTGTACTTGTGGCCCTGATTGAATACCGGTGATCGTTGAACTGAAACTGGTCCGCCACGGTCGATCCACAACTCTGATCGAACCGAAAACTTAACTCGACCTAGATCCAATGCCAGGGAGCTTAAGTCCGACCGCATGCAGAAAAGGGGCCTCCAGAAGTGCTCCGTTGGATCAGAACAGTCCCTATTTAGTTATAACCTAAGTATACCATGGCCTTGGGGCCATTTCCATCACTTCTGGGCCTATATAAGTACCTTAAACCCTCCCTCTCTCATTTCATACGAATTTGGAAAACCTAGGAGAGAGAAGAGAGCAGAGAGAGAGAGAGAGAGAGAGAAAGTGAGAGAGAAAGTGGGAAAGAGTTCCTGGAATTCGATCTCATCGCTCCACGGGCTTAGCTACCGCTTCTACATCGCTATTCCGGCGATTCCGACTCCGTTCGTAGGTAAGAAAACCTAATCCTAATCTGTTTTAAAGAAAACCTAATCTTAATCTGTTTTAGGGTTTTCAATAATGTAAGTGATGAAATAGCTAACCTATTTCATGTTATAGGTGACCGTTGTGCTGTAGACAAAGGCTTAGTGTCTAAACTGAGTTCGTTACGAGTCTACCGGTGAAAGGTACGGATTATGAATGTTTAGGTTATAGTTTTCAAGGCTTTCAATGTCAGTAATGATTTATAACTGACTTGATTGCTGTCACATTGCCTAGATGCAATGATTTTCGTTTATTACATATATATGTGAACTATGTTGAATATAATGCATTTCATGTGTTTGTTGAAATGTTTAGATGAATATGGAATTAGGATTTGTGCTTGCTATGATTACTTGAGTGAGAGTACATGATTGTTGTACTTGTGGCAACTCCTAGTGAAAGGATTTGTTACAATATATGTTATAACTAATTTATTGTATGTATGTTGATATGTGTAGCCTAAGTGTTTGATAAAATGTCTAAATGAGAAAATGCTTGTTGAGATGTATTTAATAAGGGTGTTGATATAGGATTCTCAATTGCCTTATCTATAGTTATAGTTTCCTTCATGTAACCTATCTCGTTATTAGGTGATTTATGGATGAAATGCATATGTATGTTAACATGTGCACTATCTATTCGATTAAATGCTTGTATGAGATTTATGTTTGAAATGGTTGCTACATACTGTTTTGACTAGCGCATATGAATGCCTATTATATTTGAAGTATGAGTGAGACTACAACGTAGTCCAGGCAATCGATAACAATTCTTGTTTGAGTGGTTGATCTAGTCTCGCCACAATTGATGCGTTCGGTGAATCCAAGTTGTACAATGATTGTCGACAGTGATTAGGCTCGCCACAATTGATGCGTTCGGTGAATCTGTCAACCTATTGAAACAATGGGGAAAGGAATGCCTACCGTTGAAACCTTCTTAGGCTCTACCTTACTGTTTATATGCCATCTAAACCGTTTATAAGGTCATTTTCACTTAGATAAAGTGAAAAAACCAAAAAAATATATCGTCAACAACTTTTATGGACATATAAATATTTCAACGGTGGTCACTAAATCTCCATTGTTTCCCATTTGAGTTTTTGATCCTCCTCGATTTTCGTCCCACGTCATAAAATGAGCTTAAAAAATGGATAGAGTTTTTATTTCACACAAACAACTAAGTATGACCCACACAGAATCTTGCACAGGAACTTACTGCTAAAGTCTTTCGCAGGAAATCTACATCCATCGAGAAGAGTTGCTCTAGGTATTCAGCCAATTGTATTTCACCACGTCACTTCAGTAGCCTTTCAGCTGCTGAAATCCCCTCCCGTTTCGGACCATGCTCCACAATATAGTTACAAAACATATGGATGGCATGGATGTACAATACATACATCAAAGTGGGTCCTACAGTCAAGGTCGCACCCACATCAATGGTTCCGGGGTGGCAGCCGCACTCCATAGGACCACAAATACTACCATCCCCTCTTCTCTTCTCTCATCAGGAGTCGTTTGCCACCCACAAAATCTTGGATTTCGCAAAATGGCGTCGAGAAGAGCTTTCTTTCGTCACTCAAAAGGGTAAAACTCTCTCCTCTCCAGCTTCTACCGAAATTACCATTTCTGCCCTTGATTCTAAAATCATAGAGAACAAGATCCCTACTCCCGTCAAATTCAACCATTTGGTGAATGATCTATCCAATTCGATTCAAGCCGGTGCTTTTGTGCGGTTAAAAGATGTAGTGGGCCTCTTCAATCGTATGGTCCGCATGCAGCCGCTGCCTTCAATCCAGACATTTAGTAACCTGTTAGCTACGATTGCCAGAATGCGACACTATTCAACTGTGATTTCTATGCATCGAGAAATGATTCGGTTAGGGATCCCATCCAATATCTATACTTGGAGCATTCTTCTCAATTGTTTCTGCCGCTTGAATGGCGTCCGTTTCGGTTTTGCTGTTCTCGGCGACATCCTAAAACGAGGCCATGAGCTGAATGCCGTGACTCTGACCACTTTTATCAAGGGGTTATGGAAGGGCGGATTGGGGAGGTGAGTAGTTTCTTTCTGAAGACGACAGAAATGGGATATCCTTATAATGTGGTGTCGTTCGGTGTACTAATCGATGGTCTTTGCAAGTCGGGGAACAATGCAATGGCTCTTGGGTTGCTTCGGGAAATGGAGAAGGGAGCGGGTAAATGTAGTCCTAACCTTACAGTTTATACCTCAATCATCGACAGTCTAAGCAAAGATGGGCTCACAAACGAGGCCCTTAACCTCTTCTCAGAAATGTTCGGTAAAGGGATTCTGCCGGATGTTTTCACTTACAGTTCTTTAATTCATGGACTATGCAATTTAGGGCAGTGGAAAGAAGCAATGAGTCTGTTTGAGGAAATGTCAAATCGAGGAATCTCGCCTGATGTCACAACTTTCACCATACTGGTGAATGCTCTTTACAAAGAAGGAATGGTTAAAGAATCCCATGGATTACTAGAATTGATGACTCAGAGAGGTCTGGTGCCTGACGTAATCACATATACTGCATTGATGAATGGCTATTGTTTTATTGGCCAAATGGATGCCGCCTTAAAGATATTTGATTACATGGTGTGTAAAGGGCATAACCCTTGTGTCGTGACTTATGCCATGTTAATCAATGGCTATTGCAAGAAGCAGATGGTAGACGAGGCTATGTGGCTTTTCTGAGAAATGTCTTGCAAGGGATTGAAGTCCAATGTTGTTACTTACAACACTTTTATAGGTGGGTTGTACCGGGTACGGAGAATTGTGGCTGCACAAGAGCTCTTCGATGAGATGCAAACTCATGGACAATGTCCGAATCTCATCACATCCACCATTTTGATGGATGGGCTGTGTAAAAGTGAGCGTCCTGTCTAGGCAATGAAACTATTTAATGAGATGCAAATTAGAGGAATTCAACCAAATAATAAAATTATTGATATCCTTATCAATGGGATGTGCGAAGCTAGGGAACTTAAATATGCAAAGGAGCTTTTTAGTTGGGCCTCCACCACGAGCTTGGGGAATGATGTTAGGACATATAACACGTTAATCAATGGGCTCTGTAAAGAAGGGCTTTTGGAGGAAGCTAATGGATTGTTCTTGCAAATGGAAGAGAAGGGTTTCCAACCAGACAGTGTCACCTTCAATGCTTTAATTAGGGGCTTTCTACAAAAGAATAAGACCCTCAAGGCAATGCAACTTTCGGGGAAATGGCTAAAAGACATTTTTCTGCGGAAGCATCCACCGCAACTATGTTAGTGGGCTTGCTCACAGAGGACAAAAAAGGTCAAGAATACCTGGGAATGCTTCATAAATTTGTGCCCTAGGGCGAAGGAGAGGTGATTTGGTGAACATCGATTCTACATTAACTCTCTCTCTCTCTCTCTCTCTCTCTCTCTCTCTCTCTCTCAAGTTGTAACAGCCCATACCATAATTGTAACAACAGTATCTGTTCTGACCACTGTTACTGTTAGGGAATACCTTGCTTGTAAGAGATTGATACACATTCAACTCCTCCCATGTTCCTTTGAGTTCCTGTAATATTCACCTAGTAATTTATCTCCTTGTTGGAAAGTAAAAAACCTCTTCAAATAATTGGTGTGGATTGAGTGATGTTTTTATTTTTATTTTATTTTTTATGAATACATCTCTCATGGATAGAGTTGTACATGAATCGAGTTAGCTCAGTCATCTTGCTCGACTCAACTTGGAAAAGCTCGAAATTGGATTCAGACCAAGTCGAGTTGGTTTTTAGAGCTCGAAAAAAATTTCAAGTTGAGTTCAAGCTTGCCCGAGCTCGACTCGACTTAGATCGAACCTCAACTCTAATCGACTCAGATTGAATCGGCTCGATGACTCGGTTATTTTGATATTGATGTTGCTCGCCTAGTGGTTGATGAAATGACTTAGCGAAGTGTTGTTTCAGGTGCATACATTCTATGCAGGATCGGCTGGTGGCGAGGAAGGAATGTAATCGAAACAAATCACTACAAAAAAAACTTTACATTATAAGACTGCCCTCATATCTTGATTTTGATGTTTCTCACTGTGTGTCTGATGAAATACTTGTAAAGTACTATCACTGTTTTACATTTTGTTTGAAATTAAAGATGCACTCTATGTGTTTGAGAAAATGTCGCACAGGCTCGAACTTGTCTCGAACTTGTCTGAGTTGTTGATTAAATCAAGCCGAGCTGGCCAGATATGCTCAAGAAATAAGCCGAGCCGAGTTCGAGGCCAAGCTGAGCTGTGCCAAGCTCGTCTCGGTTCAACTCATTTACACTCTACTCATGAAGAATCCTAAACCTTATTTTCCATATCTAGAAACATCTCTAACAGACATTTCCATACTATTCCATAAGCACGCCACGATCTGAGCATTGTCCTAAATCCATTCATCATATTTACTTCTTTTCATCTAATTTCTCTTATTGTTCCCCTTGGCTGTTAAGACTCATATAGATTTAGAATACTGACCATTTAACTCGATAGTGGATATTTGAACCCTCAAAAAGTCATATGGATTTACGAACCTGATTTTTGCCTACCCTTCATATCCATTACAAATAGAGGCAATAAAAACTAAAAGAAATGGATGTACAATGGTTATGGAAGTAAGGGCTAATACTTTTGAAAACTTGAATGCTTCAGCCACACAATCCAACACAATGCGTACACAATACAGGATGCACCAATCAGCTCATACACCTTAACCAAATACTAGAAAGAATTATGATCATGTACACATCACCAACACCACTCACACATAGGCCTTTGAAGAGGACAATGCACTAGAAATAACCCTAAGTTTCTTAAAAAGCTATGAGCACAAGAGAACATGAAAGAAAGGAAGAGAAGGTTTTTGATAGGTAAGGGAAAAGAAAGTGATTGGAACTTGATCGATTACCGCTCTAATACCATCTAGTTTGATGTAAGAGAAGAAAAAGTGGAAAAGGGAACGAAGAGAATGGGAAAGGAAGAGAGAGTTACTGTTGGACGTCCCCCACCCTCTTGCTCATATTTACTTAAATCATAAAACAAAGTCTGTATCCAAATTTGGAACCTCCTTTTAAATTTTGGTTAAACAAAGTGTTCACAGAAATCAAGGATTGTATCAAAATGGTAGTAGAGATTGATTTGTTGTTCGAATATTGTGAGAAAATTCATTTTGCTATAATCTAAATACGGAAGAAAAAACTGCAAATGGTGCCGAAAAATATTTGAATAGAGTAAAAAATGATAGCATTTTCATAAAGTTGCAGAAGGAATCTCAGGAGTTGGTTATAGGTGTAGGGAAAGATAGCTCGAGCTCGTCGTTGATAGCGAATTAGAACATGGAAGATGATGGAACACCATATCGATCAATGGATGATAAATCATTGTTTTGTAAGTCCCTCATTGGTGGGCAGAAAGGTGGAGGGAATAAAAGAGAAGTGGTATTGATGCATGGTAGTAATGAATCTAATGATACCAATGTCAGTCATGGCCAAATCTTTCAACGGGTGTGGGTCTCTTTCGGGGGGTCAAGACGCTTCGAACGAGAGTTGAGCAATAAGCGTAGGGTATTTTTCTTGTTTTAATGAAGGAGAAGAGAATGGTGACATGGATTCTCATCCATCTCAGGTATGCTTTGTCGAATACAAATCCCTAATTAGGGATTTGCGTTGTCGAATCCATTTTTAGGGATTTGCATTGTCGATTTCCCGCCTTTTTTTTTTTCAGCTCATTTATTTCACATATCAGTTACTGATTTCTTATCTTGTGTTGGGCTGATTTGGCTCCTAGAAAATAGCCCTAATGGAAATGGAATCCAGTAGCAAGGGCTGCTGCACATGTTTGGTTTCTGGGAAATGCTTGAAAATGGATCCTATTTCATGTTTTGGGGCCATTTTCCTTCATAAAAGTTGGGGAGCAAATTTTTGGAGATATCATTGGTCCTATTCTTGAAATGTTTATGTAGCTAGCCTTGAAATCTCGTCAATGATGCTAGATAGTCGCGGTTCATTTTCACTGTTTTTAGCTCAGCCACCAACTCGTAATGAGATATGATAATGCTGATTAAAAAGATAAGATTTTCAAGCTATGAAAATGTAGAAGGAAATTGGAAAGTAAAACTACAACACAGAAGGAAAAAACCAAAAAAAAAAAGAAAAAAAGAAAAGATAATGAAAAAGGAATAACTATAGGGAGGAAAAGGGGGCATTAGCTTTGAAAATTTAGATTAACTCCAGTAAAGAAAAACAGTTTCCAAGATCTGAAAATGTGGAAATTCCACCAAAGAAAAAAGAAAAAAGAAAAAAAAAAAACAAAGAGAATGGAATTGGGAGAAAGAAAAGAACTTCCACGGCTTGAGCTTGGATCAGCCTATTTTTTGGTCCTCATCCTAACACTACCTGGTGCAAATGATGGGTTGAGTAGATGTCACATACACAGCACCGTAGGCTCCACAGAGCTTTTTGCTGCACAGGAACGATACTAGTATGAAATCTACATCCTAATTTGCTCCTTGTGCAAGAGAACACGATCATAGGCATACATCTACTTGTATGTATTATCTATTTTATATTTGATCATCCACACTGCTAATGGCCCATTTGCATCTGTGAAGCTGTATCACTTAAAGTTTTAAGCTTTGAATTCTTGAAGTTTTAAGCTTAATGCTGAGAAGTTTATGGGAGTAAGACACCATCTGTTTATTGCAGATGCTTACCTGGCCCATTTGTATGTTTGTGTGATGGAGCCCGATTTACCATCACATCTTATCTGTTTGGGCCCCTTTTTCACCAACATTTTTTCAACTGAATTCCAAATGAAAATAATGAGAACACTTTTGACTGGAATACAATTCATATAATCATTCAGTAAGTAACAGTACAATTGTATGATGGTGGCAATGTATTTCAGATATAAACTGAAATTAGACTCATGCATGTTGAGCTGCCGACAATCTGCCCATGAACAAGTTCATGAGATCCAAGCCATTCATTATCTAGTTCCAAATGAAGTGCATTTTGGAACCTAAAGGATTTAAATTCTTTTGAATCTGATGAATGTGAACCGGTCCTTAGTTTCTTATTTTCTACTAAAATTGTGAGATCTCCCTTATCAGACCACAATTAAACAATAAGATCAAGTTGATGCTGTAGGTTTCTTCAAGGCCCTGATACAGATCAAGGAACTGTCTCTAAAATTAGAGAGGCTATCAAAGAACAGAAGGAAATCACCGTTTAGCTGATCAACTACACAGAGTGGTAAGTTGCTAATATCAGTACTTCCAGGTATGATGTCACTATACCATGTCAGTTCCATTATTTATTGCATTAGGAACTCAACTTTTACAATTGCTTGTTATGTTTTCTATAAGATATCTATGAACTAAAGGTTATTTGTGTGTACTATTGACACTCTTTAGGGATAGTTCATTGGATCTATGAGGAGACTGCATTTGCTCCATTAGTAAGGAGATATTAGGTTTTACCTTTGATGCTTTTCCATGTGCTTGACCTTTGAAACCTGGGAACTGCAGGGAAAAAGTTTCTATAAATATGCTATTTAATTATATTTCATTTCTTAAGATCTGTAACTTGCTTTTTTGTCTCATTTACTTTACTGATGGGAGTAGGTACATGTTTTTCTTAACTTGGGTTTCAATTGTTTCCCTATGGAGTGTAAATAAATTGAGACAGAAACAACCCTGGAAGCATATCAGATTATCAGTTTTTAATTGAGTGGCTTACAGTTTTTTTCTGAAAATGTTCCAGACACTAGAAAGGAAAGAATCTTTGAATCTACTGTCTTGTCTCACAAGTTTCTATAATTATGCTATTTAATTATATTTCATTTCTTAATATCTGTAACTTGCTTTTTTGTCTCATTTACTTTACTGATGGGAGTAGGTACATGTTTTTCTTAACTTGGGTTTCAATTGTTCCCCTATGGAGTGTAAATAAATTGAGACAGAAACAATCCTGCTACTCGTTTCTCAATTGTAATTATATCAGGGATTTTTCGTTTCTCAATTGTAATTCTGTCAATTTCAATTTGGACCTGAAAAAATGGGGCTTTAATGACAATGAGCGTTTGATTGTCATATAATTTCATCCAAGTATTGGGAAAAGCAAAATATTTGTTAAGCTTGATACATTTGTACTTCTTGTAGTGTCTCCTTTAGCATATCTCTTGTAAAAATTGCTACTGCATTAGCTGAAAAATGGGATTGCTTTGTCTAGGTATCCATATGCAATTGGGGAGCACATGATTTGTAGAGCTGTGGGAGCGCTGGATCATTTCTCTAATTTAAATTTCAGTTTACTCAGTTCATAATTTCTGTGTTTAGATATCCCAAATACCAAAAACATTAGTTAATGCATACAAGAAAGTAGCAAGAACGTAGGAGGAAAAAGTGCACATAATGTCCTAGATCAAAACCTTAAAAAACTAACGAGTCCTTATGATTTCCTTATATGTTCGGCAATCTCTGCACATAATTTGTGAATATCATTAGCCACTGAATGTATATACTTTCACATAAACCAAATGAGAATTCTTCTCTAAAAATTGAAAATTTTTTAAGGCATATGGAACTCAACAGAAATTAAACTGGAATTCTAAAAACTCAACAAAAATGTTTCAAAGAGAAAAGGCCATTGATAAAATGAAAATGACTCTTATCAAGCGTTTGCCTCACTGTCATCTCATGCACATGCCAGTCCTCCTGACTAAGATAATCCGAAGTCCTTTGATGAACGAACTCCTTCATCCCATGTACATTATAGGTAATGCACCCTGATGTTTGTAAACATTTCAACGGCAGTAACAAGTCACACAATTTTTTCTTTTCTTTTCTTTTCTTTTAAGAGAACAACTGTGAAACAAATTTGACATGGTTGTTGCTGCCAAATAGGGATATGAGGTGCTAGACAGAGTTCCATGAAAAATCCAAATCGGCAAAAAGTTTTTGAATAGGTAAGCTGGGCTTGAATCAGAGACCTAATACCTCTCCACAGTCCACACAAACATTTAAATGCAGCACAAATGCATATGGGGACATCATAGCTGTACAAAAAGGTAAGAGCATCAGGCTGATCCATTCATTAGATGGGCCACACATGTAAGATTGCTGATTTTTTTTAACAGAATTGTTTTTCTGCGTGTGGCTGCCAGATGAATGAACCTACCTAACTTTTATCCTAGGTGATCTTCACAAATGGATCCAACCTGATTCACAGCTCAAATCTCCCATAAGCACTTAGAAAATATCATCCAAACAAAACATCTCTATAAGCCTGGTAGTCACATGAGAACTAGTTTGACAAAACAGAAGATAAACTTATAGCTTGAGCTATTTTTGGAATTGATGTAATTGTGGATACCATCAAACATTATTCATACTACTGACCTCTACCCTTAAAGAAACAACTCCAATGAAAAGCAGATCCTTCATCATCATCAACATGGGCAGGGGATGCAGAGTTGCTGAACCTGAACAGAACATAATAAAGTATAAATGAAAATCAGTAAAAGAACACACGTATGCAATGCCAAGCATCTACATTGTAAGCAACTAAGGCACTCCTTATCCAGTTAATAAACTATGACAAGTTTTTTAGGCATCAACCAAAACATGGCCTTAGGATTTGCTGATCTAGGACATTATGTAGTACCTCTCACCCAAGCTTGGCCCTAAATCAGTGAGCCGAGGCTCAAGACCACATATTTCCTCTTTGCTTGCAGCAATTTTTCATAACATTCATGTTTTATTGTCATTGGTTAATCCAATGCCTGATTCCTACTTACTGTAGCTTGGTGGTCATTGGTTGGATCCTTGTCACGGGCACATTTGTCTTGTGTGGTGTATTTCTTCTTCTCCACAAGTAAGTGATATTGGGTTATGCTAATTATCTATAGTATACCAATTGATTTGATTATATCATGTGCCACCTCCTTGAAATTTGATGCAACAGATGCATAGTTAATGTCAATACTCCATGTGAAATTTTAAATGGTTTTCTCATCTCCTTTCAAGTGGCTGTTGGAAGCATTTTTAATGTACATTTTGTAGTGGGTGGTCAAGCCTTGAATCTTTAATACATGATGCCATCTTTCATCTTAGTTAACAATGATTGTGTTAGAGATATTTATCTCTAATGCACGAGTTCATCGAGCATCTCTTATACATGATTATTACTGTTAACAAAATGTATGCTTTGTATGTTTATTGAGTTGACTTATTTTGCAAGGTCATATCAAAATTTATGCAAATCCAGTGCTCACGTGAGTTACAATAGGAAAATACAAATTTGGGCAGTATGCTTTATATGTATTACATTTTTTTCCTTAAATTATTATTGTGACTTGTTAGTTTATAATTGTGACTTATGATTGTGATTTGTAAGTTAGATAATTAGTTACCCATTTGTGGATTTCTATGTGGTCATACATAGATATGGTGTGTTTTTGGTGGTATAGAAATCGCTCAAATTGTCCCATTTTGGACAATTCGATTGTTGTGTTCTTAATTAGATGTAGTATACAAATGATACAATATATTGTGTTAAATAGTAAATTTTATTTGTAGGACGTGATCGAAGTTCTTCTTACTAGTATCCGTGGGGTTACTGTTACTAGAGGAATTGTCTTGAGTAAGGATCCGCTCACAAAAGTAGGCGGGTTCCCACTTGGAAATGGTTTTTGGGAAGTATATATTTAGGTGGCAATTGTACGTGAAGAGACTTTGATGAGACCCTATGGACGGTACAAAACAATTGGGGATGCAGTTGGAACAAGTATTTGTTGGCTTGATTGTTGTTGTTTGGTAAGATTTTTTGGTACAACTAACCGTTGGAGAAATGGAGCAACTGGCTTGTTTTAAAGTTCTAGTTCTAATTCTTGTGGAGCAATGCTAGGTTTATCATTGTTATCCTCTTTCGGGTCCTTAGGCTTTTCAGCCCTAACCAGAATAGTTTTGTCAATGGTCTTCCCACTCCTAAGAGTGGTGATAGATTTAGCCTGCTCCATCTGATTTGAAGAGCTTGGATCACTTATCTCATATTGCGGTCTGGGATTGGGGAGAGGTTGAGCAGGAAGCATCCCCTTTTCCCCAATCATTATGTGTGACTCCTAAGATTTTATTTATTTATTTATTTTTTTGCATATACAATAGAACTTCTTATATAAGACTTTGATGAGACTAATTTCTTTTTGTTATTTTGTTTTGTAGGTTGTGACAGCTATGGATTGAGCTAAATGGAGGGATCTCTCTCTCTCTCTCTCTCTCTCTCTCTCTCTCTCTCTCTTGTTATTTTTGAAAACAAAAAATAAAAAATAAAAATTGATTTTGGTAGTTGGTTGTGACAGCTAATGTTTGTTTCATGTTAGTATTTTTTTCACGTTTCAATTTTCAGAAGTTCAGAGAAGTGAAATCTCTAAGTTGGTTTGAATTTTTTTTTAGTTCTGTCTTCTGATTTTTTTTTTTATTCGAAGTGGAATCGGAGTTTTAGAACATCTTATTGAGTTGGTGAATAGCTGGTTTTGGAAACTAATTCTTGTCGAAGAATCGATTTCTTGGATTTTGGTTGAAGGGGATTTGAGCTATATTTTACTGATTTTGTGGAAGCATCGTGGTGAATTAGATGTTTGGTTTTGAAGATATTTTGCATTTTGATATCGTTTAGAAGGAATTGCAGCTGTTTTGAATGTAGTGAATTGATCGAAATGTCTCAATTATGATATTTTCTGTAGTTTCTCACACAAATTACATTGATGTCTTGTTTTACAAAAACTAAGTTGTGGTGGTTTCCATGTTGTGTGAAATGGATGTGGAAATGTCTCATATCAGAAATACAACTCTTTACATATTCGTAGTGGGATTCCGTCGCTATGTTCTTGAAATATTTAGTAGTTTTGCTTGACTAATCTATGGAGATTTATGTTGTGATTTGTTTCAGCTTTGCATCTTCTTATGGTGTAGATGCATTTTCCCTTCTTGTAGTGTAGATGCATTTTCATCAGGACTACTTGGCAGTAAGAGTGAGGTGGATGTAAGTTTCTCGAAACCTTAAATTAATCTGTGACATTCATAAATTTGTGCCTATATATTCTATTTTAAATGCCTGATGTAGCATGTATAACTATTGACATGACCATGATAAGGCTGATAATTGATTTTTGGTAATTGTAATGATGGTAATCAATAGATAAATGGTACATATTACTGGGCTATGGGCCCCACTTGTCATTGCTGAATACCTGTGTATATTGTTAAGAGATGCGCATTACGTATATAGGGAGTTATTTGATACTCTGGCAGCGTATGACACTTAACAATATATTTCTTGTTTTGTTTCGACTTTAGATGATATTTCCAAGCTCGTGCTTGAATTATTTGAAGTGCCTATGATGGCTTTAAATATACTTTTGAGTTATAACTATGAAAAAATATGATCAAAGGCACGTCTATTTATCTTTATTTTTTTCTTAATTATTCTCTATTCAATTTCAGATGATTGCTTTCAACTTAGAGAATAGAGGCTTTATTACTAGAACTCTATTTATAAGAATTCACATTTATTTTAGAAATATTTGTGCCCGTGATTTGTTTGCTTTTTGTGCAGATTTTGAATAAAAGGCTTTATCAGCATGCCTTGGCTGTCTTCTTGTGTTAATTACAGTAAGAAGTGTGTTCGTTTGGTAGTGTTCTTTTGTGTCATATTGTAAGATTCAAGCTTTTCCGGTAAGACCCACATCTCAAAATTTTTTAATTTTTTTTTATTATTATTTATACAATCTCATCTTTTATTGAAATATGTTTGTAGAATCATTGATCTATTGTACAACTAAGTAACATGTTTTTTGTGTCAAATCCATTTTGAATTTTATTGTCCCTCTAGTGAAGATGGTTTGGATTTTTGGGGCGGCTCATGCAGGTGAAATACCTTTGAATCATGAAAGCAACTCACAAGACTAATGTAGATTTTTACTTTGGCATGTGAAATCATTTCTTTTATGGACATGATAACCTTTTTGCAGTCATCAGGATATTTGTGTTGGGACCTGTACCATTTTAGTTCTGTCTTTCTTCAATAAAGCAGTGGTGTGTCTATATTGAACTGAAACTTGAATTTAATGTCTGGAACATGCTAGATTGGGCTCTTAGTCAATTGTTGAGTTTTGGACTCTGTTTAGCTTCTCTGTTTCAGCATTTCACTAAGCATGCACACCATCCTTATGTATCTTATTCCACGTTGATATTTACATTCAAGTTGACTTTCTTTTCAGAGTGATGCAGAGAAATTATTATCTGTAGTTTATCTTGGGTTTGGAATTTTGTTTTTGTACTTGATTATTTCATTGCTTCATATATGTTTAACAAGTTAATAATTTCAACAATTAAATAACTAATTAGAGTTTTTTGTCCATTCAAAACATTGGAACTGATGGTTCTTTCATTTTCAGCTGACTGAGAGGATCACTATTCTGTCTACCTACTATTACAGTGAGGATCAAACCACCCAAGATCCCATAAGTTTATGATGTGCTCCATATTTCTTGTTCTTTTCATTTATTTCTATGAATAACGTGATGGAATTCACCATATCTTCCTGCCAATGGTGTTTTGGGATTTGAGTGTATTCTAAAATCCCATTTTGCAGGGTTTTTGAAATGCAATTTTGAGGTGAAGACTCTTTTTTACAATGTGTTCTGTTGCAATCACTTGAGTGGTTTTGTTAACATCTGTTCAACTTTAGGTTGCTTGCATTTATGAGTAGGTTTTTCTTGATGTTTCATGTGTTGACTATTACAAAATGATTTAATTGTGTTTTAAATTTCTTTGAATCCTTCAGGTATGTTTAAATTGACACTTTAGTTTACAGAGGATTATCCAAATGAGCCACCAACAGCTCGGTTTGTTTCTAGAATGTTTCATCCAAACAGTAAGTTGAAGAGACAAGTACACATTATTTCTATTTGCCTTTTTTAAAAAAAAGCTATTGTTTGCCTTTTACGTATTTAGATCAGACCAGCAGTGTTCATTCTTATGCCTGTCTGTATATCAACTGATTGGGAATGGTATGAAATCATTTGACCTTGTTCCTAGCATTGGAAACTTTTTCATTACTTGTACTCTCTCATATGATATTTGCTAGCTATCAGTAGATTGAATTGTTGGGAATTTCAGTTTTATCCATCTGAATTGTACCATCATTTGCCCTTTTACTTCCCATAAGATTTTATACCTCTTGATTTAAAATAAAAAAATCTTACATTCTATTGCACCCATATTTGCTATTTACATCTTGAAGCATAGGTCTCCAGTCTCCTTTTCATTTCCTGGAAATTCAGGTTTTCATTTTCCATTGTGTATCAAACTGAAACTGAAGATTACAAGGCACTTCTTGATTAAAATGTTATTGTTTTCATTGGCATTGGCAATTGTATGTTCTATTAGAATAAAAGTAAAGATAGCTAGGACACTTCTTTCCTCTGTACAACTTACACAGGCTCTTGGAAATAAGTCAGTTTTCGATTGCTTTAATATGTATTTTGATGCAATATTGAGTTGAATTCCAATCTCTAACTCTGATACCAATTAATTTCTTTTTGCTATTTTGTTTTGCAGGTTTTAGGCATGGATGAATGGGAGCTATAGATTGATGGATTTTTTTATTTTTTATTTTTTAAAACTATTCGATTTATTATTGTAAATATTATTCGCGGCAGCTCGATGCATATGAAAGGGCCACATAGGCATGTATTTTTTTATAGGAAAACAATCACTAGGCACAATCGACTTCCTAAGAGGAATGTGAAATCAAGTGGGCCTTGACCAAAAAGGTCAATGATAATGTCCATCATTTTATGAGTTGGAGAGGCAGGACTCATAAAATGGGACTCAAGGTGAGTTGGGCATCTATTTTGTGTCATTTCCTTCTTCTTTTTTTTTTTATTTTTAAATTGAATGTTTGCAATCTAATGAGCCTGTACATCCAAAACTGTAGGCAACATGAAGCTGCCATAGGCAATGGAAAAGAGAACTTAACCAGTAAGGCATAGGGAAAAAAAAAACAAAAAAAAAAAAAAAAAAATCACAATTATAGATGCGTTTACAAATGCATATGCATTATGAAATTAGGAGCCTAAATGCTAATTAAAGTGTTAGTAAAGTTAAATCAGTCTCACATGGATCAAGAGCCAAAAATTCAAATACCACAACATGCCCTACAAACCATAGGTAAATCCCACATGCAGCGGCGGCTAGGACAACCGCCGGTAAATCCCACATGCAGTGGCGGCCTGCACAACCACCAGTAAAGGGAACATGACTGCCGATAAAGCCTTTAGTGACCGAGGCTTTACCGGCTGTTAGCAAACCGCGGGCAAAGGCTATGCCGGGCCTTGAATATTAATTATATAGCAAATAAAGCCCATGAATCAGGAAAGAAGAATGAACAGATTGTATCTGAGTTTGAGATTTTAGTATTGATTGGAGAAGAAGAAGAAGAAGAAGAGACACTGGATAGTGCAGTACCAGCATTAAGATCTTCAGTAGAAGCCTTGAGGATGAGTTTCAACAAAGGAGAGTCAGCTGACGAGATCAAGTGTATAATTTGTCTGGATGAATTCTCTATAGGGAAGGAGGTCATATGTATGCCATGCTCACATATTTTTGATAGTGAATGCATAATTCAATGGTTGGAGATGAACCATGCGTGCCCGATTTGCTGATTCAAGATGCTGCCTCAACAGTTTAAAGAGATTTGATAATTTTATTTGTTCTTTTAACCTCCATAGATAAGCATGCAGGAAGTCTTTAAAAATCGACTCTACCGAAAATCAGATGAAGGAATGCCTGTGGTTTTGCAAAGAGTGAGTCTTCAAAAATGGATTATTAAAAAAGCAATTCTTTTAAGTTGTGGAATGGGCTCATTGTACAGGTGTTTTGAAAGATTTTTTATTTTTTATTTTTCACTATTTTTTAAAAGAAAGCTTTTATCAATAAAATGGTTCTATTTTTAGATTTATCTGATTATCAGTCTGATCAGATAGACTACATTTGTGTGAGATGGGGTTATATAGTGGAAGCTCAGCCCAAAGTTGCTTGGTCTTTTATTTTTTTCGTAAAGCAACCGAGCAATACTCTCAGTAGGCTCAGCCCTAAGTTTTTAGTCTTTTATACCTAAGCCTGCCCGAAATACTTAACTAGCGCATATGCCCATAGGTTGGCGAGCCTATTGACCGTAGGTTCCTTCGAAGAGATGGGTCACACATCCAATCCGTCCATTGTGTGTGCCCCTCATTTTCTCCAAACCTTAGTATCATCCAAAAATCAGTTGCCCAAGCAGAGCAAAAGCCTATTTAAAACCTTTAAAATTTCGGATGGCCTACCTCCGTTTTGAAATGCCCTGATTTGAAGTGCCCAGTCATGGTGGTGGAACCCATCTTCTGAATGGATTAGATGGTTTATAAGAAACAAAGTCGTTCCCAGAAAGAAGATGGAAATTTTTAGTGGTGAGAAACTCATCCAAACTCTCTCATGTTGTGTGAACAACATAGGTTTGTATCGAACTGATTTTTGGTACGTAGTGAGTGAACTTGAAGGGGCACCTTATGGACGGATTGGATGTTATAACTACAACTTGGTCGGCCCCACACACTGCAGGGTAGAATAAGGTTGTTAGGCAAATTTTGCAGAGGAAGCAGCCGACGTATATATGGACATGTGGTAGATCCATCACCAACTGTTACTTCGGTCCTCTACAACCCGTGAGGCATCCACCCCGTCCATCTGGCTCTATCCTCAATTACAGGATGGGGCAGAAAATCAGTGAAATACACAACCTAGGTGCACTGATGGGCATGGGATGCCACCCATGGGTTTGTGTGGGGTCACCATGGTGAATATCATCAACAAACGTTGATGAAGCGAAATTACAAATAGGGCTCCAAGAAAAGGTCCCATGCATGTGCAATCCATTAACATGTGATGCACGTGCAATCCATTAACATGGGATGCACGTGTATTCACACCATCCAACTCATCTATCAGATGCGTCACCTCAGAAAAAGCTTAGGACCAAAACTCAGCCTGATTTGAAACGAAGGTGAGTCTAGTTCTTATCTTCATTTGTTTTTATTATTTTTTCGTTTTTTTAAAATCCATTTTATCAATGTCATTGATTCTTTTTGAACTACCTTGTGTCGCATAACTAGAGAAGTTGGTTCTTTGGGTCAAAAAATTATGAGCTTATTTTATTTTCTTCTTACTCTATGAATTAATTCAATAGTGATTAATTATGGAAGTTTCATGCTTTCATCAGCCCACTAATCAAATAGCCTTGTCTTATGACGTGGTCTGAATTGGTCATGGTCAGGTGTTGGACCCGAAATGTAGGTAAGTGGAGCAGCCATTCTGAGTTGCACAACACCCTATCTAACCACTCCCACATACCGGATCTCCCCAGGTGGTTGTTACTCCATGTAAAACTTGCAGCCATGAAACCAGCATCGGCCTCGCTTGGCTGATGGCTTCAGCAAACTCTAACGAACTGCCCCACTTGATGTGGACCGTCCATTGTGAGGGGCCACACTTTGATGTGAGTCATCCATCATGTGAAGCCCACTCCGTCTATTATGTGCGCCCACCTTGATGTGGACCATTTGTTATATTTTGTTTTAAAATATTATTAAATTTGAATTTTCAAATTTTCGGTAATTTCCCTCCACATTTGAAAAGTTGTGGTACTTTTGTGTTGTAGGTTTTGTCCCACATCGGATTTGACAAAGTAAACTATCTTGTATATAAGATAGTCTTTTTGCCTAGGGCTTGTGCCCCTTTCAGGGGACATGTGAATTTGGTCCTGTGGGAGGGCTATGTCAATAGCTCTAATGTATGCCATTGACCACACAAGCGCGGGCGCGCCGAGCCGAGCCGTGCCGTGCCGAGTCCGAGTGCGCGACGCGACGCGACGGGACAGGCTGGGCTGGGCGCAGGTGCGGGTGCGGGTGCGGTGTGAGTGTACTCGCGTGGGTGTGTGTGTATGGGTACTCGCAAGACTTTATTTGCAAGAGTGTACTCGTACTTGCGCCTTTTCGTTTTAAACCAGAGAGATATATCCCTTCCGGTTGGTCGCATCTGTTGGGTTTAAACCCAATGGACCTAACCTTTTGTAAAGGGTGTTTATACACCACTTTGGAGTCTATATAAAGACTTCCGATTCCAGTTTCTAAATACGAAAATACTCTATCTTATAAAACTCTCTCTGATATGGATTTTTAAGCATTTTATTATCGAGTTCATCGCTGAGTCAACTCAGCACTTTCAGATTAAACTGCAAGTGGTTCGAGCAGTGTGATGGAGTGCACCGCCCAGACCGGGTCATAGTCGTTGTATCCTGGAGGTCGATTGCTCTGGAAACCTGTTGCACTTGGGACGCTGTCCAAGGAGAGCAAATTCGATTTCAAGCCGAGTAACTCAGTTACGCCTCGACTCAATACAATAAGTTCTTTTTTCTCAAAACTTTTATTTTCTTTTTTGGTTCTCGATTTTAAAGTCTATTTAATTCAACCAAATATTCCAACAATCTTGAAATCGAATTGTTGAATTATATAGACTATGGCTACAGTAACTGTAAATGCTTATGCTGAGTTAGCCAAAATCGAACCGTTCGCTGGACAATGCTTTAAACGGTGGAAACAGAAACTGATGTTCGCTTTGACCACCTTGAAAGTTTTATACATATTATTTGAGTCATTTACTATAGATCCAGCAAATCAAACTGAAGTAACAGATGAAAATAATTGTAAAAACTATATTCTAAACTCTTTATCCAACGATCTATATGATGTGTATGCTTCTTACGTGTCTGCTAAAGACATATGGACTGCTTTAGAAAAGAAATACATATTGGAAGATGCAGGCGCTAAGAAACATGCAATTGCTAATTTTCTTCATTATGAAATGACAGACGATAAACCTGTCACAAATCAAATTCATGATTTTCAAAGTCTAGTTCACGAACTATCGACAGAAGGAATTAAGTTGGATGAAGTGTTTCTGTCAGGAGCGCTAATAGAAAAACTACCGCCCTCCTGGAAAGAATATAAGAATATAATGAAACATAAAAAGAACGGTGTTTCTTTGGAAACCACTATCGTACATATATGAATAGAGGAGGCCAATAGAATCAGGGACTAAAAAGAAAATGGAAGTGAGATAAATTCAAAAGCGAATCTTGTAGAATCAAGTCGGGCAAATAATAAGAAAAAGGGCAACTGTCATAACTGTGGCAAACCTGGACATTACGCAAATGAATGCAGGCTCAAAAAGAAGAATGCAAACAATCAATTCAAGAAAAAGGAAAATCTACAACTGTGGAAAGCCAGGGCATCATTAAAATCTGCAGGCTTAAGAAAAACAAAGATAAGCCGCAGGCTAATCTTACAGAAACAGGTAATGAGTCTGACATGGTAGTAGCTGTGATGTCAGAAGTCTTCCTGGTAAACAACTTGGAGTGGGTACTAGACACTGGTGCAACTAGGCACGTGTGCAAGGATCGTAGCATGTTTACCTCCTACCAAGTATCAGGAGATGACGAACAGATGTTCATGGGTAATGTTAGAACGTCTCCAGTTGTAGGGAAATGGAAAGTATTTCTGAAACTCACTTCTGGAAAGACTCTGATGTTGAATGATGTCCTACATGTGCCCGACATTAGACGAAACTTGGTCTCTGGTTCACTCCTCAATAAGGCTGGTGTTAAGTTAGTATTTGATTCAAATAAGCTTGTAATGACCAAGAATGGAACTTTTGTTGGTAAAGGATACTGTAGCGATGGTTTATTCATTGTAAATGTATCCAATGATAATAATAAGAAGGCATTTAGTTCTGTTTATATCGTTGAACCTTTTTATCTATGGCATAGTAGATTAGGTCATGTGAATAAAGTATCTTTGAAGAAAATGAAAAGATTAGGTTTATTACCTAATATATCTAATGGAGAATTCGAAAAATGTGAAACATATGTAGAATCAAAATTCATTAGAAAACCCTTTAAACGAATAGAAAGATTATCTGTTGTATTAGAGTTAATACACAGTGACTTAGGTGATTTTAGAAATCGCATGTCTAGAGGTGGAAAAAAATATTACATAACTTTTGTAAATGATTACTCTAGGTTCACTAGAATCTATCTATTAAGAAACAAAGATGAAGCTTTAGATGCTTTCTCTAAATACAAAATTGAAATTGAAAATCAGTTAAATATAAAAATTAAAAGGCTTAGAACAGATAGAGGAGGAGAATATGAATCTTCTCAATTTAGAGAATTATGTGAAAAGAATGGAATAGTTCACGAAACTACAACTCTTTATACACCAGAACAGAATGGAATAGCAGAACGTAAGAATAGAACCCTAAAAGAGATGATGAATGCCATGTTAAATAGTTCGGGCTTACCCTCAAATATGTGGGGAGAAGCAATTCTATCTGCTAGTTATATCCTAAATAGGATTCCTTCTAAATCTTCTGAACAAACACCTTATGAACTTTGGAAGAATCATGTTCCTAGTTACAAATATATTAAAGTGTGGGGGTGTCTTGCTAAAGTAGGATTGCCTGAAACTAAGAAAAGAAAATTAGGTCCTAAAACAACTGACTGTGTATTTATAGGTTACGCACAAAAAAATAAATGCGACCCTTTCTGATTTCTAGTTTTAAAAACTAAGGACAATATTCTGGATCCTAATACAATTATAGAAGCTAGGGATGCAGAATTCTTTGAGAATGTATTCCCTATGAAATCTAAATCTATAGGAATAGGGGAAGTCAATGAATCAGATATCGCGTCTACTAGTAAAAATGCTTATGAGAAAGTAGTAGAAGAGATACAACCAAGAAAAAGTACTAGGGTTAGAAGAGAAACTAATCTAGGAGATGATTTTTTCACATTCTTAGTAGAAGATGATCCTACAACCTATACAGAAGTTATTAATTCTCAAGATGCAACCTTTTGGAATAAAGCAATAAATGATGAGTTGGAATCTATAATATCTAATAATACTTGAGAACTTGTAGACCTACCACATGTAAACAAACCAATAGGCTGTAAATGAGTGTTTAGAAAGAAACTAAAACCAGATGGAACTATTGATAAACTTAAGGCTAGGTTGGTAGCAAAACGCTTTAAACAAAAGGAAGGAATAGATTACTTTGATACATATTCCCCTGTAACTAGAATTACATTAATCAGGGTCTTAATACCGATAACCTCTATATATAAATTAGTGGTACACCAGATGGACGTTAAGACAGCTTTCCTAAATGGAGACTTAGAAGAAGAAATATATATGGAACAACCTGAGGGTTATAAGATATCAGGTAAAGAAAATAAAGTATGTATACTAGTTAAATCACTATATGGTTTAAAACAAGCTCCTAAACAATGGCATAAAAAATTTGATGGTGTTTTAAAATCAAATGGTTATCATATAAATGATGTAGATAGATGTGTATATAGTAAAATTTTTGAAAATGATTATGTTATTATATGCCTTTATGTTGATGACATGTTTTTTTTTGGAACTAATATTAAATTAGTTAATTCAACTAAGAAATTCTTATCATCTAAGTTTGACATGAAAAACTTAGGAGAGGCTAGTGTAATCTTGGGTATTGAAGTAAACAGGAAAAATGGTGTTATTATATTATCACAATCTCATTACATTGAGAAGATATTTGAGAAAGTTTAACCATTTTGACTGTTTACCTATCAGTACTCCTTATGATTATAGTGTGACTCTCATGAAGAATAAAGAAAATAGTGTGTCTCAATTGGAGTATTTTAGAATAATTGGTAGCCTCATGTATCTAACAAACTGCACTAGACCGGACATAGCTTTTGTAGTAGGAAGACTAAGTAGATATACACATAACTCTGGAAAAGAACATTGGAATGCCTTGTCTAGGATTTTGAGATACTTAAAAGGCAGTATGGCCTATGGTTTACATTATAATGGTTATCCTGCTGTATTAGAAGGATATAGTGATGCTAACTGGATCAATGATTCAGATGAGACAAAATCTACAAGTGGATATGTCTTCACTTTAGGTGGAGGAGCGGTCTCTTGGAAGTCTACCAAGCAGACATGTATCGCTCGGTCTACTATGGAATCCGAGTTTATTGCCTTAGAAAAGGGATTTGGATCGAAGCCGAAGCGTGGCTTAGAAATCTCTTAGGCGATATACCATTGTCGCCAAAGCCTCAGTATCGGCCTTTCGTCTTCATTCATTGGATCACAAGCGACTATAACGAAAGCAAAAAGTAAAATATATAACGGAAAGAAGCAGGGCATATTAGACTCAGACACAATATAGTGAAACACATGTTGCGTGATGGAGTCATATCTATTGACTTTGTGAGGTCAGAAAAGAATCTAGCAGATCCTCTGACTAAAGGACTATCTAAAAGGTTAGTCAATGATACATCGAAGGGAATGGGGTGAGCCTAATATATGAGCTGCCAGTGTCGGCAACCCAACCTATATAAGTGGAGATCCCATGAGATAGGTTCAATGGGTAAACAACAAGACACGAGGTAGACGATTGCACTGAGTTGTATGAGCCCCTTCTATGGTGTACAGTGCGAGCAGCAACGCAGAAGGATGAGTTGTTAGAACTCTTAATGAATCCATAGCCATATATTTGGTGGTGTATACAGTTGCTGCATACACTTGATGAAATTCACCTATATGGGTGTGGAGGTGGAGGCCGCTTCCTATGAGAATCTGGGCGAATTCTCTAGAGCACTCATGAAATCAGGTAATGGTGTATGACCGAAACGCACCAAACCGCAGAATTACTTGCAGAGGAAGAGTTGTGTGAGTGGCATGTACTTGCGATCTACATTAAAAGGATTTAGGTTCAAGATTATGGTGTCACCTGATTCCTGTAGACCTGTCTTGCTTACTCTAATGTCGGTTCAAGTCTATGGTGACACCGACACCATTGCACAACTATTACGCTTTAGTCCGAAAGAGTTTTATTTTAAAATATGTAGGGGATTGTTATATGTTATTTTAAAATATTATTAAATTTGAATTTTCAAATTTTCGGTGATTTCCCTCCACATTTGAAAAGTTCTGGTACTTTTGTGTTATGGGTTTTGTCCCACATCGGATTTGACAAAGTAAACTATCTTGTATCTAAGATAGTCTTTTTGCCTAGGGCTTGTACCCCTTTCAGGGGGCATGTGAATTTGGTCCTGTGGGGGGGGGGGGGGGCTTATGCCAATAGCTCTAATCTATGTCATTGACCACACACGCGCGCGCCCGCCGAGTCGAGCCGAGCCGAGCTGTGCCGAGCCGAGCTAAGTCCGTGTGCGTGTGCTTGTGCGTGTGTGCATGCGCGACGCGATGGGATGGGACGGGACGGGCTGGGACGGGCTGGGCGTGGGTGCGGTGTAAGTGTACTCGCGTGGGTGTGTGTGTATGGGTACTCGCGGGACTTTATTTGCGAGAGTGTACTCGCACTTGCGCCTTTTCGTTTTAAACCAGAGAGATGCATCCATTCCGGTTGGTCGCATCTGTTGGGTTTAAACCCAACGGACCTAACCTTTTGTAAAGGGTGTTTATACACCACTTCGGAGTCTATATAAAGACTTCCGATTCCAGTTTCTAAATACGAAAATACTCTATCTTATAAAACTCTCTCTGATATGGATTTTTAAGCATTTTATTACTAAGTTCATCGCTGAGTCAACTTAGCACTTTCGGATTAAACTGCAAGTGGTTCGAGCCCGTGTACAGTGAGTGCACCGCTGGGACCGGGTCATAGTCGTTGTATCCTGGAGGTCGATTGCTCTGGAAACCTGTTGCACTTGGGACGCTGTCCAAGGGGAGCAAATTCGATTTCAAGGCGAGTGACTCAATCACGCCTCGACTCAATACAATAAGTTTTTTTTTCTCAAACTTTTATTTTCTTTTTTAGTTCTTGATTTTAAAGTCTATTTAATTCAACCAAATATTCCAACACCATTTATTGTGTGGGCGCCCCACCTTCAATATGGATCATTCATCATGTGAGCCCACCTTTGATGTCAACTGACTATCATGTGGGCTCACCTTCAATGACCATCATCCATCATATGGGTCCCACTTTTGATGTGGACTAACCATCAATTGGGATCCACTTGATGTGCATGTTTCGTCTTGCTGGCCACACTTCAATGCGGGCCATCCATCATGCGGGGCCTACCTTTGATATCAATCGTATACCATTTTAAGGTATGGTATTAGAAATTAGGCATGTACACAGCTCCAATGGACCACACCAAAGGAAGCTGCATTGATAATGGCACCCACCGTTAAAACCTTTCTAAGAGCCAACGTGATGTTTTTTACCATCCAACGTGAATATCAGCTTGATCCGAAACTTCTCTAGATCCCGTGTAACTTTAATCTCCTTTGAACTGTTCGTACAACTAGGAGCTCGAGGAGCGTCGGCGGTCGTCTTCGCACGACACGTATCTACATCAGCCAATCCGCTTCCCTGCGAGTGGTGGGGTCCACCTGAAATTTTTATCTGTGTCATGTTTGGGACCATGCTCCACCATATAGTTACAAAACATATGGACGGCGTGGATATACAATACATACATCGAAGTGGGTCCTACAGTCAGGGTCGCACCCACATCAATGGTTCCGGGGTGGCAGCCGCACTCCACACGACCACAACAACTACCATCCCCTCTTCTCCTCTCATCGGGAGTCGTTTGGCACCCACATAATCTTCGATTTCGTAAAATGTCGTCGAGAAGAGCTGCCGCTGCCGCTGCTCAAAAGGGTAAAACTCTCTCCTCTCCAGCTTCTATTGAACTTACCATTTCTGGCCTTGATTCTAAAATCATAGAGAACAAGATCCCGATTCCAACCCAATTCAACCATTTGGTGAATGATCTATTCAATTCGATTCGAGCCGGTGCTTTTGTGAGGTTAGAGGATGCAGTGGGCCTCTTCAATCGTATGGTCCGCACGCAGCCGCTGCCTTCAATCCAGACCTTTAATCGCCTGTTAACTACTATTGCTAAAATGAAACACTATTCCACCGTGATTTCTTTGCATCGGGAGATGAATTGGTTAGGGATCCCATCCAGTATCTATACATGGAACATTCTTCTCAATTGTTCCTGCCGCTTGAATGGGATCGGTTCTGTTTTCGCTGTTCTCAGCAACATCCTGAAACGTGGCCATGAGCCGACTGTCGTGACTCTGGCTACTTTTATTAAGGGGTTTTGCATGGAAGGGCGGATTGGGGAAGCGAGTAGTTTCTTTCTGAAGACGGTAGAAATGGGATATCCTTATGATTTGGTGTTGTTCGGGATACTAATCGACGGTCTTTGCAAGTCGGGGAACAATGCAATGGCTCTTGGGTTGCTTCGGAAAATGGAGAAGGGTGTGAGTAAATGTAGGCCTAACCTTACGGTTTATAACACAATCATCGACAGTCTATGCAAAGATGGGCTCACAAGGGATGCGCTTAACCTCTTCTCAGAAATGGTTGGTAAAGGGATTCTGCCGGATGTTTTCACTTACAGTTCTTTAATTCATGGACTATGCAATTTAGGGCAATGGAAAGAAGCAACGAGTCTGTTAGAGGAAATGTCAAATCGAGGAATCTCTCCGAATGTGACAACCTTCACCATACTAGTGAATGCTCTTTGCAAAGAAGGAATGGTTAAAGAAGCCCATGGATTACTGGAATTGATGACCCAGAGAGGTGTGGAGCCTAATGTAATCACATATGGTGCATTGATGAATGGCTATTGTTTTACTGGCCAAATGGATGTCGCCTTAAAGATATTTGATTACATGGTGTGTAAAGGTCATAAGCCTAGTGTCGTGACTTATGCCATGTTAATCAATGGCTATTGCAAGAAGCAGATGGTAGACAAGGCTATGCAGCTTTTCCGAGAAATGCCTTGCAAGGGATTGAAGCCCAATGTTGTTACTTACAACACTCTTATAGATGGGCTGTACCGGGTACGGAGAATTGTTGCTGCACAAGAGCTCTTCAATGAGAGGCAAGCTCATGGACAATGTCCGAATCTCATCACATACACCATTTTGATGGATGGGCTATGTAAAAGTGAGCGTCCTGTCGAGGCAATGAAACTACTTAATGAGATGCAAATTAGAGGAATTCAACCAAATAATAAAGTTATTGATATCCTTATCAATGGGATGTGCAAAGCTAGGGAACTTAAATATGCGAAGGAGCTTTTCAGTTGGGCCTCCACCACAGGCTTGGGGAATGATGTTAGGACATATAACACGTTAATCAATGGGCTCTGTAAAGAAGGGCTTTTGGAGGAAGCTAATGGATTGTTCTTGCAAATGGAAGAGAAGGGTTTCCAACCAAACAGTGTCACCTTCAATGCTTTAATTAGGGGCCTTCTACAAAAGAATGAGACCCTCAAGGCAATGCAACTTCTTGGGGAAATGGCTAAAAGACATTTTTCTGTGGATGCATCCACTGCAACTATGTTAGTGGGCTTGCTCACAGAGGACGAAAAAGGTCAAGAATACCTGGATATGCTTCATAAATTTGTACCCTAGGGGTGACAAAGAGGTGATTTGGTGAACGTCGATTCAACATCAACTCTCTCTCTCTCTCTCTCTCTCTCTCTCTCAAGCTGTAACGACCCATACCATAATTGTAACAATGGCATCTGTTTTGACCACTGTTACCGTTAGGGAATACCTTGCTTGTAAGAGGTTGATACACATTCAACTCCTTCCCTGTTCCTTTGAGTTTCCTGTAATATTCACCTAGCGATTTATCTCCTTGTTGGAAAGAAAAAAACCTCTTCAAATAATTGGTGTGGATTGAGTGATGTTTTTATTTTTATGAATCCATCTCTCATGGATAGAGATGTACACGAGTCGAGTTAGCTCGGTCAGCTTGCTTGACTCGACTCGGAAAAGCTCGACTCGCCTCGACTGGAAATTGGATTTGGACCGAGTCAAGTTGGTTTTTGGAGCTCGAAAAAATTTCAAGCTAAGTTCGAGCTTGCCCGAGCTCGACTCGATTCGGATTGAACCTCAACTCGAATCGACTCGGATCGATTCAGCTCGATGACTTAGTTATTTAGATATTGATGCTGCTCGCCGATTGTTTGATGAGATGACTCAACAAAGTGTTGTTTCAGGTGCATACATTCTCCGCGGGATCAGCTGGTGGCGAGGAAGGAATGGATACGAAATAAATCACTAAAAAAAAAAAAAAACTTTATTCACATTAACATGGCTGGTGCTGTTTGTGTTTCAAGTCTCTGACTCTTGAGTAGCATTTGTTACACAACATTAGCATGCTGCACCCCATTTTGCCATCTATCTGAGCCAGTGAGTTCCATCCATGGATTTCACCTGGTATGAAAATCCTGTCTGTCCACAGATCAGGCGGCCACATCCATACATGGCTCAGATCATTGATCATCTACTGATTTCGACGGTGCTGCCCTCTTATTCAGTGGATGGGTCTGATTTTCATGCCAAACGATCTTCATGGTGGGGCCCACTTGTCACATCTTAGACATCCCACAATATTCCACGTACACAAAAGAAGGTAAAAAATAAAAATAAAATTGCAGCCTGTGGTCATTCCTCTTCAAGACCAAAAGACTCTGTGACACGACCGACTCAATGACTCGAGTCTCAACTCAGCCCAATTGAGGTCGACTCATTGCATTGAGCCAGATCGGTTCTGACCAAGTTCGACTCAACTCTGACGGATCTCAGACAACTTATACAAGTCTTAAAACCATAATCAAATCATCCATTTACCTGGAAGAACGAATGTAGTAGAGCAACTGCATCCCAATCTCGTAATCTACTTTGACGCATGGTAGCATAGTGCAGGGAGAGACCGAACTAGTCGGATTACTGGCAAATATGAGGCCAACACCTCCAGCATCCTTCACTGCATACTCTAATATGGGACTACTCCCAAAAAAGAGTGCAACCTTTCCGACCATGGTTATGTTGTCTGCAGAAAGAAGACTAGAGGCACTGCAATGAGAGATTAGTGTTAGCTGACAAGATTACGTACTTCAATTGCAAATGAATTTTACAAGTATGAACAACATTTTTATAGTTTGCCCTCGTGTGGCCCATCACATGGTTCAGTTATCCAGACCATTGGTGTGATGAAACAAGCAGTGTATATACCATGCCTTGAAAATATCACACATTGAAAAATCCTAACCGCTAATCCTTAGAATTTTTAAGTTGACACGGGTCATCGGTGCATTTTCCTTTTAAACCATTGAAAGGGATGGAGTTATACACAAGCTTTTACGTTAATTGCCTATGAAACAACGGGATTTAGAAAACCAACGGTCTAGATCATTATAAGGACCCCACTTGTCCAAATTCAAATCACAGGAGTACAGCGCATACTTTTGGGTGGAGAATCCTGTAATTCTTACGTTGAAATAGTCATACAAGTTGCAAAACGCTCTCCTTTCCAAAAGGTGGATGATGAAGGAATAAGATCATGCCACGTGGGGGATTGAAGATCAACGGTGGGGAAATGCTAAGTGGGAACGGGATCCTGAAGGTGAAAGGAAGGATCGACCAGCTCAGAAAAGGGCCGCCGAAGCACAACTATCTCAATGCCAGCTGAGTTCAAGCTGGGGTTAGCTACTGGCGGAACTAAGCCGAGCTGAGCTGTGCCAAGCTCGACTCGGTTTGACTCATGTACAACTCTACCCATGGAGAATTCTAAACCTTATTTGCCATATCTAGAAACATCTTTAACAACATTTCCATACTATTCTACAAGCACATCACAATCTGAGCATAGTCCTAAATCCATTCATCATATTTACTTCTTTTCATTCCATTTCTCCTATTGTTCCCCTTGGCTGTTAAGACTTGTATAGATTTAGAATACTGGCCATTTAACTTGATAGTGGATATTTGAACCCTCAAAAAGTTAGATGGATTTATGAACCTGATTTTTGCGTAGCCTTCATCTCCATTACCAATAGAGGCAATAAAAACCACAAGAAATGGATGTACAATGCTTATAGAAGTAAGGGCTAATGCTTCTAGAAATTTGAATGCTTCTAGAAACTTGAATGCTTCAGCCACACAATCCAACACAATGCATACACAATACAGGATGCACCAATCAGCCCATACACCTTAACCAAATACTAGAAAGAACTACGATCACGTACACATCACCAACACCATTCACACATAGGCCATTGAAGAGGCAAGTGCACTAGAAATAACCCTAAGTTTCTTAAAAAGCTATGAACACGAGAACATGAAAGAAAGGAAGAGAAGGTTTTTGATAGGTAAGGGAAAAGAAAGTGATTGGAACTAGATCGATTACCGCTCTAATACCATCTAGTTTGATGTAAGAGAGAAGAGAAAGTGGAAAAGAGAGGAGAGAAAGAAAGGGGAAGGAAGAGAGAGTTAGTGTTGGACGCCCCCCACCCTCTTGCTTATATTTACTCAAATCATAAAACAATGTTTGGATCCAAATTTGGGACCTCCCTTTGGAATTTTGGATAAACAAAGTGTTCACGGAAATCGAGCTTGTATTGAAATGGTAGTGGAGATTGATCTACTGTTCGAATATTGTGAGAAAATTCGTTTTGCTAGGATCTAAATAAGGAAGAAAAAACTGCAAATGGTGCCGAAAAATATTCGAATTAGAAGTCGAAAATGATAGCATTTTTGTAAAGTTGCAGAAGGAATTTCAGGAGTTTGTTAGAGGTGTAGAGGAAGATAGCTCGAGCTCGTCGTTGATGGCGAATCAGGATGTCGAAGATGATGGAATGATACATCATTGTGCTGTAAGTCCCTCATTGATGGGCAGAAAGGTAGGGGGAATAAAAGAGAAGGTGTTGATGCGTGGCAGTAATCAGGGTTGTACATGAACCGAGTTAGCTCGGTTAGCTCGCTCGACTCGACTCGAAAAAGCTCAATTTGAAACTGAGTTCGACCCGAGTCGAGCTGATTTTTTATCTTAAAAAAATTTCGAACCAAGTTCAAGCTTGCCCGAGCTCGACTCGACTCGGATCGAACCCCAACTCAAATCGAACTCAGATTGAACCGGTTAGATGACTCGGTTACTTTAATATTGATGTTGCTCACCAAGTGTTTGATGAAATGACTCAATAAAGTGTCGACTGGTGGTAAGGAAGGTATGTATGTGAAACAAATACCATTTTTTCTTGATTTTTGATGTTGCCTACAAGGTGTTTGATGAAATACTTGTAAACAGCTGTTGTTGTTTTACATACAGTAAGAAATTGAAAGTGCACTCCATGTGTTTGTGAAAATGCCGCACAGGCTCGAACTAGCCCGAGCTGCTGACCAAACTGAGCCGAGTTGGCCAGTCAGGCTTGAGGACTGAGCTGAGTCGAGTTCGAGCTGGGGTCAGCTAGTGGCCGAGCCAAGTTGTGCCAAGCTGACTCGGTTCGACTTGTGTACACCTCTAGTAGTAATGATACCAATGTAAGTCACGGCCGAAGCTTTCAACGGGTGTGGGTCTCTTTTTAAAGGGGGGGGAGATGCTTTAAATGATAGGTCGAGCAGTAAGCTTACTTTTCTTGTTTTAATGAAGGAGAAGAGAATGGTGACATGTGATGGTGACATCATAAGGAAAAAAAAAAAAAAAAAACGCCTTTTCAGTGTAGTGAAGTTTCAAAAGGAACTTTTAATGTGGGCCTCTCATCGCATGTGGAAGGTGTCTTGCGAGTGGTTCTATTAACACAACTGGGAGCCACACACGTGGTTTGCTTCACATAGATGGGGGAAAGTTTAAGTGATGGCTGCTTGAAATTAATATATAATGATATGGTGGTTTGCCTCTTTCTATTCTTTTTCGACTTCAGACTGCTAAGAGAGAGAATATCTTCAGAAGCAATCGAACGTTTCCATCTCGAAATTATTGGAGGATTAGATAGAGTTTGGAGAGTGCAATGGGGTCTACATTGAGTAGCAGTCAGTTAAAAGTTTTGACCAAGTGATGATGATTCGTAAAGGTATAGTGTCGTCAGTGTCAGATCTATGGTGGCGAGAGGAAGATGAAGAGGCATTGACAGGGAGGTTCGCAAGGGTTGATCCAATAGTTTCTCATGAGGTGAAGAAGAAAGAGAGGAGCTCAACAAAGAGAAGGGCAAGCGTAGTTTCTCTATCAAGATAATAAGTTGGAACGTGCATCATCTGGGGTGTCCATAATAGAGGGTACAAATTAGGTATAATTGTAAACAATACAAGCCTTAGATAGTAGCTTCCAGGCAAGGTATTTCGTATAGGTAATGGTGGTTGTAACGGTCACCACCATTACCAATATGGGCATAGGCCTTAATGGCCGAAACTAGGGGCATAACGACCGTTACGACCCCCCGTAACGGCTGAGTTTTTTTTTTTTCTTGAAAAGTTATGGAATAATATTTAAACAATTTAGAATAATATAAACATTCCAATTATGTATTCATTTTTTAAAACATATTTATGATAGCATAACGATCTACTCTTTGGTGAGAGTGTTGTATCTGGTTGTTTGGTGAAATTATGAACATGGTTACGTGTATCTAATATTTACTCATAATCAAGCATTAGAACTGGAAATCGAAAAAAGGCATAAATACAAATTTATTTATTTTTTGAAAAAAATGACCATCGGAGCTTTTTATTCACCTAAATCGCTTCAATCTATGATTTTAATCCTAAAAAATAGTAAGAGTGGTGGAAATTTGTTGTTGAATAATATAAGATTTGAAAGAAAGTTATGAAGTTAGAAGAGAAGGCACTTGTGTTTGGGAGGAGGGTTAATGCAAATTAAGGCGGCGATGTCTAACCTACAAGTCTACTACATGCCCTTATTTAAGTATCCGAAAGTGGTGGTGGAGAAGCTTGAAAAAATTAGGCGGGATTTCTTGTGGAAGGGGGCAAAACAAAAGCATAAGTTTCATCTTATGAAGTGGGATGAAGTGTTTTAGCTATGGGATCAAGGAGGAGCCGGTCTTAGGGTCATGGGAGAGATGAATTTAGCGTTATTGGGTAAGTGGGTGTGGACGTTTGGTATCGAAGATGATCGTTTATGGAGAGAAGTGTTGGGAAGAAAGTATGGGTTTCAAAAAGGTTCTTGGTGGATTAAGGGATCATTGTTGTATCGGGCATTGTTTCTTCGGAAAGTGGTGGCCTTGTTAAAAAATTAGGTTTGGGAAGGAGTGGGGGTTTCTTTGGGTAATGGTGAGGGGTTCAGATTTTGGGAGGATGTTTGGCTACATGATAAAAAATTGAGGGAGTTGCTCCCCCTTTTAGCAAGGATTTTGCAAGAGGTTAACTTGTGAGTGGCAAGGTGCTATTCTTTCCAAGGAGATGAAGTTGTAGGAGAAACTTAAATGAGGAACTTGTAGAGGAGTTGTTGAGATTGTTGAAAATGTTGTGCTAGGCGTGCCCTTCGGTCTTACAAAGAGATTTGATGCGGTGATTAGAAGAAAAGTCCAGCAAGTTTTCAGTTAAATCTATCTACCAAATGATCAGTTGCAGGTTAAATGTCAATGGGGTTAGTCACACAGCTTAATCTTTGGAGATATGGCACTCCTCTGAAGATGGCTGCTAGCTTGGCTAGTGTGAACTGTGAAGTAACAAAGTGCCTACATTCGACAATTTGTGCAAGATTAAAATGATTCTTCTAAATGTGTTTTATGTGTTACCAGGATGAGGAATCAGTGAATCATCTTTTCATTCATTGCATAGTTGTAAAGAAAGTATGGGAGGGATTTCTTGGCATGTTTGGTTCTCGGTGGGTCATGCCGTGTTCCAAAGACTCTTTCTTTTTGTCTTGGAATGGTGGGGGTAAAGGGTAGATCAACATGGCTAAAGACAAAAAATGTTTCATTTTTTTTTAATACATTGAGCTATACTTGAATCAAAAAATAAAAATAAAAATAAAAATAAAATTTGTTGAATTTGTGATGGTAAAATAGTGTGGGGTTTCTTTCATTTCTGCCTGATTTCTAAGAATGAGGATTCTTTTGTTGACTTCGAATGAAATCTGATCGAACATGGGTACTTGGTTCTTCTTAATTTCTGGTTTTTGGTTGATATGATTGCATGGTGGAAAAAAGAACATGGTTATGTGATTAAAAATGCAATAATAAAATAAGTGCAATGTGCATGTGTGTGTGCATCATAGCTATCAAAATCATTCACCTAGGCATTTCAATGGTTGCACAACTACTAGGTGTATACTGTCCTGGTGGCCTAATAAAATCATGTACGAAATTCATTACCTTGGAATGTCAATTTATATGACAAATTAAAGAAATATGCACGTTTCCCTTGGGATTTGCAAGCTAGCCTCGGGCCAAGAATTCAAGAACTAGCCTTTTTCTGGATTTGGCTTGATAACTTGATAGGATTGTATTCATTAGCTGATTCTCTCTCTTTTATTTTTTTAGCTGACATGGTTATTTTTTCTTTTTTATTCTTAACTCATCTTTTTTTGGAAACCAGTCAAGGCAGAAGTTGGAAATTGAGGATCTTTGCTTATTTGAATCCTATGTTTTGATGTACCCCATGGCTTATTTTCCCATTTTTAGAATCCACTTCTATATCCCTCTGTCACCTCTATAGCTAGCTGTAGACACTTTATCAACATCTCATTATATTATATATATATATATATATATATATATATATATATATATATATATAAATCAATTTCTTCATCCTCAACTTCGCCTAATCTTGTGCTATTTACATGTGCTCAAGTTTTTGATGTATTTGTTTATCTATATGTTAGAAAGATGATCTTAGAGAAGTGCCATAGCCAAGCTGTTGGAGCCATCCCATCAAAACCATCTTTTTCACATAGAGACCAACAAAGAGATCTCATTGAGAACGATCCTGACTTTTCTTTTAACCATTTTATGGAATATGGATTTGATAGCCTTGGAGAAACCTTCTATAGCATTTGAAGAAGCTGCAAAAATTCTTCAAACTCTTCATCAGCCAGATTTCTTCTGCAACATGGAGTCCAAGTGACTACTTCATCCCTCACCGAAAAACTACAACTACCATCCCCCAAACTAAAACCTATACCTTCCCACACTCTTATCTTTTAGTGACGCCACCGATTTCCATACATATGAAGATCGATACAACGAGGATGCTTTAGTCCACCACCCCCCTTCCTCCACCCCATATTTTCTTGTTAAGACCTCTCTCCATTTGGCGTCCCTTCCTCTTCCCCATATCCCTCACCAGTTTCCTTTCTTCTTCTTCCTTCTCATATATTAAGGAAAAGGATCACATATTTGTCAACTCTTGCTCCTATACATCTGACGACAAGCAGAAAACATGTTAATGGCCAATATTGCACAGACAACAATCTGTAATACATCAATTCAGCCAACAAATTCAACTCGGGGCCTAACAAGTAGATTCCAGCCTTTTAATCATGACCCGCATTGTTTGCATGCTGACTACGACCATTGGTTCACAGCTCGTAAATAGCAACTGTTGAGACAAAACTGATACATTGGGTAGGCCAGTAGGCTTAGTTCAATTTAATCATTTGGTTCAGCAATCCCGCTCACTCCAGTTTGCTAAAAATGCCCAATCAAGCATGATATTCACAAAAATGTCCTTGAAACTTTAAACGGGCTTGGCCGTACCAGGTTCGGGCGGGGCTAACTAGCTCTTATATTAAGCCCAAGCCAGGCCTAATTAATAAACAGGCTTAAATATAGGTCATGCCTCACAGGTCTAGTATTCAGCCCAAGCCCAGTCTAAAGCTGGCCACGCTTGAAGCCCAATGGATAAAAATTATATGTGGGCCCACCATGATATCTTTTGCCTATGGTAATTAGGACATAAGTTTGAAATGAGGTGGATCTAAAACTCAAGTGGGAAATAGCAAAGAGAATAGTAGGGATCAAGCTGTCACAATTGAAACCTTGTCGGAGCCACAGACGTTCTGGATCAGGTTTATGTTTGTGTCTTCAGTTCATCTTAAGAATAATTTCCTGAACAGTTTGATGGCATTTTTATGTCATGGCAAGCCTCGGGAAGGTTTCAACGGCCTGTGGCTCATATCCAGGCGTTACTTGGCAAAAGCCCAACGTGGCTTTTGATTCTCAAACATATAACGATGCATAGAACTTGTGCAGATAGTTCATGGCACTGCCCTAAGAGTCATGCCCATTCAGATCATGTGGGCCACATGAATAACAAGGTGGGCCCTACACAAATACAAGGCTTTCGGTAAGGGTGAATGACATTAAAAAAATAATAATAAAAAAATAAAATTGAGAATACTAATTATAGAAAAATCAGCTTTCTTGCAAGTGCGTCGCTAGCATCTCAAATCAATAGACTGGGCATACGTGTCTTTCCTCCAACCATTGAATTATACATTGGCCATGAAAATTATGTGAGCAGGGCATACGTAGTATCCCAACCCCTCCCAAGAATTCATCTTGATATATTACGCACTTACTACCGTTAGATTCCAAGTTCATCCCTTCCAATGCTTCAATAGAAGATCTTGATATAGGGACCACCAGGGACCTCGTCAAAATCCTAGCCATTGAATCCGCATCTCCATCATCTTGCACCAATGACAATGTCACTATATTAATCTCCATGGCCATATGTAACTCCTAACAAGCTTTCATGGCCCGCTCTGCCATATCACTAGCACCAATGGCCAAGCTCTGTGCAAAGAATTCACGGGCCATTGGATGAACATTGAAGTACGACATAATATATTGGAAACGTATGGTGGATCTATTACGTTGAGAGTATCGATGAAGCTTGTCTGAGAACATCTGGATGTTCTTAGAAGCCTTTGGATCCTCGATTTTGTATATGTATCCATGGGAGGTGGCCGTGAGTTTCTGGGACCGCTCGTTCAAGGTGATTTTGATGAGGAGAGAAGGTTCTTTGTTTTCAGGCACTCGTTTGACTTGCCATTTAGGTGTTTGATGAAATGTTTGAGTGAAGTTCTATCCATATATTTGAGATAGTTTTGATGCATTGGCTTACTAGAGATCTTACTATGTGGTTGAATTATCTTATTTTCAAAATTGAACTACAATCCTTTTGAATTTCGTACATGATTGTATTAGGCCACCAGGACAGTATACACCTAGTAGTTGTGCAACCATTGAAATGCCTAGGTGAATGATTTTGATAGCTATGATGCACACACACATGCACTTCGCACTTATTTTATTATTACATTTTTATCCACATAACCATGTTCTTTTTTCCACCATCCAATCATATCAACCAAAAACCAGAAATTAAGAAGAACCAAGTCCCCATGTTCAATCAGATTTCATTCGAAGTCAACAAAAGAATCCTCATTCAGAAATCAGACAGAAATGAAAGAAACCCCACACTATTTTACCATCACAAATTCAACAATTTATTTATTTTTATTTTTTATTTATTTATTTTTATTCAAGTATAGCTCAACCCAAAAGATTGTATAGCTCTGTTCAAGTTTTTAAGTTTTTACAAGTGGAGCCCATGGTTCACTAATCCAAATAGATTACTACGGTGGATGCGTTGTCCTCACCTTTTCATGGTGTTCAACAAATAGATGTCTAATAAAGAAAAAACAGCAAGAGTCCACGCCATTATACCATTCACATATCTTTAGTCAAGGAAGTAACCTATCATTCCTCGGGAAGAAATGGGGACAACTGTCACAGCTCTTTATTCAAAAAACTGTTTCAAATGCAATACCCAATAGTTAACAAGGTTTTATGCTTGAAACAAAGGTATTTTTTTTAAACCTTTCCTACATTGCTTTGCTATTGATTCTATATAGCTTTTTCTTTCTTCTTTATATAGTTTCTATGATGATTTATATTATTTTTTTTTTACAAGGTTTCTAGAGAATATATGTGCGTAGGACCACTTCGGTCAGTTTCATTCTCGGTTTCCATACAAACAAGGGTAAATTCTCGATTCTTAGTTCTAGATTCTTGATTTTTTTTTTTTTCCATTTTCCGAGATATTATTCTGCTGGTTTAGGCCGGGGAAGAGTGTAGGTCTACTAGGCCACTCCTCTTCTCTTTTTTTGCTCTGTTCATTTTTATTTTTCAATTTCAATTTTGAGTTTGAGACATATTAGAAATGATCATGAACAGATGATAAAGTAGAGTCATAGGAATCAAATTATGGTAGTGCCATATATAATACATCACACATGGCACAGTTTTGTACCAATCAGGTCAACCTATATACTGATTTACGGCTCATGTATCAAAATCACACCTATTAGAAATTCGTATCCATCTGATCATGGTGATCAAGCTAATGGAAAAATGAAAGATTGACACTGAAATACTCGGTGGAGTAAATTGAATAAAGGTGGTAAATAGGATTGTATAGTAGGGATGAGTTCTACATAATAAGACATCCTTAGTAGGGCCCAGTAGATGGTTAAACCAGATTGATAATTCGACCTGCAAGTTGTGTTGTGGAATGATGGCCCTACCACATTCTATTCTTCCCCCTCGAACACATGGTATGTATCATCATCTCACCCCTAGTCCACCACTACTTGGGATGAAAAACATATTAATGCAGGGGCATTTCACACTGGGCTCGAGTGGGGTAGCCCGAGGGATGCCGGGACACACTCAAGGTGGGCGGCCCATGTGATTTGGGGCCCACGAGCCCACGATGGGGGTTCAGCCAAGGTCCTAACCCATGAGATGTGGGGCCTGGGCTATGAGATAAAGGGATTAATTCACCATACTCTAACAGTTCGAGCTTTTAGAGCAAGTGGTTAATTGTCCTGCATCAAATTGGTATCAGAGCACGCCATAGCTTTGTGAGATCCATGACCACATGATGAGTGAGGTTGCTTAAATTGTTGAGCCACCACATGTTAAGAGTGGGTTCCACCTATGAATGGCCCTAGAGTCTCAACCTTGAGAGTGGGTTCCAATGAATTATGGCACTAGATTGAACGTTGAGCATTGGTTTTTCAATCAAATGTTGCGACAACGCAGATCATCTTGATTTTGGGAAAGACACTGCATGGTGGGGACCACCCATGAACATAGATAAAGTACTTGCTTCTATATAGAGGCTTCTTTTTTCATATACAATACAAATTGTGCTAGCTATGTGTTTTAGGGGTCATTTGGCAACCTAGAATTTAGAAATTACTAAAGAATTTATTTCCATGAAACAAATTCTCTGAGAAATTGAATCAATTGGTTATGTCTAGAAACTAGGAATAAAATTCTGCAGAATCTAGAAATGTGCTTGGGAACTTAGAATTCATTACCTTGGAATGTCAATTTATATGACAAATTAAAGAAATATGCACATTTCCCTTGGGATTTGCAAGCTAGCATCGGGCCAAGAATTCAAGAATTAGCCTTTTTCTGGATTTGGCTTGATAACTTGATAGGATTGTATTCATTAGCTGATTCTCTCTCTTTTATTTTTTTAGCTGACATGGTTATTTTTTCTTTTATATTCTTAACTCGTGTTTTTTTGGAAACCTGTCAAGGCAGGAGTTGGAAATTGAGGATCTTTGCTTATTTGAATCCTTTGTTTTGATGTACCCCATGGCTTATTTTCCCATGTCTGGAATCCACTTATATATCCCTCTGTCACCTCTATAGCTAGCTGTAGACACTTTATCAACATCTCATTAGTTTATATATATATATATATATATATATATATATATATATATATATATATATATATATATATATATATAATCAATTTCTTCATCCTCAACTTCACCTAATCTTGTGCTATTTACATGGGCTCAAGTTTTTGATGTGTTTGTTTATCTATATGTCAGAAAGATGATCTTAGAACTGTGGTGTCCTATCTACGAAGCAACCCAAAAATTTCCTGCATAGGTCTTTGGGGATGATCTATGGGTGTACTGTCACAAGGTAGTTAATCACACAATCTTAGAATTGATCATTTCTTGATTGCTGAATTATAGTATCTTGTTCTATTAGCTGTAATATTAAGGCCATTTGTGCTAATTTATTTCTACTTGTAAAAATCTGTATTTGTATGCCTCTCTCTCTCTCTCTCTCTCTCTCTCTCTCTCTCTCATGTACACAAACTATCGTCTGTTCTTGATATTAAGATCTATCTATTTCAAATTTGGCCCTTCATTCAGACATTCAAATGGGAATAAGTCTGCTGCATGGATTTGTAATTTGATTTAGACACTTCTTACAACTTTGGTTGCATTTTTCTCATCTTAAAAATGACTACAGGGTTGAAGAATCATAACACATCATCCCATGCTTTATAATTTTTCAAAACTATGCTGTCATGTTTTTCTTTTTAGCTGATCTGTTAATGTCAGCAGGCTAATGGTGCAAATTGAAGAAGTTTGAATATAAAATAAAATAGGCTTGTAGATGTTTTCAAGATATTAGTCATTGCATTGAAATTTTTTTAAATTTTTTTTTCTGTTTTTTTCTCGATCAGGTTTTTGTACTCAATGTTCACACTGGGTGAATAACAATATTTTTTGAAGGGAATGTACCATATAATTCATATCTTTTGATTTATGGATATGCTTTCACTGGGATTATTGGTAGCATTAATGTAATATAAATAATCTTTTCATCTGAATTTAATTTCAATCTTTTCTTATAATTACTTGGGAGGAATGATGTCAAATGCCTATAATCAAATGCCTCCAAGTCAATGATACCCCCAAATTAGGTTTTACCAACAGATTAATGTTGAGATCCAATTGACTTGTAATATAAATCATCTTAACTTGTGCCGAACTTTAAACACTTGTCATGGGTCATATTATTTACTTCTGGTTTACTCTACCTAAGACTGATTTAAGTGGATATCTTCTATGGCTAGGAGCCTAGGACTACTACTATAAATGTCAAAGGTTTCAGAGAAATTGTAATCCTTGGATGCCTAGACAAATGTCGCAAAAGGATGGTATTGAAATCTGGTGAAAGAGATTTGGATATTTGTCCAGTGAGTGGCCCTCTGTCTACCAGGTTCTGCATTTTTGGTTTTAGTTTTCTTTAATGAAATCCTCTTTGATTTCTAAGTAAAAAAAGGTTGTGGCTTCACAAGATTGGCCAGAGGTCATTAAGTATGCTGGTTTGGTTTGGTTTGTGCACAAGCTCACCGCTGGGAGCTGATCCAAGATCTTTTTAAAGTCTGGCAAGCTCCTGTACGGGGCACCGTTACGGGTGGCATGATCAAGTATTGTCTCTTATTTTCTTTGAGCTTTTAAATAAAGTGGTAGATTTATTATTTATGATCGATGTGCTCTTGTGGGTTTTCATAGGTGGCCATCTTAAACAAGATCTATTTAATGTTGCTGCTTAAAATAAAGAGAGGGATTTTAATATCACTAACTGTTCTTTTAAATCCAGGGAGCTTCTGATTTCTTTCCGTCGGGCAACTGGGCAGAAACCTCGGTTTTTAAAGGGTTATGTCCTTCTCTGTTTTTGTTTGTTATATAATGTCAACTTACCTTACCTTTCCTGTAAATCTTGATAGTTGCACTGAATTCAGATTTCTAGAAATACATACATATATATATATATATATATATATATATATATATATATATATATATATATATATATATATATATATATATATATATATATATATATATATAAGAGTTACATTGATTAATAAAACTTTAAATGAATGGAATGGGTCATAGGTGTTTCAAGTTAAAGCCACAACTGGATATGAATAGTACTGAAGAATAGGACACTTGTGTTTGTATTTGTCCCCTGAAGACAATGAAGACGTTCTGTGAAACCATCTTCAATTTTGAATAAGATATGGTTGATATTTTTGGGTTTAGATTCATCTCACTATCACTGTAATGGAAGATCTGCAAGTGCCTGAAAAGGTGATTGATTTGAGAAGGTAGTTCTTGTTTGCAGGCACCACAAGAACAGAAGGAGCTGATGAGCAAGACTTTGTCCAGGCCTTCTCAAATGGCTGTCCAACTTGCACCGAAGAAATATAAGACTTCTTCAAACCCACACACACACACACAAAAAAAAAAAACATGCCTATTAGTATATTACATTAAAAATAATTAAGCCAACGGATTTTCTTTATGTATCCCTGCTTGGACTTCATGCAGGTGAAAAACATGGAAGCTCGGATGAAAGAAGATATAATAGCTGAGGTAACACAATCTGGTGGCCGAGTGCTATTGCAAACTTAGTCCAGTGTCGAAGCATTCCAGTTTAGAAGGGTACTGGGAGAACATTTTATTAGATGATGCGAAGACACTTGCAGAAGTATATGCCTCTCTGAAAGCTGAAGGTTACAATATTGAATACAAGAGGATACCGCTAACACGAGAAAGTGAAGCCTTATTGACAGATATTGACGCAATCCACTCCTGTCAAGATGAGTATGTATCATGTATCAGACAGCTAGCAACTATTATCTCTTTTACGGTGATTTCTCTTATATTTAACTAAGATTTTTTTTTTTTTGTTAATTTCAGGTGATGTAATCTAACTGAAGGACTTTTTCTTTCCTGCAGATCTGCAGGTTGCTATCTTTTTGTGTCACACACTGGTTATGGGGGAGCTGCTTATGCAATAGCGATCACTTGTCTTACACTGGTTATGGTGTGCCCTGCCATGATGTATGTGTTTTATCACATGGTATATTCATTTTCTAAGCTCATTTTAGGTCATGAGCTAAAAAATAAGGCAGATCCAAATCTCAGTTGGACCACACACAGAAAACAGGAGTGATTAAAACTTACAGGGAGCCACAAGTTTTGTATGAAACTGATAATTGTGTTTTCCCTTCACTAAGGTGAGGTGACCTGACAAGAGGTTGGATGGTGAATAAACATGATAATAGGCATTAGGAAGTTTTTATTGGGGCCATTTAATCACTGCCATTTACAGTAATGCGGCCACCTGAGATTTGGATCTATTTCATATTTTAATTCATCCCCTAAAATGAGTATGGAAAAATGGATGGAAGGTTTAGGTCAAACACAGATGGGATTCATTAGTGACCCCTCCAGTACTAGGTTGGTCTGGAAAGGCTCCCACCGTTGTGGGGATGCTGATTGCCTACTGACCCATCACGTGGGGCACACCATAATGTATATGTTTTATTCAGGCTATCCATCCATTTTTGTCATATCATTTTAAGGTGTGAGCCCAAAATTGAGGTAGATCCAAGGCTCAAGTGGACCGCACCCCCAAAGGAAATAGTGGGAATTGAACGTTAACCACTGAAAACTAATTTCTTTTTGCAAGCTTCAAGAGAATTTAGTTAACTCAGAACATATTCCTGTGTCCTTTACAAGAAAAGAAAGTCGTTTTTATATTCAGAATTGTTTTCACTCCTTTGGAGAGTGAGATGGAAGTTTAGTTGGCCTCATATGTTGGCTCAAAAATCAGAACTTCAAGGCTATTTATTGCAAGTGGTTTCAATAATTTCACCCGGAAAAATAAAAAAAAAAAGTAATAATTAAAAAAATTAAAAAAGATTGAAAAAGCTGAGTTGTGGAGTAGGTTTCTCAGAGATTTGGTTTGGTAGACAGTGGGCTAGAGTGCTAACGGCCATGCAATGCAGGAGCAGGCCCTTCATTTCATGGTAGTCCTTTGCTTCAACCTACAGAAACAGTAGACTGCCTTCTGTGGTAGCCCCAAAATTCACATCTATTTCTCTAGTTTCGAAGGTGACATTTTTATGTTAGGAAGAGATTCAAGCAACTCCAGCTAAATTAAATTTTTTTTTTTTAAAAAAAACACCCTTCATAAAATGCTTCTTATATTCTGTAGTCCAAATGACAGGGACTTGTTGAGGCCTTTGAAATTGGAGTGTGAACTTCAGTGAGTGGTGCAGTTTGCCTGTTGTCTTTATCCTGTAATTTGGGCAAACATCTTTGGTAATTGTTACATGATTATTTTGAGCGGCAGTCATTTGATTTTGCCTCTTTTTTTTTTTTTTTTTTTTTTTTTTTTGTAAATTTGCAGGAGATATTTTTTTTTTCTAATCACATTCAAGAGCAGCTGGATGTGATGCTTGTTATGGAGCAATAATGCCTAATTCTTTTTCTTATTTTCTGGCATAGGTCACAATGTATAAGAGATTATATGAAAATGAGCTTAAATCTCATGCTTTGGCACTAATCTTTGTGCGTCTTCATTGATCCTAAATGACAATCCATTTCTGTGCAGGTTTTGTTTCATGATCCCAAGTACAAGAAAATTTATGCAACTGAAGGTCTAATGACTGAGATTTGCTGGGTGCACATGCAGGTATAAGGCAGCTAATCTTAAACTTTTTAACTCTTTTTATTTATTTATTTATTTAATGTACAGATGTTGTCATTTGATGCCCATCAGAAATGAACTAATTTTTATATATATTTCAAAGTAGATGCTTGGGCTGCATTTTGGTAATATTCTTCTTCTGTTGATAAAATTAAAAAAAAATAATAAAAAATTTATTCGGTTTCTGTGATGCTGGTCTTTGTAGGAACTTTGATTTATTGCAATATGTTATAGCATGTAGTCTGTGCTTCTCAATTCATCATACTAGTTTTCACAACTTGAAATAAGTTTGCATGAATTTCTCATTACTTAATTCAAATTCATGAGGGTCTAATAGACAACAAATAATGACCTTTTCTTGTTGCTTCAAGTTCATGAATGCCTACATCTGTATGTTTACTAGTTTTTCTTTTGAAAATTTGTTAATTTGGATTTCATCTCTGATCAATCCCAGGTATAATATATTAGCCCAAAAGTCTATTTGGATGTACTTTAGAATGAGAATTGAAGAGAATGAGGTATGATCCATGTGCAATATGCTTGAGAAATATTGAGGCAATTTAGCATGACTCACAGCATTTTTTTTTTTTTTTTTTCTTTTGAGTTTGATATAGTGGGATTCCATAGCACTTTCTATTTCATGTCGATGTTCACATGCCCGGCCTTGACATTGGCAACACTGGAAAAGTTAAGAAGAGGTTTTCTATGGCATGGTAAGGAAGAGAAGAAGAAATTTCATTTGGTCGATTGGAAGGAGGTGTGTAAGCACGTACAAGAAGGCGGGGCTAGTATAAAAGACCTTAAGAGTATGAATTGGGCCCTCTTAGGCAAATGGACCTGAAGACTAGGGACGGAGGATGGGACCCTCTGGAATATGTTAGTCAAGAAAAAGTATGGGCGTTTAGAGGGGAGTTGGTGGACCAAGGACTCATCCAACTACAGGGCTTCGGCGTTATGGAAAGGGGTGCCATCCATTGAAGTTAGGAATATCGACTCTCATCCTGAACTCTCGATCTGCTCGATCGATGTCTTGTCTGGGATATTAGAGTACCACGTTGTCGACCTCCTAGTTGATGGATCTCCCTCCTCAAGGATGATCCTTTGGTTCACTGTCGACACTATCCCACGATCAGTGCAATTACGAGTTCCCACACCTGTTGGTGGGGGGTCATCGCCATGAACACGGAGTGGCCCTAGGGCCCCCGTTAAGCCATTGATGACAGCCTGCAGCCCTTGCATGACTTGTCGATTCTCTCGTTGTGCTACTTTGAAAGTCGCCGCCATTAAAGGCAAATTTCCTGGAGCACCATCCATGGGATTATTGCCCAACCCATTGCTAGAAGCCATAGATCCGAGGAGAAAGACTTGCTCTAATACCAAACTAGCGCATGGAAGGACATGTTGAGGTTGAGCATTGTCTTCCTCAAGGGATGACTATTTTAAATCCACGGAACTTCTCTGGACTCCTCACAAAGATACATCGAATCCACAAGGAAAATACGAAAATAGAATAATTTCTAGAAATTCGTAATAAATTGATTGATCATTAAAAAAAGCTTACAACCTTACTTAAACAATGACATGAAACATAGGAAGAAGTTTCAAAATTAAACTACAACTAAAACTAGTAGAAATCATGACTTACTATAAATAGTAAGCTTACTATTATAGACGGTCGTTGACGGTTCGATTCCCCTATCAACAGTTTTGGTATTGCTGGAATAATACACGTTCATAATCATTAGGAAGGAATTGAGATCGAAGAAGGCATGTAATCCGTGGCTATGATGAGATGAGCGCCTTATTTTGTTGGGCTTGTGAGAGTTGTAATTGCTCCCACCATGCAAAATACCAAATTTTAATTTAAACGCTACTAATTTCACCTTTTTATGCTTTGACACATCCATATAATCAAAATATATTTCTAGTTCGGCTAGCCAGTCGAGCAAATCTTTTATGCGTAATAAACCGTTAAAACTAGAAAGTTCAGCCTTACCTCGATAGTCTTTCTCAGCATGATTTAGATGATCGCCTCCATGAATTGGTCGTCGGGCAAAGCTTTCATTAAGGTCTTCGTCGCTAAAGCTCGAATCACTTGTTGTAGTCCTACGATTTATCACTGGTAGCGCTTTACGGAAATTGGGGTTATGCCGTACAGCAACTACAGGCGGTGGAGCATCATTTAGGGTTCAAGGCGGAAGTAACGCAACTACAGGCGGTGGAGCATCATTTAGGGTTCAGGGCGGAAGTAACGCATCCGCAAGACGGTCGAGTGTTGCATATAACCCTTACATGGTCAACTGACTATCCTGGTGGAAAGCTTTCATTCTTTCCGAAAGATAACGAATCCCTGAATTACCGTCCACAGAATTTTGGTTCATACCTTCGTTGTTTGCCATCGGCCCGAGGGGAATCCTCGCTCGAATACCATTTAACGCAGGGATGAACGTGATGAGGTCGATCACCGTCTTCCTCAAGGATAACTACTCCGAATCCACGGAGCTTCTCTGGACTCCTCACAGAGACTTCTTGAATCCATGAGGAAAAGAAAAAGAAAAATATAAATAAATTCTAGAAAATTTGTAATTTGATTGATGATTGAAATAAACGAGTTTACAACTCTTTATATAAGGATAAGCAATGGGAGAAATTTTAGAATCAAACTACGACTAAAACTCCTAGAATTCGCAACTTACTATAAATAGTAAACTTATATTTATAGATGGTTGTGATGTCTACTAGCGCGCAAGGTTTTCGGCCAAAAATAGTAATTTTCCTATTTGGCTTCACCACGCTGTTCTCCTAATTATTCTAAGCACTTTTCACGTTGGGCGCAACTCCTAAAGCCTAATGGATGAAGAGTTATAATCAAACTAAAACTTACTATTTATAATAAAAACGAAATTAAAACAGGGAAATGACAGTTGATCTGATGGTATTTCGCAAATCCGGCTTGCACAACCAGCGTAACGGGGTTGGGTAGCTAAAGTAACTCGTCCTACACCAAAATCATATATTTTACACCCGATAACTCATTCCAAATTGCCAGATACGCCCGATTTAAGGTCTGACGGTCCGGATCACTTCTGTCATCGACTGGGCCTTTTCTGATACATCTTGGCCATGAAACTGTCCCTGACCCGCTCTACATCAGACCCACTCTACATTAACCAGGCTAATGCTTCTATTTTCAGTCCATCCCAAGAATAATCTCACGAACGGTTTGATGGCATTTATCCGTCATGGTTAGCCTCGGGAAGGTTTTAACGGCGTGTGCCTCATATCCAGACGTTAGCTGGCAAAAGCCCGGCATACCTGTTGATTCTGAAACATATAACGATGCATAGAACTTGTGCAGATGGTTCGCGGCACTGCCCTAAGAGTCGGGCCTATCCAGATTATGTGGGTCTCTATTTAAATTTAGAAGGTTTTTTTTTAAAAAAATTTTTGATAAGTTGTTAATTAATTTCTATAGCATGGCCCACATAAATAACAAGGTGGACCCTACACAAGTATAAGGTTTTGAATAAGCAAGTGACTAGATGAATAGAAAAGTTGAATATTCGATGAATGACTTAAAAAGAAAAAGCTAAAAAAGCTAAAATCAAATAGAATATCATACATACCAGTAAAAATTTGACAAGACTGATTATAGAAAATAAAAATAAATAAATAAAAATAAAAATCAGCTTTCTTGCATGTGCTTCACCGGCATCTCAAATAGATAGACTGGGCATACGTGTCTTTCCTCCAACCATCGAATTATACATTGGCTGTGAAAACTATGTGAGCAAGGCATACGCAATATCCCACTACAAAAAACTGGGCCTTGGCTGACGGATGGGCCAAACTTTTGCCGGTGGCCAATTTTAACGGTTGCCAGCAGGGTCCGTATATATAAAAGAAAAAGGAAAAAAAAACCCAAACCTAGCATCTCTCTCTCCCTCTCTCTCTCCCACCGCCGATTCTCTTTCTCTCTCTCTCTCTGTGTGCCTCTCCCTCTCGACTCGATCTATCTCTCTACGCCTCTCTCTCTGCACCTCTCCCTCTCTGCTCGATCTACCTCTCAGCCTCTCCCTCTCCGCTCGATCTCTCTCACCCTCTTCACTCTCGAACCCTCCCCTCTCCCTCTCCCTCTCTGCTCGATCTACCTGTCCCTCTCCCTTTCTCTCCCTCTTTTATTTCTTCTTTTCTTTGGTCCAGTAGATTAAGGATCATTGTACAATATCAACTCTCTCTATCTCTCTCTCTCTCTCTCTCTCTCTCTCTCTCTCTCTCTCTCCCTTATCTATTCATATCAATTTGGGCATTTTTTTGGCATCTTTTAATCCTTAAAGTAACATTTTGTAATGATTTGTGTTTTGGGAATTTTTGAGTTTCGAATCCCTAATTAGGGATTTTGTAGTGTTGATTCCCTAATTGTGGATTATAGATTAAAAAAAAAAAAAAAACTGAAAATCCCTAATTAGTGGAATTTTCTTTAGAACTATGAAATGCTTTGTTTCTTTCGAGAGTAGCTAGATTGGGAAAATGCTGAAACCATTAGCTTCTATGCGATCTGCAAAAGTTGGGATTAAAGATCAAGCATCATGAAGACAACCTGAAATTTCTGAAGACTCAAACAAACAACTTAGGATGAATCCATTTTTGATATGCAAGGTTAGCTTAATGCTTTTCTTTAGTGTGGTGTCCTTGTATCATCTTGTTTATGATCCATCTTGAATTAGGTAAGGCGTTGAAACTAGCTAAAAGCAGAATCAGAAATGGAGTCCATAGGCTATCTGTTATTCTGTTCTGTTTTCGAAGCCTGTGTGGCTTTCGATCTAATGCACTAGGAAGGTTGTGTCATTTAGATGCTACCCTAGGATTGCATCTCTGCAAGTGCAACATGATATAACTAGTTACTACTTCATTGCCTTTCTTTTTCTTCTTTTAATATCTATTTCCTATTTCATTGTTAAGGGTGTGAACGGTCAGGCCCACTCGGGCTTGGGTCCAGACTCTAGACTCCTCGGTCTGTTGTTCTGGATCTAATGGACATTTACGCCTATTTACTAATTGAGCCAGAAATTGGTTGAGGATCTTCTACCTGTCAGGTTGGGCTGGATCCAGTCAGGTCTAGAATATATCTTGATCATATATATTTTTTTATGATTAACATATATATAACTAAAAATGCATATCATGTTGGGTAGTTGCGTGCTTAATTTCTATTTGGTTTGCTGGGTCATCCCAAATCAAGCTCAGGCCAAGATCTTGTTCTATTGGCTTGGGCTTGGGTGACCCTGACCCAGCTATGGATGCTGCTACTTTTTATTATTATTTTTTTTTTTTATTACACACGCACTCACACCACAGTAGGATTTCACCACAATGGGCACCCGAACCCATGACCTCATGTTGAAACTCTGTGAGTCTACCACTGAGGAACGAGTAAGGACCCAGCTACTTGCTGCTTCTTTTCTCTCCATATATGTTTAGCAAACTGCTATCTTTGATATATGACCTGCATGTGTCATGCCTTTTATCCACTGCTAACACTTGTTCACTAAGTCTTGGAAAGTACCACTCATCTACTGTAGCTTAGACTGGAAGTCAGAATCTTAACCATCTACTGTACCACTCATGTCTTTGATATAATAACTGATTTTTGATGAATGGATGGGGTTTGGGTCTGTTTGGATGCTTGGAATTTGTCGTTCATCCCATCAATGTTAATTTGAATGGGGGCTAATAATCACGCGGAGAGGATCTGCATGATCATTGATTTGTTCAGTTGAAATGTGAGCCATTAAGGATTTTTCGGGGCTGAGGGGCATTTTCCGTGCGGGTGTTGGAACCTGAGGTTTGTTGACTTCCCACCAAGCATTTGATGAAAATCCGTAATGGTCTCTTACCATCTTGATAAATAATGGGATGCTGCAATTGGATATGTTGCATAATGCATTACTTGACATCTGTATTCTTGAAAATGTGACTGATTTATAGGTTGTTTGGAGCTTCTAGAATTTTTTTCCGTTACAGCTCTAGTCCTTCTGATTGAGAACTTGATTTTCATGCAGGAAAAGGCCAATGACAACTGTTGTATTTTCATCTGATTCCCTTTTTGCCTTCCATATACTGGGAATTGATGCACTTGTGGGCAATCAAAGTTCCATGTATAATCTGTCTGCTATATACAAAAGCTCCCTGCACCTTGGAGATACATTTCCTAGCACCTTTTGTAAGTGGATGGTAGTATTTTAGCATGGATTTTGTAGGGACTTTCAATCAATCTGATTGGCCAGAAATCCCTCAAGGACCCACTCCTTTTTTCTTTGGAATGAGAGTAATAAGTGATGTTCCCAACTCCAATGAAAATACAACTACTTTCAGAAGCTTACATTTCAACCTTTGCAGTATGTTGTATGTAGTACGGATGCAAGACAGAGGATCAAACTTTCACTCTTTTATGGTGTGCAGCTGACAGAGAGCACGGCCTGCAACCTTTCATGTAAAGCTGCACCTTCCAACTTGTACATGCACTTGGACTCTCTCATCTGTTCTTTGAATATTTGGTATTGCTTGTCTTCTCAATTGGGTCTCATTTTGAACTTCTACATGCACTTGGATACTCTCATATCTGGCATTTTGGAAATTGGGTATTGCTGGTATTCTCAATTGGGTCTTGCATTTCGAATGTCTACATGCACTTGAACTCTTAAGTGGTTTTCTCATTCCTTCCCTAAGCCATACCTATGGCCACAAAGGGTTTAGAACCTAGTTGTTTTAAAAATATGCTTGGTTCTCAGTTGGACTGTGGCTTTGGCATATGGATCTGACCTGATTGTTACATGCTTCTTTTACATGGTGCCATCCTTTTCTCATGTTGTGTTAAAATGCCTAGGAGTGCCATGTGCTGACAGAATCTCACATGGCAGAGTTTGTGGATCATGTTTTGAATCAGTTAACAAGCAAGTAAACTAAAGTTGCAGTTAACGAGATTGCCTAGTCCTTTATTAATACTTACCTGTATGATAGAAGTTGGGAATTAGTTGATATATTTATTAGCGTGGATATGAACTTACATTATGATTCACCCAGGGATACTGAGGTAAGGGACTGGATTTGAAACATGGGGAAGAGGAAGTCAAGGGCAAAGCCACCTCCTAAGAAGCGGATGGACAAGCTTGATACTGTCTTTAGTTGCCCCTTCTGCAACCATGGAACCAGTGTTGAGTGCCGCATGTGAGCATTCTTCATCCCTTCATATATTTCTGTATTTGTATTTCTCTGAACGTGGTTTCTGGTTGTGTAGAATATCTGTCACATTTTGCCATATTATGGGATTGAATGATTTTTTTCTCTTTCAGCGATATGAAGAATTTGATTGGTGAAGCCACATGCAGGATTCGCCAAGAAAATTTTAGCACTACAATCACTGGAATGAAATTGATGGTGTGCTTTGCAAGGAGATCCTAACTTTCATTTACCCAACATGCTATCAATTGGTGTTTGTTTAAATTCTATTTTTTGTTATTTTCATCTTCAACAGGCTTATGTTCAACAGCCAGAGTATAGTAGGATTAACTTAGCTAGTACAGGAGCTCTAGAGGGCTCGAGCTCAGGTGAGGCTCTTTCTTCATGTGTACTATATATTCAGTGTGGATTTCATTTTCCGTTCTTCTTTATACTTGGAAGTTGGGTTTGATATTGCTCTAGTCATTAGGGTATAACCCATGTATGGAGGATTTCATGTTTCCATGCTTGGGCCGCAAACCAAAAACAGAGTTCTCACACTACAAGAAATATAGGCTTAGCCGTTGGTTGGGGTACCCTTTGCCGGCGGCCAGTTTTACCGACTGCCACTATAGGGGCCCTATAAATTTAAAATCCAGGATGCCCTAAAACTTCTTTTGCAAAGCTCGCCCTAAGCTCTCTCTCCGCCCACTCTCCCTCAAGTTCTCCCTCTCTGCTCGCTCTCTCTCTCTCTCTTTGCCTCTCCCTCTCCCTATCTGCTCGCTCTCCCTCTCGCGTCCGAACTCCTCTTTTCCACCAGCTACCTGGGTGGTGTTGGGGTCATCACCTAATTCGAAAACCCCCAAACCTTCTCTCTCTTGATCGACTCTCCCCTTCTCTCTCAGATCAATCTCTCTCCCTCTTCCTCTCCTTCTTACATCGGCCAGCGGCGTTCTACCGCAACCCAGCAGCGCATCAGCCACATCGTGATGGAGATCCGACCCTACCTCAGCATCTAACAAATAGGGTTTCTACCCTGGAAGGTAATTTTTTTTTCTTCATCTTGTGGTTGGAATTAGTGTTTTTTATTTGGGATTGGAATTAGGGTTTTTCCTTTTGGGATTGGAATTTGGTTTTTCGTTTGTGATTGGGATTTGGATCGGAATTAGGGTATTTCTTTTAGGATTGGGATTGGAATTGGGGTTTTTCATTTGGGATCGGGATTGGCAAACTTCTCCCCCATCTGATTAGTGGTCTGCAATTGGCCAGCTGGTAAAAGAAAAATCCATCAAATGGTCTGTTGTAAGGGATGAGATTTTTGGCCATCTGATTGTAATGGAGGAGATTTTCGGGGCATGGCCTGTTTGTGATGGGGCTCACCAGATGGATGCTGTGGATATTAAGACACGATTGTACAAGTACTGTTGCCACAACTTGCATGAGTTCCCGGTGAAGTGCATCGAAAAGCTCCCTCTTAGTCTGTCTCTCTGCACCAGGAGTGGTCAGAACTTTACTCTGCTCCACCATTGTGATTGTGTTATTCTTCAACTCTTCCTGCACCCAAAAAAAAAAAAAACCCATCAAAACACACAGATTGTTGAATGATATGAGATCTTGCTTTGCACTACTAAAATGAAGGGGCTGTCTCTCTACCTCACAAATTTTGGAGTCAGACAAGGTTGTGGCAGTTCCAAGAGTGGTGTTTGCATGGGTAGGATTTTATTGAGCACCTCAGGATGGTCGTGTGTTTTAAATGATAAGGGACTGAATTTTGAGATTGCCACTTTATAAAACGAATTTGAGATCCCTTCTAAGAAGTTCACTGTGCTGCTTGGAACACTACCCCTTACATGATTTGATTGTGGTCATCATAGAAATTTAAATGGCAAGTGCTGTCAAATTTGGATTTCACCTTTTTGCTTCCAAATGGTATCTTTGAAAGAAGAGGAAATGAGGGGATAGTCAGATACTTGACCCTATTGATTTTATAGAAGGTATTTCTTACAAATGGTAGAAAGAAGTTAACCATAATTTGGTTCAAAACAGACCAGTTTGGGGGATCAGATCTAATTGAAATGTACCACCTGATCAACTTTAGAATTACATTATGAATAAATGTGCAAATCAGCACACAATCCGCTTTTCTTTTTCAATTCGTATAGGCAGGATAAATTAAGAGCAACAGTGCTGATGGTAATGCACAAACCATCTTTCATACTTACCATGAAGGAATGAGCAGACACATCCATCCACAATAATCTCTTTTAATAATGTCATTAGGCACAAGCTAAGCTTTCATGCTGGCAATGAAAGCAGGGACCATGGAAAAAGTCAACCATCAATAGTCTTATTAGCAAATAAGGGTACGATTGTAAATTACTTTTTTCAATGAGTGAAATTGCCATTGGCTGAAATGACCAGACAATGTCATTGCATGGTTTAATGGCACAATTGATTGATTTAATTGGGCTTTTTTTAAACGGTTTGTATTTTTGGGTGGCATTTTTGTCACGCAATTTTGCAGTTATATGTTGAAAGAAATGAAATCAGAAGAAGTTTGGATCTCTCTCTCTCTCTCTCTCTCTCTCTCTCTCTCTCTCTCAGTTTGCTTTAATACTCTGGCCGAGTGTGATGAATGATATATATATATATATATATATATATATATATATATATATATATATATATATATATATATATATACGGAAACGCTCACCTGCAAACTAGTTCTTACGTATTACGTACGAACTTTTTTGAGAACCCATCATACGTGATGGGGATCCAAAATCTGAACCGTTCATATGAAGCAGCACCTCGTGAAACCCCTGGGCCTAAGTTTTACTTTGATCTAAAACTTTGATGGGCCATGAAAAATGAAAACATTTTCCTCCCTTGATTTGCATTTCTCTTTGCTATGGCCCACCAGAATTTTAGATCTAGGTGAAAATTTGTCACGTGGGGTTTCATGGGATTCCGCATCACATAGACCGTTCAGATTAGACACCCATGGCATGTGTGCAAAGGTGCGCACGTGCGTAGGTGCGCAGGGGAGCATGACTCATATATATATATATATATATATATATATATATATATATATATATATATATATATATATATCTGTGTGTGTGTGTGTGTAGTTTTGCAATATTCCCCATCTTCTTTCATCTACCACTATGCGTCCAAGTCACAACTACTTAAATGCAGCAAAACTTGCATTTGAAATAACCATATAGCCTTCCAAACATCAGTTAGTTTCAGCTGATCGTCAGACTGGTGGAGATTATTTGGATGGTTAAAAGTATGAAATATCCATTGGTCCTATTTTCAATATAGAGATAATCAAAGTTGGAATGGCACCATTTTCATTCATGAGAAGACATGACCCAAACCATGATTCCATATGTTCCAAATTGGGCCTGAAATATTTTTAAATTACAGTTTGTGCGTCTTCACTCGTTATAAATGGAGTTGGACTAGTACAGCTTTTGCTGTTTTGAATTATTGCAATTTGACTCTTTGACGAATTGCCTCACTTCTCAACAGTCTACCAGAAAAAAAAAAAAAGAAAAAAAAAAAAGAAAAAGAAAAATCAATTTATTAGAAGTTTAGGGCATCTGATTGTGCTTAATTTCGTACTTATTCTTGCCTAAAAGGCAATCTAATTGCAGTAAATTTTATTTGGACAGTCCCATTGGATGACAGAGTGATCTTGGTGAACATTACAGTCTTTTTGGGTATTGTTCTGTTGTGTCTAGATGAACTCATGCCCTTTTACTTCTTTGCGAACAATGTCACTGGATGGTCCTGATGGATGACCATTACATCACACCACACTCAGCTTCTAAGTGCAAGTGGAAAGGTTCAATTCTGGAAATGGAGTCCTTGAGTGTGGGAAAAATCCGGCATTTGGGCCCTGGAAAGGTGAGAAATGGATTCCAACTGGAATCCATTTCGAGTTAAAAGCCTGTTTTTGGATTCCTGGCCAGCAGCTGGCTAGCAAATTCCTGTGAAATGGATTACATTCCAACTGCCAATTTATTTATTTTTTAATTTTTTGGTTTAGTATTCATGGCCAACAACTGACTTTCAGGTTTTACTTACAATTTTGATTTAGGAAATATTGGATGATATTTTCTATCTGGAGGATATTTGTATCTTATTTTGTGGATATTTAATTATTACTGTTTTCTTATTTTGTTGTACACCTTAGATTTAGATATGATTCATTTTTGGGATCAATGAGTATGTTTACATCCCTTGCTTTTTGTATAGGTTGGTTTGTTGAATTTGGAAAGTGAGGACTTCACCAAGAAAGTAGTAGACGCTACGCAAACTAGTTTTCTTTAATGCATCATTTTCTTCCATATTTCTTTCATGCAGCAGTGCTAGGTTGAAATTTTCAGCATTTCTACAGGTTAAGAAGTGGGTTGATCCAAAATGTGGACAATCGACCGGGCGGATTAGGCATCCTGATTCACTATTAAGAGCAGTGTTGTCATCAAATCTCTTGGTAAGTTTAATATCGTTTGATGAGTAAGAAACAGATTCTATAGATATTTTTTCTCCCCTTTTCACTTTTATTTTTATTTTTTTGTTTAGCAATTCCGTCCAACTAAGCATCCAAATGCATAGGTAAACAGGGGTTTTTCTTGCCCCACACGTGCTATCTCGCTTCTTTTGAGATTTGCAATTAAAATTTTATGTATTCTTTTATGGGTTTGACATACCAATGGCTCTATATGAGTAACTTTTAGGGAGTTCTCTGTTTTCTCACCTCCTCTCTTTTTAAGGGAGTTCTCTTCTACTAGCACACATCTAATTCTTTAGTTTTACAGTCTTTTCCTTAATTTTATCATGATATGCCATCCGAATTCATTTGAGGCATTTATAAATTTGAAAATTTCCTCATCTCTAGACTTTCTGCTATCTTCATCTTAGCTTTCATTAGTTATTAGGAGGAAGATGTTATGTTTTTTTTTTTAAATCTGAATCTCAGTTCCAAGATATATTTTTGTTTTCTTCCTGCAATGCAGAAACCTGGCTTTCAATTGGCTGAGTCAGAATATTCCATTCTCCTTAGCTTCCTTGAAATCTCTCTATTATTTGTAAGTTCTTGTAATCTGTGAGGGTGTTAAAGTCTCTGGTTTATGAGTAGCCAGTTTATATTTGCCAACCGATCTTTTTTCCAAGTGCAGGAATCTGAGTCACAATTCATAGAGAGATGCATAGCTAGAGAACTTCCTTGATTGGTTGCCTTGTATAAAACAATGCTTTTATGGATCCTTTCATGATATTCCAGCTATTGTGACAGATTTCAATATTGTTAGTTATCTAGGAGGTTTCAATTTTAGTAACCCTGTGATCTTATTGCCCTTTATAGTTAACCATCGTGTCTTCACTAGCTGAACACAAAAAGTTCCTAAATGTCAATCCATTTCTGTGCAGGTTTTGTTTCATGATCCCAAGCACAAGAAAATTTATGCAACTGAAGGTCTAATGACTGAGATTTGCTAGGTTCACATGCAGGTATAAGGCAACTAATCTTAAACTTTTTAACTCTTTTTATTTATTTATTTAATGGTCAGATGTTGTCATTTGATGCCCATCAGAAATGAACTAATTTTTATATATATTTCAAAGTAGATGCTTGGGCAGCATTTTGGTAGTATTCTTCTTCTGTTGATAAAATTAAAAAATAAAAATAAAAATTTATTTGGTTTCTGTGAATGCGTCTTTGTTGGAACTTTGATTTATTGCAATATGTTATAGCATGTAGTCTGTGCTTCTCAATTCATCATACTAGTTTTCACAACTTGAAATAAGTTTGCATGAATTTCTTATTCCTTAATTCAAATTCATGAGGGTCTAATAGACGAAAAATAATGACCTTTTCTTGTTGCCTAAAGTTCATGAATGCCTACATCTGCATGTTTACTAGTTTTTCTTTTGAAAATTTGTTAATTTGGATTTCATCTCTGATCAATCCCAGGTGTAATATATTAGCCCAAAAGTCTATCTGGATGTACTTCAGAATGAGAATTGAAGAGAATGAGGTATGACCCATGTGCAATATGCTTGAGAAATATTAAGACAATTTAGCACGAGTCACATCATTTATTATTATTATTATTTTCTTTTGAGTTTGATGTAGTGGGATTCCATAGCACTTTCTATTTCATGTCGATGTTCAAATGCCCGACCTTGACACTGGCAACGCTAGAAAAGTTAAGAAGAGGTTTTCTACAGCATGGTAAGGAAGAGAAGAAGAAATTTCATTTGGTCGATTGGAAGGAGGTGTGTAAGCATGTACAAGAAGGCGGGGCTAGTATAAAAGACCTTAAGAGTATGAATTGGGCACTTTTAGGCAAATGGACTTGAAGACTAGGGACGGAGGACGGGACCCTCTGAAATACGTTAGTCAAGAAAAAGTATGGGCGTTTAGAGGGGAGTTGGTGGACCAAGGACTTATCCAACTACAGAGCTTCAGCGTTATGGAAAGGGGTGCCATCCATTGAAGTTAGGAATATCGATTCTCATCCTGAACTCTCGATCTGCTCGATCGATGTCTTGTCTGGGATATTAGAGTACCATGTCGTCGACCTCCTCGTCGATGGATCTCCCTCTCCTTTGGTTCACTGTCGGCAGTATCCCACGATCAGTGCGATTACGAGTTCCCACACCTATTGGTGGCGGGTCACAGCCATGAACACGGAGTGGCCCTAGGGCCTCCGTCAAGCGATCGATGACAGTCTGCAGCCCTTGCATGACTTGCCGATTCTCTCGTTGTGCTGCTTCGAAAGTCGCCGTCGTTAAAGGCAAATTTCCCGGAGCACCATCCATGGGATTGTTGCCCAACCCGTCGCTAGAAGCCATAGATTCGAGGAGAAAGACTGGCTCTAATACCAAACTAGCACATGGGAGGACGTATTGAGGTCGAGCATCGTCTTCCTCAGGGGATAACTATTCTGAATCCACAGAACTTCTCTGGACTCTTCACAAAGATACATCGAATCCACGAGGAAAATAAGAAAATAGAATAATTTTTAGAAATTCGTAATAAATTGATTGATCATTAAAATGAGCTTACAGCCTTCTTAAATAATGACATGAAATATAGGAAGAAGTTTCAAAATTAAACTACAACTAAAACTAGTAGAAATCGTGACTTACTATAAATAGTAAGCTTACTATTTATAGACAGTCGTTGACGATTTGATTCCCCTGTCAACAGTTTTGATATTACTGAAATAATACATGCTCATAATCATTAGGAAGGAATCGAGATCGAAGAAGGCGTCTCATCGTGGCCATGATAACATGGGCGCTTTATTTTGTCGGGCTTGTGAGAGTTGTAAATGCTCCCACCATGCAGAAGCACCAAATTTTAATTTAAACGCTACTAATTTCACCTTTTTATGCTTTGACACGTTCATATAATCAAAATATATTTCCAGTTCGGCTAATCAGTCGAGCAAATCTTATATGCATAATAAACCGTTAAAACTAGAAAGTTCGGCTTTGCCTCGATAGTCTCTCCCAGCCCGATTTAAATGATCGCCTTCATGGATTGGTCGTCGAGCAAAGCCTTCATTAAGATCTTCGTCTCTTAAGCTCGAATCACCTGGTGTAGCCTTACGATTTATCACTGGTAGTGCTCTACAGAAATTGGGTTATGCCTTTTACAGCAACCACAGGCGGTGGAGCATCATCTAGGGTTCGGGACGAAAGTAACGCATCCGGAAGACGGTCGAGTGTTGCATACAACCCTTGCATGGTCAACTGACTATCCCGGTGAAAAGCTTCCATTCTTTTCAAAAGATAACGAATCCCTGAATTATCGTCCACAGGATTTTGGTTCATACCTTTGTTGTTTGCCATCGGCCCGAGGGGAATCCTCGCTCTGATACCAATTGACGCAGGGATGAACGTGATGAGGTCGATCACCATCTTCCTCAAGGATAACTACTCCGAATCTATGGAGCTTCTCTAGACTCCTCACAAAGACTTCTCGAATCCATGAGGAAAAGAACAAGAAAAATAGATTCTAGAAAATTCGTAATTTGATTGATGATTGAAATAAATGAGTTTACAACCCTTTATATAGGGATACTAAGCGATGGGAGAAATTTCAGAATCAAGCTACGACTAAAACTCCTAGAATTCGCAACTTACTATAAATAGTAAACTTGTATTTATAGACGGTTGTGATGTCTAATAGTGCGCAAGGTTTTCGGCCAAAAATAGTAAGTTTCATATTTGGCTTCACCACGTTGTTCTCCTAATTATTCTAAGCACTTTTCACGTTGGGCGCAATCCTAAAGTCCAATGGATGAAGAATTATAATCAAACTAAAACTTACTATTTATAATAAAAACGAAATTAAAATAGGGAAACGACAGTTGATCTGATGGTATTTCACAAATCCGGCTTGCGCAACCAGCATAACGGGATTGGGTAGCTAAAGTAGCTTGTCCTACCCCAAAATCATATATTTTACACCCGATGACTCGTTCCGAATTGCGAGATACGTCGGATTTAAGGTCTGACGGTCCGGATCATTTCCGTCATCGACCGGACCTTTTCTGATACATCTTGGCCATGAAACTATCCCTGACCCACTCTACATCAATCAGGCTAATGCTTCTGTTTTCATTCCGTCCCAAGAATAATCTCATGAACGGTTCGATGGCATTTATCCTGTTGGACGTAGGCCAGTGGGGCCCACTGGTGAGCAATCACTAGTGGGTGGGTCCCATATGTTTAGGCTTCTTCCGCCTTTTCCTTTCTATTAAGATTTCAAATTCATTTTTGAATTTGATTTTGGATAAGAGATAGAGAAGACCAGATAATCTGGTCTCATCCCATCTCTTTCATTTCCTATAAAAAAGGATGGGCTTTTCTCTCGTAAAGTGCAAATAATCATAAGAAATACCGAGAGTATACAGAAAGATGTAGTGTGCACAGTAATCTGTCCATTTTGGCTTATCCTTGGGACGATCTAATCCATAGATCGTGATCTGAGGCCACCTATACCGTAGGATCAGAGGTGTGAATAGATCCATCTACTCCAGTAGTAGATAGGCGGGCCGTTGGAGCCTTAATCTTTTGCTTTGTGAGGGTTCCAAAACTCATGTAGACCGTCAGATCTTGAGGGCTCACCTTCCGCGCTTCCCTACAATACCGGTATTAGAGCGTTCAACGACGGATCTCCGATTATTTTCATCTAAAAGGTAAGTGACCCTTTTTTTTTTTTGCTTGGATTCCTAATCATGGCTTTCGAATGGTATGTGCATGTGTTATTTTTGGACTGCTGCGGACAGTACCCACTACCACGGCCTGTCAATACGGACAATCTGGATTTCTATTATTATTATTATTATTATTATTATATCAAATTAGCCTGGCATGCATTTTTTGTGACCATGGTTGTCAGTTTGTAGCCCATAATGTGGATGGGCCATATACAAAATTGAATAGATATTGTGAATGACACCCTGGTATCATCCACATGAGCCGTGTACAAAATTGAATAGAAATTGTGGAATTATGTTTATTATTAGCCATTCATTTTGTACATGGGTCCCATGATCATTTTGTCCCTTCAACGTCCATGTATATCATCCACCATATTTTATTCTTGGCTACTCAGCATACGTCCATCGTGACCTACACAACTAAATCAGGAGACATACCCATCAATATAGCTACTGGTGACGTATCTCATCAATATAGCTGCTGGTGACGTATCTCATCACAACTAGCTACTAATGACGTATGTCATCAATTTAGCTGCTGGTGACGTATCTCACCATACGTACCAATAGATTGTTGTATTGACGTGTCACACACCTAGCCATATAGCTGCTGTGCACGTGGGAAGCTGATTGGCTGGTGTACATCATACCAGCTATATAACTGCTGTACAAGTGGAAGCTGATTGGCTACTGTGCATCATACCAGCTATATAGCTGTTGTACAAGTGGGAAGCTAATTGGCTGATGTACATCATACCAGCTATATAGTTGTTGTACACGTGGGTCTAATAACGAGGTATGTGTTATATCCAAACCGTCCATCCATCTGGCGAGCTCAGATTTAGGCTTGAGAAGATAAATAAGACAGATATAATTATCAAATGGACCATACTCTAATATGTAGTGGGGATTGAACATCTACCCTGGAAACACTACAAGAAAACTGTCATTTACCGGCGGTCAAAACCGCCAGCAAAGACCCAGATAACCGCCTTTGCCTAAGGATGGCTAACAGTCGGCAAAGGTTTTACCGGCGGCCAGGACCTTTACTGATGGTTGTGTTGGGCGCTGCTAAATTGTCAATTTTTGCTGAACATATGTCAAAAGCTACGAATATAATCCGTAGCTAAAGATGACTGGCCCCATAGTATGCCCGTAGCCATTGGTACCGTAGCTTTTTAAAATTTGCTACAGATTGAGAAAATCTTTCTTTTAAAAAAAGAAAAGAAAAGAAAAGGTGATCCACATGTATCCTAGTTTGTTTGTTTTTTTTTTTTTTTTTTTTTTTTTTTTTTTTGTTTTTTTTGTTTTTTTTTTTTAACACCAGTCTAAGCAGCTAACATGCCTTGGTTAATGTCAATGATCTCCTTGTTGCCAATGATTGCCATTGTTTCCAAGGAACCGGTTTCTTCTGTCAATATTTGGTGAGCTGTGTAGCAGTAAAAGGCATTAGCACCAGTATTTCAGAGTCCTTCAGCAGGTTCAGGCCCTCAATGATCTTGAGGTTCACCACCTGTGAGTGGAGGTTCTCTGTTTTGTCTACCAGAAGCTCAATCTTCTCGCCACGGTCCAGAACCTGCACAAAGAAATATTACAATGGGTTTATGTTGTTCTGCACATCACAAAATTTAAATAATTTGGGGGCTTCAAAAGACAGGGCTGCATGGAAGACACTAATCTTGGCATTTGGGTGGCCCAAGGAAAAAGATTTTCCTAACTGCACATTGAAATATTAGAGGCAACCATTTGCACATTGAATGCTATACATACACTAACTGCATATTGATTATTCCCCTATAGTAACACATCTTTCAAGTCAACAATCTGGGAGAAAAACCACATTAAAGCAACCGCATAATAAGCGAATATGATACATAAGCGTGAGATCCATGTCATTTATCTGGAGGGCCTCACCATGTACATGTTGTGGCCCAAAATCAAGCTGATTTTGATCATTGGGTGGGCTACACTTTTGAATAGTCATGGCCTAACAACCCAAACAGGCCATCCTCTAAAAGCTAGGTTGGGCAAATTAAAATTTTGAATAGTCATGGCCTAACAAGCCAGCCCCAAACAGTTCAAAATCCAGTCCGAAATCCTACATGTGGTGCTTGTGAGGATAAACAAATGAAGTGATCAATAAAGCATTAGATTGAAGCCTGAAGCAATAAGTTTGCGGAGAAACATTGACATAGATACCGTTGGTTGACTAGAAAAAATGCATGTGCTAAAACCATGGGCAGACTAGAAAAAATTGCCAAGCTTGTTTAAACCATCCACCGTTTTTATCTGTGGCCTAACTGATTATTTAACCATCCTCACAGTTATGTACATGGTAGAGCACACCTTATACATGGCTCAAGATGTCCTGCACATTTTCCAGGTTAGCACGTATCTGCTTGCAGAAGTGCATGTGGAGCCAGCAAACATCCTTGACACATGGCTCAGATGTCCTGCACGTGTAAGGTTAGCACATATCTTCCTGTAGAAGTGCAAGCAGATCTAGCAAACCTCTTTAAAATCCATGCACTTTGCATTCCTTTGGCTTCTTTAGCAAGAACCCAGAATAAATTTAAAAATTAAATTATAGAAAATCTGAGCTTCTTATGACAAAATCAACTAACTAAACCAACCACTATCATAAAAATTCATCTATCAGCCATCATACAGTGCCATAAACAATTTCTGCTTAGGCAACTATCTTCAAGGAATGAATCTGGACTATCCATAGTTACAAACTTACAACCTATGGGACACCCTGAAAGAATCACACCAATCAGATGATCCTATCCACCTGAAAAGTCGCCGTCTGTTTTTTTATGACCATCTTTTATCTAAGTTGTATGCCATGGATGGATGGTTAGGATCATCTGTTGAAAGTGATTCGTTAGAATCATAAGCAATCCATTATAAGGGAGCTTTTGATTTTTTGGACCTGCTGTTTCCAGGCATGCCCTTGAATCATTTCTACCAAAGAGAGAAGTGGACTCTCCAGCACTGAACTGTACCTGTACATTACACATTAATACGTTGCTAAGAAAGCACCAAACTTATTTCATTACGAATCTCTTTTCTCATTAATACATATGATTAGTACACGATTTATTAGAATAGAAAGGCCTAATCACAATAGCCTTTCATCTCAAAATCAATACACTACTGAAACTTAAGAGCAGTTAAAATCAGAACTTTGTACTTAGGCTTAAAAAGTGTTGAAGAATAGACAATCCATACAAAGTAAGACACATAGTTCAAGACATACAGGTAGGATAGAGGGAGACCAGCCAGGAAGTTAACTGATCCAATAAATTGGTTGCTCTGCAGGTCACTGACAGAATTAACCATGGATCGTTAATGGTATCAACTCACATTGCAATAAAAAAAATTGGATAGATTGAAGAAACTTACCCCATTAGCATACTTACATTTGTTTTAGATTTGTTTTAGATTCTTCAGACCAGTAAATATGTCCCTAATGGAACCAGAGAGGGAATTGTGACTCAGATTCCTGCACTTGGAAAAAAGATCGGTTGTCAAATATGAACTGTCTACTCATAAACCAGAGACTTTAACACGCTCACAGATTACAGGAACTTACAAATAATGGAGAGATTTCAAGGAAGCTAAGGAGAATGGAATATTCTGACTCAGCCGATTGAATGCCAGGTTTCTGCATTGCAGGAAGAAAACAAAAATATATCTTGGAACTGAGATTCCGATTTAAAAAAAAAAAAAAAAAGATTAAATCCTATATAGGAGATGGATTTCACAGTAAAGCTTCTCTAGATCTTCAGGGCTCTGTAAGAAGTCATACAGCTTCACCTGGTTCCATGCCACCTCAATCCCTTCATATTCATCAAGGCTATGCACCTGCATCAAAACCCACCAAAATCAGAGAAAATTGAAAAGGACCCATATGAGAAAAAGAAAGAAAAATGAAAAAGGTAGGCCCACTGACTTTCATTGATGATCAGACAGATCAATTTCAAGTATGTTTAAATCATTCATTCCTTTTGTATAACCATGACCCACTTGATGATTGGAGCATGCCAATGGGTCCTTGAGCCAAGTTTAGGAACCCAAGCCGTGACCAATGTATTTCCATCCCTAGCTTATGTCACTAGCTATTATGCACTACCAAATAAATACATTATACCTTCCCAAGTCTAAAATCTTCAATTTCTTCAATATCATCATCAGGAAAGCGGCCCACAACTGCAAATCCAAATAACTATTAGGAAACTAGCAACCATAGTAATCAGAAAGAAATCTGAAATGATTGATTATTTCGTAAAATTTTTGTTTATTTTCGTCTAAAGCTAAACCTGTCACGCCACATTAAATGGCAGTGACTCATTGCATTCTTGTATGTTGATCCAGACCAGTTAGATCATTGGGCTTATTGCATATGGAGCCACCTTGAAATCAGAATGATCTAAAGATTCTGAGTGTCCACATTAGATCCATGGATTATAAATCATACCAACTTAATAATAATATCTTTGGATGATATTTTAGTATTAAATAGTGGATTGTAGCCTTTAAAAAAAATATTTATTTAAATAGTGGATTGTAATTTACAGAATTATGTGTGTGTAAAAAAGAAAAGAACAAGGAGAATATATAATCCAAGAAAAAGCTATAGGATAAGTGGCAAGTGGTTTGTTAAAGGACCATAGTATCATACCCTACACTGGTATATAGAGGGTGTGACTTTTGATGAGGGAGCGCCACATGCAGGGAATGACTAGATGGAGAAGGGCCTAGTGGTTGTGCTATTGTTGTATTCTCTATTAACAGAAACTATGCATTAATCTTGATCTCTAATAGATAATGAATTTATGTGAAAAGTGATTATGTAATACAGATAACAATCTCTAATACATAATTATTGTTAACTAAAATGAGATGAACACATTTTTGCATCCACCAAACAGGTACTAAATATGTCAAACAAAATTGCAAATTCAACTAAACAGAAAATATGAAGTAGAATTGCTTTGTATATTTGTTCCTAATATAAAGAAGCAATAACAGTTGGATAGGATCAATCAATCCATTAACCTGAGTTTATTTCTTCTGCAGCAAATCCTCACCTCTTCCACACCACCATATTGCTCCTCTAATACCCTCTTCATATCTTCTTTTGTTACCCATTCATCATCAAACTTGAACCTAAGAACAGAATATTCTCATCTGTTAAATAGGTCATTTAAGTGATTCTGAGGCATACATTAACCCACATACAATAAATATAAAAGTTTTTTTAACTTTGAAATAAATGTCCTTGCAAAAGCCACTTGCACAGCGACTCACCACATGGGCATGCCCGAGCATGTGCACATGGCAGCAGCAACATTACACGCACAAGCTCCAAAATGGCACGTGCACAAAGAAGCAGAAATGCAAAACAGAAAATCATCTTCAATAGTGTCACAGCAAAAAGGGAAATTTTGCCAGAAGAAGACAAGTTCCAAATGTTTACCAACTGAAGTTCCCTGAATTGTCGGATGAGTAGATAGGGAAAAAAAAAAAAAGCAGTTAACCATCATGCACATCAGAAAATGTCAGGGAACTTCCACATTCGGATAGGTGTAGTAATGCGGCTAACCATTACCTGGTCTAGAGACTACAGCCAGTTATACAGTTAGCTTTGAAAACCTCAATATGGAGTTCCCAGAATCACTGTCAGCAGTAGAGAGTAGAATATTCTGTCATGATAAAAGCACCAGATCAAACACAATCTCAAGAAGAGATTTGAACAATAAAAGGGTAAAACAGACCACACAGATGCTCACAGCCAAGATACTGAGTCACAATCCAAAATTCAAAACTATAGTGATGATCCTAACTATCCAATTGGTGGCCATCAACAAATGGTTAAAATGAAAAATAGCCAAGGTACTAGATTCAACAAACAGATATCCATTAATCAGATTTAGGATCATCCAGCAAAACAGATATCAATGATTCACCCAAATGTGAATTGGGTTTTATTCGAAATCTGAAAATTTTCAGGGAGAAGGTGAATATTCCTCCATTAAAAGCTTTCATAACAATTGAAGGGGAAGGAGCAAATGTGACAATAGTTCAATGGGGAGTCACAGCTCAGACATTAGGGCCCAGAGGGCAGCCTATTGGGACCTTCAATTCTGCAACATTTGCTGTAAATTCTGCTTATTTCATAGCCAAAAACATTTGCTGTAAATTCTGCTATTTTCAATTGGAATAGAATTCATTAAGGTACTTTGATATTGCAGAGATGAAAAATGTGAATGCCAAGTGCAGCGGTGCACACCTGTCCGACATTCAGTCCACCATGGGCCACATTGTGGATGTGGCCTAGTCGAAAGGTAAGACTGGTCTTCTCATCAGGTGGGCCACACATTCTGCAATAAATGTGGTCATTTAAATTTAAAAAAAAATTACCCTTTCCTTTCTGTACATGTATGGCCTGCCTAATGAGGAGACGAGCCGATCTTTTGGCCAGGGCATGTAGCTAGGGCTGAAAGTTGGGTGGGTTCAACCCGACCGACCCATGACCGACCGACATTGGGTTGGGCTCGGGCAGGATATTTCCGATCCGATCTTAAGCTTGGGCTATAGAAACACCAACCCGATAAAACTTGGGTTGGGCTCGGGTTGAGGTCTCGGGTTGCCTGACCCAACCCGAACCCGATCGATATATAAGTTACTTATAAATTATAATTGAGTGTGGATCGTTTGTGTCGAAGGCACACTAGTGATGTCGAGTCTCATTTGTCCACATCATTTCCAAGGACTCAAGTTAACAAGATATGCCAGATTTCTTTCTCCCAAATAGACTTCGTGCTATGCTACGTGACTTTTAAAGGAGTAGTTGTCTCATATTTTAGCTTGTTTTTTTTAAAAAAAAAAAAATGAAGTTCTTTATAATGAATAATCACATATATAATTAATAAAATTACAGATACAAAAAATAAGTCTTATATTGAAATATAATAAACTAATGTAATAACAAAAATATTAGCACGTATATACCCGACCAACCCGATCAACCCGACCGAGCCCGCTCGGGTTGGGCTTGGGTTGAGAATTCCCAACCCGAGATTGGGTTGGGTTGGGTTAGGATTGAGGTATAGGAACCTTGGGTTGGGTTAGGGTTGAGCACCAACCCGCCCGACTTTCAGCCCTACATGTAGCCGGCTTTGCCCATCCAATGAATGGCCTAGATTTGCATGAATGTGCCAAGCTGGCACTTGGGCCAGCGAGTACAATTACCCTTAGCAGGATTATGACAAAGATTCATCACCCCCATAGCTTTCATATAAGTATTCTTTGTATGATTTTCATAAAAGAAGATCAGATTCTTCGCTATTTCATGTTTTCCTTTCTGGGTTTTGGTTAGAGAACTGATTCTTAGAATGTTCAAATATTCTATTTGCATTGGCAGAACACAACCCCAGTTCCAGCACCAGGGGCAGCAGGAAAGTAAGCTGTTGCATTTAGAATATCAGGAGACACAACAAGCTTTTCAATCAGAACATAGAACATAGTTCATCAAAGTGAGGCCCATTAACTCAATGGTCTGGATTGCCAAGTCATGGGGCCCACTTGTACAGGCTGACGGCCCTACATACTGTGCAAATTCGTAGGGAGAGGAGATATGCTTCCTCCTTATTTAAAATCACACAGATATTGGAAATAAAAATAGCATTGGAATGCACTAAATGGAATGCAGAGTCTGCACTTGGGCGGAAGCTGTGGGTTCCTTTCTTTCATCTATCTATTTGATCGGTTCTTCTGGATTGTTAGCCTTTTGGCCTTTTCTGTATCTGACATTTGGTATTTCTTTTAATAAAATTTTTCGTTAGTGATTAAAAAATGATCCATTGACAAATACCTAAATGTTACTCATGTTGCCACTGAAAATGGTGGGGACCAAGGAAACATTAAAAATACTCCCACTATTGCCAGATCTCTTGGAAAATTACCATTTACCACAAGGAATTAGAATTTCAATTCAGCAAGCAATCGAGCAACAGAATAAAGCAGACAATTTAGATTTAATAAACCATAAAGAAGTCTCCCAATATTGACGGATCCTGTGCTTGAACAACCTTCTTTGCCTTGCCCTGAGTCCCCAAATACAGTAACCGATGATCATATTTTGGGCAATCATTTCTCTTTCAAAAATTGTAGATGGAAAGGATTATGAGAAGTAGTAATTAGAAAGTTGTTCAGCATGCAATTTGACATACACAAGGAAAACCAGGAAAAGGAGGAATACAAAATAATGGATTATTCATGCTTAAGTCTCCATGCGATAACAATAAAAGGAGATGGAAACCTGAACGTTAGTGGTTTAGATTTATGATCGACAAAACTGTGTTTGAAATGCAAATCATCAAGCATATATTATAAGAATCTTCTAGAACAGATGTGACAATTTATTCTGTTTGAGAAACAAGAGAAAAGGGAAAAAAGAAAAGGACGAAAATGTAAATTCTACAAGAGAAACAAGAGAGAAAAAAAAAAAAAAAAAAACCAAAGAACCCAACAATGTAAATTCTACAAACAGTAAACCAAAATCTCAGCGTATTCAAAACTACATAAAATAGTATTTATCATTCTAGCTCTTATTTGCTTCAAATATACCCCAGAAACACAATCGTAAGCTATCATTTCAATTAAATTCCAGTTTTTCTTTTTCTTCACAAACTATGACAGTCTACCTTCTAATAACTGAGACACTGCATAGCCTTTTACAAAAATCCACCCCAGTATATACTGATCCTGCATTCAGTAAGAAAAATAAATAATAATAATCATGTTACAAAAGTGTTCTCCCTGTAAATCAAACAGTGCACATATCTCCTACCATTTGACTTTCAGTATGACATACAGGGAGATTTTGTAGGCATGGGGCACTAATAACCAAACCTACTTCCTCATTTGTACGAAACAAGTACAGAGCACAGAACATCCATGTTTTCATCACAATAAGGATTTATTTCATCACAATAAGGATTTACAGATTGTAACTGTTTGTGAAACAAAACCGCCACCAGAATCGAAAAACTTACATCCAGACTTTAAATTAGTAAAGGCTTTAGATTCACAAAATAGGACCTGAAAACTCTGTTAACAGAAGAAGGGTTAGCACGAAAGAGGAAAATGAGGAGCTTTGCTAAATACAAAGCCCACATGCACCTGTTACAGGCGGGCATACACATGTGGGATATCGAGTTGTGCTGCAGCCAGGTGGGTGATGTGGGTCCCACCACAAAAATCTAACCCACTACATGGAGGGCCCAAATGCAGAAAGCAGACTCTTGAGAAACAAGAATCAGCCAAATTGGAAGATCCTGAACCTCTGACAAATGGCCTTTGAATGGATTGTGAAGCAGAGAGTACAGCAACAGTCCACATCCAACAGAAAACATTACAACGGTTAAAAGGTCAGGATCTTCCAATCCAAGAGCTTTCTAGGCATCCCCATCCAAGAGTGCGGCCCATCGGATAAATGGCATGGATCACCGAGCTGGATCCACTGCTAAAGAAAACCATTCAGTTGCAAACACAGGTTTATTGAAAAATCAGATCAAGGGGAGAGAATTGCAGGAATCTGGAAAGCGAAACCAAAATCCAAAGTACATCGTCGAATCTCGTCGGGAAGTCGGGATATGGGAAGAAATTTGGAGAAATAGGAGTAGAAATCTGGGGTTTTGAAATGAGTGAGTGAGTTGGAAAAGGGAAGTACCTTAAATTGGATATGGAAGATCGTGGAATGAGATTCGGATCTGTCTTTTTACTCTCTCGGCTCTCGAGAGGAGAAAGTCCTGAAAAATACACAAGAAATCCACAGATGAAAAATGGAAAAAGAAAAGGCATCTTCTAACTTGAATTTTCTGAAATCCAAACCCTAGTTCTAGATCTAGTAATCCCCACCATAACCAGTCAAAAAACCTTGTAAAGTGCAGAAAATAGATCCAAAACTCTAGGAAACAAGATAGTAGCAGATCTAGATACTTAATGGGTTATCAGGTAGCTCTAGCTGGAGAGATCCCAAAGCAACCGTGAGAGAGAGAGAGAGAGAGAGAGAGAGAGAGAGAGAGAGTAGAATCGGGAGCAGAGATCTGGAGAGAGAGAGAGGGAAAGAGGAGAATCGGGAGAGAGGGGAACGGGGGCAGAAACAGAGTGAGCAAATGAAGGGCCGGTTTGGGTTATTGATATGTTCGGCGCCCTTTGCCGGCAGTGCATGTTGGGCGCCCGAAAAAGGGGTCGGCAATGCCGCACTTTGTTGCAGTGAAACCTCTATAACGAGGATCACCTTGGAGTCCGTGTTCTAAATCCACGGTGTCCATCTGTTTTTCCAGAACTATAAGCGACTTCCAGAGATAAGAGAGAGAGAATGGCTTCATGGGTTGTGCCACCTCTTTCTCTAATCTCAGCCGTTGATGCTTTCTCTCCCCAATCTCAACAGTTGATACTTCTAGAGATAAGAGAGGGAATGAATTTATGGCTTCTCATGGGATAGATCCAGACCGTCTATCAAGATGCAAACAAATCAGGGTAGTCACCTCATATGGTGGGCCATTAGTACACGAAAGATCTTTGATCCGATGGTTAGGATCTCGTGAAACAAGTATGTCAAATTTTAGGCTAAAGCACATCAATAGAATGGCCCATTACTTGAGAAACTGAGTGGATTTCACATGTATATCATGTGGGCTCACCTAACTTAGGCAAGTACAAACAAGTGAAGTCCTGTGTGCAGTGGATGCATGTATGCTTGTGTTATATATGGGCCCTAGGATTGGCATACTACTTAGGTTTTCAGTTTTGTACAAGTGGGCCCATTTTTCAATGATCTAGGCCATTGAGATATTTAGTCTCATTATCGATCGCCCCTGAAATAAATATATCCTAGATTGAATAATCCTATCATCTAATAAAATGAAGGGATTAGATTCTTACATCAGCTGGATTATTAACATATAGGATATACAAAGTGGGGCCCATAATATCAACTGTTGGATCGATAAACTTTGGTCCAGTTGCCCACTTGGAGTAACCCAAAACTCTACAACTTTCTTACAAGTAATATGTATATTTCGCTCTTTTTTTTTTTTTTTTTACATGTACATATACATGCATGTGAATGTGATTTCCTTTATATCATTCTATTCACTAGTGATCCAAAGATCATTAGTGATTGAAACGATCATCAACCATGATGATCAATGTTGATGAAAGGATCCATTATCAACAATGATCATTAACGGTAATGATCAGATCCATCACTGATGGTCATAATCACAGGTGATGATTGAACTCTCTTTATGGTTATGCACTTTAAATTTTTTTTTTTTTTAATCTGATAATAATGATTATATGTGTGATATAATTAGGCCTGATGTGATCAGATCTAAGCCATTTTTTTCATTGGAATATAGAAAATTAGTGTTAGAATGCTCCCTACACATATAAATAGGTTGTGCATAACCTGAGTGAGAGTTAATTATCCTCCACCAAATGATGCATGCAACTAATAATGGAAGGTTGCATGTTATATAAATTTATTCTTATAAAAGCATTAAACTCATCTTAAATAGAGAACTTGATTGATCTACACCACCCATTCGGGTATGTGCACTTTCAGATCTCGTTAAAATGCGTTGACTACTTTTATACTTTGAAAATTTGTATAACACATTAGATCATAGCTAAGTAGTGATACTTATGCAATTTAGAAATGACTACCAAAGTGTTAATTGCTGAACAGCTGAAAGGACAACATTTCGACGGTAATAACTATGAAGACTAATTCCCCATAGTGCGAAGCCTTCTGTACGAGGACGACATATCGGACACACTCAATGAGGTTCAAGAGGAACCCATACTGACTGAAAATGAAAATTTAGGAAAATATAGGGTTGCAATGACCCGCTACAATAAGTAGCGTAAACAAAATCGTTCAGCCCGTAATGTCCTTATTAGCACTATGCACAAAGAACTCATTCCTATGTATGAAGTGCATAACACCGCTAAGGGAATCTGGAAAGCACTGACAAATACCTATGCGCGGAAGTCAGATGTGAGAGTTCGGGCAATGGAATTAGAATTCCAGGAGTATAGGATGTCAATCGCCTGCCCCATCAAAGATCATATCTGTAAGATGGAGCAGATGATAGGTGTCCTTATGAATGTTGGGTGTAAATTGACTGAAAATAAAAAAATAATAGCAATGCACCATTTCTTACCTGAATCTTGGGCCCTAATCAAAAGAATTTTGAACCATACTGCTATCACTACGTTCAGATACTTTTGTGGCCACTTGGTACGTGATGTTGAAATAAATGTAATTCAGCCAGGATCGGCCAAGGCATTTGTAGCAGAGACCCATAAACGGAAAACTAACAAGAAACAGTTCAAAGCTCGCAAGAAGGCGAAAAAGAATAAATAAGAACAGAAGACCGTGACACCTCCTCCAAATCTCAAGAAGGGGAATGGAAAGAAGAAGCAAAAAAAGACAAATATAGTCTGCTTTGTCTGCAGAAATTCAGGCCATTATGCTTGGCAGTGTGCCCATAAAAAGACAGTAATTTCTCAGTCACTAGATACTCTGTATGTAAGTGTTTGTTCTGAAATCCTTTCCATTGATACTATATCTAACGAATGGATTTTGGATTCAGATGCAACAAAGCACGTGACGTGGAGTCGTCGAGGACTCGAGGAATTCCGGCCTGTAGCCAAGGGAAGTTACAAGGTGTATATGGGAAATAATACTGTCGAAGACGTACTAGGGATTGGCGTTTTACATCTTTGTACGTGTATAGGGTAAACAATAATCTTCCATAATACTTTTTATACACCGGGGATGCGTCGGAATTTAATTTATGTTTCTAAGTTATTATATGATGGTTTTGATATTCGATTTTTTAAGACAAGAGTTTCTTTGAGACTAAATAACCTCATCTTTGCATGAAAAAATTAAATTTCAGATTTATTTATTCTGGACGTAGATAGTGATAATGTACATCTTGCTTTATCTGCTATGTTAAATGAAATTGTAGTATCTGAATATCAAAATTGGCACGCGAGGTTAGGTCACATTGGAAAGGATCGTATGACAAGACTAGTACATTCTGGTCTGTTAGACTCCTTATCGAAAGTTGATTTGTCATTTTGTGAACATTATGTGTTCGGAAAGACTTCGAAGAAACCATTTCCTAAAGCGGCTAGATCCAAGGGCACACTAGAGATAATCCATTTAGATATCTGTGGACCCTTCAATGTACATGCCTGAAATGGATGTTAATACTTTGTTACTTTTATTGACGATTACTCGCGCTATGGATATGTGTATCTCATCTCACACAAATTTGAGGCTTTTGATTGTTTTCTTAAATATAAAGCTGAGGTGAAAAATCAACTTGAGAAAAAGATTAAAATCCTTCGATCTAATAGAGGTGGCGAGTATACATCTGAAATGTTTAAATCATATTGTGAAAACGTTGGCATAGTTTGACAGTACACAATGGCTTACACTCCACAAAAAAATGGTATTGTAGAGAGAAGGAATAGGACACTATTAGACATGGTTAGATCGATGATAGCACAAGTCAATCTCTCTACGACATTCTGGGGAGACGCACTCTTAACAGCTGTCTATGTCCTTAATAAAGTCTTATCCAAATCCATTCCTAAGACCTCATATGAATTGTGGTCTGGGAGGATTCATTCTCTGGCTAACCTACGCCCTTGAGGATCTTTGGGATATATTTTGCTACCCACTCCGCATAGAGGTAAACTTGATAGTAAAACCATTGAATGCGTGTTCATAAAGTACCCTATGCATTCAAAGGCATACGTTCTAATTTATGAGGACCATAGACGATTGATTGAGATAGAATCCTGGGACGTGACCTTCGTTGAAGAGAAATATCCTAGCCTAATGCAACAAAAGGTTCCAATAGAACTTTTTGAAATACCCGATGTATCTTAGAAGAGTGGGAGTTCTGTTTCTTAAAATGATGACGCTCCTATAGTTCGTCAGGACAGTGGGAGGACATCTCAGCAGGCTCCTGAGTTATGTCGAAGCAAAAGAGGATTGATTCCCAGGAGATACTTTGATATTGAGGGCAAACATTCTCTTACGTTACGGTTGATGATGATGAACCTGATTCGTATCAGGATGCATTGTTATATTCTAACTCGGCCAATTGGGTGAATGCTATGAACGAAGAGATCGCTTCTATGGAGAAGAATAAAGTCTGGGAACTTGTTGATCTTTCTTCTAATCGCAAAGCGATAGGTAATAAATGAGTATTAAAGATAAAAAGAAAGGCAGATGGAACAATGGACAAGTACAAAACACAATTAGTTGCTAAAGGTTTTACATAAAAAGAAGGCATTGATTACGAGGAGACTTTTCACCTGTTGCAAAGTTCTCCTCAATCCACGTGATCTTGTCCATTGTCGCAAGTTTAAATTTAGAGTTATATCAGATGGATGTAATGACCGCATTATTCAATGGTGACTTGGATGAAGAGATATACATGCAACAATCCATTAGTTATGTGGACAAAAAACATCCTAAGAAAGTCTGCAAGTTGTTGAAATCTAACTATGGGTTGAAGCAATCTTTAAGACAGTTGTACGTGAGGTTCCACTTAGCCACCACCACTTTTGGATTCATGATGAGTGAAGAAGATCATTGTGTATACATGAAACGGTCTGCAAGATCCTTTCCGATACTATCTCTATATGTAGACAATATCCTGCTAGCTGGTAATAACATGCAATTATTGATATTGACTAAAAATTGGCTATTCTCGAACTTTGAGATAAAAGACCCCGGTGAAGCCAACTTTATTCTTTATCCACAGTTTCCTTGTCATGGTCTACTTGAACTTCCATATGCTTCAATTTTCGGATCTGCCCTAAAATGATTTGGAAAAGCAAATGGACACTCAATCCAAGCTGTTCATCCATTTTACCCCCTCATTTTAGGGCATGAATTCAAAAAAGAACTAGATCATAAGCTCAAGTGGAGCACATCACAGGAAAGAGTGGTGATTGAACACCCATGGTAAAAAAAACTTCTTGTGGCCACAAAAGTTTTGGATCAGATTGATATTTGTGATTTTACTCAGGTACGAGGGACCTTATCAACAGGTTGGATGGCAAATAACCAGGGACTAAAAAAGGTTTCAACGGTGGGTATCATTACCCCATATTCTTGTTTTGTGGCTCACTTGATCTTCCGGTCTACTTCTTGGGAGTTCATGCCATGAAATAAACTGAAATAAACGGATAGATAAGAAATCTTCATGAAGGAATTAGAGGTTCTCTCTTATTGGGTTGTCAGTGACCCTCTCTTTAATGCTCCCATGGAACTGAATAAGGCATGCTCACACTTGGTCCAGCCTTCAATTCCGAAGTCACCAACAATCAACTTCGACCAATGGAGCCATATTGCCCATGGTGCCCTAGTGAAGTTATGCTCATTCAATTTGATCATTTTTCGGATGCTTTTAAAGCTTCGATATCATGGCCAAAACCGATGAATAATTGGGTAGAATGGTATACTCGTGTAGTAAGAACAACATGGCAATACATGAAAACAGGCCTTGATCTATGAGTGTATCAACCTTTCTTTGCATGAATATTCAGCCAATGCTTTCCTTCTTGCAGCAGCCTCAACCTTCTGGAGTTGATCGACCAATACATTCCATTTTGGATGCAGTCCTTGGGTCTGACAATTATGGATGTTTGTGCCTTTACCCATCTTTTGTCTTTTAGCGAGCCGGCCTATCCTAGTTTTGCCCTAAAGGATAAACATCCATTCGTTCTTCCAAATAAAAACAGCAAGGGCTATTCCAATTCTATGGCTCTTCAACGTAAATCTTAGGATGAAGTTGCTGATCAAAAGCACACGACCTTCCTTTTGATGCGGATCTGTTGATATTTACTCTGTGTGGGTGCCCTTCAGATTAAAAAGGAATACGTTTATCTGACTGAGGCACTTACTTAAGGGTGTCAACTTTCCCTTGCCCCATTCGTGCTTGGCCACTTATACCATAGTATGTTTAAAGCAACCACCAAGGGTGGTACCGGCAGACCTATTTGGCTCATTCAGATGTGGCTCTATAAATATTTTGGGGCAATTTTCATCAAGTCCATTCTCACTGATGTTGATTATACCTCTTGCGACCACCGTAACATCCTTTGCCCAAAAACCACTCATTCTTTTGCCGATTACATGAATTTCTTCCTTTCTCTTAAACCCGATAAACCTAACCCTTCTTTCTGTCCATTCAATGATAAAGAATTTGGTCCAACTTGGTTCATCGAAGAGTATGAGGCAACCGATATCAAGATGACTGGTCTCAGAGACAGGTTGGAAAAAGCTATTTGATTTGTTGAGACCTTTTGTATGGTGGCATAGTGGAGATGGTTGTTAATGCTAAGGCCAACCTCGAGCAATATTGCTCCAATCTCCTTGCACATTAGTTCGGTTTAACTTAAGGCATTCCTCATTCGTTTATTCATCAAACTTGCAATCAGCCTTCGACTCATTAGCCAGTTATGGATTCGGTCTATATCTTTCATACCCTCCACAGTAATTTCAATATTGTGAGCTTTGCTTTTACACTTCCTCTCTTTCCTAGTTGTCCCCAGCAGTTATCTTCCTTTTACCACAGGTGACAATATTATTATGGGACTTTAGTAAGTGGGTCCCATGAGTTAATTATTGGTCGACTATACCCTTCTTCCTTTAGAGTAGAGAAACTTATGGCCGAAAAGAAAAAAAAAACAACAACAGATAGTACTAAAAAGTCAACAGTGCCTCAATCAGCCATATCTCCTGCTCAGAGGAAGACACGATCAAAGAAGACGACATCGATCGAATTGATTGTCCTATCTCCAGCACCAATAAGGGCAGTCGAACCCACTCCTTTTACATTAATAAGAACGGTTGATCCAGCTCCACTTGAACCAAAGCGTTGGAAGACTACAGTCGTGGGTCCAATCAAAGTTGTTACGACAACTTCATCAGTCCAATCATCTATGGCGCCTCAACTATTTTGAAGATTTCAAAGCTTAGACCTCTTTCAGCTCATCTTCTTATATCTCTTGTTGCTTCTGATCGATCTACTTTGAAAACTTTAGGTATTTCTTATTCGGCCGAGACTTTTGTAGCCTTCAAAAATTATTATAAAACTAAGTTTTAGTCGGGTGTTCCTCTTTCAAAATACTCTTGGGAGATAGAAGAGGCATATAAGGGACACGAGGATGCTCACTTCAACAAGGCCTTTAACAAATGACAGAGAGAAAAGGAAAGATTGAATAATCTTAATCTTCATTTTGATCATTTTCCCAAACCATATCGGCCTAATCCTTCTCCTTTCCCATGTTCCAATTGAGCTCTGGCTTTGGTAGTTGATCCCACTAAAATTTCACTAGTGGTCGACAGATTTTCTACCATCGTTGTTCGGTCCGATTTTAGGTGGATGTTGTTTATATTATTTTTCTTTTAAATATTTTTATATTTCATTACTTCTTCTAATTCTCTCTTTTTTCTTTCCCACACTCACTAGGGAGCTCTCGGCCTCTGAGAGACAAATTATCCCTGCACTGCCTCCTTAGGTTGAGGCATTTATCTTAGTTACTTCGGTTGATGCAGCTCAGCCTTCCATAGAAAGACTTGGCGTTTCTGACTCTAAGGAAACTACGAGTGACATTCCTCGACAGGGAAGTCAAACAGAAAGTCAGGCTCAAGAAGAGGTAATAACGTATCAACCTATGGAGTCTTTCAGTCTCCTTTTGCACTATATGACTTCGTCACTTGGTCATGATTAAGGCTAGGGGATCGTGGAGTCTGTCGCTGTGATACTATAAGATTCATCCATGATAGTCTTTTCTTACGTGATTCCGACATCTTCCATTCAATTTACTCCATCCTAGGAACTAATCAAGCAAGCAGATCCTATCTCGGTCAACGAGCATAGGGTGGTCAACTTGGATGAAGTAGAAGAAGTATAAGAGGAAGTCTGTCAACAACTGAAACCTCTCTTAATCGAGTTGTACCTACAGAGACCCTTGCGGCCGATGCTCCTGCTCTATCACCCCTGCCAATCGATACTTCTAGTGCCCTCCTTTCATCGTCTGAGGAGACCCCTTTTGTAGAAGATATTTTAGCCTCCTTCGACCAAACTTTTGCTAGCGATACCTTGGTGGTTGAATCCCCAGCAAATTCATCAAAGTTCCAGTAACTTCAGGAGGAATTATGCATTTATATCTACTCCGGGGCTCTTGACATCATTTCTTCCGGATTGATCGAGAGACTCAATCTTCTTATCCGTCGCTACCAAACTCTCTTTCGGTCTGATGATTCCTTATTGGCTAAGATGCCTGTACTATATGAATTTCTAAATCTATTTCATGAGTACCAGGATATAGTTATGACAGTAGATAGACTTTAGTCTGAGCATGCAGTTGTGTCCCGTAAAATGCCTGAAGTCATAACTGCTAGGGAACAACTTTCCACTGGGAATGGCAAACTGAAGGAATCAGACTCGATGCTAATTGATTTGAAGGCCCAAATCTCAGCGATGGAGGATAAACTGAATACGTTAAAAGTGGAGGAAGACCTTGCCCAATATTAGACGTGGTCCGAAGGTTGAAGTTAAGACATTGAGCGTCTTCATTCAAGAGCATACTCCATTGATCAGCCATACGGTGAGCACAACCTCAAAGACTAAAACTACTCTTGATCGGTAAGAAGCTAGGTGATCAAAGCTATAGAAAACGATCGTCACTTTTTCTTCTTTTGAATTTTGATTGTCATGTGTTCACAACCCCAGGTGTAGGGTCGTGATGTAGTAATAACTCGTGAGAACGAGGTCGAAACCACGGGGACTAAACTTGTACGTATTCTAAAAACAACTAGAACTAGAACTAGAAGAAGATCTAAATTTGAATTTTGGAATAAAATATAGTAATTGTGAATAATGTTTAAACTATCAATTGAAGGTGGGAACTAGGGTGCCAAGAATCCACTTGTAGCTATCAAGATGCTACCTTGCTTAATTCAAAGAACATAATTGAAACTGGAGTCCTATCATATCCAATTGGAAGATCAAGCAATTAAATTAAATCTGAACTTTCGTTGACCTAATTCTCAATGGAAGAGAATTGTGATGAGTGGAAGAGATTCCATCACCCTACCATGCCCAGGAGACCATGGTAAATGTAGACACCCCACCCAGGCTAACCTCTCAAGAAGGCTAAGAACCATGATCACACCTTGAATCAAACCCAAATCCCACCTTAAACCCAACCCTCACCCAAGAACCTTAAAAACCTCCAGACCAAGACCCGAAACCTTGATCCAAGCCGTTCAGCCCACGCATGACCCCCGCCTGTACCCTATACCTTGACCAGAACCTCTTTACCTAAGCCGAAACTCATCCGTCCGAACCAGAAAGCCCTAAAAGGAAGTCACCGTGCTAACCCGCACGTTAGGCAAAGCCCGCACGCACAAAACCGACTCAAACGGACGCCAGTCTGACTACCTCCAGCGGTAGTCTGACTACCTCCAGCGGTAGTCTGACTACCGCCAGCGGTAGTCGGACTACCGCCACATGCGGCCCGCGGGTGGACAGTTGTCCCAGCATCGAAAAGTCAACTTTCCTTGGAATTTACCCCTCTCATCCTCACTATTTACTGTTTTACCAACTCCTTTAGCCAATGAGAGTACGCCACATGGCGCCTCTCTCCTCTCCACCAATCACCATGTGCCACATCAGCATTTAGCCCCCTCTTGTCTTCTATTTACTAAAAAATCATTGAAAAGGGCTATAAAAAGCCCTCTTCCCTTTCATTTTTAAGGGGCCACCAAGGAGAAGCCACCAAGGGAGGGAGAGAGTGAGAGAGAAAGAGAGGGAGAGGAAGAGAGTGAGGGTGAGGAGGTGCTCCCAATCCTCAAAGTCTAGATTTTTCAGCCATCTTCTTAGCCCACTCCTTGCCTTCCTAGCCATCTTAACCCCCTTAACCTAGCCTAGTTGATCATGGTTTAACACACATCCTAGCCTATTCAAGAATCAAGCCAAAGATCCAATTACATACAAGCATTCATCATGACATCTACTCCCTTCTCAACCCCCTGCTTCTCTAGATCTCTAGTGAACGTATACTATATGACTTGCCGTACATCCGAGCCTGTCACATCAAAAATTTTTAGTGATCTAGTCCACTTTTCTTATCTCTTTGCATAAGCATCATTACATCCATCCTCTAGACACATTATCGGGCATATGCTCTGTGGCCTGCCGAAATCTCGGATCTTGCTACATCAGAAATCCACGTGTGACTGGTCCCATCATGACCAAAGCATCATCATTATCCCTTGAGATTATTTTACCACGCTAAGTAGAGACAATACATTTGTGCGGGCAGAGAGGGTGCCTAACACCTTCCCTCTTTGTAACCGAGGTCCCTTATCCCGGAATCCCAGATCGCAGACCAAGAGTCAATCTAAGGTAGGAGAATCTTCGGATTTCTCCAACCTTACGTATTCTGTGGGTTCTAACCGACCGCGGGATTCTGAGTAATATTGGCTAGTGGCGACTCCAACAATCACAAATCAGCTTAATCACCCCCACCATCATCACCACACCTCATCATACCAACGTGGGCGCCGATTCGATTTTCAATGTCTACAGTAAACAACAAGATTTACCAATCTCACAATCTCAGAATGGAAAAGAAGATACTCAAAGCTATCACAACATCTATTGTAATTTGAGTCATAACAAACCATAGAAAACTGAAAATATTTCTTAAATTCAAACTAGAAGTCAATGAAGTTTGACATAAACAAGAATTAAAGCAAAATAAACATCCAAACACGCTACAAGCTTCACCTCTTAGCCATAGCTAAGAAATTTAGCCAACCAAAGACATGATTGAACTAAAAACTCTTAAACAAAGCATAAAAACTAACTAGAAGAAGAAGATTGAGGAAGAATGAATGACTCTTTTAAGTTCTCCAACACTTTGATATACTCTTCCAACCCTAATTCGTGCTTAGAAACAATTAAAAGACTCATATTTATAGTATTTGCTTGGACTGACTTTGAAATCGCCTCAAATTTGCATAAAAAGTTACGATTTGGTCGGACCAAATTAAAGCTGAAAATCGCACTTTCTTACTGGACAAATTTGCGCGATTTCGGTTGGACCAAATTAAGGCTAAAAATTTTGTTTCTCACTAGACTGTTTTGCTTGATTTTGGTCGGACCGAAAGTCTGTTTTAGGAAAATTCTGCTTTAGACTCAGAATTCCAGAATATGTTTTTTTAGGAATCTTTTTTTTTAGGACAATTTTCAGGATTCTTTTTCTTCACTTCAAATCTTCGATTCTCTTTATCCCTCACTTGGTTTCCTTGGATCTTTGGCAAGTGAATTCTTCATTAATGACTTCCAAATCTCCAAATCTTCATTTAGTAATCTTTTGAGTATAAATCTTCCTTTTGGCACCAATTTCACCTTAAGCTCTTGAAATCACCTCGCACATGAAAACATGCATAATTAGATCGATTAAGCACTATCATGTTTGTAAAACCAAGGTATAAATAAGGGGAAATATGTAATATTTCACACTCAACATTATGTATTTGTCTGCTTCTTAAATGTTGTACTATTGGCCTATAATTTTCTATTTTTAATGTAATCGGAGGTGTCTTCTTCCTTTCTATGTTTGTAATGCTTTCAATACCTAGTTTTTTCTCTCTTTTATATGGTTAAAAGGAATAGTTGTCTTATTAGCATGGCGCAAACATGAAAAGTCGTGCGTCTACTCGTTTTATCCTCCTAAGGAACATTTCATGCCATTAATGGGCACTTTAATCATCATGACGCCTTGACTTCGCTCACGATTGGCTTCCTTGGGCCTTATATAAAGGATTCCTTGGTTCTTTTTCCTCCGTGCACTCAATTCCCTTTCCTTATTTCGAATTCACAACTTTTCTGCTTGTTATCATGACTACTGCACCCCTTTCCCCTCTTATTCGAGTTCGGGCTTTCTTAAAGGAAATATTTCCCTTGACGTTGAGTCATTTGGCTGTTCCAACATTCAATTTGAAATTTACTCTTTCGTCTGCGAGTTTCAAGACATTGCAAAAAGTGACACTCTACTGAAGGACCTGCTGGAGGTTCTAACCAGGCTCCAGTGCATCGGTAATGCCTATTTTATTAGCGAAAAAAATAATCTGGAGACACTAGATGCACACGCAGATGAGTGTGCCGCTATTCACAAAGAGTCAAACATACTTCCTGATCAATATGATGTGACTTGGAATGATTGTCTTTATTAAAATCGGGAGTAAGAAAGAGGGAGAAGATAAGGCCAATATAGTCGGCTGCCATATTAATTAAGTTCTGTACTTCCTCGATCGAGTTCTGAAAAGTGGAGAATCCTGGAAGGCTCAAAGGCAAACGACCAAAGTCATAAAAAACCATGCCTTTTAAGGAATTCAAAGAAATAAAGGCAGCTTATGCTTAAACTGCACCTTGATCGAGCCTTTTTTTTTTTTTTTTTCTTTTCTTTTCTATGCTTAGTTTGCCCCCAATTTTTTTTATACATGTAATTGGGCTAGGGCTTATTTTGTCTTCCCTTATCGGCCTTATAATGAAATTTATATTTCCTTACATTTGTCTATGATTCTTGACCGATTTTGACTTATCATTTACGATTTATGATTAATCTAGCCATCATTTGGCCTGATCTTGCCATCTCCCATAGTCTGGGATGATAAGCCTACAAAAATTGACCATTGATAGCTTTTTTAATAATTTTTCCCAACATATCGCGAAGCATATAAGTACCAACTCAAAGAACTTTTACAACAGTTAATGGTTCATCCCAAGTAGGTGACCAATTACAAAAGGCAATATTCTTAGTTTCTAAAGGCAATATCACATTCCAAACCATATCACCTTCTCCAAAAGCCTTTTTTTTTTTTTCACATTCTTGTTATAAGCTCGTGCGACTCTGGCTTTATTTAGTACAATAGAGTCCAAAGCTTTCAGTCGCATTTCATCTAAGCTCTCGAGTTCAACCAGCATGGCCTCGGTGAACTCGGCTGATGTGAGATTAGCCTGATAATCTACCCTTAGAGACGACACAGTTACCTCCAGAGATAACACAACATGTCATATGTAAGCATGAAAGGACTTACCCATGTGCTTGTTCGAGGTGAATTCTGATAAGCCCAAAGGGCATCTGATAACTTGATATGCCATTGTCTGGGATTTCCATTGATCATCTTGCGCAATATATTCTTAATAACTTTGTTACTTACCTCAGCCTGGCTGTTAGCCTGAGCATAGTAAGGTGTGGAATGCAACAATTTAATTTTATACTGATTAGCCATCGCTTTGACTTCCTTAGATGAGAAAGCTGCTACTCGGTACAAAGTAATTGATTTAGGAATCCCAAATCAATGGATTATATGGGTTTCAATGAATTCGATAACATCTTGATGACCTGTCCCTGTCATAGCCTTTGCTTCTACCCATTTCCTAAAGTAATTGGTAGGCACAATAATGAAACTATGATTTTTTTAATGGAGGATAAACTTTACATATTAAATTGATGGCCCATCTTCGAAATGGCCAAGGTTTAACAATAGAATGTAACTCGGAGGTCGTTACATGTTGTATCAGCCTATATTTTTGACATGCTTCACCTCCTTTAGCATATTGGGCACAATTGGCTATCATTTTTATTTTTTTTTGCCAGAAACACCTATAAATCAAATTATAAGCCTCATTTTACTTTCAATTTGATGTGCTCCATAAATTCCTTCATGTACTTCCCCCAAGTTAACATGGCTTCTTTCTTATCCAGGCATCGCAATAGCACACCATCAGCTCCCCTTCGATTTAATTTATAGCCATTCTTCTAAGGTCTCTACTGATTTTGGTCCAAGGAGACTGAAGATAGTTTATGATTGGGACCCTCCAATCATCTTTGTTCATCTTAACCTGACAAATTTCCTTGATCGATCTCCTTTGAAAAATGAACGTAATGACTTCTTCTGAACATATATTATTTTATTATCCCGACCCTGAGCATTCTAAAGTCTTGTTGCCAATTGTGACATCTTATTGGCATCAATGTTTTTTTCCTGAGTTATATGTTTTAACTTCACTTCGTCAAATTTGTTCAGCAACTGAGATGTCAGAACAAAATACGCCTGTAAAACAATACTAGTGCACTTAAATCATCCAGCCAATTGGTTTATTACCAACTAAGAATCACCCATTATCAATATATTTCTGACCTCCAATTCTACTAACATTTCCAAACCAATTATCAGAGCCTCATATTTGGCTTGATTGTTAGTGCATTCGAACTCAAGCTAGAATGGCAAATTCTTGTCTCTTTCCATCTAGGGTAACCAAGACGACTCCTGCTCCTGATGCTTTGTCAGTCCTTGAACCATCAAATATCAGTCTCCAAGGCAATTGGTATACCATATATAAGTCCAATACTTCCGCAAGAAGTTGATTTCAATGTCACATGGATGATCAGCCAAGAAATTTTCTATGGCTTGGCCTTTCAATTCTCTTTGCGGCACATAGTTAAATCAAATTCAAACAGAGCAAGAACCTATTTACCAATTTAGCCATTAAGATTAGTCGATTTAACATATATTTAATTAAATCAATTATCGAGATTACAATGACTGATTCAACCAATAAATAATGTTGTAACTTAGTGGTTGCGAAGTACAATGATAAACATTGTTTTTCCATTATAGAGTATCACCTCTTAGTACTAAGCAACATTTTTCTTAAATAATAGATTGTGTGCTCTTTCCAATCATCATCATCCTATGCAAGTAGAGTTCCAATCGACTCTATACAAACCGCGACGTACAACATGAGTGGTCGACCTTTGACTAGTTGTTGGTGTTAAATGCCTTCTATTTGACAAACTCAGCTCGATGACGTCGAAGCCACTCGATGCCATCGAGTATTTTCGGGATTTTTGCCCCTGGTCGCTGGACTGTTTTTGTCATTTTTTGATCACATTGAAGGTAGTTCGATGTCATCGAAGGTTTTATGCAGATTTTGTGAATTTTGTTTCCTATTTCATTTTGGTTCCTTTCTAAAGCTATCTAAAGGGTTGTATACGGGACTGGGAGGTATTCTAAGGCATTCTAAGGTTTCTAAAAGGGTTCAAGGGTTTCTAAAAGGGGGTTCTAAGGTTTCAAGGGGTGAGAAATGTGAGGTTTGAGGATTGCTCAAGCCGGGTAAGTTCTCTATCTTTGTAATCTCTTCTTTCATAGTGGAATTCCGTCGCTTTGTGCCGTGGTTTTTTCCAGCAAGGGTTTTTCATGTTAAATCTCTGTGTTCTTCTTTAGTTTGTTTGGTGCTTTTGGATTGCTATCCTAGATCCATCTTTGTGTTATTTCGTGGCACAAATCCCAATAAGTGGTATTAGAGCAATCGTTGGGGCACAGATCTGGATCTACAGGATTAGCAATAATGGAAAGTACAAGGTATGATATTGAGAAGTACTTAGACAAAAATAACTTTGAGTTATGAAAGATTAAGACGATCAGTTCCTTAACCAAGTAAGGTGAAGATGGTGCTCTTGAGCCAACAAAGTCTACTATGACTGATGATGAATGGAATACCCTTGATAAGAAGGCCTTATCCTCAATCCGTTTATGTCTCACAAATGAGGTTCTCTACAATATTTTGAGGGAGAAAACTACAGCTAGTTTATGGTCGAAGTTAGAGGATATCTATGCAAAAAAATTCTCTAAAAATTGCCTACACTTGAAGCTACAGTGGTATAACTTCAAGATGGTAGAGGGTGGAGATCTGGAGACCCACATCAGCAACTTTAATAAATTAGTTTGCAAATTATTAGATATGGAGGAAGTGATCAAAGATGAGTAACAAACATGTATGTTGTTACAAATTCAAGGGAATGCCATGAGAAAGCTAAACGACGACATGGAGACATCTTCCGATGCATTGATTACGAGGGGCATGAATACTGATCGAGGTACATGATTCTTAATACCTAGATCCAAATCCAAGAGTAATGGTAAAGGAAAACTAAAGTGTTAGAGCTGTGGGATGACTGGACAGATGAAAAAGGATTGTACCAATCTTAAAACAAAGAAAGAAGACTCAGAGGCTTCTTCTAAGGAGGCCAATGTTGTCATATCTAATAAACAGACAAGTGGTGGGGATATTCTGTCAGTGTCTATGGTCGGACACTTGCTTGACAATCTTATAGATGAGTGCATCCTCAACATAGGAGTGTCATATCATATGACTCTTCATCCAAGTTGGTTCGCCAGTTATAGAGAATGCAATGGTGGACAAGTTTTTATAGGCATTGACAATGCCTGTAATGTTGTGGCTATTGATACTATGAGCATCAAGATGTTTGATGGGATGGAGCGTACCTTGACTGATGTTGGGCACATTCTTGATATGAAGAAAAGTCTGATTTCTCTTGGTGCACTCGAGGCTATAGGGTGAAAATTCACTTGTATTGATGGTGCCCTTAAAGTTTCAAAAGGGGTACTCATGGTTATGAGAACGCAAAGGCATGGTAACCTTTATAGGTTGATTGGGATCACTTCAGCAGGTGGAGCAGCAGCAGCTGTTGCAGATTCCACGTTTGTACATATATGGCATACTCATCCGGGCCACATGAGCGAGTGGGGCATGAAGGTACTATCTGATCGTTGTTTGATTCCAACTTTTAAGAATTCTATTTTAAATATATGTGAGCATTGTATATATGGTAAACAATCTAGATTATCTTTTAAAACTGGAAAACATGTATGTAAGGGAGCACTTAATTATGTGCACTTTGACGTATAGGGGTCATCGCCAGAGGTTTCCATTGGGGGGTTGTCATGGTTCATTTTATTCATTGACGACTACTCCAAGAAAGTTTAGATTTACTTCATGACACATAAATCTGAAGTTTTCACCATATTCAAACAATAAAAGGCAATGGTGGAAAAATAGTCAGAGTGAAAAATAAAGGTTTTAAGGACTGACAATGGTAGAGAATTCACTTCCACTGAGTTTAATGAATATTGCAAGGATGAAGGGATCATTAGGTACAACACAGTGCGCCACATGCCTGAACAAAACGGTGTAGCTGAACGAATGAATCGGACTCTCTTGGAGAGGGCCCGATACATGTTAAGTAATGCTACGTTGGGCAAGGACCTATGGACTAAGGCCGTCAACACAGCCTGCTATTTAGTGCACCGGTCTCCTTCTACGTCAATTGAATGTAAGATCCCAGAGAAAGTATGGAGTGGTCATAAGATTGACTACTCTGATTTGTGCATATTTGGTTGTGAAGCTTACTCTCATATACCATCAGTTGAGATAAATAAGTTAGACCGTAGACCCAAAAAGTATATTTTTGTTGGCTATAGTGTTGGTATGAAAGGTTACATGTTATTTGACAAGGTCACACGTAAGGTCATCACTAACCGTGACGTCAGATTCGATGAAAGCTCCTTATTCTGTAAGAATGCTTAAGAGGAGCAAGAGGAACTAGAAAGGTTGATTGTAGACGTCCAGATTGACACAGATGATACTCAAGCAGAGACAGATGCGCTGACAGAGGTACACGATCAGGTGGAGTAGCCACCTATGAGAAGAAACCCACCACATGATCGCAAGTTACCGACAAGATACATAGACGACTCTAATATTTCATAAGCCCTCATTACAGATGAAGGGGACCCGCTTACTATTAAGGAGGCTCTCAATGAGACTGAGGTAGAAAAGTGGAAGGCGACTATGGATGATGAGATGGACTCGTTGCACAAGAATCATAGATGGAGCTGGTGGAGCTTCCAGTGGGTTGAAAAATGATCGGATGCAAGTGGTTATTCAAAAGGAAACAGGATAAATACAAAGCAAGGTTGATAGCGAAGGGTTATACTCAAAGAGAAGGAATCGAATTCACAAAGATATTCACGTCGGTGGTTAAGCAGGTGTCTATCATATTTGTGTTGGCGCTGGTTGCCCAATACGATCTCGAGCTGGAACAGATGGATGTCAAGACTGCATTCCTGCACAGGGAGTTGGAAGAGCAGATCTACATGAAGCAAACAAAGGGCTACGAAATTAAAGGGGCAGAGAAAAAAGTTTGTAGGTTAATGAGGTTATTGTATAGCCTAAAACAATCGCCTAGGCAGTGGTATAAAAAATTTGATTCTTTCATGTTGAGTCAGAAATTTACTCGGAGTGAATACGATCATTATGTCTGTTACAAGACACTGAGTGATGGTAAATTCATCATCCTAGTATTGTATATTGATGATAGGTTGATTGTCTGTCATGATATGTCTAAAATCAACATACTGAAGACTAAGTTATCAGGGACATTTGAGATGAAAGATCTGGGGGCTGCAAAAAGGGTTCTTTGCATAGATATTCATAGAGACAGGAAGAGGTGCAGACTTTGGTTATCACAAGTAAAATACCTTGAGAAGGTGTTGATCAAGTATGGGATGGACCAAGCAAAGCCGATGGGCGTTCCCCACGCGGCTCACTTCAAGCTTTCCTCAGAACAATGTCCTAAATCAAATGAGGAAAAGTATGTTATATCTCATGTGCCTTATTCGAATGCGATTGGCAGTTTAATGTATGTCATGGTCTGTACAAGACTAGATATTTCACACGTAATTGGTGTTGTGAGCAGATACATGTCAAACCCTTGCAAGCAACATTGGGAAGCGGTGAAATGGCTACTTCGATACATTCGAGGTACGAAAGACTACGTCTTAACTTTTGAGAAGACATGAGCAAAGTTGGTAGGGTATGTGGATTTAGACTACGTAGGCAGTGTAGAATCTAAAAAGTCAACTTCAGGATACTCATTTGTACTAGCAAGTGGAGCAATTAGTTGGATGTCGAAATTTCATTCTATGGTGGCTCTTTCCACAACAGAAGCAGAATATATGGCAGTGACGAAAGCGTTTAAGAAAGGTGTTTAGTTAAGAGGCATGATAAATCAGTTGGGACTTCAGCAGGAGGTCATGCCAGTTAACTGTGATAGCGAGAGCGCTATCAATTTGGCTAAAAGTTCTGTTTATCACTCTCGTACTAAACACATTGATGTTCGTCACCATTTTATCCGACAGGTGCTTAAGGAGTCATAACACTAGAGAAGATTCACACCAGCATGAATCCAACAGACATGCTCACCAAGGTTGTTCCTACAGAGAAGTTCAAGCTTTGTGCAACTTCTCTGGGCTTGGCGATGGTGTAAAAGGATGGCGGTGTACAAGAGAAGCATTGATAAAGCTATGATGTGAGGCAGAGATAAGAGAAGAGGATAAGAAGTTACACATTTGAAGATTGAAGACATGGTGGAGATTGTTAATGTCAGATGCCTTCAATCGACAAACTCGGCTCGATGACATCAAGCAGGCTTCGATGTCATCGAAGCCACTTGATGCTATCGGATATTTTTAGGATTTTCACCCTCGGTCACTAGGCTATTTTTGTCATTTTTTGATGACATCGAAGGTAGTTTGATGTCATCGAAGGTTTTACGCAGATTTTCTGCGGAAACGCAGATTTTACGGATTTTGTTTCCTATTCCTTTTTTTAATTCCTTTCTAAAGCTATATAAAGGGTTGTATACGGTACTAGGAGGTATTATAAGGCATTCTAAGGTTTCTAAAAGGGTTCTAGGGTTTATAAAAGGGGGCTCTAGGGTTTCAAGAGGTGAGAAAGGTGAGGTTTGATGATTGCTCAAGCCGGGTATGTTCTCTATCTTTGTAATCTCTTCTTTCATAGTGGAATTCTGTTGGTTTGTGCCATGGTTTTTTCCCGCAAAGGTTTTCCACATTAAATCTATGTTCTTCTTTAGTTTGTTTGGTGCTTTTGGATTGCTATCCTAGATCCATCTCTGCGTGATTCCACAACACAAATTCTAACACTAATGGCATCAATATTGTTGACTTCATCAAATATTCTTTAATCTTGTTGAAAGCCAACTGTTATTCTATCTCCCATTTGAATTCTTTTCTTTGTTTCACCTTCAACAATGGTGAAAATATGTTAGTTTTCTCTGCACAATTAGAAATGAACCTATGCATAAAATTAACTTGGCTGAGAAACTTTTGTAGTTCCGTTTTGTTCATCAGCGGCCGAACTTCTATAATTGCTCGAGCCTTATTTTGGTCAACCTCGATTCCTCGCCAATTTACAAGGAATCCCAAGAAATTTCCGACCGATATGCCAAAGGTACACTTAAGAGGACTTGTTTTAACTCATGGACCTCATTCGCTCAAATGATTTATGCAAATGAGCGAAATGCTCAGCTACTTTAACCGATTTAACCACTACACCATTGATATATACTTCCATGAACTAGCCAATCATGTCATGAAAAATTACGTTCATAGCCCTTTGATAAATAACTCCAGCATTTCAAAACCCGAACGACATTACAACCTAACATGTTCCCAAAGGCCCTGAACATATTAAAGTAGTTTTTAGGACATCCTCCAATGCAATGTTTGAAATTGTGGTAAGGATCGCTTTAGTTGAAGTGAGAATAGGTCAAAGTGTCCTAGAGGAGGGGTGAATAGGACTTTACAGACTTTTCTTGACAATTTAAAATCCTATTAACCCTACTCTTCATTTATCATATAGTTACCAAGATAAACTCATTTTAACTCTAATGGTTTCCAAGCCAAATAGAGGATCCAATCACAAAACTACTCAATATTCAAACAAGATGCAGTAATTAGTCTATGATAGATGAGCTTTGTGTCAGTGTATGTGGGATGTGATTCTTAGTAGTTATAAGCAATCAAGTTATCATGTTTACATGTAATTTCAAAGATAAACATAATGCAAGATCAAACAAATATCGATCCCAAACACAGTCGTTTATAGTAGTTCGGCTATATGCCTACTCCACTCTCGACAGACGCACTCATCTCATGAGTGTACCGGATTTCACTAATGGAGGTTTCAAATCAGGTTCACCTCAAACTATTACAACTTATACAAGGTTGACTCTAGGACCTACACAAGGTACCTAAGACGTGCCTACACAAGACACAAGTTTATGCCCTACACAAGAGCAAAGGTCAACACAAATCACCTAAGTTTTATGCCCTACACAAGAGTAAAGGATCCACACTTGGAACCTAGGTTTTATGTCCTACACAAGAGCAAAGGATCCACACTTGGAACTTAGGTTTTATGCCCTGCACAAGAGCAAAGGATTCACACTTGGAACCTAGGTTTTAGACCACACATGTCAAGGGCCTATACTAAGGACCTAAGTTTATGCCCTACACAAGAGCAAGGGTCAACACACAACACCCAAATGTACTCTCCCGTCGGAGGCCTCATATGAGGACTTGAAGGGGTGAGAAGCACCTGTGACTCAACCCTATACAAAGGAATGATCAATAGGGTCTCTGGACTCTAATGACTTACAGATAAGTAGATGAGCCCCGTTAAGCACGTTGATGAAGATCTACTCCTTGATGATGAAGATTCTTCAGCTCCCTTGATCCGTAACACTTGATGATGTTCCAATAAAGGTGATGGGTTGGGTCAAGGTTATGTTGGAATCCTACTCTAATGAATGTTTTCCTATTTTAAAGATGGAGTGATTCCAAACTTTCAAGGTATCCCAACTCAATGATTTGCCATTAAGATAATAGCTGGATGATCCTTGAATGGGGAAGTTCATTCCTCAATTCACTCTATTGAATATTAACGATGAGGGTGGATTGAAGGATGAACTTCCATGAGAAAATGAGCTTAGGGTAAGTGATATGCAATTACTCTCTCAAAGCTCTCTCTATTTTTCTCAATTAAGCAACCAAGAACAAGCTCTCCTTATATAGCCAAAAAGTTCCAACGGAAATAAAATTGTCAGAATCTGACTGAGTTCAATATCATTGATTTTGATTCGAAGTCATCGAACGTATACTTTCGATGCTATTGAATCATAGTTTGATGATACAAACTTTCTTAAAAATTATTTCAAGAACTTTTTGATAGACTATCGATGATATCGAATCAAATTTGATTTCATTGATATTTGAATTTCGATGTCATCGATATTTGAATTTTGATGTCATCGATTCATGTTTCGATTCCTCAACATTATAACACAAGAGCTTGCTAGACATTTCAGAGTTGACCACGATGATATCGATACCATTTCCATGTCATCGAAATTCAAGTTCCGATATCATTGAAACCAATTTCGATTCCTCAATCTTTTTGGAATATATTCCTTGAATGCTTGCTGGACATATTTTGTCCAGATTCAATATCATCGAGACTTTCTCGATATCATCAAGGTTTGAATATCGATGTTATCGAGGTTGTCTCGATTCCTCGATTATTTTCATTTGATTTTCCTGTTAATTAATCTCGTTGGACACAATCTGTCCAGATTCGATATCATCGATCATCTCTCGATGACATCGAAGTTTGAATTCCGATGATATCGAGGATGATTCGATTCCTCGAGTAATGTCAGAATATTTTTCAAGGAAGTACAATAGACAATACTCTAAGTCCTTCGATATCATCGACTAACCTTTGATGTCATCGATATTTGAAATTCGATGTTATCAAAGATACTTTTGATTTATCGAACATTTTGTCCAAGATACTTTGTGGTTGTTGGATATATAATGGCTTAATTCGATGTCATCGAGTACTGTTCGATGTCATCGAACATAGGTGTTCGATGTCAATGATATAGACTCGATGTCATCGAACTCAGCTGAAAAACTTAGAAGATTTTTCCTGTTTAAAACTTAAGTTTTCAGACTTTTTGATCCTATATTGTTCTAAGTCTTTTAAGGCTTTTGTTTACTTGGGTGTTTTGAAATTTGGGATGTGAGGCTGATTTACCTGTCACGAGCTGGGAACACACATCCAGTTGAGGCGATAGCTTGATCAATCTTCATATGGGGCTCACCTGACTCATTGACTTAACCTTCACGCTAATTGACAAGCCAGGGCACTTTCAATGTTTATTATTATACTCAGAATGACCATCCGTAAAGGAAACCAAATGATTTCTAGCTTCTTGATCAATCAATTGATCGGACATAGGCATTGGATATTCATCTGTCAGTGTGGCTCAGTTTAAGTTCATGAAATCAATATAGACTTTGAGTTTACAAAGAAAGCGGCCAACACCTTCTTGGCTCCTATCATTAATTCGACGAATAAAACACCATGTGCTTGTGTCACCTCTCCAGTAAAATTACCGACTGTGACCTCAGTTGGTATTAGATCATCTTGAGTCTTTCCTAACTTGGCCATCATCCTAGCTAGATGGATATTGACAGCTGCACCATTATCGACCAAGACCCTGGTGACTGGGCAACCCTCAAGATGCATAGAAATGTATAGCGGTTTCAAATGTTGAGTCATGCTATGAGTGGGCCTTTCGATTACTGTCTTTTCAAATGGTGAACCTGGTTCAATTGTGATGGTTGATACATTTTTGGTGTCCTCTTCAGAGATAAAGGAACCATGTTGTATAATTATGGGAGGGCTAAACTCATCCACATCTCCTTCCATCCTACTAGATTGGGATGGTTTAGCCTGAAAACTTAATGGTAAAGTGAGTACCATGTTAGAATCCAATACAACTAGTGGGTGTAACCCGAACTGTATTACAAAATTCGGACATTGCCCCCCTCCCCCCAAGTGTCTATAAATTCGGTTGCTTGTCTATATCTTTTGTATTACTTGATAAATTTTTCATTTTCTCATTAGATTCAAAGGAAGCTCATTCCAATGATTCATCTTTTTCTAGACGTTCTTCAATCAAAAGATCATCCGAAAAACATTCATCATTGAGATATTCGATTGATCCCTTGATGTCAACATTCTCCTTATCCAATTGTTGGCCATTATTGGCCAACTTAGCTTCTTCATTTAACTCGGCTATATTCACCTCTATCTGCTTGCCTTCTGGTCACAGAATTATTGGTCTTATTTTCAATTGTATGGCCATCTTTTGAGGCTCATCATTTTCAGCCAATCGACACTGTTTAGTCAGTTGTTGCCTTTACCAGCGTCATTTTTTAATACGGGTCATCCCTTCAGGTACAATAAAAAATTTGGGGTGACTGAGTCTTTTGCGAACTCCTTCACGAGTAGGGCAAATTTAAATCATTCGTTGTGTTAGGGCCGACAAGGTTCCCTTTCCGTGTTTCGAGCAACTGATGATTCTGTTCGGTAATTCAGTCGATAAAATTGCCTATATGGTTGAATCGGCCTTGTTCATTACTCACACAAGTGTGGTCTTTGGGAGGTTAAAGTTGTTGTCGTCGGACATGCTTCAGTATTCTCAATCATTTGCATAGACGTCTCAGTTCTTTTGCCAATAGCCTGTTCCATAGCCTGGTCCTTTTGAGACCTAGGGTCAATCTTTTGTCGTGGTCGAACCAACCTCTGAAGATTAACCATGGCCATATTAATTTCCACTTTTTTATGGAAATGGATCGAAATCGATCAACGTTACCTCTTTCTCCTTTTCAAAATTTTTTAGTAATCCTTGGTTGATATCGTCTTGGATAATATTCCTAAAAATTGCACATTTATTAGTAGAATAAGACCAAGTTCCATGCCATTTGCAATAACTGAACTTCCTTAATTCTTCAACTGTAGGTATCTTATGATTGATAGGGACTTTAATAAATTTATCGGCCAACGTAATATCAAAGATTTTATCAGCCCGAGTAATATCAAAGGTATACATCCTTTAAACTTTTTGAGTGGACAGTGTGGTTGCTTCGATTTTAACCAATGCTGAACAAACAAATAGTTGTTTAGCCACTACCGCGGCCACTGCTACATTATATTTAGGATCATAATAGTATGTTCCCGCTGACGAATTCTTGTCATGTCCCTTCCTAAAGCAAAGCCTCATACCAAGATATATTTTTTATTAGATCATATAGATCTATGAATTATGTTCTAATAAACTTCTTATGGAGTTTGAACTCTACACCATCTTGGGCTAGTTGAATAAATTCAACTTCGGTCATGACTACTTTACATAAACTTTTTGCTCTTTTAAATCGAGCAATATAATTCTTAACTGATTCTCTTAGCAATTGCTGGAAACGTGCAAGATCAGCCATGGAAATGTCCCCATCCTTATAGAAGAATAGGGCATAGAATTTTTCTTCCATTTCTTATAAGGTTTGGATAAAATTTGGTATTAGACTAGAATACCAAGTAAAAGCTACTTCGGTTAGTGAATGGCCAAACAATTATAATTTTTAATAATCTTATTTGGCCAATTCCCCACACCATATGGTAAAATGAGCTACATGTTCCATGGTCGATTGACCATTATCGCCTGTAAATAATGTAAAATCAGGTCGATAATTCCTCGGTAATGGATATTGTCGGTCGATCCAATTAGGATAAGGGTTATAATACATTGGAGTTGTTGTTCAACTAAGAACCTAGCCTGCCACCTCCTAGACCAACTGTAAAACTTGATTACGGTCTAAAAATCGTTGCCCTGCCATCGGAGGTGGTTCCGGATCAACCGGATGTTGTTCCTCATAGGTTGATTTCTGGGCAAAAGATGCCCCCAAGTACCCCTTGATTCCTGACTTTAGGGAGGACTTTCCTATTTTCCCATTCAGGTTGTCTGAACTCAATAGTAGGAATTCAATCCCCACTGTTTCTTGTGGTGTGCACACTTGAGCCTTTAATTTGCTTCCTTTTGGGGCTCATGCACTAAAATGATTTGTCAAAATGGATGGATGTCGTGGATAAAACATAAACATCATGTGTCCTAGTGGGGTTAATACCCAATTCACACCCGAACATGATGGTATATCCGAAAAATGGTGGGGGCCACATAAAATCTATAAGGTTTTAATGGTGGGATGTCCTCATGTCAAATGTCCCTTGTGGAGTGATCAACCTTTGTTTTGGATCAGGTTGATTTTTGGTATACAAGGTGAAGTTAGAAGGGTGCACCTGATGGACATATTAGATGTGGGCTCACATCAAGGTGGGCATCATGCACCATATTATAGAAGAAGTTTATTATACAGACGCAATAGAGAAGTGTAATCTCTTTTCTCTGATAAAAAAGGGGCATTTTTCAATTTCTTCCTTGGAACCCACCTATGGGGGTATGGGCCATCATACAAGTAGAATCCATAGTGAAAGACTGAAAAACTCTCAACATGAAATGCCAATTTTACCATTTTCAATGTAGGTTATATGCCTGGTGTTGAGTATGAACTATTACATACTTACCCTCAATTGTACATTGGTTTTATACGCATAGATGTGCTAAATTGAGCTAATTACATGTGTTTTGCTATGCAAGGTGATCTAGAGAGCTAAGATAAAAATGACATTTAAAGTAATGATTTAAAGCTCAAAGAATGATCAAATGGAGGATTGGATACTTGTAAGACAATATTGAAGAATTCAAGTGCCAAAGATCTAACAAAACTTAGTGTTAAAGATGGAGAGAAGTCTGAAAAATCACACAGTCTAATGGCATAATTAACAGATTGTTCGGTTCGACCGAAGGTATGTTCGGTCCGACCGAAAGTGAAAAAACCAGTCTAAAAAGAAACAATGATTTTTAAAGTAAATTTGGCTCGACTATTAGGTGTGACCGACGTGACGTTCGGTACCACTGAAGGTAGGTTCAACGCGTCTGAAAGGAAATAGGCTTCAAATGTTTTAAAGAAATTTGGTTGCAGTCGAAAGTTAATTAATTTGGCTCGACTTCAGTACGACTGAAGGCCATCATCGGTACGACCAAAGAGCAACAAAAATGTGAAAATTTGAAGTGATTAGTGCAAAGTCCATGTGGAATTTTCTTATTTAAAGGGGTGATTTAGGTTGTTTTAGATACGAATTAGGGTTTCGGAGAGAGAGAGAAAGAGGTTGTGGAGATTCTACGGAGTTGTTCTTCTTATTCAATCTTTCGATTATAAGTTTTTTTTTTCATGTTGTTGTTTGAGTTTAGTTCAACTATGACAATGGTTGGCTAAATCTCTTAGCTAGGGCTAAGAGGTGAAGCTTGCAGTTATTTTTAATACTCTAATTTACTTTAATTCAAGTTTAATGGTTTAAATGTTGAAAAATTCATTGATTTTAGTTTGAATAAAACTTTAGTTTTAATTTACTTTGATCCATTGTTGACTTTGGGCACTTTAGATGCCTAGGAAGGCTAAGATTGTTGGCTTATCTATTTTATAAGGGATTGATCTATAAAATTCATACATTTATTGTAAACCACGGGCACGATAGATAGTTTGAATTCCCAGCGATCAATAACTTGGTGCTTCATGTGGAAGTGAATCAATTGAAGTTCAAATCTGTATTGGGTTGTGAATTTTGAATTAACCACTCTATTATTCGGCTGGGTAGGATAGGGCTTCGATTCCAGTTGTGCTATCTAATTGAATCAAGTGAATTAGGTATTAAGAATGGAAAAAAGTGGATGTTTGGCACTCTAGTGTTTTATTTTATTGATTTTCTTTTTACATTACTTAGACTTTCATCATTGTTTCTTTTAATTCAAGTTTCATAGTTAATTCTAGTTATAAAGTATTTTTAGAACACACAAATATAAGTCCCTGAGGATTCGATCTCGGTCTCACCAAGTTAAAACTACATCTCAGCCCTATACTTGGGGCTGTCATCCTTTTGGATCAATCAAGTTTTAACGCCATTGTTGGGGACTTCGTTTGCGTTTTTATGAAATACTTTTGGCTTAGAGTTTGTTTAGGATAGGGATTAGTTTTCGCTGCATTTTTAGGTTAGGGTTTTCTTCAAATTTTCAGATATTAACATCACTTTTGTTTATTTTTCTATTTTGCGGAATCTAATCTAGAATCCTCAATTGGATACTATCCTTCCAACCCTCTTGCTTTAGATTGTTTCTAAAATTTTCTTTCGTTGTAGAAATTTTAATTTTTCTAGAAGTATAGGTGGGTTTAGACTTAGGTTCGAGTGGTTCATGCCAAAGTGGGTCCATGATCACACTCTTCGTCTTCTAAGTGAGGGTGGACTAGTTGAAGGATTATTTATCCATCGTCGTGTTAGAAAACACCTAAGATCCTCTGAATTGGCCAAGAACATGGTTGGGAACCAACTCAATCGGCAAGTTGAAGAACAAACACAATAAGATGAGAATGATATGCATAATGGTCCAGTAGCGAGAATTTTACGTTACTATTTACAACCAGCTTGAACGAGCACCCCTTCATTATTTTTCCAAATAATATAGGAAACGCGGATTTTAAACCAAGAGTAATCCAATTGCTTCTAAAATTCCATGGACTAGACTCTGAAAGTCTGTATCTACGTCTCAAACTATTTGATGATATTGTAGCCACCCTACATTTAAATAATGTGTCTAACTATAGCTTGAGACTGAAATTGTTCCCTTTTTCTTTGAAGGAGAAGGCCAAGTCATTGCTCCACTCCTTAAGGCCAAGATTAATTGGGACGTGGGCTGAGATGACCTAGGAGCTCTTTAAAAAGTTCTTCCTAATTCATAAGACTAACACCCTCAGAAGAGCCATAATGATTTTTATAATGATTTTTTTTTCATAAAAACAGGAATAAAGCTTCTTCCAATGTTGGAAAAGGTTTAAGGAACTTCTAAATGCCTGTCCACATCGTGGCTACGAAATCTGACAGGTAATAAGCTTTTTCTATGATGGATTGAATTCACTTATGTGCTAATTTATAGAGGTGATGTGCAATGGGGAGTTTATGAACAAGTACCCCGATGATGCGTGGGACTACTTTGATATGTTATCTAAAAATGTGCAATTTCATGATACTTCAAGTCCACCAATCCTAAGTCAAGTCGGTCCAAGGAAAAATGAGGAATTTACATCTTAAGGGAAGAAGATGATGTTAACGTTAGGATAGCCAGTCTCACATGAAAGGTCGAAGCCATGGAATTGAAGAAAGTAAAAACAATCAAACCAAATGAGATCATTGAAATTGTTTGTGGTATTTGCACAAGTAACGTGCACTTAATGTAGGTCCCATAATTCCTGCGTTCCAAGAGTTGTTACATGAGCAATCCAACATCACGAACAATTATCAACGGCCTTTCAGTGCTTCGATTTTAAACACGTGTACAATTCTAGTTAGCAAAACCACCCAAATCTCAATTGGAAGAATAAACCAACGACTAACACTGATAAGAATCCTCAAGGGCTTCTTCCTTCGATCCTTATCTCGTTTTTAATACTAAAGAAGACTCAAGACGATCCAGTTTAAAGGTTCATGAATGATCAAGAGCAATTCAATCAGAATGCCATGCAAACATTCCAAGATATCAGAACATCATTAGGGATGTTTGCATCCTCCATTCAAATATTAAAGTCACAATTAATTGTTAAGGAGAATGGGACCAGCCCAACCTCTAACCCAAAACTTTAATGTGAGATAAGTGACCCTAGCTCTTCTACTCAACATATGGAGCAAGCCAAGTCTAGCACCACTCTTAGAAGTGAAAAAATAATTTATAAAAACATCCCAACGAGGGCTGATAAGCCTAAGGACTCGGAAGAATCTAAGAGTGATGATGTGCTAGCAACACCTCACATGAGAAGGAACTAGAACAAGAGTATAAGCCTGTGGCTCCATTCCCACAACGGTTGATCTCACCCAAACCTCTACCCAATACTTAGGATATCTTAGAGGTTCTCAAACAGGTGAAAATCAACGTTCCTTTGTTGGATGACATAACATATGCCAAATTCCTCAAGGACCTTTGTACGTCAAAAGACGACACAATGTTCAAAAGAAGATATTTTTTACGGAGAAAGTGAGTGTCATCATTAAACAAGATGTGCCCCAAAAATATAAAGACCCCGGTAGCCCAACCATCTCATGTGTGATTGGGAATCATCGGATTGAGCATGCTTTACTTAATTTGGGAGTGAGTGTAAATCTAATTTCCTATTCGGTCTACTAACACCTTAGTCTAGGTGAATTAAAACCCACCAAGACCACACTCTAATTAGCCGATCGTTCGATTTGTAGACTGAGAGGGATGATAGAAGACATGCTTGTCCAAGTCAATAAGTTTTACTACCAAGTGGACTTTATTGTTTTGGACATGTAGCTAGTTGATGCTAGCACTCAAATTCTTGTCATCCTTGGTCACCCATTCCTAGCCACATTACATACCATAATCAACTGTAGGAACAGGATCATGGAGCTGTCCTTTGGGAATATGACACTTGAGCTAAATGTGTTTAATATGTGCGAGCAACAAGAGAATGGTGATGAAGTCCTTGAAATTAATTTGATTAATTCATTCGTGAAAGACAAGTCTTTTCTGACTTTGTATTTTCACTCAGTCTAGACGTTGGAGCATCCTCTAGTACCAAGAGGGTTTAGAAAATTTCACCCAGGGACATCTATAGCACCCCATGTAGAAAAAGATTACCGATGTCCCATCTGGCCATCCATGATAAGCTTGTGGAGGCTACGGCCCTGATGTCGCTAGGGCGTACGGTGGTTATATCACAAAATGTGAGATGCACGAGTCATACCATCCAGTCATGTATCAACCTGCGCGTACCGCACACTCATGTAGGGCAACTCCGTTTCACAAGGAGTCTCATAGTAAACCAACCCAATGGCATATGCTATGATCAATCACTCCTCATAACAAGCATACATATTATGCGTATGGGCATCATGATGTAATAAAGTACATAGGCATAATTATCTAATAGGGCAGACAACAATAATCCACAATCGACCATCACCGACATATCACATACAAAGAGTAGGAGCTAAACGACATGCCCCTTCTACAACTATAGGAATCCATGTGGTATATCCTATGTTAGATTAGCCTCCTAAAACACTAATATATCATATATCCTAAGACTGGGTCCACTGGAAGGACGGCGGGTCTAACCCATACACCGAGATAGGACAGTGGATATACTAAATCTGATACCACATATTTTCCCATATACGGCAAGAGATGATGGTGTACTAGCGTCAAGGATAGGCCTCACACAAGTACTTGTCCCAAAGAAGTAAATGGACGTGTGGACGATATATATGTGACACTGAGGTCCTAGCAACTGGATACAAGGATAAGATATGTCTCATAGGGCAAGTCAAGTGGGTATACAACAAAGTGGGCTTCCTCACTCCCTTTATCATGACAACTGGGCTTTCCTATGAGGGCCTGATATGAATACAAGGCGGCCCTTGGTAGGATCTACACATCCAAGACTACGTAACCCTACAAACGGTCCTGCTCATCATCTAAGTAGGCCTCAGGTTTGGGTTACTAAGCTTGGACAAACACATGTATCTAGATGAGCCACATTCCTCATGGAAGGCTAGATACGAACACAAGATGGGCTCCAAGGCTTGGGTGGTCCAACATGGTATGGTGGAAAGCATCATTATCAAATGGGGGCCCAACGGATTGGGATAGCCTAATCAAGGGAAAGATGAGTAATATAATCATCAATGGGGGCCCAACATTTTGGGTTAGCCCATTAAGGGGAGATGAGAATGGGCCTAACAATGGGCCTTAGGGAGAGCAACAATGTGGACATTTAACCATCATTGCTCTTACAACGTGGACATTAAACCATCATTGCTCCCAAGGCATGGCCCATTAATATCAACTAGGATCATAGATGGGCATCATAAATATCATTACATACATCCTGGTGAAATCACACATCACAATGGGCCTCATATACATCACCTTGGGCCTCACACAAGGGCTTTATATACATCGGATTGGGCCTCACTCATGGGTCTCATATAGATCACATTGGGCCTCATACTTGGGCCTCAAATACATCACAATGGGCCTCACTCATGGGCCTCAAATAAATCATAATGGGCCTCATACTTGGGCCTCAAATATATCGCATGGGCCTAATACACATCACAATGGGCCGCATCACATGGGCCTGTGGGGCGGCCCATTTGATGGATGACCTAGATTCAATACATACAACAGGTGTGCCCCACCGTCCCATGCTAGGCGGTGGAGATGAAACACACATGTAAGGTGGGGTCCACAAGTTTGGACGGTGCAAATAAAACCCATAGGTCACGTGGGCCACAAAGATGGACCGCATGGACATAACACATACCTCATGTTCAGGCCACGGAACTTGCTGACGTCCATACAGATGGACGATCGGGATATAACACGTACCTCATGATCGGACGCACAGAACTTGCTGACATCAATACATTAGCTATATATCTAGTGGGACCCACAGGGCTTGCTGATGTCAATACATCAGCTATATGTCGTGGATGAGATACATACATAAAGGTGGGTCCCACTGTCCAGCAAGCTGGACGGTGAGGATAAGACCCATACATCACGGTTGGCCCCATCAGATGGACGGCGTTGGTGAATGTAACACCTCGGTTCCTGGAACCCGAGTGCATTACTCGTTTTCCAAAAACCCAAGCGTTAACCTATGAAAACACCCTAATTCCATGTACATTTTTGTTTCTTTTTTTTTATCAGAGTTAATAATATAGCGGCATGGAAATAAACAAGATATTAGAGTGAGTCCAAAGATATATAACTAATGTTTCAAGTGGTTACCCAAAAACTTATACAAACCAATATCTTAACCTTTACAAACATAATAGAATAAATTAAATATAAATAAAATCAGGAATGGAGAGTCACAAGATCATCTGGCTCCTCCCATTTCTCCTGAACACCAGCATACACATCATCTGCATCCCCTGCATACTGAGTATAGTTTGATAGCGTCAATGGCTATCCAGTGAGGTATAATCTCCAAGATTTATCGTAACATCAAGATAATTAAGCATAGTTATCATAGACAATGTATAACAATTATTACACAATGATTATCATGGAAATCAGGTGAGGTTCATCAAATACGCATTCATTAAATAAATCACACAAAATAATCTTGTTTACATGCATGGATGTATGCACATGCTTACAGCCCTGGGGATGCATATCCAACTGGTAAAAAGTCGCCCAAGAAGAACTAGCCACCCCGAAAAATACTCAAAGGTACGCCTAAGGAGAACTAGCCACCCGAAAAAAACTATGTAACGAGGTCGCCCAAGGAGAACTAGCCACCCGAAAAAATTTTCAAATGTACGCTCAAGGAGAACTAGCTACTCGGAAAAGACCATATAATATAGATCGTCCAAGGAGTATTAGTCACCTGAAAAAGTACACAAAGGTATGCCCAAGGAGAACTAACCAATCGGAAAATACCAAATAATATAGATGGTCCAAGGAGAATTAGTCATCTGGAAAAGTACATAAAGGTACACCCAAGGAGAACTAACCACCCGAAAAAGACCATAATATATGCCATGAAAATGCATGATTAGCCCAACCATTATTATTCCAATTTTAAACAATCATTTTAAGAAAGCTCAAAGGTCACTATGGGGGGTTTGTCACCCAGCACAGGCCGACAGCTCAGGCATAGTGTCCCATTCCACCATCCCTAGCTTATGAGACTAACAAACAGGATGTTTAAGAGTAACCTATTTAACTAGTGGCCAATTATAGTTCTACAAGTGGAACTTATCATCGCAAGGTCATATGAAGATGGTTCTTTAAGGCCATGTAGGGCAATTATTAAATCAAGCCGCATAGGGTAAACAACACATCCCAAGGATGTAATAAAAAGGGATTATCCCAAAAGTCACTTAGGCAACGAACGTTCCATAAGATGATAAGTCCACACCAAATGTTTCATTTAATTTATTAGACAAAGTGGCCACTAGTTCTAGGACATCCCATCATTCCATCAGGTAATCATAAATGATAAATTTGCTACGTATAATGTTGATAACACATGCATAGCTAAAGTGTTGTTCTTAAAACAGGATAGAGGTAATTGAAATTCATCACATATTCAAATATTTAACTTTAAATTCAATTCATCAATTATTTATAAAATTCGAATCCATTATGAGCAACCAACCATGTTAAGCAATCGATAAGGTACATGAACGAAGACGAATAAACAAGCCAACTATCTAGACGTAGAAAAGCTCGAAGGGTAATCCTCACCTTCTGTAGAAATTGCAGATAGTCTTGAGATTAATTCAAATCCCCACTTCATGTATACCATCCAACTATCTTAAATTATCCTACAATTGTTGCATAAGAATTAGAATTAAGACCTAATTCCATTTCGAACCTAGACTTGTACTAGGGATTAATATGGTATTAAAATCTTCACATAGAGATGATTAGATGTCTACTACTCGATTTGAAATAGAATGGATTCCATGTGACTCGGTTCCACTTGATGTAATTTAATACGACTTGGAAACGAATCTATAGGAATTCATCGTGTTGCATGATGTCGGCAAGGTCCCTAGTTGGTTGAACCCAAACTTGATTCAAATCCTACCATGTCTCGATGAGTCAACACGAAATGCCATTACCTTATCTTGAAAATGCTACAAAATTTGCATTAAATAATTGAAATATACAGGGTCGTTTACCTGATGTTGCGCCGTCAACCTGACCGGTCTTGACTCACTAAGTCAACTCGGTTGTGCTTCTCCTCTTCTCTTTCTTCTCTCTTCCTTCCTTTCTTCCTTCCTCCTCTTGCTTCTCTGTTGTGAAAGTCCAGTAACTGGATTCGACTCGACCCAACCCAAGCGAGTCAGTGGCTCAACCCGAATCGAGTTGGTGTAATGAACCCGTGCAAACTCTCTCTTTTGTGTCTTCTTCTACGTTTCTCCTTCCTCTTCTTTTTCATTTTCCCTTTTTTTTTCTGCTGGAATGACTAGGCCTGCCCGACTCGAACCAGGGCATAGTCCGACTCGGGGAACCCGCTTTAGCTGACTCGTCAAGGTTATGTGGTGCAGCGGTGAAACCCGGTCGCAACCACCATCACTTCCCTCTCTCTCTCTGCTCTCTTTCTCTCCATCTCTATCTCATGATTCTCTCCCCTCGACCAGGGAGAAGTTCTGACTTGAATCGGACATGGGCTCATCGCAGCATGGTTGGGCTGACTCTGCAGCAACCTGGACCGTGCTTCCTCTCTCTCTTTCACGTTTTCTTCTCTTCTTTCTCTTCCTAGTTCCGTTTTGCCCTCTTTCTTTCTGCTTCTATCTTTCTCTTTCCCTGCTAGGAAGATCAAAAGCCATGCTGTACTCGGCCCAACGCCCAGTAACTCGAACCGAGTCGACATGGTGTGGTGCGGCTTGGGAAACGTCGCTCTCTCTCTCTCTCTCTCTCTCTCTCTCTCTCTCTCTCTCTCTCTCTCTCTCTCTCTCTCTCTCTCTCTCTCTCTCTCTCTCTCTCTCTCTCTCTCTCTCTCTCTCTCTCTCTCTCTCTCTCTCTCTCTCTCTCTCTCTCTCTCTCTCTCTCTCTCTCTCTCTCTCTCTCTCTCTCTCTCCCTTTTTTTTTTCTCATTCTCTTTTTAGGTTTCCTTCTCTGGAAGGTCTTGACCTAAAAGGCAGCCTAAATAGTCTCTCGAAAAGCCTAGAATGATCGGCTCCAAATCATCCGATTAGTTACATCCACGGCTACTAATCCAGATTAACAAGGAGGGAAGGTTGCAGATATCTTTAAAAACAGTTTTGATGGCTGAGATCAGAGGTCATGAGTGATCATCCGGGACCATGGTCTATCATATGGATGGCCCTGATTAGAAAATGGGCCACATCACAGGTGATGGGTTCCTCGAGTAAATGGAGGGGATGATGCGGATGACCATGACGATTCTTTGTCTAGGGCCCCATCTGATGATCCATTGCATCTAGATGGATCAGATGGGCCACTTGATCATTGTGGGGCCTACTTTTGATCAATGGACAGAGATATCCCAATGGTGAGTGAGAAATTCGGCCTCGGGCGAGTTTCTCGTGCGGCTACGAGATTCCGTAACCGCCTTTAAAAGGATTTTAGGTCGCCCTAATTTTAACGCCTTAGATGATCTGAGCAAACTCTGGAGATCATGGACGCCCCAGATCTTGCCAGCCTACGATCAGCGGAGATTCTTTCCGCTGTTGTGTAGTCGTGAAGCCCTAAAATGCGGGATGCGTAGAGGGCTAGGATTAGCTGAAACGGACGGCTGAGATGGTTGGGAGAATTCCGCATGGGACTGCCAATTTGGCAGCAAAAAGGCGACTTGCCGTTTTCAAAAATCGCCACACACAGCCGATTGCGCCTGATGTCGTGTACATACACACATGTTCCAGCATGTGGGAGAGGCTAGGGTTTAGTCGTTTGTGCGCCCTGAACACGATGGATGGTTCTGATCATCCACACGTGACCCGGTGGTGGGCCCCAATCAACGCCAGAGACGGTCGCTCGTTCTAACGTCTCACGGGTAGGAAAAATGGAAGGAGGAAGAGAATCTCTCCATTTTTAATTCATGGTTCCAATGGGATTTGTCTGTTGATCATGATGGACGGCTCGGATCTGGTGAGACCCAGCTTCAACTGCCCAAATGGTGGCCTATCTTAGGTAGACGAATGGTTTAATTTGAATCGGATCACGGCGGGAAAAATGGGAAATTTCCACTTTCCAAGTTGCGTCTCGGGTCAAACTCCATTTGACCCAGACACTGTTTCTATGTACGTCGTGTGTACATGAGTCTGTGCACACGTAGTAGTTCAAAAGTGAGGTCCGCAGATGTATTTGATAAATCTACTCCGCCCATTTCATTTGGAGGGCCTGAATTAGTGTCCTTGCCTAAAGATCTGGTAGATCCAAAGCTTAGGTGACTTAAAATTCTCTGATTTGAGTGCCTACTGACGATTTTTGATGACTCAACGGTCAGATCTATCCCAAATCCGACCCACACTAAAAATTAGGGTTTTCGGACTTGTTTGAGGCTAGTTAGTGGCGGATTTAAGGATTATATAATTTTATTAAAATGGTCAGTATTAGATTCATATGTTCAGTGATGTTAGCCTTTCCAGTAATTGATTCAGATATTTACATATTACATTGCATCCAACTGATCTGAATTGAGGTGACACTATGTTGGATCACATAAATGTAAGCTGTGGCCCATTGAATTGCGGATCTGATGATTTGGTTCCTCGACTTGAAATATGAACGGTTTGATTTGCCCTTTTCAGAACGATCTATGGTGTCTGTTGTTGGTTCCAAGCAATCTTTCGGTTAGATCGACCCATATTTGACTCACGTGTGTTCTTAGGTCTTTAAGGATTGTTAAATTTAGAGTTTAACTATTGATTTAATGATTCAGTGATGGATTGAAAAATCGGTCATTATGGACTTGATCTAGAAACGTTGATTAATCTTGGTGGCTAGATTCAAGTTAAAATGTGGGTTTCATAATGGTGTGATGGTCTATTTCCAAAATCATCGGTTAGATAGCTTGATATATAGGTGGGGTCTATTTCAATGGTCAAATTTAGACTAGATTGAATGTAATTATTATGATAGGTTAGGTTTCCACTTATACTAAGCTAGGTTACAAAATAACACCCGAGTACTGAAAAGTACGGGGTGTTTCAGTACTCGGGTGTTACAGTGAAACACATGCATCACGGTGGATTTCCACCGTCCAGATATCTGGACGGTGTGGATATAAAATGTAAAATATAAATCATAGTAGGATCACACTTCCAAGCAGTAGATGGTGTGGATATCACACGTACATCATGGTGGGCCACAGATGGACAACGTGGTTGCTAACCACATGCATCAGGTGGAGTCCCACCGTCCAGCAAGCTGGACGGTGTGAAAACAACACATACTCAAGGTGGGCCCCACCCTCACACGTGCAACACGTGTGGGATGGGTCCACATCCAGCTAATTAATGGGCAGACATCGTGAATGAAATATACATTCAAGGTGGGTTCCCACCGTCCAATAGCTAGACGGTGGGGATGAAACCCATATATCTGGTCCACATGTGTGGACGGTGGATAAAACACCTATATCAGGTGGTCCCACGTGTGGACCATGAGCTCCACCTTAGATTTGGATCTACTACATCTCCTAGCCCATGGCATGGGAGCCTAGATGGACAGTGTGGATCCACTCATTCATTAGTGGGTCCATGTCCCATGTACGGATGGTGTAGGTATAACCCATACAACATGTGGGTCCCACACAAGTGGTTAAAACAAATACATCTGGTGGGTGTGGCCCACCAGCTTCACAACAAGCTGATATTTGTGTTTCCCTACCATCCAGATGGTCAGCAGTCTGGATGGTTCTGCTGCTACTGGACGGTCCTGATTTGCTAGATTTGTCCAGCTCTAAGGACCTGAAATGATCAGGAAAACTGCATGGACGGTGTAGATATAAGGTACATAAATTAAGGTGGGCGTGGACCACCCATTGAAATAGGATGATATCCGTGTTTTGCCATCAACAACAAGGCCTGCTGCTGGACAGCAGGCTGTCCAGCAGAAGGTGGCCTGCCTGCCCCAAAATGATCTGGAAAAAAAAAATTGGATGGACGACATTGATACAATACATCATGGTGGGGCCCATAGGTGGGGGGTCTACATGGTTGGTTAATCAAGCCGATATTTGTGTTTTCCCTTCAAACAGGGCCCGCCCAATCAGGCAGTAAGGTGGACAGCGAGGTGGCTGCCACTGATGGACGGTGTGGATCTAATCCCTTCATCAAGGTGGGTCGCAACAGAGAGAGAGAGAGAGAGAGAGAGAGAGAGAGAGAGAGAGAGAATCGTGTGATGGAGGGCTCCGCCACTATGAGCCCTCCTAGGATTACAATACATACATCAAGATGAGTCCCGAATAGGATTCATACCATCAATCAGTAGGCCCCACTTGGTCCATCACAGAAATTGAAATTTAATCTTACAAAACACCCGCCGATTTCACTTCTTCTTAGCTCGTTGATCTCCCAAGCTCCTAAGCTTCCTCTTTGATGGAGGATGATGAATGTTAAAGGGTTGGATGATGAGATCTTCGGGTAGGAAGTGGGCCACACACTTGGCTCTCCTTCTCCCTTAGAATGCTTGGACGATTCCTCCCTTTGGGTTGCTTGGGATGGGTAGAGAAGATGAGAGAGAGGATGGGTTTGTTGTAAGGGAGATGGGATGGAGTGATGGGTGGTATGGGTTGTGTAAGAGAGTGAAATGAGAGGCATGGGTTGTGTTGACTTTTGGGTGAGAGAAGGATGGGTGTGATGGGATGTAGGGGTACACATTTAACCGTTGGAGCCGTATAACCGGACCGGAACCGTTGGATTGGTCCAGTTCCAAGGTGCTAACTGTCCGGTTTCAGTTCTCAAAATTTTAAACCCGTCGATTATGAATCGGTTCCTGTTTAGGGTCCTTTAGAACCGAACCAAACCATTGATCCGAACCATAGAACCGATCCAGTTCTGCAAATATTTAGAACACATTTTCTAAGTACTTGTGTATTATCCATCATTCTCCGCCAGAGTATCAAAGTTTTTCTTGCTAAAGGACAGTTTAACACCTCTATTTTTAAAGTTGTGGTGCATCATCCATATCATGCCTGTCATCATGTATGGCGATCCAAACCATCCAAATCATTGCCCCCATATCGAGTATTGCATTGTTCGAAATGGATGACGATTAAAAAATTTTAACTTCTGATTTCACTATGTGAACGTGGAACTCTGATCAGTTATTTTTCACCATCCATTTGGAGCTATGAAATGTTTGGTTATGATAGTTATATTAGAGTGATTGAAACATTATGCTTCAATAAGAAAGGTCCCTGCATTTTGACAGTATGGATCATTAATACATCCAAGCCACATATACGGTGGATGAGACACCACAACTTAAAAAAGCGGTAACGAACTATCATTGTAGACAAGTCCGACGAGAAAAGAAGCCTCTGAGCGGCAGCTGGCAACTGACAGAAACCTCGCGTCTCATGATCCTGCCACTTTCTATGTGAGTTTCATACAACTTAAAAACCGGTAATGACTCTTCTCTCTCAAATGTAGCACTTATGCAGAGCTATCCAGACTGTCTAAATTGTGTGTCCTCCAGAGAATGAAGGATAATAACAATTGGGCAAGCTATTGGACAATCTATATTATCCTGGATTTTTAAAAGCCCAGAACCGTGGATCCGATCCGGGACCGAACCGTTCTTCACGGTCCAGTTCCGGTTCGTTTCTAGGATGCTAACGGTCTGGTTTCGGTTCCAATATTTGCAGAACCGTTAGGAATGGTTCGGTTCCGGTTTCACCCCAAAACTAGACCGAACCGACCCGTGTGCACCCCTAATGGGATGTATACTTGACTTGTACTAGATCGATGTGATGTTTGGGTAGAGATTCTCTCAAGATTAGAAACGCGCGGTGTTTTCCTCGAAATATGCGCTAGCCCACAACTCTTGACCTGGATATCGCATCGGCGTGCAAGTCACGGAGTTGAAACCACGATGACGGCGCAGTCGTTAGGGTACAAGTGTCGTGTCGAGTCGACTCAGATATATGGGACGCGACTTAGGGTCATGCGCAAATGCCGATTATAGGTCACGGGTTGTCGAAATTCGACGGGGAGGATCGCGAAAGTCTAATGAACGGCACGGGCTAAGATACGGGCCTTACAAATATAGTCAAAAATCAATTTCTTGAAATACAACAACCTCAAATCCATAGTGTTGTCAAACTAACTAATCATTATTATAGAATACCAACTCTTGTTGATCTTCAAATTGAAGAACAACAAACTTTTTCTCGCCTTCATTTTGATGGAAATCATCTTTATGAATGAAACATTGACAGTGTTCACAACCCCAAGTGCAGGGTTGCGAAATAGTAATTACTCGCTGAGACCGAGGTCAAATCCACGGGGACTAAACTTGTACATATTCTGAAAATAACTGGAAGTAGAATTAGAATCAGAAACTAATCTAAATTCTGGAATAGTTGGAGTAATTGTGAATAATGTTGACTTAAACTATCAATTAAAAGGTGGGAACTAGGGTGTCAAGGATTCACTTGTAGCTATCAAGATGCTACCTTACTTGATTCAAGAAACACAACTGGAATTGGAGTCCTATCTTATCCAGTGGAAGATAAATTATTCAAGCACAATCTAAACTTTCATTGAGATAGTTCACACATGAAGATCCATTGCATTGATTGGAAGAGATTCTATCATCCTACCCTGCCCAGGAGACAATGATGAACAACAGGATTTACCAATCTCCACAACTCTAAATAGATTAAGAAGATATCAAAAGCCTCCATAGAATCTACTGTAATTGAAGTCACAATAAATCATAAAAAAGTGAAAATTCTCCTCAAATCTAGAACTCAATGATTGTTCAACATAAATGAGAATTAAAGCAAGATAATCATCCCAACATGCTACAAGCTTCACCTCTTAGCTCTAGCTAAGAGGTTTAGTTCACCATAGACATGATTGAAACCAAATCTCTTAAACAAAACATGAAAAATAAACTGGGAAGAAGAAAAACTCTTGAAAGGCTACTCCACGCTTTGGCTCTACTCCTTTAACCTAATTCATCCTTAGAACTCCTTGGAGAACCCATATTTATAGCCTTTGTCTGGCCGACTTTGAGAACCACCTCAAATTTACGCACTCTGTGTAAGCTTTCGATGCCATCGATCAGACTTTGATGTTATCGAAGGAAGAAGTCTAGTTTGAATCGGATTTGAAAGTCGCACCATTTTGCATTGCGTAAGTTGTTGATTCCATCGAACGCTCCTTCGATGCCATCGAACAAATCGTCGATGCAATCGCACATGTCCTCAAGCCATCGAAAAGTGTCCAGAATGCTCCAGCGAGTTGCTTCAGAATTCTTCAAAAATTTCGATGTCATCGAGCAAGGCTTTAAGCAATCAAACAAGGCTTCGATGTAATCGAAAAATGCATCCAATTTGTTTAACAACTAAACTTAATTTTTGCGTAAGTTCCAATGTAATCGATTAGGGCTCGATTCCATCAAACACTTCAATGCCATAGAATGGTGTTCGATGTCATCAACAGTAACGCTTTAGATTTCTGGATTTCTGCACTTTGATTTGCGACATTCTTCCTTCTTTACTTGGTTTTCTTGAATCTTGGGGACTTAAGATCTTCAATCTTGGTCTCCTAAGATCCATCCTTTACCTTGGTGATACTTGAGCATCAAATCCATGTTTTAAACGTTCTTTTCAATCCAAGCTCTTGAACTTACGTCACAATACAAACATGTATAAAATATACCAATTAAGCATTATCATGTTCATAAAACCAAGATATAAACAGGGGAAAATATGCAGCATTAGACACTCAACAGACAGTATGACAAAATACCAAATACTCCAAATCTATAACCAAATGCTAATTTACCAAAATGCTTGTATTGTCTATCACCATTAAAGGTAGACACAGGATGACCTTATCCAGCTAACTCGACTCATCCGACTCGGTCCAATCCAACTTGACTCGAACCGAATGGGTGAGTCGGTCCGAACTGAGTACGCTTCGCCCAATCTGAACTCAAATTGAGTCAAGTTCGAGTTACCCAGTAACTCGATCCAACTCGACCCAAAACTCGATTCGGTTAGACTTGAAATAATCCGAAACCCGACTCAACCCGCCTCTCTAACCCTACCCCGACCCTCTCTCTCTCTCTCTCTCTCTCTCTCTCTCTCTCTCTCTCTCTCTCTCTCTCTCTCTCTCTCTCTCTCTCTCTCTCTCTCCCTCCTCCCTCCTCCTCTTCCAAGCCCACCAACCACCCACCACCATCACCCTCCTCTCTCTCCTCTCCACTCCCTCCCTCATCCTCCTCCTCTTCCTCTTCCAAGCCCAGCAACCACCTCCTCCTCTTCCTCTTCCAAGCCCGACAACCACCCACCACCATCACCCTCCTCCTCCTCCTCCTCTCTCTCCTTTCCATTCCCTCCCTCCCTCATCTCTCAATCTGACTCGGTGACAACTCGACCCAACTCGGTACTTCTAACCGGATTGGACTCGGTCTGGATCAATCCAGACCAGACCGAACTCGGATTGAGTCAGGCATGCTGGACTCGGTATTGAGTCAGATCGAGTTCGGGTCAGGCCTATTTTGAAACCGGATTGAGTCGAGTCAACCCTAACTCAGTCCGACTCGACTCGATGCCCAGCTCTAATCAGGATACAATTCTCAATATAGCTATGGCCATAACCTGATGTTTTACGGGCCAACTATTTGGATGGTGAACAGATTATCTTTCCAAAAATCAACATGATGAAATATTCAATGTTATCAAACTTGATGCCAAAGGAATTCCAATTCATGATGATCATGGAACAGAAATAGGTGAACAAGTTGTTGATTTTCTTGTCAATATCATTCAGCATTTCGTTGGACCAAATGATGATATATCTGAGAAAAATAAAGAACAATTAATGAACCTAAGGTGTCGGACTCTAACAGACTTTCGTTGGTATAAAGATGTTTTCTTATCCAAACTCTATAAGATTACCTCTTATAATGACGTTATATAGAAATAAAAATTTATCTTAGGTCTCCCCCCAATCTTTGCCGAAAAGGTAAAGTTTAAAATGAAAGATTTAAACTTTAGCATCTTAAATTACAATCGCTACACCTTTGGTGAATTAATTCAATTAATTTGCCAAGTAGGATTAAGTATTTGAAACGAAACAAAACTCCAAAATCATTTAAAAAGGGAACAACTAAATGGCATAAAATAATTAGAAAATTTTTGTTATCAATTTGGATATGATCCAATTATATCCCCATCCAAAAGAAAACATGTTAAATTTAAAAATTCTCCAAACTATGAAAAACACAGGTCAATATGCAAAACTCAAAAAAAATTTTCAAAACCAAAACCTCGTTATAAGAACAAAAGATCTACACAAAATTCTGCCAAATGTTATAAATGTGGCCTTCTAGGTCATTTCACAAATCAATGTTATAAATCTAATCCAAACTGAAAAGTTAGAGAAATAACTGCCGATCAAGATTCTTCCAAAGAACAACAAAATTGTAAATGCTCATTTTCCTCTTCAGGTGACGAACTTGATGATTCTTCATCCTCTTCATCCAAACCTTCCATCATGGTTATTAATACCAAAGAACAACTCATTCTTAAACTCATAAATCAAGTGCAGAATTGCAAAGAAAAGGCCAAATACTTGGCACAGGCTCTTAAAAATGCCTTAAGTCAAGAACCATCTAAGGAAAAGGAGAAAACTTTTCTTTTCCAAAAACCCATAGCCATAACTTCAATGCAAAATATTTATTAACATCTCAAAACCAAATCAGAAACTCAAGTCTCCCTGCAAGATCTCTACAAAGAAGTTAATGATCCAAGAACCAGATCGAAAGAACAGTCGAAGTTGTAGCAAAAAGGGAGGAAAGAAGCAGATTACAAACAAACACTCTAGCTTGTTAACTAAGCTCTCACTTAGGACTAATTGCAAGTTCGCTCTCGAACTCTGTCCCTAAAACAAAGAAAGCATCTCTTTATATAGAGATTTTACAAACAAACACTGTACAAAAATTGTGGGTAAAATCTGTGGGCGAATAGTACCCGGTTTTGGCAACTGTGTAGTTTTACTGTATAGTTTTATATATGCTACAGTAAAAAGTGCTACAGTATTTTTGGCACTTCTTGCTACAGTAGCTCTTTTGGATTTTTCTGGTGATTGAGTTTTTTCTTTTTTTTAGGTGACTGTTTAGCTTTTGGCATAGTCAGTGCTTCAACGACTTTATAACTGAGCTTTAAAAAGAGTGGCTTCTGGCTTGTCTTTAGAAAAAAATATCTGCATCATCTTCTTCTGAAGGGGTTGTGGAAGATTCTTCTGATTCAAGATAAATAGATCCATGTTGGCTAGATACTTGATCTTGAAGGGCGATGAAGGCGGATTTTATTTCAGCTAATTCTTTCTTCAATGTTGTTGCTTCATCAGGCTTTGAAGTAGAAATAACTTCTTTGAAGATTTTTGGCATCATTTTTTGCAGAATTGATTGTTTAGTCACTTTGAGGACTATTTCGTAATCAAATTTATTCCACTATTTAATGCAGGTTGTTAGGAAAAGTACTTTGACGTTTTGGTATTCGGAGGGGTGAAGTTCATACTTCCGTTTTAAGATCCATGGAAGTCTATGTTTGGCAAAGTATATCATCACAGAATGAGTAGGAAATTCAGGATTCTGTAATTTTTCCATTTTGGCATAGTGTGTAAGGAGGACCTCTGGAAGAATTGCAGAGTGTGCTCCAAACAAAGTCCACCATTGAAAGTAGAACTAGGGCGGGATGTCTTTGGTGTACAATCTTGAAAAGTTTAAGAACCAAGAATGGCCCTTATCTGAATTTTGGAAAAGAAGTGCGTATTTTCATGCAACCATGTGGTCCCAGTAAGTGAAAGAATGGAACTGCCCATTTGAACTTTGGATATTTCGGTATTGAGAAAGGATTTTTCCCCATTCATTTTGGCTGATGATGTACAGTATCTTCATTTTGGAAAATGAGTATTCAGTTTGATTTTCTTTAGTGCAGTGTTCAAAAATCACACTGTTTGTTTGAACCAGGATAGCTTCATAGTATCTTCTGGATAAATTTGGTTGTTTGGGATGAAAATGATTTTGGAACAAGAACGGCTTTGGAATCAGTGTATCTTCTGGTAATTTGGCAAGTTCAAAATTTAGGGTTAAAATCCTATGTTTTTCTTTAAGTTGGTATTCTTCAACACTTAGGCTGAGTATTTGAATGTTTTTTTCTCAAGGTTTTGGTGAGGTTGTTGAAAAGAAGGAAGGAGAGGTAAGAAGCTGTTGGAAATTTCAATTTTCATTTTTTTTTTCTTTTGCTTTTGTTTTTGTCTTTTAAGGGTTGGCTTTTGGTGCCATTTATAGGCTTTCCCTGTAAGAATTCATGAGAAAGGTAATCAGGTAGAGAGTTTGATTTGTCGAGGATAAACTCAATGTCGAATTCAAATATGGCTAAGAGGGCTTGCCATCTAGCAAAAATTTATTTGGATGCAAGATTTTTGACATCTTTTTTCAAAACTTCTTTGGCTGCTTTGCAATCTACGCGCAAAATGAATTTTTAGTTTAAAACATCCCTTTGGAATTTGAGGATGCAAGAAACCATCGACAATTTTTTATTATTATGATTATTATAGAATAATTTTGTTGTGTTTGGTTCCAAGTTCCAGAAGAAAAACGAACAAGTTGTTCTAGTCCTGTTGGTTTTTTTTTTTTTGTAAAAGAATACCTCCGTATCCAATTTCAGAGGCGTCTGTTTGGATTATTTTAAAAAAAAATCAGGATTGGAAAGGTTGAGACAAGAAAGACTTTTAACTTTGGCTTTTATGTTTTGAACTACTTTGGCATGATGTTCAAGATGATTTTGGTTTTTTGCTCAAAAGATTTTGTAAAGTTGAACTATCTTTGGCTAAATCTTGGTAAAAATCAGAGATGTAGTTTAAACATCTTAGAAATCTTTGGAGTTGTTTTTTATCAATAATTTTGTCAGGAAATTTTTCTGCAAAGTTTATTACTCTTTGGATTGGTTGGATAGTATTTTGGTAGATTTTGAAACCTAGAAATTGTATTTCTAATTGAAAGAGTTTGATCTTTCTTTGAGAAAGGACAAGACCATTTCTTCCAATAGTTGATTTAAAATTTTCTAAATGCTTCCAATGTTGTTGGATATTTTGAGAATAGATGAGTATATCATCTATATAGGCAATAATGAAATTTTTGAAAGGGTGAAAGATTTCATTCATTATTTTTTAGAATTCTGAAGGAGACCAAAGGGCACTACATTCCATTTGAAATGACCGAATGGAACAGTGAAGGCCATCTTGTATCTATCTCTAGGGTGAATTTGAATTTGCTAGAATCCAAATTTTAGGTCAAATTTGGAACATATTTTGGCATTATGAAGTCTTTTTAATATGTCTTTTTTATTTGGAATTGGATATTGGATACTTTTCAAGACTTAATTGAGCGGTTTATAATTAAAAACTTCTTGGGGGCCGCAGGAATGCTTATTTTCCATCCAACCTGTTGATGACATAGATGAAGGGACCACAAACATAAGCTTGATCCAAAACATTTGTGGCTCACATGAAGTTTTTAATGGTCAATTACCAGGACTTAAAAATGGTATGGACAGGAGATCCTAACCACCTGTTCGATGGCCTCCAAATGAACTGTTACAATGGAAAATAGTCAATCATTCAAATTCATGGAAAATATCTATTAATTGGATGGTTAGGAGTATTCAATAATTTTTAAAATCTGTTATATCTTATCAAAAATTGTATGATGAACAACTTCGATTGCAATTTGCAACACGCTTGCCACATGTTGTATGGTAAGATGAT